>CM062822.1:13952805-14665268 GCA_031772345.1 Himalopsyche anomala | reverse complement strand
ACTAGCTGGCCCGACGAACTTCGTACCGCCTCAGAATCAATAAATAATGTGTTAATTTATTGGATGAGTTAAATTCAGTTTGAATGAATACTCAAAATGAATTAAGTTCAATAAATGTGCAAAATTAAAAATGAAAAGTATTTTAATTACATTGAAATGATGTTATTCACGTGGCACAGTCGATAGATTTAAAGGAATGCAGTGGACCAACGATTTGATTTTGAATTGTGAAGTTGAAATGATCCACATCTTTGTTATTTGCTGCAAGAATTGCTCGTTCACTCAACCAATTATGATGTTTGTGATTAGCAATGATGAGACGAAATTTCAAAAATTCGGCAAAAACGAAATCAATCCTTTCGATTCGTCGACAGGAACACGGCCGTTACAGATAGTCAGCAAATGCTTGGAGAAATCTGCGGCAGATGGTCGTTTAGAAATGCGACTCGCATGTTTGTCGTTAGCTGAAGTTTCTTAACATAGCGCCACAGAGTCGATGTTTTAAGTCAAGCGTTTATTTCATCGGCAGCGGTCGATCTTGGAATAACTGGTAGTGTTTGGCGAAAATCGCCAGATAGTAGAATCATTGCGCCTCCAAAACATTTGAGTCATTGCGCTGATCTTTCATAGTTCGGTTGAGTGCTTCCAATGCGGAGGAAAAATAAGCCACCATTTCCCTCATCAATTGCCTTCATTAAAGTATCGTACACTTTCTGTTGGGGGTTCAACAGTGGTACATTCGTTCGAAGTGATTGGTTCAATGCATCTCGATCATATTCACGTTTACGTTCCGATTCTCGATTGAAAGCGTCGTTCATTCCTCGATCTGGCGACGCATCATGCAGCGCATGAGGTAACACATATCTTCGATCAAAAGCAACGCCTGGTTATGTATCTCCTCATTCACCTCGAGATCGGGATTCCCTGAACTGACGCAAATTCGGTGTAAAGTGTCTTCGGACATGTCATCCTTGTACTTTTTCCACAATTCACGTGGATTCGATGGGAAGCGTGTCAAAAAAATGATAGCAAATAATGTGCGTATCTGACTTGGAGACGCAGAAACAATTGCTTCAGCGATTGTCATGTCCCAATGAGTTTAGTTTTCAAGCAAATTGAGCTATTGACATGCGGCACGAAATGTTTGGAATACGACGCCATTGACAGTTCGAAATGATTCGAAATGTCGACCCGAAGGGAATTATTGTTTTTTTTTCAGATTTTTCATGTTCACAGAACTGAAAGACTCTTAGAAAACCATTCCGAGCACTCTTACTGATTGGTTTAGAAATACTTGGCATAGCTAATACCTCTTTATTTCACTGTATTTTAAATAATAAAATTACATCTTCACAATGTTGACAAACGACTACTTTTGTTTGACAGTAACTGTCAAACAAAGACTATTAAATTTAGGTAGGATAAATTTGTTCTCTATGCATGTCACCAACATAATGACAGGGATCTTTTCAAAATTATTCAAATAATACTTTTTTATAATTTTACGAAAGTTCATTCTAAATTTTCATATTTTTTATATTACCAAATGATATAAATTCTCATTATAACAAAGAACGCAACATTTTCTAAATCTTCAATATTATATTTATGAGATTATCTTTCATTAGAAAAAAAAATATTATTTTTTTGTTTAATGTTCCACACATACCAACAGTTATACATTCAATCCTGTTTTTATGCGGTAGATGCGTTCCACGAAATATCGCAACAAAAAAAATCGCATAAAAAAACTTGACTTCCATACAAAAATTGGGGTGCGTTACTTAAATTGTAAAATCCGCATAACTTTGAAACAGCGAGTTAAAATATACACTAAATCGCAAAGTATATGAAAATAAGGGGAAAACCACGGCGTAAAAATATTAAAAAATAATCACTGTATGAAAATTCTATGTGTGTTTTAAAGCATGTGGTTCTAAATCACTCTTTTTCGGAAGAAATAGTATGCGCATCGATTTCATAAAACTATGGCTGTTTTCTAACAATGAAATTAGTGATCAGAGTTTGTTCAGATTTTCTTTTTCGATAATTAATTGGTTATGCAGTTTGTTACACCCATATATATATATTTTAAAGTTATCGTTGAAACTTGAATGCGCGATCAGAATTTGAATCATTTAGAAAGAAATGATCTTCTAATTTACTGAAAAGTTGGATACCTTCTTCAATTATTTTTGCAGTGAAGAAACTGGAATTTCTTTCAGTTTGTCATTGTTTTCTGGTTTTTTGTCAATAATTAAATTTAAATTATGAACATCTTCGTCACTTATAGCTTTATCTGTAAGTAATTCGTCGATATAATTTTCGCTAAAGGTATCAAACCTTTCTTCGCCAAGTTATATCGTAAAATATGGTACATCTAAAAAAATGCATTTCTAAAAAACCGCATTACTTCGAAATCGCATAAAAAAACCACATAAAAACAGGATTGACTGTATATGGGGATCAAAAATAAAATAATGATTTGATAGTATTCTATAACAATATAATATACATGAAAAGTATACTGATTTTTTTTACATACCTTCTGATTTTATGTACTTTCATTCGTCTTTTCACATTTCAGTATATATTTTAGCGACGGTGATGAACATGAGACATAAATTCCTAAAAGTTTTTTTTTTAAATGGATATTGAAGATTTAGTTTCGATTTAGTTTAAAGTTGGCATTCCTAACTTGATTAACAAAATGCCTCACATGAGGTAACACATGTCTTCGATCTAAATCAAAGCCTGGTTATTTATCTCTTCATTCACCTCGAGATCGGGATTCCTTGAACTGACACGAATTCGATGTAAAATGACTTCCGACATGTCATCCTTGAACTTGTTCCACAGCTCACATGGGTTAGATGTGAAGCATGTCAAAATAATGATAGAAAATAATGTGCGTATCTGACATGGAGATTCAGAAACAATTTCTTCAGTGATTGGCATGTCCCAATAAGTATAATTTTCAAGCAAATTGAGCTCTTGACATGCAAGTAGAAACATTCGTCATTTTTCGGATGAACTGTGTAAATGCGACCAAGAGCATTCGGGTGATCAGAAACCGCATCGCTTTGCTTTTGACGTTAAAATTTCTTCGATATAGCGTTCCAAGTGTAATAAAGTGTCATCTCAGAGCAAAGCAACGTTTGTGCAAAATATTGTTGTCAAAAATTTATCATACCTAATTATAAACATAACCTTATTTCAATATTATCCGATTTTCTTTCGTTTTCATTTCATATCATCGATTTCTTTTATTCTAATCCATATTCTAAATTTAAAATTATTTATAAGCCAATCGTATGCAAAAGAAGCAAAAACAAACAAATATAGAAAACAGTGCGATCTGGTGGATTTTTCTGAAACCAGCTTACGACATTTTAGCATTTGTTGCTATTCGTCATTCAAAAATCTTATTCTGTATGAAGATATTAATTTTCTTTATAATTTCTTTTCCGTGATATTTTTACGATGTTTTAATGCTTATTCTGCTATTCTAGGTAAATAAGAATTTTATAAATCAAATATCATTGAAATCCTTGGAGTAATTCTCGAGATATACGTGGTGTAAATAACCCGACTTTGTTTTATATATATAGATAACATGTAGTGTAGTGGCACCACTATGGACTGTAACAATTTGTATACACAAACAAAATTAAAAAGGAATCGGAGTCATTAATTTTTTCCGACTCCGACTCTTATTCCACAACCTGAAGCATTGACTTACATAAAGAAAGTAGAATATAATATAATCTTTTGTATAATCTATTATTAAAACGTTAATTATGAATATTTGTATTAATTTGGCGAGTTATAAAATACATATGAATTAACTTCAGTCAACACAAAAACCTATACTGATAGTTGTAATTTTTTTTTAAATATCGACTGTAGAAAAGCAAGAGGACGTAGCCCACAACGTGTTCAAAATAGGTTTTCTTTGTTTACACATTTGCTACAATTGAATACACGTTCTGACAAAAAGGTGTAAGCTGCAAATGCCGAATTAGTGTTTAAATTTATCTTTTACGTTTGAAAAATAAAGGGCCTGTGAAAATTTCGACGAAGAAAAAGGATTACACGCGGGTATTTTCTAAATAAACTTCTTACATTAATAAAGTCTCTGACATCCAACCGCTCCTAAAAATATAACATAGCAATAGAGATTAACTTACCACAGGTATCGTCTTAAAGCCATCTTTTTACCATTAATCTATATGAAAAACTAAAAGTCAAAATATTCTACACTGAGGGCGAATATTTTAAGAAAAAAAAATACTTATCTACAATTTTACAATTAAGTGGCTGTTGTAATGATATGTTGAATGTTATAAATAATACGTAGATATGATAAATACTACACAAATAAAGTAGTTAAATTTACACACCGTGAATTACAGTGACTACCATTTGGAATGATTTGGTTCGTCAAATTCACAAAACACGTCTGCCCTGATATTTTAACAGACGCGTTCATGATCCGAATGTTTTCATTCCACATATCCGAACTGAATCGCATGATTACAGTTCCATTTTGTATTGCTCTAAATCAATTTATTTTCTCAAACTTTGTGGTCGTCAAAGCTATAATAATAGATTTTACCGAGGAATTCTTGACTCTGTGAAAAGAAAGGCAAATTTTTATCACGTCTCTTAGTACGACTCTTAATAAATAATTGAATAAAATGCATAAGTAATTTCTATTTATTTTTATCACTCCGCGTATTCTAAAAAAAATAATTGCCTAATGTGTTGTTTTTAATATTTTGAACGAAAGAATTTAGTGTATTTCTAGTGTATTAGTTAGACATCTCCATATGCCATATTTTGAGATAGTGGGAAAAGCAATCCTTCGATTGGCCCAGACAATATCAATATTTATTTGGTGACATTTTTGAAGTACAGAACATGATAGAGAACAAAATTTTACATATTTCGAATTGTCTGAATAATAAACTCGACATTGGTGATCTAGCACGACTCATAGAGAGAGGTTATACAACAAAGTCACAAATATTCGATAGGGGACGACAGAAACAGGTGAAAATTAATTTATTTCCTAAATACTTTCCAATTTAAATATTAATACTTGTATTGAGTGCAGTAACGTTCCTAGGCCATGTGCCGCCCCTAGGCAAGGTTTAAAATATCGCTTTTACTATGTTTCTAAATATTATTTTTGAAATTACCTTATCTGCCGCCTATAGTAAGATTTTTGATATTTTTATGAGAAATTTAGCTACTGTTTCCTCATCGGTCATAATATTATTACTATTGAAAACGTTTCTTGTTTGCATTTTTATTAAAAACATTGAGGCATCATATTTATTCTAAACCAAATTTGTGTGTCAAAAATATTAAGTCATTTAAAAAAAACTGTGATCATTTGCCGCTCCCTATGATTTTCCGTCCCTAGGCAACTGCCTACTCGCCTATGCCCACGGAACGTCCCTGATTGAGTGCCCGGTATTTGAACCTCAGAACATAGCACAAAAATCAGCAATATTAAAAAATTATATACAATTGTTTACATTTATATTGTTTTGAAATGTGTAGTATGAACTTAATTTTAGAATACATGTACAGCTATCTCAGTTTTTTATTAAAATGGATTTAGAGTGATGTGGAACTCAAGCAGTGGTAATTGACACTAAAGTCACGCGTGCGATACCGCTTTAACTGCTCCAAAAACCTACAAGCAGCCGTTTGTATTCATCAAAACGACGAAAAAGATGATACCTTATGTACTTTTTCATACCGAGAACCTTGGCCTTTACAATAACAATTTACAATAACGATGTTAGTATGTTTTCATTGGATAAAACAACCCTTTTTAGTATCCATGTGATATCCGGTTCGTAATAGGATTATTATGGATTTTTAAAAGGGTTCATGAAAAGTATTGTCATTATTCACATCAATATTGATACCATATTCTTATTTTTTTCTGGGTCCGTAGTCGAGTGTTCAAGTTACAAAGTTCTTGGGTTTGAATCCTAACACGGACTGTTTTATAAGTTGATTTTTTAACCGTTTGATGGATTTTTGTTTAAAGGCATTTTAATTGCCTCCCACCCATCCATACTATCCTAAAAACGGAGCGTAGCGAAGAAGAAAAGTTAACCATAAGTCATGCCATAGACCTATTCTTTTTTTTTTAAATTTTTTTTTTACCATGTCCGCTCCCAATATGGAGCATATGGACTCCTAATGGAATTTATCTCAACAGAAATGTTTCTACGAGAACTGCTTGTCACTCAGTTGCTCAACCTTTTTTTTCCAAACAGAGTAGAAATAGAAGGATAAGGCTAGGACAGGACTAGTGGTTAGGTAATCGCTCTCGATACGCCCCGTTCATAGGATAGGATGGGTGGGAGGGGGGAATTCATGACATCACCTACATCCATGCCTTCGAACAGAAATTCATAAATCGATTGAAAATTCAATTTATAAAACTGTTCGTACTGGGATTCGAACCCGTGCCCTCCGTAGCGGTAGCCAAAGATGTTGACCACTCGACCACACAGGCGGCATTCTTATAACACTCTTAAAAAAAAGATATTGAGGAACTGTGTAATAAGCAGTACTCTCAAAGTCACTTATGTTGAGATAAAGTCATTAAGAGTATATATGCCACAGATTGATATAATGGTATTATACAATTGATTTATAATTCTTAAACAAACCAAAAAAAATATATATTTTTTAATCGACACTACCAATCATTCATTAATGGTATTAAGCACGGCAAATCATACGATATGCAAACATCTAGTTACAAAAAAATATATAATTTTGACCAAAAAATATCAAAAAACTCTGAATACTTTGACAAGTAATAATCGTATATAGCCGTTGAGGTTACCCTAATAATTTTCACTTCATTTTTATTTCATGATTTATTAAAATAAACTTTAGACATAATGTGTACCTTTTCACAGTGTTTACTGTCAATATGGTGGAAAGGCATTGTGTTCAAAAATAAAATACTCATTTGTACTAATTACATATATTTAATATTTTCAGGACCGATTTCGCTTATGACGAGCATTATCAACTGATCAGTTATCATATTAAATAAATGTGGAATTAGTATAAATGAGTATTTTATTTTTTGGAGATTGTGTATTTTTAAGAGTCAAAGTTATTCTAAATGGGAATTGTCAAGAGGCAAAAATAAAACAGGATACTGTCGTCATAAGTAATGATCCAGCTAGTGGAAAAAGACGTAATATATTGGGCTATAGATTAGCAAAAGCTGTTAGTTAAGTTAAAAATAATTAATTTATGACGAACGAAGACTACAACTTTTGTTAAATGTTCTCATTGTTTTTATAATACTTAAACGAACCGAATCGAAATGATTTAATAACGAGAAGATTAAACGAAAATACTTATTCTAATATAAGTAGTAAAAATATAGTTTAAAAAAATGTAATTAAAAGATCAATTAATTTTTCTTGTAATTTTTAAATGGAAATTAAGTGACGATATAAAGTCAGAAAAGATCTTTCTGTATATCAATCATTTGGTAGTGTTAATACAACTAGCACTTAAATTCTGTCTATTTACTAATAGCCCAAGTAAATCGAAACATTTCCTTGGACTACTAGTAAATTACCAAACATGACTTTTAGTTTATATGAAAATATAAAATATACCCTTCGAAACTTCGTTCAACCTAAAATCGCCCACACAAAAGCGTGATGTACCATGATAAAATCTTTTTATTACTTTATATCTTAATTATTCAGAATGTCATTAAAACGTCTTCAATGATGTTGTTAAGATAAAAAAGGCATTCAAAGTAAATATGTAATAAATTCATAGATAAATCTTGTGTGATAGTACTTTCACTGATTGTTGGTTAACAGAAAGCATATAAATATAAGCGTTAAAAGGTTAAACAAATATAATATAGGAGCTGAAGATTTTTTTTACAAAACGTAATATACATATTATATATTAAAATGTTTTTTGACAAATGCATATTTAATAATTTCAACAAATTTCTGTCCGCGAATTTTTTCCGTAATAATAATAAAAATATCGTAAAAATAAGTGAATATTCAGGGATG
Organism: Himalopsyche anomala; assembly: GCA_031772345.1. Lineage (NCBI taxonomy): Eukaryota > Metazoa > Arthropoda > Insecta > Trichoptera > Rhyacophilidae > Himalopsyche > Himalopsyche anomala. The sequence goes on along the minus strand of CM062822.1, from coordinate 14,657,175 downwards.
TTATACTTTCAACCAGTGCTTCCCAAACTGAAGGCCACCGCAGAACATGTTTTTTGTTTAGAGGGGCTGTGAATTATTTTTTTCAGTTTTAGGGGACTGTTGCATGAATTTTTTGAGAAAACCTGCTTTAAGCGATTAACTATTTTAAATAATTCACAATTTTATCATAATTAATAAAAAAAATAAATCTTAACAAATCTTACGGTTTCACTATTGTGTAGAAAGTATTATTTATAGTCAAATAATAAAAACAGCATCCTATAGGCATTCAAAATTTATTATGCATAGATTTCCTTTCATAGATCGTGCTTCGGTTATCAAATTGTACAGAAAAAAATGAAAATACAAAAAAATGATATTTTGGAAGTATTCTAAGAATGCTTTCTTTTTCCGTGGCTTTATAAAAAAGAAAACGTGAAATATCACTTTCTTCAATTATATTCTAGAGATTTTTACTCCCGAAACAAGTATTAAACAAAGATCCTATGGGAATGGCGGCATCAGGTAGAAGCTTACTGTGTATTTGGCAAATCGCGTTTCATGAGAAGAGAGCAACGCAACACCTGATCCCGTGATAATGCGCGATCTCAACCTCCAGAGGTCACAACGCACACCTGACATCTTTTCAAAAATGACGTGATCAACACGTGCCAAGACCCCCCTGTTTATATTGGTATGTTTATATTTATAACCAGCAGCGGTGGTGTAATTGCTTCTTTTACATTTGCCATCTACGCTACCGAGAAACTGAACTCGGCCGAATACCTAACAATTTGAACGAGAAGTACAGTACTAAGCCTAGTGAAACAACGAATGAAATGAGCATGTGAGTACATATAAACCGTTTCTATTCACTGTGTCGAGTAGATACTCCCACCACCTCTCAGCGATGAAAGAGACTCGAAGAACTTTAACGCTTACACGCCCAAGAACTTAAAGGTCCAGTAAGTTAATTTTCCGCCAAAAACCTCACCACCTGTAGCGCTGAACCCGCTCACGTAGTCAACGCATCTGACCAGTCTTTTGACAAGTGTCAAATGGAGAGTTCATTAACAACACTGTGGTTACGAAAAATCCATGTCTTTAATAAAATATTAGAGTCTTTTCTTCATACATACTTTCTTGCCCAGATTCATTTTTAGTAGCTATACGATTTAGGGATAATACGATTGACATATTCTTTGATATTTTTTAGTTTACGGCAACTTTACATGTTGGAACGATATTAAATTGAACGAGACGCGCGCAAAAAAGAACCAACTGACTTAAAAAATAAATATGCTTGTAAATAGACCCTTACTCGGTTAATATTGCATCTCGGCCGAGAAGGCTCGCCAGCGTACTCGTTTACAGTAAAAGAGACATAACGTTCAATATATATTTTTAATGTATGAGATGTTATCAAGTTTTAGTCACGTATATCAAATTTGTTGAAGTATTCACAGTAAAACTGCGCAATTAAAGTTTTATTATCTAAATAGTCTAAATTAAAGACACCAAAATAAAAATCTATGTTTGAAGGCTTTCTTTTGTTTAAAAAACGGCAACGAACAAAGCTTCATTTTAAAACTCTACATTATTTGGAACAAATTTTATTGTCAGGCCGATCAAGCTTTGGGGAAAGTCTCCAGCCATTTTATCTCTCATGGGTCCAATTGGATGATAGAACTTTGCAACACATGTGAGCAGACCTTTGGTTTTTTTACATTAAATATTTGTCTTTGTCTTATCCTCTCTGTTGTTTATGTATTTGTCCCTCTTTCTTTTCCCAGCAATAACTGAATTGCGTCGTAGTATTACATATATAAAGAATATGATGTTTAAATGCATATATTTTCATGATTTTCCATATATCTGATGACATCAATTAACACATACTAGTTGCCAGAAGTTGTCTTGTGCACTCAAATTTAATGCGACGCCGAATGACATTATTTGTTAACCCAGTAATTTAATTTCGGTTATCGACAAAAGAGACAAATATATATTTAAATATACAATATAGAATATTCCTTTGGCATAGTCCTAGTCAACTATTGGAGATTTTTCAGCAAAATTCAAAATACATATATCTATTTATATTATTGTGTCACTGGTGTTGTCCCGCGAAATTAAGCGATTTATCGAGGTAAAATTAAGTAGTCAAGAAGACCAAAGAAATTCATTTTTTCCGTTCATGGCCAGCATTATCAGTTGATAGTGTTCGATACGGTCGAAACCAATCTTGTACTTAAATAAATACTGTGAGATTACTACAAAAGTATGTTATTTTTTAATGAATACTAATAGCAATATTAATGTTTTATTCATTTGCAGCATTTTGTTCTTGATAGAAAAATAAATACAGGAAATCCATCGTAAATATCGTATTTTAAATGACAGTGATTTACACTTCAGAAGCTCAATTAAATTTTGGTAACCTCTTAATTGCTTAAGATATAACTAACATTGTTTATCCAATCGGTGTATTGACGAATGGTGATCAATTTCAACTTTTTTTCTTTCCATCTAAATCAGTGGTTCCCAAAGTGGTTACCGCTGAGGGGGTCCGTGATAAATTGAAAATCATTTGGGGGTGCGTGGACAACGTCAGGGGGTCCGCGGAAGAATAAATAATTTTAGAAAAGAGAGTTTGAGCGCCTGACTAACAAACAGTTCTCGCAAATAAACATCTGTTAATATACCTCCATTAGAAAACCATATGCTCCACATTGGAAGCAGACATGAATAAAAAAAATACCATTCAAGGCATAAACTTTATTATTTCACTTGGGGGTCCACGGTCAGGTTTTTGCTTTAAAAAGGATTCATGAGCATAATAAGTTTGGGAATCACTGATCTAAATACTTCAATGCATTTAAGACACATTTTTTATTTATTTTGGAAGCCATATATACCACTAACGCCACACTTTTTATTGTTTTGTTTGAATTAAAAATGCCGTATTTTCTATAGAATTTTCGAAGTAACGTCCAATATTAATATTTGTCATATTAAATATAAAATTAAGCCAAAAATCTCTGGACTAAATATAATATCTACTAAGCCCTAAACAACTTTTTTTTGGATATCAAATTTATGGCGCTTTAAGTACCAGGACACGTTAGCGTCAAAGTTCTTCGAGACTCCTTCATCGTTAATGTTTTGAAAAGTTGTATTCCCTTACCATCGTTGCAGACAGAAGGGCGTGATCGCTACAGAGGTAAGAAACCCTTAGTGAAGCAAGTTCACGGGGACTCCATATGCATTCATTTGCAATCGCATTCTATATACATACTTCCCTTCATACTACATCCGTACATGTACATACACATGCGAATATATACTTTAGCAGACTTACAGAAAAATATGTCATAATTGTATTCGGAGAAGCAGACGTAATTCGCCCATTTTAGATAAAGTTACTCATGACGATCAAAGCATGTCACCCACTAGCCCATTCGTGTCTGTATGCATATTTATCATTATATACATGTTCAGTGTCATTTTTAGCATGCAGTATTTAAAGTGTCATTTATGCTTGTCTGGCACCAAGGGAATTTTGTATGAGAGTGTACGTACATACATACATTATAATTTTGAGCTATACATGTATTGTGCGCTTGATGAAAAGTGGCGGGAAACGAAACGGAGGTCACGTGATAATAATACCGAGCTAAGGGGAGACATGTTAAGTTTGAGCGAACCAACACTTTGTGGACCTTATTTTAGAAATTAAATTAAGTTCCAAACTAGTTTAAGGTACGGTGCAGCTGATTTCAGATTTGCCGGAAAAAAAAATCCTGTCGATTGCATATTTTTTTAAAAATCAACCATCAGTCACTGTGATACATGTATCAATTATAAGCTGTAGAAGTTTAAACACGTGTTGGCCGATTATTTGATATTTTATATGCCATGCCCAGACATGTGTTTTTTTATGTTTTCATTAAACAATATTTGTCGTCTCTATAGGCGGTACATAAAAATGTATTTTTTTATTTTATTTATATTTATTGTATTTATTTTCTCAATAACAAGAAATGCAATTGGAAACAGACTTAATTATTTTACTGGCTTTCAGTTTTGAAGGGTACCTTCTTGCCACATCAGGCCGTTATATCGAGGTTCTATTTTTAAATTTGCGTTGCTGTAATTATTTTGACAGTCGACATATAATCTATATATTAATACTCGATAATGTCCGTCCGTCTGAATGATTGTCCGCGATTTTCCCTCCCCCTCCTCCGCCCCAGCCCCGCTGTCACCATTTTTTTATTCATACCAAATACATACTTTTTTCGTTTGTATATGGTCGCGATTTCGCCTTTTCGATGACGTCAAGAAAGATGGTCCTCCTCCCCCCCCCACCCCATCCTGCCCCGCTGTCGCCATTAATTAATACACTGTTATTTGACGAAACAAATCAAATGGCTGAAAAATTGAATTCTCATACAAAAAAGCGCCGCGGCCGTGGTTCGAACCATCGCTTCTGGATTATGAGTTGAAATCGTTACCGCTCGGGCAAACGAACAACTGTCAGCATCGATCTGATTTAATTATATATATTAAGCACACATTTAAATTATTCTAAAAATTCCAAAATACGCATACTTCACATGCATACATAAACAGTTGAATTATCAAATGGCTGAAAAATTGAATTCTCATACAAAAAATCGCCGCGACCGTCGATCGATCCCATAATTATGAATTATCAGCCGAGCTCTTTGTCAACTGAGCTAACGTCACAATTATCAAAATGATGAAAATATATAATATATATTAAATTTCGTTTGAAAATGGAACCTTTCGTTTTTTATTTAAAAAACAGCATGCATATTATATGTTTTATTTTACGAGCTTTTCTCAATTCTACTGTACCCTAGAGGTAAGCCGCTCGACTGATAATCTGTGGGAAGCTGGTTCGAATCTAGCCTAGAGCGATTTTTTTTTGGGTTTATAACATTTTTTTTTTGAAAACTTTCTTTTTAAATCACAGTACATCTTGATCGTATGAAAATAAATGCTACCAAAATAACAAAATCCGATTGACTAGCGAAATATGTTTTTCAAAAAATAAATATAAGACGCAATTATTTCAAGATTTGTTTTTAATCTAGGTACATACGTGGTATAGTTAGTTGTTGGCGAAAGCATAATTTCAGTATGTGTAATAAAATAACTTCAGTAAAAATCATTATATATATTTTAAAAAACAAGTTCTGTTTGGAGAATCAGTCAACATTTTGATAATTTTGTTTTGATAAAATGTGCAATTAATTTATACCATTTTGCATGTGAAAAATGATTATTAGCAAACTTAAACATTATTTCAAAAATTAAGTAATTTACAATTTAAAACTGCAGGGCTGTCGATATATGCGCCGAGGTCGATTTATGCTACTATGAAAAATGATTGTTAGCAAACTTGAACATTATTCCAAAGATTTAATATTTTGACGAAATTTCTGTCACTACGAAAAAAAATGTTAGCAAACTTAAACATTATTCCAAAAATTAGGTAATTTACGAGGTATATTTCTGCTAATAGGAAAAATAATTGTTAGCAAACTCAACATTATTCCAAAAATTAAATAATTTACAATTTAAATACAACAGGGCATGCTGTCGATATATGCCCCGAGATATATTTATTTTATTTTTAGTATTTCTGGCTTATTCAATAAATAGGTTTGTAATTTTCTGACTTCTTAAAAATGCAACAAAAATCCCCCCGTTGAGGTCAACGGGCTTACAGCTAGTTGTATTGATTACATAAACATGCTTCAATCTGACAGTTAGAGGCTGCTAGTTGTCATTTGTTTGTTTCGAATATGCTACATTATTAATTGTTGTTTAATCAGAACCTTCATATTAAACGACTGTGTTTCACGTCTCCATTGCCACAAACAATCGTTAAGGATGTAACTAAATTATATTATTTGACAGATTAACAATTCGAGTACCAGAGATGAAAGCTTATAATAAATAATTGATAAATTTGCCAATTGAGTTTTGCATTTGCGTTAAGCTTCTTCTTAAATAAGGCATAAAATGGTAACATTATTTTTTATATAAAAACAAACTTATTTTTATTTTTCTTTCCTATTAAAGCTATGTAAAGGTAGACATTCTTCACTCAGAATTTATATATTAATAGTCGTTAATGTCCGTCCGTCCGTCCGTCTGTAAATTGTCCCCGGTTTCCCCTTCCCCTCCTCCGCCCCAGCCCCGCTGTCAACATTTTTTTATTCATACTAAAGAGATACTTTTGTCGTTTGTATAGTATATATTATGGTCGCGATTTCGCCTTTTCGAAGACGTCAAGAAAGACGGTCCCCCTCCCCCCCATCCTGCCCCGCTGTCGTCATTAATTCATTTCTTCATTTTTCTCTGACGTCATGAGTGAATTTTTGAAATCATGACATTTTTATTTTATTATGTGTAAAAACAATTCATTTTCAAAAAATATTCTGTCAAGCTGTGGGATTCGATACCATGCCCCAATTTTCATGCGCGACGTTCGGACACCTAAACCACTGCTCCACAAGTCCAGTTGATGGTTACGAAAAAAAAACTCTATTTAAAGTTTTAGTTAACTAATAATGACATCTGTGGGTGAAATCTTGCACTAAACGAATTTGACCGTTCTGCAGCGTTTTGAGAGGCTATATAAGGCTGCTCAATTAAATATAATAATTTAATATATAATAATTTGATTAACTATTTATTTATATATATACGAAAAATGGTTGTTAGCAAGCTTAAACATTATTCCAAATATTAAATAATTTACGAGGTCTATTTCTGCTAATACGAAAAATAGTTGTTAGCAAACTTAAACATTATTCCAAAAATTAAGTAAATAACAAGGACTATTTTTGCTACTATGAAAAATGGTTGTTAGCAAACTTAAACATTATTCCAAAAATTAAATAATTTACGAGGTCTATTTCTGCTAATAGGAAAAATAATTGTTAGCAAACTTAAACATTATTCCAAAAATTAAGTAATTTACAAGGACTATTTTTGCTACTATGAAAAATGGTTGTTAGCAAACTTAAACATTATTCCAAAAATTCAATAATTTACGAGGTCTATTTCTGCTAATACGAAAAATAATTGTTAGCAAACTTAAACATTATTCCAAAAATTAAGTAATTTACAAGGACTATTTTTGCTACTATGAAAAATGGTTGTTAGCAAACTTAAACATTATTCCAAAAATTCAATAATTTACGAGGTCTATTTCTGCTAATACGAAAAATAATTGTTAGCAAACTTAAACATTATTCCAAAAATTAAGTAATTTACAAGGACTATTTTTGCTACTATGAAAAATAATTGTTAGCAAACTTAAAAATTATACCAAAAATAAAATAATTTACTAAATAGGAAAAATAATTGTTAGCAAACTTACGAGAAATTAAATAATTTACGAGGTCTATTTCTGCTAATAGGAAAAATAATTGTTAGCAAACTTAAACATTATTCCAAAAAATAAGTAATTTACAAGGACTATTTTTGCTACTATGAAAAATGGTTGTTAGCAAACTTAAACATTATTCCAAAAATTCAATAATTTACGAGGTCTATTTCTGCTAATACGAAAAATAATTGTTAGCAAACTTAAACATTATTCCAAAAATTAATTAATTTACAAGGACTATTTTTGCTACTATGAAAAATGGTTGTTAGCAAACTTAAACATTATTCCAAAAATTCAATAATTTACGAGGTCTATTTCTGCTAATACGAAAAATAATTGTTAGCAAACTTAAACATTATTCCAAAAATTAAGTAATTTACAAGGACTATTTTTGCTACTATGAAAAATAATTGTTAGCAAACTTAAAAATTATACCAAAAATAAAATAATTTACTAAATAGGAAAAATAATTGTTAGCAAACTTACGAGAAAATAAATAATTTACGAGGTCTATTTCTGCTAATAGGAAAAATAATTGTTAGCAAACTTAAACATTATTCCAAAAATTAAGTAATTTACAAGGACTATTTTTGCTACTATGAAAAATGGTTGTTAGCAAACTTAAACATTATTCCAAAAATTCAATAATTTACGAGGTCTATTTCTGCTAATAGGAAAAATAATTGTTAGCAAACTTAAACATTATTTCAAAAATTGAGTAATTTACAAGGACTATTTTTGCTACTATGAAAAATGGTTGTTAGCAAACTTAAACATTATTTCAAAAAATCAATAATTTACGAGGTCTATTTCTGCTAATAGGAAAAATAATTGTTAGCAAACTTAAACATTATTCCAAAAATTAAGTAATTTACAAGGACTATTTTTGCTACTATGAAAAATGGTTGTTAGCAAACTTAAACATTATTCCAAAAATTCAATAATTTACGAGGTCTATTTCTGCTAATAGGAAAAATAATTGTTAGCAAACTTAAACATTATTCCAAAAATTAAGTAATTTACAAGGACTATTTTTGCTACTATGAAAAATGGTTGTTAGCAAACTTAAACATTATTCCAAAAATTCAATAATTTACGAGGTCTATTTCTGCTAATACGAAAAATAATTGTTAGCAAACTTAAACATTATTCCAAAAATTAAGTAATTTACAAGGACTATTTTTGTTTCTATGAAAAATGGTTGTTAGCAAACTTAAACATTATTCCAAAAATTAAATAATTTACGAGGTCTATTTCTGCTTCTACGAAAAATGGTTGTTAGCAAACTTAAATATTATTTCAAAAATTAAGTAATTTACAAGGACTTTTTTTGTTACTACGAAAAATAGTTAACAAACTTAAACATTATTCCAAAAATTCAATAACTTACGAAATTTCTGCTATTACGAAAAATAGTTGTTGGCAAACTAGAACATGATTCCAAAAATAAATAATTTACAATTTAAATACTGCAGGGCAGGGCTGTCGATATACGCCCCCAGATATATTTCTTTTACTATCAGAATTTCTGGATTATTCAATAAATAGGTTAGTAATTTATTTTTGACGCCTGTAAATTTTCTGACTACTTAAAAATGCAACAAAAATCCCCCCGTTGAGGTCAACGGGCTTACAGCTAGTTTATATAATTTTCTGTAATTTATTTTGGGTACACTTGAAGATATTGCGCGAGAAAAACAATTATAAATAAAACTCTTTTACGAATGAATATGTACATTAAAAGATTGCTTATTTATTGTCGGGAGTTGTGTTTTTTAATTATAAAAAAATAGCATTTCTAAGTCTCTGAATGATTTTCGGGAGTTACTTTTTTATTCGATATTTTAAAAAAAATCAAGGTGAAGAATACTATTATAATTCGATATGATTACCCCGCGATTTTTTTCAGCTAGACGAATCTGGAATACATGTTTATCAAATATGGTAAATATAATCATTTTCTATGCGACCGTAAAGATACTTCAAAACAAAAGTTTTTGTCACAAACACATTGTATTAAAACTCCATAATCACTTACCACAGCATGAACATGTATAATATATTAAAAAACTAAAATTTTAATTATAATTCTGAATTTATAGTAAACGTCAGTTTACCAATATTGAAACAACCGTCGATTCTTTAACATATTGAATGAATTATATGCATATTTTATTAAATTTATGTAACGAAATATTTATGTTTTAATATAATCGTACTAAACAGATAATTGGATAGCCATTTAATATATAAATTAAAGTAATCTACTTGTGAAGTGTTGGTGTTAAATGTGTACAGGTATGTAATTTATATATTTTTGAAGAAAGGCTCTTAGTCGTCCACTTTATCGTAAATCTCCCAAGCTTAATTGAGTTTTCCTAAAATTATCAAAAAGATTCCAACGTGGATTTGCTCATTCTTCGGCGCGCAGAAATCGATGTGGTCGGGATTTGATTTAACTCAGATAATCGCAGCTCTCTAAGGATATAGTTTTAATTAACTTATGCAAATATCTTCAAGCTTTGACACGTCATACTACCTTATAATCTTCCAACGTAATTAATCTGTGCGGTTTCCAGGGAGATATGTTATGTATACCCTTAAAATCGTATTGATTAATGGTAATTTTCGAGTCTGATTAAGCATTAATTACAACTATTATATTCCTTTTGGTAAAGCTATTACGACGGACTTGGATAGAAATCGGATAACAAAAAAATAATTCATAAAAGATAGTGACAATTTATAGAAAAACAGTACACTAAACTTAGAATATATTCACTAGTAAGTATTGAGTTCTATCGATCGCTATGACCTAGCGATGGCGCTCTGTGCTTACTGCGTATACTTTATGACCTGGGATTTCAATTCCCGGATGTACAATAAATTGTATAAATCATTTTTACAATCAATATGTTGTCAATCTAGGGCGCAAAGATTATATATCCCAACATGCTACACATACGTCAACTTAATCAAGTTTATGTATCATAATTAATAATTTAGAAAATAACATCAAATAAAATAAAAAATAATTGACCCCTGTTAAAAATACTTTATAATTCAATTTATAATAATTTGGGCCAGAAAGGGCCGCTACACGCAACTCCTAAATTTTAAAAACAAATGAATCAACGGTATCAAATCATTAAACATTCAAATGAAAAACCAACAGTAGCTTAAAACATATTTTTCATTTAAAATTTGACAAATTACTCGAATATTTGTACAAAATTCACTAACCATTTTTTCTCATCAATAGATATATCTGTTAAAGAAACTCATTACGTTTTAATGTAGCTATTCTCTAGCAGCAAAAATAAAACGGTGCTAAAAAATAAATGACTATAAAACTGGGTGGGTTCAAAACTAAAATAAACATATTATATTATTAACTCAAAGCTTCAAGAAAAATAATTAAAAACTCTCCAAACATGTAATGTAATATGTATTTGCAAAATACACCAAATCCTCTTTTTGTACGGTTTACTTTGAAGCGATGTCGAAATTACACGGTCAAATGTAATGGAATATATCTTTCCTTTATCTCTATAATCACTTAATCTTTTTACACGGATTTTTTGAACGCTTATTTTACATGAAACGTTGAAAAAAGTAAATCGAATAGTAAAAAAAGAGTCTCTATTAAAAAGAGAATCGGATGTATTTCTTTAAAAGAAAACATACAACAATCTATTGCGATGACTTATTGCTTAAAAATAAAAAGCAATTTCACAAAATATTATAAGGTAGATAGATACAAAGAGGTATAAACTTGTCAAACTGTCATGTCGTCCTGCCCCTTTCCAATGACCTAAGTCCATCGTTGCAGGATAATAAAAAACCGGCCCCGGATGTGTTCGTATAAATCAGACAAGGCTTTGCGATCCTGCTGCGGGCTGTATAAGACCACGGTTATTCGAAATCAGCAAGCAATTCATCGTCGAAAATATTTGATAAATAATATTCTTATATCGCCTGTCGTATCAGGTTGAAATTAAATTTGACATCAATCTGGCCATATTTGACTGGTGTCAAACATCGACATCGTCGAACTTATCTATACAGCTTTTTGCAGAAAGTTACACACTGTGGTTATCTTCACAGCCTTATGTTTTACACATCTGGATATTTTTTTAAAGGTTTTCTGATTGATGGGTTTGTAGGCAAAGAGACGCAAGGACATATCGTAGATCGCAACGTATAGCAGCCGTTGTGGTTGGACTTGCTGCAGGAGTTCACATAGTAGAGTAAGTAGACAGATGAGATTGATCACAGTAATCTTGCTCGACTTGTTACCAGAAAGAATCATGTTGAATTATATTAATAATATTAATAACCTTTCTGCTCCCTACCAAGACTGAGTACATCACAGCTAATATAATAACAAGATATTGAATCAAAATACTTAAGTGCGTAGTAGTCAAATAACTGCTCCTAATACACTCAGAGAATAAAAACTTCTGTGTTATTAGACACACTAAAGATGGGCTGTACATGAGATGATAAAATAACAAAACATAGGTTAATTATTATTTAAATATCCATAAATAAATTGTAGACCAATCTTAGAAATATTGTAAATAAAAACACTCAAAAGTTCCATTATAAGCCTGAAGGACTTATTTCTTTCAAGTTCAATGAAACATAATATTTTCATGTGAAGTATGCAAAGGGAGTTTCTTCATAAATATCAAAATTCTCGACAACTTGTTTGCGGATTAAGCGATAAGAAAAAAAAAATCCCCATAATGGTGGAGCAAAGTGAATGCGGGAGGGAGCGGCGTCGAAACAAATTGGCTCATCCAAACGCGCGAAAAACGAAATATCACCTCTGCTCCAGGGATATCATAAAAGAAATGCCAAATATCACACATTTCGGTCGATACAACGTGATGCCGGTTCAAAGCTGACATTTCTTCACCCGGAAATCGTATCAGCACATTGCACTATCGCGCGTCTCTTTTCTTTCTCCAATATTGCTACCCTTCCATGTTTTGTATACCGAAATTTAATAAGACTACCGATAAAATTCATCGCTAATCACTCTTTCTTATTTACTATCTGAAGTGGCAGATTTATTAAACATTCTTCCCATTTTCGACGTGCACAAAAAAAAACTGTAATAACCGTAGGCAAATAAAAATAAAAAAAACACCTAATCTTTTCGATGGAAACTTTGAGAGAACTTATTTTGTATAATATATAAAACTGAAATCAATAAATTTGTTAATCTACTGTTTGTGCTACACCTGGTAACCCAACCACTGGGATAACAACGTTAGTAATTTTATAATTCATGTGGTATTTAAACGGAACTTGAGACTGCTTACTATGTCTGCAAGAGGTTTTCTAAGTCAATCTACTAAAATATCTTAAAAGTTTCACATTATTGACGACTATAAGACGACCAGTTCTGATGATTTTTTCTGAGACATCTTTGCTCTCGATTTGGAAGATTTAAATTCTAAAGGAGAATCTAGTGCAGAGATCACCAAACTACGAACCTCGGCATGGATTTGGTTTTTTAAATATTTTCATCTGACCAAATTTATAAATATTAGAAATATTAATTATATAAAATTGTATGATTTGATTGCCAATTCGCGAAATTGATTTATTATAATTCATTTCTTTCGGGTAATGTACAAGAAACGAAGAAAGTTCTTTAATGTATTTTTCGAGTCAACCAGACTTCTTTGATCACAAATTTTTCTGATATTCTTATATACCGAAACTCTACAAAAGTAGTGCAGGAAAATAAAAGTCGGAATATCCACAGTCAAAAATATTCAGTTTTTTTTTAAATTTTGTTAGAAAATATTTATCGTCCGGCCCCTTAAAAAAAATATTCGGTCCGTTTCTCTAAAAGTTGTGTATTGTTATTCACAAATCAGTTATTCAACTTCCTTTTTGTATTGGTTATGATTAGGAAAGTACCAGTAGTTAACTATTCGCTCTTAATTCACCCAGTTTTTAAAATCGGTTGAGAGATAATGTTAACATCACAATCAACTATTATACCTTTGAACACAAATTTATTAAACGATTGAAAGAACAAATTATAATATGTGTCCGTGTTGGGATTTGAGTCCCTCAGATATATAACTTGCTCGTGTACTATACGAAACACTTGTGCTTGATGTGGTCCTTTACTCGAGGGAGTCGTGGTGAATTAAAAAGTTTCAAAACACTTATAACAGAAAGGATTCCTAACTAAGCCCAAAAATAAATTAATTCTGAAAAACAAAAAACAAAATGTATTACTTTTCTCGGTGGAAACTAAAAGAATGAATGGCTGGATAAAAAATACAAGTGCTTGTTAGTAGAAGTCTACAACCTGCTTTCATATTAAATGACACCATTATCGGATTTACGAGGAATATACTTTTCACTTTTTAAAAGCTTAGCTTTCAGAGCAACCTTCGTCACAACGAAGGCATTTATTATTTTATACAAAGAGGAAGAGATATAACATTTTTCTGGAAAAAATTGATACTTGATACATGTACAAACGTACAGTTTGTGAGGAATATAATACTCGAAAATATTTTACTTTCTTGTAAGAAATATAAATATTATAATCCATTTAAATGATCAATCAAATTTTAACTGAACTTTAATTAGTTATAAAATTTCTATTTGATTACCTGCTTCATTATTTTACTTTATAATCAGAATCAATAAATTCCAGTGCTCATCAAACTGCAACTCCTGAAAGAGAAACACGAAAAAACAAACGAAAGCTAGATTTATGCTCTTTAATTTATGAATACTATTAGTGCTATTCCCGCGTGAATGGTACCTTTTTTAACGATATGAAATACCCAACACAATCACGTTTTGATTATACAGACCGTCTAACACAATCACATGTTGGGTATTTCAGACGATCCACAATAAGTATCATGCGCGCAGGAATATCACTACAGATATTATTTACGAGGAATTACGGAACGGATTGTTGCTGAAAATTATTGGAAAAGCATATTTATTTACATACCCAGAAATAGGTAGGTATTTATATTGTTAAATCTATAAACGCGAGCTTCGTAACCTCGTAACTTCGAGAAGAGCAAAATCTTACAATAGAGGAGAGGCATGGACATTTGTGTTTAAATATTCTGATAGAAGTTTTTATGCTTTAACTCGTAACATGCCATCCTAAAAAATCACGTTCCCTGCCATGATGGCATATCAGTTTCACTGTTTATTGACAGTATTTAAACCTAAGTTAGAAGTTAAAATATAATTTTTAAAATGTATATATGCTAGAATACCTAAAATGATAAATACTTATTAACAATATTAAGAGAAATATTGAATGATTTAATGGCTCAACTATTTACGATTGCATCATGGGCTTGGAGGTGTTAAAAAGTAAGTATAAATTACTGTTAGGTACATTACAACAACAAAAAATATCACATGAAAAAACAACACGGAACTTTATTCAACTTTCTTAGAACTCTTTGATAACTTATATAGCCTACAAGATTTTTAGGACTCGTTCATAATTTGACCGTATCTGAATGACATCACATTTGTTAAACCCCCATCTGATTTATTAATGGGTATGCCTAAATGTTTTTAAAAAATGACATTAATAATATTATAATGGTCGATCTTATTTTCAAAAAAATATGTATTACTTTGGTTTTATAACGTCGCATTTTCTACAAACCCTCTTCCCTCTTTCGTCACAAAGCGTCGAGTTTTGTTTGAATAGAGAATGACGTTATATATGGATGCCCTCTTATGCATGTCTTCGATGATAAATGTAAGTTATAATTGTGTCACTAGTTTATCACATAAAAAGTGGTAAAAGTATTCAAACAATACAATGAAAACTGCGCGAGGAATTTATGTAAATTAAATTGAATCAATTGTTTTGTATGGCAACATGTAGGCATCACTCACCGTACATAGTATATGGCAGTCACGCGAGACTGAGGTGCGCTTCGTTAAGGAAGTACCGGAAGAATATTGATTTCATGCCTTATTTGTCCGTCAATTTTCGAAAGTTTCTTCACATAAAAATGCAGCAGATAATAAATGATTATGAATTGAGCTTAAACAATCAGTTAGTTGATTAATAATTTATTTTATTATATAGTTAACATTGAAAAATCTGCTTAAATAATTAATTTTGTATTCTTTTGACACAACATTCAATGCCAAATTATTTTAATATGTATAATTGTATACTACACATTACAATATGTACTAATTGAACATTTTAAACATGTCGATGTCTGCTAATAAGACATGTCCGTTTGTAATATTAAATTCTTTAATAATTTGGATCGTTGATTCGTATAAACGATCCAAATTTTCGTAAAGGACACTGGTTTGTATGCTATAGTAATTTTTTCGACGTATTGTTTGTGAAGAAAATGATTTTTTTTGTTATATTATGAACTTGTATTTATTTTAAGGTCACTGTTTTTTATACTCATTATGAACTCTTTGGTTTGAAATAGCACCGTGCTTAGAGTTTTACACGACATTGCTCGTTTCCGACTAAATAAATGATACAAATTATTCAAAATATGTTAGAATTAATAAAGTAATAGAATTTGTGTGTTTAGTTTTAGTAAATTAAAATCAATTTTCTATAGGAATATAGGATAAAAGGTGAAAAGTTTTTGTTGAAAATACAAAGCGTAAATTTAGATTAAATATTATAATTTTTAGTACACAAAAATTGGTTATCATGAATATGAATTTTGAATCGTTCCAACCGTTTCTACATGTATTGTCACTAATGACCCGTATTTTTCCTTTCGACATCTTCAGGGTTTCAAGTGCACGGATTAGGGAATCCAATCTTGGACCTTTTTTGTGATTCACATTATTTTGGATCCCTGGATTGATAATTTGCCACAATATCGTGTCACAATTGCTTGAGATTATTGCCGAAAAAGTGGGTATTTTATTAAAGTTTTTGTTAGCTCTTCTTAAAGATGTTTACGTGATACAGTGAATCCCGAAATCTCGAGATTAGTACTTAGACAATCCTGGGATAACGGGATCGCAAAATTGGTCGGGATCTCGGAATTGGAAGCCTTACCACGAATAAGACGCTTGGTAAATAAGTGTATTTTATATGTAATAAATATATAAGAAATAAATTTATTTATCACTAAGTTAAAAGCCAATGATGTTGACATAGATTAATTTTATTAATGGTTTGTTTGTAAAAAAGTTCAACTAGCTGTGGAAATAGTCATCTAAAAAAATACAATCTCTCAAGGTCTTTGAAACTACATGAGATTATCGTTAAAGGTAACATCGGAATACCTTCTGGTTTAAATGGGTAGTTATTTTTAATAACTATATTATTTTGATCTCTGGAAAAATTATTATTATTTTACGAATTTAATTTTTTTTTACATACACTTAAAGAATATAGCAAAGGTGAATTGGGAAGATTCACATGTTCATTTAAAATTGGCAAGCTACTTCTGTGCCTTATTAAATTCTAAAGTTTAATGGTAAAACAATTAATGCTCACCCACGTTTTGATGTAATTTTTTTAAATCTTCATCCTCGTAATGAGCAAATAACTATCTGAAAATATGCGTGGAAAGTAGACAGTGCTAGTATTAACGATGATTTGTGATTCAGTTGGTTTTCGACGACATTCAAATATCACTATAAGCCACCATTAGTATAAGACAATATCTTCTTAAGAAAATAAAAACGCAGACAATCTCGCCCGAGAACAATTTATAAAAAATTCTCAAAGTAACCGCCATTAAAATAAGGGAATAGAAGATAAAGAATACAATCCGCCGACCGACTTGACAAAAAGGCGGAAATTGCTCTCGAAACGGGAGAAAACTTTTCGCAATAAGATAGAAGAAAAAATAAAAACAGTTCGCTCAGATGTTTTACGTAAAGTTGTTACAGCAAATCAGTCGCAGAGCGTCAACGAGGGCACGCGGAGGGAATCTAATTTGTACTCTACGCTCAGTTGTCGTGTAACAAGAGGATTGCGGTGTGCAAACAGAGGATACTGCAACTTAACATTTAAAATTGTACTGTATTCATTTGAGACCATGTTGCAAACCACGTTTAGTATTTCCAGCTGTAGTTATTATATTTATTGTAATAATTCTTTTTTGCGTAAAATGTTTAGTTATACATTTTCTTTACTTATTGGTAAATAATACAATAATAAAATACGTCAAATTTTAAAGGCTTAACAACGATGACCGTGGTATATAGTCAATCAATATGCGCTATAATGCATTATATTATATATATTATATTAAGTCGTGTTCAGATAGCCATGCTGCCCAATGGCCAACGATTGCGTTCGCTGTCCACAGATTTATAATTGTCTATTAAAAAACATCAGTTTCTGTTATGTTTTCATTTGTTACCACCCATCTAATCCAAAAAACATCTGGATTCTGAATCTAGTGATGACTGTTGTAGACGCGAGGAAATTAATTGGAAAATGGCCACTTCAAAATGATATGTGTTGGCGACAGCAGTGAAAAAAAAAGCAAAAAAGGCACACCAGTTTATATATTACATAACATTGAAATACTTAATCTATATTTTATAATCATACCAAAAAATAAAACTTTTTCTTCGAATACTTTAGAGCAATATCATTCTGATAAAAATAAACATACGAAGAAAAAAAACATAAAATGCTGATTCATCTTATATTTTAAATCGAGAACGAGTAGTTCCCTTCTTTGCTGAACGAGTGCGTGAGTTAAGAATTAATTGTATTGGATCTGATAACCCGAGCGAAAAATATGTACATATAAATCTAGCACAAAAATCTAAGACGAGATGAGAATGCAACAATTTCTTACGCGAGACAAAATGTATACGTAGTATCAAACATAACTTCAGTAAGCCTCAATATTATACGAGTATAATAATACTTCGAGAATATAATTTTTCATTGAAAATTACACTTTTAAATTTAATATCATCTTATACAGTGAAGGGCAAACATTGTAATGTCGCAAATCAAATGCAAAATAACAATTTTATCTAAATATATTAAAGACTGGTATCGAATATCTCACACAGGAAATACAATATAAAATTACGTTGCCATCTTATAGTTTAATGATTTTTTTATTTTAATTCGTATTACTCATGACTGAAATGGTGTCCACTCTGAACACAGCAAAATTTTGATCAACTGCTTATCTTGTTCTACCAGATTTATAATGGTTACCGACTCTATCACTTACATACTTCAACTTCTTTTTATCATCTATAATCTGCATAGTTTTACCGATACATCCAGGACTATTAATGTAATATTTATTTAATATTTTTAAATCTTTTTGGATGTTAGTGAATAGTTACTACTAATAAAATTATAATAAGTCTCAGACAAAAAGTAAAGTGTAACATGCAATGTTCCCTCTAAGCTGCGCACGTGCGCGTCCACGCAACAATTTGAAAACTATCGCGCAGTTGACCCGATTTGGCGCGTGCTCCATTACAACTATTCAAATTATTAATAAAAGTAATGGATCTAAGCAGATATTTGACGTTTCTAATTTGTTACTGCAGATTCATTAGGATAACCTAACTTGAGAGTTTCAAATTTATGAATAAAGCTATGAGGAAGTGATCAGCCAACAATGAAGAAACAAGCTCTGCTTTTTATAATAATACACATTTATAAAAGTCGTCCGAAAACTCTTTTCTATATTCTTAATTATCATTACCTTAATTAAGAGGTTCATTAGTTGGGATAGTTTTAATAATACTTTTATGACTATCATTTGCATTCTGGGTTAATTCATTAGAATGAAAGCGTTAACCCGCATTATGATATGAACTTTAATTAAAATATCAAAACTATATTAACTTTTCATCCGCTGCAAAGTATAACAACGATTTTAAATAACACAATAGAACTTTTTAATGGAAATTTTGCGTTATTAAAGAAGACAGCTTATTTTTAAAAACTTTCATTGTTCAGTCTTAATTTAAATTATGTCAAAAGCTTAGCCAAAAATTCATTAGAAACAATAATTATTTAGCTTTTTCATAATAATTCAATAATTAAGGCCAGAATTTGAAAACTAATTTTGTATACAGCAGCCGACTTAATTCATTAAGTATGGATAAGTATTATGAGTTTTTAACCTAAATTATTTATTTTATTTAAATAAACATTAATATAATATAAAACATATCTTGGTTTACATTATAAATAAAATCTCCTTACAGTTGAATATTTGTTAAATTTTGGTTTTATTTATCGAATATTGATTGTTGTTTAAAGAACTTTTGCTTGTTGTAATCCGTTTTCATTTATTCGAAAGATGTAAGAAAAATTTAGAATTTCGACTGAAGGTGCTTGATGGAAATTTAATGTCAAATTTGAATTATTTTTATTCTGTACACTTCCATAAATTTTGTCGATAACGATCCGGGTTTCGCACAATGGAAGTGTACAAAATAAAAATAGTTCAAAAATGCAAGAAAAAGATTACAGAAAATATTATTTATGATAGACTTTGGAAACAAAGAAATTCATTCGTCATAATTTCTTAATTGAGATTCGAGCCATGTGCCACCAACATAGCATACGGGCAGAGATGGCTGCCACTATGCCTGTGGACAATTCTTACTGCTCAGATATACTTTATCCAGATACTTATACATCCACAGCCATACACCGATCTACCTATATCCAGATATCGATAATCATTACTTTATCACTTGTGTAGAATATATTTTTTTAATACTATTAGGAGCACGTTCTACTCTTAATAAAAAAATTGATGGACGATACCTATTTATAACAACTTAAATACTGTAATATTATAAAACACGCATATAATTGAGGCCATAATGTAAATATATACATTTTTATAATATGACGCCGGAGTAAGCAACCCTGCTGCTAAATGCCATGTATGTATAGCAAATCAGTAATAAATGTGTGAAGAGTAGTTTGAATAAAATTGGTAGCCCTAGACTATAATTGTCCTTCAAATTATTTTCAGTATGCGTTTTTTTACTTTAGATTTTACCTTTTTTTTTCTTCAAAGTTTGAAATTATTGTGACACAAACACGAACGGAAATATATGATAACGTTGCAGACATACATGTTTTGAATACAATAATTTCAATATCGAATAAAAATTAACGGATGAACGTGTTTATTCGAATACGAATAATCAAATTAAAAACTACAGAATGTTGTCACTAGGAGTTTCAATACAAGTATTACCAAAACCAGGATCCTGGTAGTCATAGTGGTTTTTCAATACAGAAATATCAGTTTTTAAAATTCGCACCGGTATTTTGTATTGAAAATTAACCAAAATCGAATTTTAAATGCTACATAGTATACTTGAAACCATAACATATTCAAACAAAATTGTTTTCGATGAATTGAAATCTATTAAACCATCTAAGATTTGTTTGTATCAATATTGACAGGTTCCAGAATTTATGAGTCATTCTAAAATTAATTATTATTTAAAAAAAAAACCGTAAGTTATTTATGAAAATCACGTTTATGATTGTGATATATTTTTTAGCTAGAGTTTTTAATATGAAATATCGAAATAGTTACTGATTTACACGCCCGGCATCGCGATCCCAAATGGGACGTGTTTTTTTTCATTATTTTTAATTTCAGTATTATGATTTCCAATACGAATATTTAATATTAAATAAAGGTATTGAATTCCCCAGTTAGCATTAGGCTACAGGATAGCGAAACATTTAATTTTCCTCCCACCGTTTATTAAGCGTCAAAATCAGAAAATGTTATTAAAAATAGTGATAAACAATTGTTTTAAAATGAAAAGAAACATTAGTTGAATAAATCATGAGATAATTCAATAATCCCAAAATTACACGTGCCTTAGGATTTTTATTAATGTAAACGATAATATAAAATAAATTTAATATTTCACTAATTTTTTACATATTGTGAAATGTAATTTGTCTCTTTTAGAAGCATCTTCTTACCTTACCGTCGTATGGCTACTATATTTATAAAATATAAACATAGATTCTAATCCTTAGTTTATATATAACAAAATTGTTGTTAGGGCTTTTTCTTTTTACTGGACGCAGGGAGGGCGCTAAATACAAACAATATTGTGTACTATAATCGAAACGGTATTCACTTTCTATACGTCACTTATACGGCTACGTTTTAAAATGGGTTGCACACCTCTGATATATCGTATACGGTACCAATAAAATACAATGCTTGTCTTGATCGCCAAGTTCTTTGATTTATTTTATACAAGGATATGGCAGATTGATAACTATCAAAACCACATGTCTACATGTTCTTTAAAAGTATATACAAAGCGGCATTCCTCGTAGTCTATACGCTGATAATATTTTGAGCTAACAAAAACGCACGAATGTGATGGATCGATTGTTAAGTCTCTTGTCATATAAAGTTCAATTTTGCACACTGTACAGTCTGACTATTCATATTTCAATGTATTAAATTTAAAGCATCAGTCGTTGGGTATACAAAAATATATCAAAAAAATCCTACAATATTTACAGCATCTGTAATATTTTAAAACATTTTTAATCATATTTTTCTGGAATCCCCGTGGAATAGGATAGTTTTACATTTCCCATTATTCATGCCGAGAATAGGTTCACAATCATCATTAAAAAAAAATGTAAGACTAGTGTTAAATAAGCATTCATTAATGTATTATATTTAATATACATAATATTTTACATGAAGTCTGGGATACTGTTATTTTTTATTTACTTACCTCGTTTAATATTGGCATGGCGTTGAAATACTCATTTTTACCACGTTTTGAAAGGTGTGTGGGGAATACTTACAATTTATTGTTTTGATAAGTGCATAATTTAACTCTAAAATTATTATATTTAAAAATACACAATTAATATCGGAGAATAGCGCCAGTGCTTAAAGACTTAATGACAACTATTTTTTTTCACATATTGTATAACAAATTGTCACACGTGTTTCAACTTTTTGAGAAGAATTTTCAGACAAACTATCGTTAGGGTATTTACGAGTAAAATAAAGATTGACTTTAATTCGTAATCTTTAAATAACAATATGCATGTTAGAGTTTTTTATTTTCTAAGGGATGGATAATTTAATTTTATATTCACTTGCTTTAATTTGTTTTCTACTGGACTTATTATACACTAAAAATGTACCACATGTTCTACAAAGTTACCACCAAATCAATAAAAAAAACTGTAACTGTAGTTAATTTGCGTTTTTTTTTAATATTATAATGATTATGTTTACTTTATCTTTCATAAATAAAATTCTTCATAACAAATTTTATAGAGGGGTAAGAAACAATATCGAATACACGTTATAGAAATTGACATATTAAAATAAAGTCAATAATCCTCATAGTGACTTTGCTATAATATTAATATATGTTCAGTATTTTCTATCCGAATTTGTTGTCAAAAAATCTCTTTATTTATATTTTCCTTGAATACACGTTCGGAATATTATATTTTTTACTCTTGACAACAGTGAGTTCCAAAAACTATACACATTGACATGATGCGAAAACAAGCGGAAACATTTTCATTCTGCATTTGACAGAAAGTCATTTGGCGATAGCAGACAGCTATATATTATATTATATTATAAAATGACACAGTTCGACTCGAGACAAATAAAATCACTATACTTTACGCATGAGAAAATTAATCACAACTGTCAGATGATGAATGTGTTTGTAGGAATCGCCAGAAGTTTTTAATCACAATATTTCTTAAGGCAGAACAGGAAATAAGTTATTTTAAGCTGAGTAAATCTTCTTTTAAATTGTTAAGATACCCTTTATTGTATAATTAGCACAGTTATTTAAAAAAATGTACATTTCTTTACCAGTCATTAAATTTTAAATACCGTTGCCCACTTTAATCTCGAATTTACATAGGTTTATTAACAGGATAATAAAAATACGATTGATCGTAAATAAGGCCAATTTAAAAATTCTACATTCAAATCTAAAATGAATTTCCATATAAATTTAATTTGTTTTATATTTGCAACAATTTAGAACAATAACATTAAATCAAATTCAAATTAATTCTCATTTCTTTATTCATTTAATATTCAAGAATATTACGTTCAGTGGTTAGCTACAATTATATAAAAATAACATATTACATTTATTATATCAGGGTTTCCCAAACTATGTTCCGCGGAACACTAGTGTTCTGCAAAAATTGGAATGGTAATATACTCTGCACATATTTGAGGAGCAATCAATCAAAAAGTGATTTCTCACACAAATACAGAGCTTGGGAAATTATGATTTTAGTGTTGGAAAAGTCACGGTTTGCTTGAATGTGTCAACTTTATGATTTAATTTGTGTAGGGAAAAACCTTTTTTGAACACTTATTGTGATTTCCACTCATAGATTTTATTATGGACTATCATAACTGATAAAACTGCATTTTTCAAAATTTGTAACTTATCCTTTTTGAATGTTTGCTTCTCATTTAATCTTCTTCTGGTAAATCTCCACTGATGTTTAAAACGTCATATATCTAGGTACAGGCAGAGAATTTAAAAGCTTTGTTTACTCATATTTTTGTGTAACATATTTTAAAAATAATTAAGTTTAAAAATAAAAGTGATTTAATAACATATATTTTTACTGCTATAAATTACCCGACCTAAAAAATAAGCTGTGTTTCGGTAATATTTCCTTGATTTTCGAAGTGTTACATTGCACAATAATTTTGGGAAACCGTGTATTATATTATACATAAACATTTGTGAAATGCAAGGTGCATCGGCGTCAGCTGTATTGGCATATATTTTTTACATTTTAGGTTACGGTTCGTTGTAAAGTTTAAGAACACCAATATTTTACATCCTAATACTTAAAAACAAAAATATTTTTTTTATTATTATTTCTTGGTAATAAATACATTATTTGTGAATGAAATAACAGTATTACACAGTATCACTATCATTCAACGAGTCTTTCCCATTTTCTTTCTTACACTTAGATAATGGAGAGAAATAAATAAATAACATATAACTTAATTTGACTACTTTGTTATTCCATTTTTTGTGCTACAACTTATGTGTGACATGTGTTTATTCGTAAACGTTAGGATAATCAGATGATGCTTCTCAAAGAGAAGAAACACGCATCACAGGTTGTAGCAGAAAAAGTGGAATAACAAAGTTATCAAATTTAATTTTACATTAAAAATAAACTTCCACAAACCTAGTATGTTACCGCCAAATTTATCAAAGATTTGAAATAAACAATCAGAGATGCTTAAAGTATACAAATTTTTATTTTTTGTCTTCCAATCTTAATATTCTTGTAAGCTTACTATTTATGAAACTTCTGATCATACTGGCCCTTTAGCCGCCAACGTCGAAGTATTCAATACGCAAAGGGCTAATAAACTGTTCAAAAAGTACTTGTAAGTGTGTTTTTATTTCTGATTATATTTTCTTTAAAATGTAGTTGTGCTTTAGCGAAAGCGTTTAATAAAATCGTATCGATTGTACAGTCAGAGAACGTGCACAACAATATTTAAGTCAATATAGCAGTCATCTGGGATTCACCTGAGTCACCAGCTCACCTGCCAATTATCTTGGGTCGGAGCCGGATCGCAGAATAAATAAGATCCAAACGGTCCCTGGCACGAAGTTCAAGGTCGTCCGTTAAAACCGTCCCTGTACGTAGGTATATTTAGTCTCACCTCTGTAAGCTTTCTCTGTGTGCTTTCATCTGAGCTTTTGTGTCAGCCATAGACCGCTACTCAACTTGACGACGTGTATAGTATGAGTGCTTGAACTTTTACTGTTTGCGTGTATTAAACTTCGATAGCGTTGCTGTAACGCTATTTTATCACTTATCAAATATGTTATGATTATGCTATGATCACATGAAAAATTTTAGTGCGAGAGTTCGACAAAAACTAATAAATCTGCATAAATTGCTGAGAATTCGTTTTTTATTATGTAACCAGAGGCTTGCGCGAGCCCCCATGAAGCCCATCCAGCCCACTCATGATACTAGTTAGTATAGTACACTAGCAGTAAAGAAGTAAATAACGGTTTTTATTCTTGAAAAAACAAGATCATTAGATGTGTTAGTACAATGTACTACAAAATAACGATGGTGAATGTTTTCATATCAGTATACAAATATAATGTAATTAATTGTTGCATAACAGATGAACTATGAAATGTTATTTTCTTATTGACCGCACATAAACTTTAAAATATTGCACACATTTTTGAAGGCAGCGACATTACATACAACTACAAACAGATAAAAGAAAAACCTACGGGACCGTAATTTAATAAAAAAAAAAACACACAAAAAGTGGAAGTCGAACAGCAAAGAAAGTCGTGAGAAAAACATATTAGGTGCATGAATAATGTAACGCTGCTGCCTCAAAGAAAACATATAAAGAAAATCTAGGCGGAATTTGTGATGTTTTCTAACTTAGTAACATAGTTATATATATATTTTTTACGCAAGTATTTTACGCATCTATACTGTCTTGCTAATCCCAAATAAGGTAAGTGGTGAATTTTCAAATTTATGTTTTTAATATTTCCATAAATAAACGAAACTTCACTAAAAAAATATTCATCTATTTTGTAATTAGTATAATGATACACCTGAGCTTAGTTTTCAAGTAAGAATTGAGATGCTTAAATTAAATTTACGTAATATCATAGATGTTAATTTGTACTAAGGTCAACACTAAAATTTTCTACTAGTTTCCTATAGATATCTAACATTCTGTAACAAAGTTTGAGAATGACAAATACAATTTTTAAATTGACTTTTACATATAAGATATTAATCTAACGGAAAAATCTATATAAGAGTCGGAGTCGTGAAAAATGAGCGGCTCGATTTTTTTTTGAAAAATATATTTAATGATTTGTATTTAAATTAAATAGTCAAAAGTGTTAACATTTCATGCTTGGCTGACTAAAGATGATCTGATGGTATATATATGAAATTATTGAAAAATTTCCTCGGAGTCGGAGTCGTCTTTTTTTACGCGATTCCACAGCCCTGGTTATAAGCCATGATTATCTAAAAAAAAAAAAACTTTTTAACACCACAGTGCATAAACAACAAAGCTAACGACCAACTGGTCTAACTCACTTAATTAAAATCTTTTATCATAGCATTACTAAAAATAAAATGTTAATTAAAATAAATCCTCACGTCAATTGATTACGACACTTCTTACATTCACTAATATTCTTGCAGAAAAACCAAACATAATGTTCTGCGATTAAAATAAACGCAATACTGGCAAGCATTGTTATGTATAAAACGAATATTTATTTTAAGTCAGATTAAACCATGATTTATAAAAAAACGTTTACCTCCGTGCCAATTTTTTGTCAAACAAATTAAAAATTTCATTAAAAACTAAAATTGACAATGTTGGAAATGAGTATAATTTGGGTATGGTATAATTTGGAAATGGGTATTTTTAAAATTGTCCATACTTTTTTTCATTACAGATACAATGTCGCTCACATATAATTATATTAATGCAATAATATTTTCTACCAAATTATAATACGACCCAAAAAGGTGCTTTGGTATTTTAAAAAACTTTACCAATAAATATTTTTTTAACATTCTCGTATCATAATGCCGAAGTTTCTTTGCATTACTCATAAATCAAAAAGTGTGCTAGGTTGCACTTTTCCTTCGTTTCCTTTACAGACATTTTTGTATTTAAGTAAGGTACTTTCTTTTTTCTTTCTTTTTTGCTTCATTTTTCACGACCGAGTGTATTTCTTTCTAAAAGAATTGTAGAACATGTTATCTTATATAAAAAGTTATAACTTCAAAGCTACATACTCTTTATGTTACTAATAATTTGGGGTACAATATTTTTAATGGGAGGGCTTTTGGTTATTTTACGATAAGTATGCACAAATGATAAAAATTAAAAGGGTTTTCGGTCGAGTAATCAAAATGTGAATGGACTTAACATAACTAACTACTTATAACTGAGAAAACTGTGAAGTGATTTTTAGTATAAAAGTAATAAATAATACTAATTTTTAAATATCAACAACACAGACATCGTCATAAAAATAACTTGTTTAATAAATTGTGTATTTTTAAGAAATCTAAAAGCTTCTTGGAAAAGACTTGGCCGCTATAATTTGTAAAGGACTTGTTTATAATGCGCGCTTTTACTTTTAATCATATGAGACAATTATTCCGAAATTAATAACTCTAATCTACCGTCGACTACTTATTTCCCAATTCTCTGGAGAGTCTTAGACGAGGGAATAATTTTGAGGGAATAGATATCGGTATTATTTTTATCTTTTTAGTACATTTAAATAAAAGTTTATTTTTAAAAATATTTTTACTCCAATTTATATAACTATTGTTGGAATTGATATATAATTAGTAAAAAAAATATATGGATTTTTTAAAAGTATCTAATTTAACATTACAACCATTGAGCAATGTACTTCATGACAAAACCGTTCCCACATGTCTATATTATTTCTATTTTTTTTACCAATAAAATCGTTTTTATTTCATACACATAAAAACACAAAAATGCGATAGGTTTTTACAGATGGTGCCATCAGACAATTCAATATAATATATGTTCAAAATTGTAGACGAAATATCAATAAAACCCACATTTCTTTACACAAACAAGGGATTAAAATATATTGTGTTCGTAAATGATATTCATGAATAAATTACTAAAAGTCAAAACACTCTACTTAATCTTTTTTACGAGCACTCAATACCAAAGCTTCTTGAATAAATTTACTTGATGATTTTCATTCACCGGATGATGTTGTAGACATCAAATATTATCGCATTCAAAACAAAATTCTTATGTTATAAAACGAGGAAAAAATATATTCACGTCGAAAAGATTTTTCTCGTATTTTTCAGATATTCTCTATAAAACGCGATTCTAAGTACGCAGATATATATTTTGGAAAACCAAAGCGGCATAAACGAAAGAGAAATGAGTTTAGTTGATGATGTCATGAGATAGTTAAGATCTTCAACAAAATTTGTTCCATGACAAATGTAAATTAGGTAACCTAATTGCAATGAAGTTTTATCAAATAAATGCCAATTAAATCAGTACAAAGGTAAATATTAAGTTTTAATTACTCTTCGAAGTAAATAATTTTCATAAAAAAATTGTTTAAATTCTCAAATCTAAGTATATTTTTTTGATAGTGTAAAAATATCAAGGTATTTCAGTTCTACAGTTATTTATATGTTATATGTTGATAGCTATTTCGGTTTTCGCTAATAGTTCTGACAATGGCGAACGCCGAAATAGCTATCAACATATAACATATAAATAACTGTAGAACTGAAATACCTTGATATTTTTACCCTATTAAAATGGAGTTCTACCAAGTAAATGCCAAATCAATAAATATATTTTTTTGATATACTGAATGATTAGAATACCAAAAAAAAAATCACAATGTACAATTTCTTACCTGAAAAATTGTGAATTTCACATTACGCCCTTTTAGCATTTCAAGCTCAATATTATAAATTGTGGTGATTCTTTGTGCTCTGTATAAAGACTAACATTTGCAAGAGTCTTGAAAGAAAAAAGTAAATATCACATTCTTATGTTTATTCAAGAAATAAAGGACTCCTCGAGGGCCCGTTTATAATGCTCGTTTGGGAATCTTATAGCTCCGTTCATACACATTGAGAAATGAGCTGAATTTTATTTACTTATTCGAAAATTGCCGCAATTCTGATGTTTTTCGATCACTCTGCTCGTACAATTTTGTCTAGTACGAAAAGCAGTTAAGTTTATGAGAAGTTTCAGTATATATGGTAAAATTGCTCACCTATCTCAAGAAATGTTGCCGCGTTTTTATTTTTCCTACGTTCGTTTAAGTAAAACCTACACGTTTTATGAGCATATAAAATAAAATCCTCGTTCTTTAAACATCTTAATTATGAGCTAATTTTGACAGATTGTTATCATGTACAAACTACAAATAGAGTATACTCCGTATACTGATTAAATTATTTCTTATTATATACATTGTAAGAAACAATGCGCCGCATAAATGATTTCAAAGCTTAATAAAAAGAAGCATGAATGTGTTAACGTGAGATTTAAGTTTTTATTCATGACGTTTATTATATCTTAACAGTGATATGTGCTTCTGCTTTGTAAGCCAGGGATTAAAAGATAAAAACCAGATGTTACTAGTGAATATTGTATAGACACCAGAGAAATGTAAATATTTTACTTAAAGCATAAGCAGAATTTAGGATTGTAACGTTTTATTTATATTATTTTACATTTTTAAACTGCAATTATATAACAAATATATTATATTTCATAATTCATCAGGTAAAAGGCTTAAGGATTATTGACATTTTGATTTGTTCATTATTAAGATTTGTAAAGCAAAATACTTTGTAATTTTTTACCTTATAACAATAAAGTTCGACCAAGTAAACGCCAATACAATCAATAAATTGAAAGTAGCCGACATGGCTACTCATGCGATTTTTTTTTCATCGCCAAATTTTAAAATAGTTCTGATGAAAGAATACGCCGAAATAGCTAACAAATATTCTAAAAAAAATAATGTCTGTAAAGCTAAATTAATAAATATTTTTTTACCCTATAAAATTGAAGTTTTACCAAGTAAATACCAATTCAATCAATTGATCACTATATTTCAAACTAACCGATATTTTTAATTCTCTTCAGTATGCAAACATAAAATATTGAGAGGCTTAAACTGACTGAATATAGTGATAATTTTAAAATTTTGTGAAATATAATTAATTTAGATTCAATCAAATAAAAAATATAATGAAAAATACGGCAAATTAATTAATTGTATTCATTTTATAATAATACACTCTACTTAATTGCTAATTCTATGACAATAAAGGAATTAAATAATCATGAATTTGATAAAGAGATGTCAAATCAAGCTTGAAATTTCCGTTTATCTTTATCCATCAAATTAAAATAAGGTAGAAACCCTCTTTACCTTTTCAGCGAATTTTAGAGCCACTCTATTTTGATGGCGAGCCACAAGATTAGCAAATTTCCATTCATATTATTCTAGTGGGCTTGTTTCAGTTCTCTCTCTGACCAAGTCATTTATTACTTTCAGAATAATATTACTCTTACATATGACCTTTTCTTTCTACGGTTAAGACAATAATCTCATTAAGTCACTTTACTTTTCATATATCAGAATTATTTTCGTCAGTTCCAACTCATGTTATGTAACTTCATAACAAATATTAAATTATTAAAAAAATAGTTCCACAATATAAGTATTTTTCTACCTAACCTTTATATTTCCAGGGAACTCAGTGTTGTACGCACCACCGTACGCAACAAATGTAGTGATTCTCAAACAACACCGCAGCATTAAGCGCCTACAAATGACTGCCAGGTGTATCTTAGAACCAGTATGGATGATGAAGGTAGAGGATGATTCAATAACAAAAAATATTATATGCCGACTTCAAATCCAATATTTTGTGTTCCTCATTCTGGCAGCTTTTTATCTGATAGATTGATGTTTTATATTTATCCCTGGTTACTTTTCTGTTCTTTGAACTTAAGTAAAAAATTGAAAAATTATTAAATTAAGCTGCGAATAAGCAATATATATATATATATATATGTACAATTATCATAGCATATTTTCAACATTGGTTAATACTAAGTGTAAATAAATTCATACACTATCACGTATTTTCAAATTTTTTACACGAGCTCCTGAAAATATCACCATGAGCTGCCGGTTGCACACAGACGATGTCCTGAAAACCACTGGTCTGTTATCTGTACCGATTAGCCCAAATCTAAGTATACACACAATACACTTTAGCAATGAATGCCTTTACTTATACATTTTTTGGGCTCACGACAATTATTTAAATAAAAAAGGGTTTTCTAGTAATTGGATGTTCTGCTTGAAGTAAAATGAAGCACATCCGTCGCTCGCAAGAATCCGGTGTCGGTCCTGCTGAATATATAATTCCATTTTGATAATAGTAAGTGCACTAAGCGACGTAATATATAGTTATACAATTACTACAACGATTGATCAAATATAAAATTGCAAGCGAGAGGTCGAAGACATGTTATAAAATATTATGATCCGTCGATTCAAAATTTCTTGATGAGTACTAGACAAAAATGAGAAAAATATAATTAACACTAATTGAAATCACAATTTTGATTGAGTAAATCAATTCTATTTCGATGTTGCATTTTAAATGCCGCTATTTAAATAATAACAAATCATATTCATGACAGAAAAGTTAGTGGGTTATATTAATTAAATTATGATATTAAAAAGACTGGTGCATCAATCTTGTAATCTGTCAGTCTTAATCGAATCTTAGCAAAAATTTCTAACTATCTTATTCTCAGATTCAATTTACTTGGGTTAACATTTAAAAATAATATAGCTTTTAAAAATAATGGGCATATATTCCTATACAATTCCTTCTAGCTGTCACAAACAAAATTTTGTCATACGCATAGGCATTTATGACACAATTTTTTGGCATCTAAAATTTAAATATAGCTAAATGTGGTATTTTCGTTCCTTCTTACTTACCTGATCCTAAAAACAGGGTCTCAGAAGATTGACTAGCCTCTGATACCGTTCCGTCCTACCTTCACTTTTATCGACACGCAAGACGAACAAGCAGTAATTCACTTTTAGCTACTGTCTACAAACTAGAAAAAATATCAATTGTATTTAATTTAATATATTATATTGATTTTGAATAGCTAAGAATTCATAGAAATTAATATAAGTTGATTATTACTAAATAACATTTAGCTTTGCTTCCCGACAAAGTGAGCAAAATTAAGTTACTGTTTTATTCGTTGGGGGCTGTCGGTACAATATGCACAGGGAGATTGAGCGATTGCCATACAACCAGTGTTTGCAAAAATATTGTCAGTTTGATAATGCTCATCACGAGGAAAATCGGTCGTGATCTTATTAAAGTAGAATTAGTGCAAATGAGTTTTTTTATTTTTTTAATCAAAAATATTGTGTTGAAATATTCTTTTAGAAGTCATAATTGATGTGCTAAATGTCAATTATCGATGAAAAAACATTATATACATACAAATAAATTCTATATATTAATTCCACAATGAATGATCTATCGGGTCCGTGGGTCGCTAGCTTCCGTAACAGATTTTACGGGTTCCAGTCCATGTACGAACAGCTTTTTTTTAAAATCGATTTCTGTTCGAACGCATGGGTGTTTATGGTGTCTTAAAAATCCCTTTCCACTAATTCTAATTTCCAATAAGAGAGTTATTAGTTAACCAATGGTTGTTTTCTACCCTTATTATTATATCCCTACTCACTTTGGAAAGGACACACAGCGTAGACAAGCAGATTTCGTAGAAAAAAAAATAGATTCCGATATTAGGACGCCATATGCTCTACAATGGGAGCGGACATGGATTAAAATTATCATATTCAGTTTAACTCATCAAGTAGTCAATATTTTCAATTTGGACTCTTCTCGAAAATAATGAAATAAAAATACATTTATTTTCCTCACGTTGTCAGTTAACTCTTACTAGAGATTTCATTTTTACTTTATTCAGCTTATCTATTCACCGTTATGCAATCGCTCACATTACGTATAAACTTTGTATTGAAAATGAACGTAGCTGATAAATGGATTACTTTGTCCAGCGCGATATGATTAGAACCTTGGACTCCATTCGTATTCCCTCCACACAAGCGTGGAATGAATGTTTGTATGTATTAACATCCAACCATGAAGTAGCGTGAGATAATTTGTCACCTGAATTAAAAATGTGTACAGATGTGCCCTAGTTATTAAATCGCCCACTTAATTAACATTACATACATAAACGCATTTCAATTAGTCAGTGTAATGCGTTCCTGGAAATTAATTTTTTCCGTCAAAGCGAGTGATTTTTGCAGTCATTTGTCATTTTTGTAAGTTTTCAGAACAGAGTTCTTCATGAGCTATGTTACATATCTTATTTAAAACAGTTAAAGCTGATTTAACCCTAAATTTAACTGAGCAATCTAATAAATTTCAATGCATTACACATATATAAATGTTAAGTATATTTTGTTTTTTTTTTAATTACTTAAACCTAAGTTTCACATAACTTAACTTAATTTGTGTAAATATATTGTTGAACATTTTTTTTTTTATATAAAATACAAATTTATAAATTAGTTATTCCACAATGAAACAAATTATGGCACGCCTCTTTGAGAAGCATAAAAAACCAAGACGTTTTTAATTGTATAAGTTAAAACTTAGAATCGAGCTTAGGTTTATTTTTAAATAACCTTACGATGCTTTTTCTGAAAAAGCTTCTTAACGAGGCGAAGTACGTATCAACACGTTTTACAAAACCTTTGAAATACCTAAGTTATCAATTGTAATTTTATGTAAAAAAATGAGCTTCCGTCGAAAATATTTCCCTATAAGGTATGGCATGATGCCAAAACATGTATGCACTAAGATACTCAATTCTTATATAAATAAATATTTTGCTTTTTAAACTTATTTTTTATCTCAACATCATTTGTTTGGCACATTATTTAAAACTTAGGCGTTTGACATTCATTTGTCATTTTTCATTTTGGCTTGCATGTTTCGTTCGTTTGTATGTCTTGATATTCTTGTTGTAATTTATTAATCATTTTCATTCAGTTTGTTTCTACTAAACATATAAATATACATATTTATGATTTGGTAATTTCTTTTACACGAACAACATAGCAGGAGTGCAACTGGTAGCTGAAAATTTTAATATAAATATTAACTACTGTCGTATTATCACATAACTGAGTGCAGAATAACATTGATACAATGCATTTCGGATATTCTGAACAAATTTGGAGTCTGAAGTGTCTGTGCTTCATGTGTATGAGTAATATGGCATAAGAAACCTTTTTTTTTTGACATTCAAAAAAGACAAAATGTTTTAGGTGCGAACGTTAATACCAAAAAACGTATTAAATTGGGTCGGAAAATCTACTTTTTTAAAAAAAATAACTTTCGTCTCTTAAGGCCACCCGTATGAGTCCGTTACTTCAAAGTTCTAATGTTTATAGTTTTTTCATAAAAATATTCTGGATTTTCGTAGTCTCAAATTTATTTTAACGTAGGCATACAAAAAATATATTTGAAAAGCCCTATCGTCAGTATTAGCATACACAAGCTGAAAAGAATCAAGTTGTATACAAAAAATGTCTCTATTATTTGTAAGTGTGCCCTTTGTTCGGAATAGCGGTTGCCTTTTTACTTCTTTTAAATTACTTTATGTACACAAATATAACTTAAATAAAAGTTAATTTTAACTTCTAAACTCTAGAACCGGGGGCGTTTTCCATTAAATGTTTTGTGCAGTAAAAAGTTTTATGGAAAAAAGTACCTCACATTCAAATTTTACTGTATTTTATCATGACTGATATTTTCTTTGAGTTTATTTCGAAACAAAAAATAATTGTGCCACTCGACAATGGCATGGCGACTGACGAAAATTGTATAGAAATTATTAAATATGGAGATCATTCCCATCATTAAACATTTCGTAATAACAAATCCATTTAAGTTTTATAAGAAATAATGGACAATGAAAGTTTACCGAGGTTTAGAATTGAACCAAATAAATTATAATTGTTAGTCTGTTTACATATTATAACAATTCAAATATAATTGGTAATAGATTTTCTACCGAGCAATTTGATATATAATTCATTCATTCGCAACTCTTTCGTATGTTGCTAAAAAATGAATCATTATTGTAAACAATCATAGAAATATTTTTTAACTTTATTACAGATTCATAAACTATTCTACGTTGGGAATTGTAACACATTCAAATAGTTCTTCGGCGATATTTCTAAATTATACAATACTTTAAATTAAATTATTCTGTTTTCTTTCGATGATAGATCTTAAACTCTTTCATTGAATTTTCATTATCTTTCTAATGTAAATGCACTTCACTACCATCATGAAGATTGTCTAAGCCAGCGGTCGGGGAAATTTTTTAACCATTACTCCAAAATATTTTTGCGTAAGTCGATATTACCCCCTCGTTTTGAAAAGGAGAGAAATTTACACGGAAAATAAAAAAGTTACATGAAAATATATGTAATAAACAAACAAAATAAAATTCTCATATTGGAACAAACAAAATTTAATTAAAAACTTTCCCTCTACAGGTTTTGAAAAATTTCCTTATTACCCCCAAAAATTTCATTTTTACCCCATTTGGGATAATTTACCCCGGTTCCCCGACCGCTGGTCTAAGCATATTAAAAACGTTACAAATCAATTCTTTGTTATGCAGAAAAAAAGGTTATCCAATATTTATAATTATCTAGTTTACATTTAATGTTATAATTGAATGGCATTGTCATCGAGATAGTATCGAAAGCTTAGTTCCATAGTGCTTCAACTATAAATTCTTCTTTGATTTATATATATGAAACAAAAAGAGTAATTCAATTTATGCGTATAGCTTTCATATGTAAATTCAAATTTGTAATTTTTTGTGTGCCGCGGACATCTGTGAAAATTTTTGGTGTGTCGTAATAAAAAAAAGGTTGCGGGGTACTGCACTATATGATCGAGGGTGGCTGCTTATGATAATTGTATCATTTTTTAATACATATTTGACAGTTTATAAATATGGCTTGATTCAATGACTGATAAAACTTTTCAAAAATATAATCCTATTTTGAAAATTTCTGGGTTAAATCTTCTGAAAATATTGAAAAAGTAGTTAAAAAGAAATTTTAATCCTGGTACATTCGAATAATAGTGAAACTTTGTCAAAATATTTTGGTAAAATTCCAGAAGATTGCTTCCGTAAATTCTAACCAACATACTTCAAATAGTTAAGAACTTTTTAGCCTCAAGTTTAGAGAAAAGTGGCAGAATATTCTCGAAAACTGTCACGACATATTTCTCAAGACCGAATGCTCTCGCAAGCATTTTGATATTGAAAGCTAAATCGGCTTCTATGTCATATTTTACGATGAAAGCGTGATAAATTTTCCAGGAATTACCGTTTTTACTAAATAAACCGATTTGAATCTATGTTTTACAAAACTATATCGTTTTCCAAGCTCTTAACATGTACACTATATTTGTGATATACATAGGCCCGAATGAATAGTAACTATGTTTTATTTAATCAATCGAAAATCAAATAACTAATCATATAAATAAATCGAAAGTATAAACTAGTAGTTTAAAGTAAATATTATTGTGTGAAATGAAGTGTGCAGACTAAGTATGGGGTATTTTTTTTAGCAAAATATGTTTTAAGTAAAATATTTTATTATTCAAGTACAAATGGAATATAAAGAATGAAAAAAGGTTCAGCGAAGTACAAAATTTTGTCATAATTTACAAAATTCAAAATATTTAATATGATTGATTATAATATTTCATAAATCATTTTTATTTCAGTACCAAAAGTAAAAATAATAATTTATATTTCGTAGGAAATTGAATTTGCATTCCAATATTTACGTAAGTTTAAATTTGCGTACATAACAATTTCTTTGTTTACGAATAAACAAAGTACGGATAAATAAGAAACATCTTTATACTCCGATATTTCTTGACCATCTCTATATTGTATTGAATGAATATATTAAATTTTATTGTTGTTTAGAAGTTTCAAGTTGTTCCAATTATTTCAGGGCTATGAAATTGATTTTATGCACAAAATAATAAAAAACGCTGGAAATCACTTATCAATAATCGGCTTCGAGGGGGAATCATTTCGCTGATCTTTTGATCTTGATTTTGATAATGTCAATTGAAAATGAATGATTTAGTATTGAATACAAAATGCTTGTTTCAACAGAAATGTGTATTGACCCACCTATTTTTATACGTGAGATACTACATATTACAGTTTGTCGAGCGATATAAAATGCACGTATCTAATCACACACTGAAAATTAAACATAATTAATTTACTTTGACTTAAGTTGATTATTGAAAGATATGGTGCCATAATTTAATCATAAAAATTACACAATAGACAGAAGAATGTGTTTTACATTCAAGAACATTGTACCATTATGTAATGAACGTTTAATGTAACAAATGGTGTGAGAAAAATTTCTCACGGTTACAAAGGTGCGTTGTAGAATTATGAAATAAACTTTTTATGACTTAACAAATGGGCTATATCTCACACATAAAAAAAATACTTTAAATCCGAAAAATAAAGCAAGAATGGTCAATATTTTAATATAATATCGCGGTAATTTTCTACAAATCTACTAGTAATTGATAAAAAAGTTGGGTGTAAATATTATTTATTTTTCCGATAAAAATTGAAGATAAAACATATTATTTAACAAAACGCATTGGGTATTTGATGCATTTCAATAAAACATTATTTGATTTACTCAGTGTTTTTTTTTCATGGAACGCGGTGGAACGGCGTTCCGGCACCTTTTTCTCGCATTTTTTTATGTTTCAGATCAATATTAAAAAATATATATATTTGTTTTGCTTAAAAAACTATTGTTTTTTTTATGGAAGCCATTATTTTTGTTCCTATCTTAGGTATCTTTTGAATGTAATGTACAAAAAAATACCAGGTTCATTACACTAACTCTGTAACCTTCAAACAGGGGCCTAATGCTTCATATAATGTTTTGTTTTGCAAATTCTCTTATTGACAGAACCTTTCCCCAACAGTCGGGTCCATAGGGCAGTGGTCAACGTGGTTGGTTTTCTCACGGGCTCAAATCACAGTACGCAGTAAAGCGTGAGCGGTAAGTTAACCACTTGTCCTGTCTTAACCTTATCCTTCTATCTTTACTTTCTTCTGAAAAAAAGTGGAAGTAAAACTGAGTAACAAGTAGTCCTCGTAAAAACGCCGGACAGCCGGAATGTCGCCTGCTGTGGCTCAGTTGGTAAGAGCTTGCTCTACCGATCACGCAGGTCTGGGTTCGATTCCCGGTCAGATCACAGTGAATTTGAGAATTATTTAATTCAAAGCTGTGATCGAAGACTGGGTGTTTGCGATGTCAATTCACATCATTTCCTCTCCTCCAATCCTTCTAATCCTTTAATAACTGGGCGTAGAATAGCGATTAGCCAACCACTAGTCCTGTTCTAGCCTTATCCTTCTTTCCCTACTCGCTTTGAAAAAAGTGACGTTGAGTGACTGAGTAACAAACAGTTCTCGTAGAAAAAACTTCTGTTAAGATACCTCCATTAGGCGGCCATATGCTCCACATTGGGAGCGGACATGGATTAAAAAAAAAAAAAAAAAAAAACTGAGTAACAAGTAGTCCTCGTAAAAGCACTTCAGTTTACATACCTCCATAAGGAATCCATATGCTTGACATTGGAAAAGGAAACGAATGAGAAAAAAATATTGACAAGAAGTTAGTTCCGATACCTTTTATTTTCAAAAAAAAAGTACCGGTGTTGCAAAGCAATGATTTGTTGAAATGGAATTCAAGAGCAAGATTAGTTCACTTTTACACATCAAACTCTTATAGCTGGAAAAAATAAACAGTATTTTCAGTGTTTTTTTTTCGGTCGAGTTTCGTTGCGTTGTCGCTTGTACAGTGGACAAAAGGATTTCTCTCACCTATGCCACCTAATCTGCCCATTAGTTTTGTGGTAAATATCTTGCCATTTTCAGACCACACTTTTCATTTATAAATAACTATACAGCTTAAAAATAAATTATTATATATTTTACTGTAGCTAAGTTAGCTGAAAATATTTCTTTTATCGTAGCATTACATTGATTAGTCTATACTTAAACATTCTAAGCCTTTTGAAAGTCAGGGGGCAAGGTTATAAAACTTGAAAATTTGCACAAACATAACGTTTGTTTGTCAATGAATATTACTGGTTATATAAAAGAGGCTTTATGGAAAAAAAATATTTATTAAAAACATTAATAGCATATTTTATTATATTTTTAAAATAACTCTTTTATAAAAATATTATCTATGTGACACTTTTTATGACATCATTTTCATTTGACCTTAGTCAAACAAATCACAGAAAATAGGGGGACAGAGGTTAGCTTCTGAGAACCAGTAACAATTGTTTTCAAATAAATTAAAATCGATAAAAGTTCTATGAGTAAATTATTGAAGTAATTCAAATTTTTGTAACTATTATATCAATATGAAACAGAGGTTATTTTATTACAACTATATTTTATATACGTATACATATATCGACTGTGGAAAGTAAAAAGGACGTAGCCCACAGTTTTTTTTTAAACAGCTTTTTTCGATAATTACAATGTATGTATACCATTTCATACACGTTCTATCAAAAGGATGTAAGCTGAAAATTCCGAATTAGTATTTAAATTGAGCTTTTAAGTTTTAAAAAGAAGAGGTCAGTGGAAATTACGATGACTTAAAAAAAGTTTTTTCCAAGAAAATATATTCAATTAATAACAGATAAAGTCGATTAAAAATCAGTTTTCATGTGCTTAAATGTTGTATATATTTCATAATTTGCCATTGGTCCAATATCATCAGAAAACGTTTTTTTTTGTCTTTTGTAAAAATTGTTGTGTGTGGGCTACGTCCTTTATCTTTTCTACAGTCGATATTCACCCATAGATAGAATATAAAACCTAAAAAGTAAAAAAATAATAAAATTTATTTACTACATAATTTTAATTATTTATTCAAATGTCTATTATACATACAAAAAAGAATTAAGTACATATTCAATTCATAAATACCAGAAATGCTTTTTTTTGGGAATGTACAGACTGTTTAAATATTTTCTTAGCGTGTCCGTCCATACAGACAGAATGGATAAAAGTATGTTTCATATTTGTTGTTCATTGCCTACGGCAGGTTTGCCCAAACCTTGGCCCGCGGGCCACATGTGGCCCTATTGCAGGTTTTGTGTGTCATTTTCGAGGATTTCAACTTTCTTTACATCCTGAATTTTTTTTTTATATAATACATTTTAAAAAATGTATTACTTAATTTGTGACGAATTTTTGCATGGGTGTCACATTCCGACGCATGACATTCATTTTTATAAATTCCAATTTCTAAGGGCCCCCAAAAAAGGTAGAACCATAAATTTAAAGACCATGATCTTTTGTTGATTACTAACTACTAAGTAAGTGTTGAGGGTTAGCGGTATCCGGCTGAACAAGACAGATTGATACGCGCCGATTGGTATCTCACTCTAATGGTCAGATTATATTTTATTGAAAATTGAACTAAATTATAAAATTATTTTCACTATTGGCTGCTTCTTTATTATTAATAAAAAAAATATCGTATTATTATTAAAGTTAAATATATTTATGTGTGTCCCATCAAAGACATGCATTATTTTATTTGGCCCACCAAGTCATTTCAGTTGAGCATCCCTGGTATACGTAAATAAAAAAAAACACATATGATCTGTTTTTATATAAAAATGTGACAAGCATATAGAAACCGTAGAAACCAATTAAATAAAACGAATCAAAACGTCAATTTCCAAAGCACGTATATGTTTTGTCAATAGTGAAATAATAGGTACTTTAGCCATTCCTAAAGGAAGACGAAGAGATATGTTCAGAATCACAATTATGTTGAAGGAATGCATACAGCTTACTCAGTGGTTTCCGTTGAAGTGAGCAGTTAAGTAATGAGACCTCAAGGAACTTGACATTTCAAATAGTTCGGATTTCCAAAGCTACTTTGATGTCTAATTTACAGTATGTTAGTATTTACATGCATACTGTCATGAATCAATAATAATAGCTCTCCATGTTAGCTCTATGGATAACAAACAATTCGACAGAAGAACAAAGCTCTATAATATTATATGATGGAAATTAAAGTGGACAGATATGTTGTTTCATTAATTTTGAAGTTGTATGTCAGGTGGGATAAACTAATTTAACAACAGTCAAGTAGCAATTTAAAGTCTATCAAAACTAGATATTTAGTCGGCTCAATTAATCAATAAATAGTGCAACAAGATTATCTTTCTTATTTCGTATTCATTCGTAGTTATTAAATTTACTGTTTCTCTCATAAAATACATCAAGACTCGTTGAATTTTATGCAGGGTATCGAAAGTAATTTTAAATGTACCTGTATTCAGATATTTTTTTCTTGCACATGATTCGTTTGGTTCCTAAAGTCATTACTTTACTAATATCTGCAAAAAGATAAAAGTGTAGTATTCTTACTTTCATCCTTATATATGGATCTATTACGTATGATAGTTTATATGTAAATATACCAAGGCTGTGGAGTTGAATTCGGAGTCAGGAGTCGAGTCGTAGAGTCGCTTTCTCCATAGTTGGAAAAATCGAAGAAAAATAAAAGAAGTTTTTGATATTGAAAAATTATTAGTCTATTCATCGTATTGATTGATGAAATGTAATAGAATTATTCTGGTAACTGCAATGATCTGATACATATTTAAATTCAACGAAAATATTGAAAAAATCAATTCAGAATCGGAGACCTATTTTTTTTGCTCGAGTCTACAACCCTGAACTATACAATTATTTTTTTACTCAAAAGGGCATTCGAAGTTGTCCGGATATAATACCAGCAACCACGGCCCAAATCTGTAGTGTCGACTTAATAAAATCTCTTACAACAATGATAAGCTTAAACTATCATTCCCTTAATAAATAAACATTCGATTCGACATAAGTTTGCATTAGTATTAAAAACAATCGAATATAAAATATTTGCTTACTTATATTTGAACATTTGGTGTATAAGTATGATATAAGACGAACTGTTTTCTTATTTTCGTTACTCTAATAAATAATTACTTACTGTACGTTTTATAACTTGTGTTTGTAATTCGGAACGCTGGCATTGAGTTGCAGACGACTATAATTAATCGCAGTACATAGTGCATACTGAGGATAATTACCGATACATCTCTCACTTATTTGTCAAAGTTACTACGACATCTAAGTTTCACATTCAGAATTTTACAATGTAGTGCGGATCATAACTTTTAATGTTTAATAAAATTAGTAAATAATCGAAATATTTATTAGCTTTTCAAATCGTCTGATATGTACAAGTAATAAATGACGAATAGTGTATAAAAACCAGTTATTAAATGATACAATCGCACACCATTAGTTTTTCTATGTTTGACAAGACAAACTAGTATTTCAGATTGATTACTACTTCGTAGATCAATGGCGTTTCTACAACTATTGATTTTGCAATTAACTTCCTTTAAATTATAGTCACGAATGCATGCATGTATAAGATGAATATGGTATTGTTATTTTAGATAATGCATAGTTGATTTTTTTCCAATTTTATATGACTAAAAATTACATTTTGATTTCATTGATACAAGTGTTATGCGATTGTCGC
Organism: Himalopsyche anomala; assembly: GCA_031772345.1. Classification (NCBI taxonomy): domain Eukaryota; kingdom Metazoa; phylum Arthropoda; class Insecta; order Trichoptera; family Rhyacophilidae; genus Himalopsyche; species Himalopsyche anomala. The sequence goes on along the minus strand of CM062822.1, from coordinate 14,614,337 downwards.
AGTGGTTTATTTCTTGTATCAAGTGAGATCACAACGTTGTTTTCAAGTTTTTCACGGACACAATAGATGATACATCGATTACAATATTTATTATGATACAGAAATGACTTTCAATAACCCCTAAATAATTTAATATAATGATGTTAATAATTGTTTATGATTTTTTCATAGAGTCACAATGAGGGATTCTGTGTCGAGACTAGGGTATCCAATCCCGGAGCCTTTTTCCAATCCCGGGATTTCGGGATTGATAAATTTTCAATCCCGGGATTGAGATAAATTTACCGAGGAATTTGAAATCTCCGATTTGGTATACTTTTTCCACGTATTCTCTCTAAACCTCGTTTTATTTTTTTTTTAGCTCACCGAGGAATTTGAAATCCTCAATTTGGTATACTTTTTCCCCGGATTCTCACAAAACCTCGTTTTTTTTTTTTTTAGCTCACCGAGGAATTTGAAATCCTCAATTTGGTATACTTTTTCCCCAGATTCTCACAAAACCTCGTTTTTTTTTTTTTTTTTAGCTCACCGAGGAATTTCAATCGACAATTTGCCAATTTCATCTCACTTTTCGAGATTTACTCCAAATTTCTCAATCCCGAAATCCCGGGATCGCGACCATGTCAATCCCGGGATTTCGGGATCAGAAAATTGAACGGGATGCCCTAGTCGAGACATCCCGGGGCTTTTCGGGTTTTTTGCTGTCTTGAGTATCGGGAATTTGTTGTTAAATGTCCCGGGAATCGATACTGAATTAAAATGTGCTAATAAATTGTACATTTTATTTTAAAAAAAAAAATTCTTGTCGTTAAGAAACCCTCAAAAGAAGTGATGTGTATTGAATGAAAACAGGTATAAAAGGGGAGCCCCAAGAAAAACGTAACTGTATACAAAATATTAAAATTAAATGTTCATAGCTGATGTTGTTTTATTTAAAAATGTTTTTTCACTATAATACAAAGGTACCAATGTCTCAATATGACAAAAAAGGTCTAAAAGCTGTATTGTGAAGTTACGGTCATAAATTTACTTCTAACTTTGGCCGGATTCATTGATATTTTTTCAATTCATTTACCGTTATCATCACTTCTTAGTAAAAATCAACCGTAAGCATTTCATATATCCATTACATGAGAAAAATAATAGTTATTAAACATTTTATTATAAAAACGCGATTTTTACTAGTGCGTACATTTAAAAGGTGCCGAGTGTATGTAATACATACATACATACAAATATTTAATTTTAATAATTTTATAATTTTATTGAAGGGAAAATAAAAGTCTCGGGAATTTGACTTTATCACGCCTTCAATCCAGGGACTTTGAAAACCCCGAGACTTCAGAATCCCTAGTCACAATATAACGTTTTGATAAAAAACGATTTAAATGTATGTTTTTCATGTAAATGATCAGACAAAAATGAATAGAATATATCAAAAAATATTTCTCATTAAAGAGATAAAATAGAATATATTATATTATATGAATTGTAAATGCTTTAGAATAAATATGCTCACCCATAGGTGTCTTTAAAATTATTTATCTTTTTCGACTTTTTTCTTTTACCGCAGCTAAAAACTTCATCTGTCGAAAAATAGTATAATACACAGCATTCAAATTTTACACGATAACATGATGATACATCTCTAAAACACTGGCATAAGTTAGTTTATAACATAGTTCTAATAATAAACATATACTGCTAAGTTCATAAGACAAATATTCAATGACAATAGGTCAGTGTCATTTTCTATTGGCATGCACGTCTAATAGATTCAGTCTATAAAAAAAGTCATACTAATGAAGTGTTTCACCGTTACGCACTCTACTGTACTACTTGCTAATGTGCAGAGTTAATTAACATAATGGTGACGTGTAAAATAAGGACATCTTTTATTGCCAGGCTGGGTCATTGTCGCCTGAAGTTTGAAACATGCAACGGCAAATAATGCCCATGAATAATAAAACAAACACACGTGACCAGACACCAAACAAATTTATTCCAATTTAAGAATTTACATGCGTTGGCAGAAACACATATTTTAAATTGAACTTACATTGTAAAAGTTTTATTTTGTTTTGAAGTTATTCCTCCACAAACTGTATAAAATAGATTTTATTGGTTAACGTTATGTTAGCAAAGTTTTTTCGAATCATTTACATAATTTATTTGGCCAAATATTGAATTTGTTTGCACGTTCGATAACTGACCAATACCTTATATGTAATCGTACATCAATACGAAATGAAACATTTGATTTTTCACCAGTCTAGGTCTAGGATTTAAGAGTTTAATTTGGTTTGAACCACTGTTTGGTATTTTAGCATAATTTATGGGTAAGAAATTATTCCCACCAATTAATATAAAAGCCTAAAAAATATATTTATAATCCATAATTTTTTATGAACTCAATTTACATCCCCGTTTAATTCCATATTCTATGATTTTTTTTTCATTAATGAAAATTTTTCATTTTCATTGCTGCTTAAGCAAGTACAATTATATCTCAATATAAAAAAATAAATGGTGAAGTTTTAATTTATGTTATTTGTGAAAAAAATTCTGTACTAATCATAAAAAAAACAAGGTGACTGCGTATTTTTGTAAATGTGCAGGAGTTTTTACATTTGCTTTTATAATTATAAAAATATATATTATTATAATGTTTCATAAACTGAGATGTGTCTATCAAGAGTCAATTTTACATAAAAATACATTCAAAACAACCTGTAGTTTTTTTATAAACAAATTAATCATTAAATAATTCATACCATATCACTTACCTCAGCGCGGTGAATGAAAAATGAAAAATAATTTTATTACGCTTTTAATGACTGCCATACTCATTGCTCATAATAATTATGTTTATTGAATAACAATACCCAATCAAGTCGTATAAATTTAAATGAATTGCGTTTAATGTTTATTATTTTAAAATAATTAGTCATTTCAAAATTTTATTGACTGCTTAAAATTTTCGATAAAATTACGACACCGAAATATATATATAATAAGTGATTATTTTGAAGAAGTTATTTATGAAATATAATGGAATTGACTAAAATAAAGAATACATTATTATTGTTTCTACTCACTTGAAAGTGATTTATACACTTCCGAAACATTACTCTAAACTAGCCCAAAACAATCTTTGAATGTCATAAAAAAATTTAACACTATTTTGAACAAAGTCGATCGCATCTTTGCCCTTGCGCAAATTAATGGGAACAAAGTGTTTTTTTTTTTATTCTGCTATGAATTCACTTCACATTTTGCTATGGTGAAACTATTAGAAGCTGTTATTGACACGTTTACTTCAAATTTTATACGTATGTGTATCTTTGACAAAGTAATTTGCAAATTTTAGAGTGTATCGATGTTTTGATGTTACATCTGAGATTCTGGGTTACTTACATTAGTTTTTAGTAATAGAATAGATGTGTATAACTAATATACATAATATTTATATTATATATCTCAATAGAGTTCCGTTGTAAAGTTTTTGCACTGTCTGTACATACTGAAATAACTCATAAGATATATGTATGTATGTACATAAAAGAATAATCTGTACTAAAATGTTTTTCTCAAATTAATGTAAAAAAGTATATTTTGTATATTTTTAAAAAATATACAAAATTAAACACATTCGTATAAATGTTTGTATTATTTAACAAAATTTTATCAATGTATTGATTGTTTGTTATTGTTATATATAACAAATAATTTTTTTATGTTCGAATTTATTATCTCCGCCTTTTCTCAGAACAACGAAGTTATTTGAAGTATGTTTTCTTCGTGTTAACCTTCCATAAATACACGTAGAATGCATACAAAGAAAACTACTCAATACGTATAATTTATCGCGTGCTAGAAATGAGCCATCGCAACTCAAAATGCCTTCAAATCAATGGAATCGTGTCTTCATCGTGTATATTTCAAGACCGTGACAGTGGGTATTTTCAAATCTGTTTACTGGCAGTATCACGATGTGTATCGCAAATTTTTTCGATGAGATATTCAATATTACGCATAACATATTGGATTATTTTGTTGCTCTTTCCGTCGAAATGAAATTTAGCCGAAAATAGAAATCTTATTCCCTTTTCTTCGATTCACACCCGGAGCACGTTTTCTGTTAGGAAAATAAATAAATGCCCACAGTCTGCATCCGAGCGCCGACCACACTGATCCATGATGCCTGACATAAGTTTTTTCTCCCAATCTTTAACCAAGTTTTGTTTTCTCAGCGGTTCGTAATCACAACAATTTGTTGAGCACGAATCACGTGCCGATTAAGTAGATCGTTTCCTTAAAAAAATACTCTCTTCATTAGCAAGTAAAATCTATAATTGATTAGTTATACATAATAAATGTACAAAGTTAATATTGCTTAATACTTTCGATGGATTCGGCGGTAACTTTGTGGATGTTCATTTTAATATAAAATATAAAACATCTTTTAAAGGCATCCTCAGTCACGTGACTCAAACTATGACACAAACACGTGTCACCTTTTGTAGCACAATACGTGGAATAATCTAAGTTATTTTATATGTTATATTAATATTACTTAATTAGATCGATCTTATAACAATACATATTCGTTTATTTTCTGATATTGTTTAGAATTTACTGTGTTTTTTACCTCTAACTATTAACTATGGGTAACAGTCACTAAATGTGCGGTACTAGAGGCGCGAATCTTCTCGTTTACGGCCACATTTACAAAACTTTGGTCAATATTGATTGTCTTTTTAAATGAATGAAAAAATTGGATTAAGCCAAAATGTCACACCTGGTGACAAGTTCAAGTTCCTTTCCTATGTACCATAATCTTAGCAAAATAATATAATAATAAGTTATACTTAAATCAATTGAACATTTTTAAAATTATAACTATACTCATTGTATTACTTCAGCATTATTAACCCTGGAAGACATATTCAATATTGTATTGAAATAAAACATGCTTTATTCTGTATATTATTTACCGTAATACACTTATGGAATGATACATGATAAGGTTATGATACAGAACCATATTTTATTCAATCAATGAAGGCCAGGAATTTATATGGTTGAAAATGCTTACTCGCAAAACCCGTCTTGGATTGATAATAAATACTATTATATTTGGAATTTTTATGATAAAAAATGGGCTTCTTTATATATATATTTGTATACGATAAACATTTTTTCCCACGCACAATTTAGTGAGATTTAAAATGGAAACATGGCATATGAAACGTTTTGTTGAAATTATTTTTTATCGATATTATTTCATCGTGTCGATATCATTTTTTATGTGTGTTACGTTCTTTGAAAAAGACGCAAAAATCAAATGTCAACATTGTCATCAGCAAAATCGTCATACTAAAATGACATATACGTAATTATAGTACAATATTCGTATTAAAAGGTCATTTTTCGTTAAAACGTTTTAAAAAAATAACTTTATTGGAATAATTTTAACATATCATTATTTTTCGATGATGCTTCATGAAAAAAGAAAACTATTCAAACATTTTCTTTACCTAATACGAGATATCTTTTATTTTCAGTCTGTATGCGGCAGACCTGATACGCGATATCCCAAACCTACTTCAAAATAGTGAATTGTGTTTTAATGTGATAATTGGAGAATAATATCTACTAAATACGCTTTGTTAATACAATCTCAGATAATTCTGATTATATTGTTTATGTTTTGTTATGGAAAAAAAATGTACGTGGGAAATTTATATAAATACGAATCAATACAACACTGAAAAAGAATAAATAAACCTTTTGCAATTTAAGATTACTAATTTATTCAACAAGCAACACAATCAAAAAAGATCTACACCAAAATCGAAAGACATTGGCCTATTTTTATAATATAATGATACTTTAATTTCTTAAAGATTTACTTTATATTAATTTTTACGACTTAATTAAAGAAATAGCGTACACATAATATTTGACTTTGATTTTATTATTTTTCAATAGAATGAAGTGAATCTGAATTTTTTCATTTTCATTTTTTTAATAATTACATTGGTTGTTTTTGGATTTTGATTAATAAAGATATTGAAAATATACCCATTCTAGCTATCATTAAATATGAGGTTGTATAATATCTGTTAAATGTTTTAAATTAACAAAACGCGTACAATAAACGAAAATTAAAAATGTCCCGTACAAATAAATGTTCACTCGAGGAATCTAAACGGGTAACTGCTGCTATTTTTGATGGCAGCTTAATTAAATATTCAAACGCAATATAATTAATTAGGTTTTACTTTCATCGCTTTAAATTAACCGCTGTGAGAAGAGCGGCACGTGCAATTCCGGTAGCTATTCAACTCATATCGTACCGGAAAATGTGATTTTTGATTACATACAAATTAAACTATACGGAAACATTTTTATTTTAAATTAAAAACGGACATATAGTATATGTTGTATAATTAAAATTTTAAAAATACAATGTTACACCGTTTGAATATCAGTAATCTACTAAATGGAATAATAATTTGTTTACATTTTTAAGGTTTTGTAAAAAAATCATTTCATAAAATGTATGATTTTTTATGCAAATTTCTAACTGTACTTCTCACAATTTTATAATAAAATTTGACGAATTTATTGTCATATCCAAATAATATGAATTCATTTAGCTCACCAAAGATTAAAATGAGAATCAATGTCACAGTGTATATTTTTAATATACATATATATATATATATATATAGATTTATTTATTTTTTACCATGTCCACTACCAATGTGGAGCATATGGACTCCTAATGGAGTTTATCTCAACATATGTGTTTCTACGAGAACTGCTTGTTACTCTATTGCTCAACCTCTCTTTTTCCAAAAAGAGTAGGAATAGAAGGATAAGGCTAGGACAGGACTAGTGGTTAGCTAATCGCTTTCGATACGCCCCGTTCATAGGATAGGATAGGTGGGAGGAGGGAGGGAATTCAAGACATCAAATACATCCATGCCTTCGAACGGAAATTCATAAATCGATTGAAAAATCGATTTATAAAACTGTCCGTACCGGGATTCGAACCCGGGACCTCCATAACCGAAGCCAACGACGTTAACCACTCGACCACACAGGCTGTAAATATAGGTGGGTGATAAAATATTTTTCGAATCTTTCCAGTTGTTAAAGAAGAGCTAATCCAGTATTGTCAATATTTGATATATTAAATATCAGGGCTGTGGAGTCGTACAAAAATACCATGACTCAAAAAACGATAAAGTAAAATGTATATTAACTTTTTTGAAAGGGGATTGGAGTCCCCCGTTTTTAAGGACTTCGACTCGACAGCTCTGATGTGTATTATAGTATGTAGAAAAATATTAACACTATTAATACCAGAATTTATCGCTTAGTTTAGTTAGTAAAAAATAGTTGTTTTTCTTAATTACTAAAATTTTTACAATATGATCATGGAATTATTATTCAGAAACAAAACATTCCAACCTTGTCCCAAACCCGTTTTTTTAATATAATATTTTTTTAAATTTAATTTATTGAATGATAGAAGATACAAAATAATTCTAATGTATTTAATTTAATTACTTCATTTTTATTATCACTTTGTTTTTTTTTGTCATTCTAAAAAGAAACTACGTCTACTAAAATGATTTTATTAAGTGGACAATGGCTACTGTAATAAAAGACACTTTCGCCGCATAAATTATTTATTTAGTGTTGGATACGTTTTATTTTCGGACGGATCCATACGCATAATTTAACAAGCATAAATGAAAGTAGATACCAAATTACGACATTGTGGTAATAAAAATCATAATCACTGATATACATACGAATAAATATAATGAAAAAAATTGGTAATGCTCAGACGATTCCGTTTCATTTGACCAGTGATCAATTTGATCTTTTAGCTTGGTGCTTTCTAGTCAAGCATAATCAAATGTGATTTTTCAAAATATTGAATACAACCCGCGATGTATTCGAATGTTTTGAATTTAAGTCCAAAAATATACGGTATTGCCATATCTCGAAAACGTAAACACAGCTGTCACCCGACTGTCATTGATAATGTTAAAAACGTTGGAAAAAAATAACAATAGTCACGGATAGGGCATCCAATCCCGGGAGCCGGGATCCCGTAATCCTGGGATCCCGTTCAATTTTCTGATCCCGAAATTCCGGGATTGACATGGTCGCGATCCCGGGATTTCGGGATTGAGAAATTTGGAGTAAATCTCGAAAAGTGAGATGAAATTGGCAAATTGTCGATTCAAATTCCTCGGTGAGCTAAAAAAAAAAAACGAGGTTTCGTGAGAATTCGGGGAAAAAGTATACCAAATTGAGGATTTCAAATTCCTCGGTGAGCTAAAAAAAAAAAAAAAACGAGGTTTTGTGAGAATTCGGGGAAAAAGTATACCAAATCGGAGATTTCAAATTCCTCGGTAAATTTATCTCAATCCCGGGATCCCGGGATCCCGGGATTGAAAATTTATCAATCCTGAAATCCCGGGATTGGAAAAAGGCTCCGGGATTGGATACCCTAGTCACGGATGAATATTTTATTGTTTTGACATTTAATGTATCGCGATGGTATTATTATTAAGGTGTGTCATACGGAAATTACAGAAAAGTACCCCCATGAATATTTGTTGCAATATTATGTCAACGTTATGCATGCAAATAACATATTGACAAATTTAAGTTACAAAGTAGACCATGTTGTTTATTTTTTACACCTACGGAAAACCCTATGTAAAACACATAATATATTTATTTTTCTTTGTTTGTTTGTTCCCCGTTGCTGTTGAGCAAAAGTAAATAAAACAAACAATACGTAGCACGAACTAAGTTCAAAAATAAATACATTTACTTTGGAATTTCAAATACTATAACAAAGTAATATTTTCGAATTCCTAACGACAATTTTACTTTGAAGAATTTTTGGAGTCTTTGTAATCATACTCTATTTATCAAAGTAAATACAAATATAAAATTGTATTTGCATGTAATATTTTACTATGCAAAATTCACGTTGATTGATTGTGCTTTTAATAAATAAACATGCCAAAGTCGGTATTAAATTCGAAGAAAATTTTAGTTTTCTGTACCGTATAATCCGCTGTACTTTGCTATACATTAACCTGAATATTATGATACTGATTATTTGTATAAATATGATTATCATTAGTTAATAATCTTTTCGATGAGCTAATACGGTCCTGAACTGGAAAAAAAACTGTAGAAGTAGATAGTACAAATTAAATGTGTTTTTAACATTATTACATATATTGTTATATGCAGTGCTTTTCATTCGGGCGCCCTTTTTCTTGGCGTTTTTAATGTTTTATATTTGAAAAAAATATATTTTTATAAAAACAAAAATGACTGTCTGTTCCTAGGAATCTTGGATACATGGCATCGTAAAATGGTACATGATATCACATAAATTATTGTTATAATACAAAACAATACCGGGTCCATAGACTTACTCTGTGACCAGAACCACAGCTTGATTTAGAGCGCTTTTTGTATCACGTGGACTCCATCTGCAATAGTTTTGTCACTTTTGTTCATCAAACTCGTCAGTGCACCTTTGACACTTTTATATCCTTCAAAATACATTGATCAGTAATCACTCAGAGGAAGATAAAACTTCCGAAACGCATCTCACAGATTCGAGTCCCAGTTCGAACAGCATTTTCTTCAATCGATTTATGTTCGAAGGTATATGTGTTTGTGATATCTTTAAAAATATCCACAACCTTCCAATCTTAAACTTAAGGGGGAAAGCTCTTAAGAGCGTCGACTTAACTACTAGTCCTTTCCTATCCCTATCCTTCTATCAGTACTTTTTTCGATAAAAGAGAGGTTGAGCAACAGAATAACAAGCAGTTCTCGTAAAAAAAACTAATGTTAAGATACCTCCACTAAGAAGTTATATGCTCCACATTGGTAACGGACAGGTATGAAAAAAACTTGAGTAAAAAGCTTGACAAAAAGTGAGTTTCGGTACTTATATTTTTTCAAAAAAAGCACTGGTTTTATGATTACCACTGTATTTCCATGGGAGTTTCGAGGTAGTTTAAACAAATATGCGGTGCGGATTTAATAATACATTAGTGAATATCAATAGGGTAAAATATCAAGGTATTTCAGTTCTACAGTTTTTAAAAAGTTAAAGGTTGATAGCTATTTCGGCTTACGCCATCGTCAGAACTAGATAGATAGTTAGATAGTTCTGACGATGGCGTAAGCCGAAATAGCTATCAACCTTTAACTTTTTAAAAACTGTAGAACTGAAATACCTTGATATTTTACCCTATTAAAATGGAGTTCTACCAAGTAAATGCCAAATCAATAAATTAGTGAATATCATTATTTGTTTTCATTATGTTTATGTCATGCGCACATACGTGTTGATCATTTTTATAGCACTGCCTTCGTTATATCGTCTATATAGAGCCACTAAATTAGCCCTTTTCTCAATTAGTATATCTTGATTAACTCTGATTAAATTACTTTTATAGGCTTATTTCACATTACGTCGCCATGGAATATTAATTTCACGATTAAGTGCTCTAATAGCTGAAGTATGTAGTTTAACTACTCGGTACTTAAGTGATTTTGGCTATTGATAATAAAGATCAGGCTTAATCTCCCGGCAAGAGGCTCAAACTTTTTTTATCTGTTATAAGCATTGGCATACTGATTATATAAGTTATATTCGAGTAGAAAAAAAAACGAGAAATTTTCAACTTTTTTAGACGCGCGTCTTATAATGTTGTCGTGTTTACATGACCGAATTACCGAAAGTTTATTGAAATTTTAATAAAATTAATAAATATCAAATACAATTTTAGAATAATACGTTGATTTTTCAATCAATTTATTAGGCAAACAGCCAAGTACTAGACCAGTGGAGGGAAACCTGCGGCCTTAAGTCCACATGTGGCCTTTTGGCTACTCTGATGCGGCTTTCTAACTTAATCAAAATATTCACTTTACAATATAATTTACAAAATATTCCATTAACAGTAATTTATTCAAAAATTGTATGCAAGCGTTTGAAAAAAGAGCGTAATCAACCCATTATATGTTAGACAGTCGAAAAAAAAGGGGAGAGAGGTGTCAACGTTTTCTTTTCTGTTGAATCAGATAAATGAATGTGGCCTTCAGAAATGAAAAGGTTCCCCACCCATATACTAAACTTTACCAAACATAATACTTTTTGCTTACACTTTAAAAAAAAAATGGTTTGATTGACTAGACTGAATGATAAACAAATAGTTCCCTTAACTAACTTCTTTTCAAATTAAAAAAATAATTATTGATTTGTACTAATTCCAATTTTATTTTAAAATATCAGGACCGGTTCGCTTATTAAACATTTTTATTTGAGTCAATTTAGTGTCACTTATTCATATGTTGTACTTTAATTATTTCAATACCGATTGCTTATTACACTTTTTTTATTATTTCATTTTGATTTGTATAAATAACACTGTAAAATTGTATTTTCTTATCATTTGATAATTCTCGTCATCAGCGAAACCAGTCTTTCAATCTTTTTAAATAAAAGTGAAATTAGTACAAATGATTTTTTTTTCTAATATAATGCCTTTAAACCAAGTATTGACAGATAGTGGAAACTCTAAAAGTGATTATGTTTAGATGCTACATTAGAATTTGATATGCTTTAAATTGTCAGCGGACATGGTTGGAAAAAAAATAACAAGAAAAACCTGGTTTGCATAATTACTTCAAGTACCAACATCAACAATACCGCGATAGGTGCACAAAAAAACAGATTTCATTTAATTGAAAGTAGGTGAATTGAATGTCGAAAGGAATTTATTTGTTTGAGTCAAGAAAAAACGTCTAGATATCTGACAACAGTGCCTAATAGAAAACTGAAAACGGTTTTGAAAGCAGCTTGATAATAATATTATGGTCGCGAGTAAATGCCGTTGCATTTTTACATTTTGCTCGGCCGTGCATGAGGACTGCTCGCCAACGGTTGCGCAGCTCGTGCGTGCCGGCTGCCCACAAGACGTTATCGCGTGCGTACTTCCATTGGCCACGTGCGATATTACTCGATTTTCATGAGAGCCTCGGACAAGTTCAGTGGAAACGTCTTAAATTACTACATTGATTCCACTATCTGCCAACGAATATGGATTTATTTTGTCAATATGGTAACTATATCATAATAATATTTTTTCCATAATTAAACGAAACACATTTTATTATACAGATAATCCTCGACTTACGACCGATATACGTTCCTGAACTTTGGTCATAATTCGAATTTCATAAAAAATATCGTCAGTAATTTTCTACAACCTGGTATCTCAAAAAATACAAGTCTTCAAGATACAAATAAGAGTGGCATAAAGCGACGTCGGCACAAACATGAGCTTGAGCCTCTACCGTGAACAAGACATTGTTTTTTTAAGATTTCGACTGAAGGTGCTTGGTGGAATTTCAATATTAAATTTGAATCGCTCAAATTATGTACACTCCCACAGATTTTGTCACTAACGACCCGGGTTTCGCCTTTCGGCATCTTCAGGCATTCAAGTGCAAGGATGAACTTGAACTGACGCTTAGTAAATGAATGTAGTTCATCCGTGCACTTGAACGCCTGAAGATGCCGAAAGGCGAAACCCGGGTCGTTAGTGACAAAATCTGTAGGAGTGTACAAGATTTGAACGATTCAAATTTAAGACATTGTTTGATTTGTTAAAAGTAAACACCTACGCTAGGCCAGACATATGTATGTATTATATATCACGTTTGGATGAATGTTAACCAGCACAATGTTTCACATATGCCTGAGGGAAGACGAAGCGTTGGAAGACCGCAACTTCGCTGGATGGATGGGGTGTCACAGGATCTGCGAGTGTTGGAGGTCAGTGGTTCCGTAAAAGTGCGAAAGATCGAGTAGAGTGGAGGAGAAAATGTTATTTTTTCGGTCGTAAGTGGGAATCATCGTATGTCGAGAACTGCATATATATATATATATACATTCAATTTGAATAATATAGCCTTTTAGCCGTTATTTTAACTTACTAAAATAAATAAATTTTAAATACACATGGAGAGAAACGCTTACAATGAAAGGTATATATTATTGAGCGTAATGCGGAAGATCATGTCATAATTCCTGGAAACTTTCTACTAGGTAAAGGCTGAAATGCGCCTGCTTTCGACGTTATTTTATATGCTATGTAACAACTTACAACAACTCTGCAAGTTTTCATAGCATAATGCACCAAATATTGTGTACTCGTACAAACTATAAACATGGTGAAAATTATGACACACGGAAAAGTAAATATTTTGCGACGAATAATAAAAACACAGTTTTCCTGAAATTTACATTTTTAATGGTAGAGTTTTATTTGCGTGATAATGCCGTTTAACCTTTAGGGAGTAACGGATTCATGTGAAAATATGTATTGATAAATAACATTTTGTCTACAAAAATTCAAATAAGCAGTTTTATGGAACCTCTAGTAGCTAGTCACATATTTTTATTTTTCAATATTTAGCATTACAGCAATGAGCTATAGCATCAAATATTTAAGATTTCAAATCAATTTATAAACAAACAGTTTAACGAGATCACCAGTGAAGAAAAAAAAAACAATACTCTAGATCAGCGGTGAGTAAAATTTTTAACACGGCGTGTCAAAATTCTGCAAAAAATCTGACTTGACTCCGGTGACGTGTCACGTCTAAGAATATTAATATTTGTTGCAGCCCTTGTAAATGTTCTTCGTTTTTGTGAGAAGATTGACCGTAAATGATGTGAGTCACCCAGAATTTCTTGGCGTGTCACCTATGACACGCGTTTTATATGTTACCCATCACTGACCTAGATTTATGCAAACTTGGAAAATAACTTATTTTATTTACTTAATCAAGATTTAAAACTAAAACACTGTAATCTATTTTTCAACGTCGTCTCCGTTGGTTACGTTGTACAGGGGTTCAATTCCAGAACATATCGATTTTTCTGTAAATTTACGATTTTTTATTGAAATGCATTGATGTCTACATTCACTCCTATCCACCTGACCTTAAAAAGATATTATGTATAGCAAATAACCAACTTGTCTAACTTTACTATTTTCATCCTATTATGCTTACAATCTACAATATGAGAGATTTAACGACCGAAAAACAACCAATTTTCGTAGAACTTGTGCTGATACATATTTTATTGGCTGTCCATATTTGCATTATAAGTGGATGTGGTTAATAGATCATATATACAATTTGTTTTTTTCTCTCGCACTATAATATTATAATGTATGAAAAAATCATGATTTAATAGTGATAGGCTATATTTAATTATGATAACCTCAAACGAATAGCAACAAAAAATAGTTACACCAACAATTCATATTGCTCTTAATTATAATATACGTTATTGAAATCGATTTTTATCGGTCATAAAATAAAGTGTTTTGTTAGATTTTTTTTAATAAATCAATGCATATTAAAATCACAAAAACATATTTTTACCCAATTTTAAACGATACTAAAAATAAAACATAAATTCAATGTTATTTTCGCTTGTCAAAAGAGATGCTTGCTGTCAACGGGAAAATTTTCTTTACTCAATTAATTTCAACGAATTTGAGTTTTTCATTATGGAATTATCGCTTTCCGCTTGGCTTAAGTACTTAGAATCTCAATTTTGTATGTTAACGTTGTTATTCTGAATATAAACAATCATCTAGCTATTGACGTGCTCAAGTCTCAGTTCCAAGAATTAAATATGTAAATTTTATAACTTTTATCAGCTTCATTTTCGTAAAAGTATATTAACTTTATTTTTTGATTCATTCCATACATTTAGTAAAAAGTCAATTTCCATTTTAAATAATTTTATTAAATTTTACATAAATTTATTTACATTTTGATTATTAATTTAGATATTTCATATCTTACTTATTAATTACATCAATATAATTATCATTTAAGCTGAATTTATGGAATAAGCCGTATATTTTTCTCGTGTAAATTATTTCACCTGCAAAGTTCAAAGAAAGTTTTTAATGAAAGGATAATTAACTAACTTCTGCGCACGAAGTTTGAAAAAATATTTTCTACTAATTGTTCTTATTCCACGTGGCGTATTGATTGGGGAGAAAAAACACCATTGTAAAGTTTAAATCTCATTTGTAAATAATATAGTAGCTTTTGATTCTGTATTTTATTAAGATTCAAGTATTTCACACCTGTGCTGAACTCGCTTTGTCAAATTATTATAAAATTACATCACAGCGACATTTAATTATGTTTCTAAACGTCACTTGAGCGAACAAAGTTGTTTCCTCGGAAACTTTGAAATAAGATGAGTCGTTTATTGTACACTATAATTTTGTTGGCAGGCAAGAGGGTACAACAAATTTCAAGTTTATACAAAATATCCTTCAATGTATTTTACAAATTCGCTATAAAGAGATTTGTCTTAAAACGTCTGAAACCTTAATTACATACGAGACTTAGGCGTACGCATTATTTACGGTTGGAAAATATTTCAATTTTAGGGCAAATGTGTATTAATTTTCTTAATATACATGTGTTTTAATTGTTTATTACATACTATGTTAGTGCCATTTTAAGAGTTTTTTCAAATTTCAGTTCCCTCAATAAATAGTCGATATAGAATTGTATTTAAATTAAAATTTACTACAGGTCGCTGATGTTGTTTTTAAACACTTTATTTTTATAATAAGGCACAATGCTATTATTTATTAGTTTTCTTAAATATGAAGTAATTTATCATAAAAATTATCTTCTTAATACCAATCATTAATATATAATATATATAATTGAGAATACATTTTATTTTTAACAAAATAATACATCGTTAAATTTGAATGCCTGAAGATGCCGAAAGGCGAAACCCGGGTCGTTAGTGACAAAATCTGTGAGAATGTACATAGTTTGAACGATTCAAATTTAATATTGAAATTCCACCAAGCACCTTCAGTCGAAATCTTAAATTATATAATACATCGTGTTTATAACATCCTCCATATTTTTTAATTCAACCCATGATCAATTTTACTTGACTAGTGCAGAATTTAGGCATAACAATTTTTTCATTAAGCAATTGGAGGTAACCACGGACTTGGTGAAACCGGTCTAATTGTTAAATTAAAAATAAAGGAATTGCTACCGTTCATAGTTTTTTACCCTATATTGTACATAAACATATTATTGATTATATGTCATTTAATATTTATTTTTCATTTCTCTCAAAAAATATTATTTGAACTGGTAAATTATCTCGGGTCCATGACACAGTGGTCAACGTCGTTGGCATCCATGCCGGACCTCATGCGTTCGAATCCCAATACGAACAGCATTTTTCAATTTCTGTTCATAGACTTGGATGTTTGTGGTGTCTAAAAATTCTCCCCACTGTTTCAATTCTAAAATAACGGTATGTAGTGAGAGTGATTAACAAACTCCTAGTCCTCTCCTGTCCTATCCTGTCTATCCCTACTACTCTCTTCGGAAAAAATAGGGTTGAGCAACTGAGTAACAAACCGTTTTCGTAGAAAAAGTCTGTTGAGATACTTCCATTAGGAGGCCATATGCTCCACATTGAGAGATGACATGAATTTAAAAAAAATAAAACTAAAAACTTAGCGATCACAAGACAATTTTTTTCTAATCATTCCAACCAAAATAACTGTGTATGTACGTTAACTTATGCATAATTATTTTTTTTATTAAATCAGACCAAAAAAATGAAAGTCTTACATTTATTAAGTTGAAAGAAATTTCATTCGTGATATCTTAATCCAAATGTCATTATTCAACTATCGTTATTCGCACACTATTTGGGTATCATTTAAATTTTTATTTGCGTGCACTTTTTGCAACGGCACTGCAAATGGATGACTTTCATGATTATTAATGGCGACAGAAATGAATGCAAAATCACAAAAAAAACATTGCTGTCCATTTATGCAATTTTCAAATCGGTTCGTTTCTAACCGTAATTAATTACAATATTATTATTTATAAGCAATTACGTTGCGTCATATCTAACCCTCACTCATTTTCCTTTTGTTGGATAAGTGATAACAAGTTAATTTTTGAGAGTTAATTTATTGTTTTTTTTTTTACATTTATGAAACCAGTCTTTATAAAAAAATAATAAATAAATAACACAAATTATTTAAACGCAAATAAAAATAATAACACTGAAGTTATTAGTACAAAATTATAATTTTACAAAGGAAATAATTTAAAAAAAAATCAAAATTCAATAGTTCAACGACGAGTAGCCGATGGCTTTGGGATTTGAATAGTATTTTTTACTGACTCTCCACCGCTCATAATGTATGCAGCCATTTTTATATTGAATTAATATATGGTTCAAAACAGCGCCCCTACGCAGAACTTAAAATACATATTTATACTGAAACTATTGAATACAAATGAAAAAAAAAATGAGATATAAAGTTTGTGATATTTTTCATCGATAATAATCATAACCATTATCTATCTGTCCGTCACAAAAAAATAATCCCAAGGAATGACTCTGGCGTCATGATTTACACAGTTTATTATGCCAGACAAATCTGGTTGAATATAACTAATTTCATATCGCTCATCCTTCTTCATGAAATCAGAATCATAAATCCGTAAATATGGATGGTTTTTCGTAGTTATTTTTAGTAAAAAAAAAAACATTTTATGAGTTATTTAATTAATAAGTACTACTAGCGTATAGTCGAAATATAATAATAATGAAAAATGTTATGGAAGTTATTTTAAATGAATTATTTCTGTTATTTTTCAATTTTATTTCGTTGTATAAAAATATATACACGTCACATAATTCAGTGAATCTAAAGAAATCAACGCCGTCGCCGTCGGGTTGGTGAAATAATTAATTGACAAACACCTGAGCCGTAAACAACAATGGTTGCTTCACTTCCTCGAAACAATGTGTGCCACACCCACACCTCTCCGCATGCATTCAGTAAAAATTCATTCACCAATTCTGATAGTCCATCATCATAACGTTCTGACAGAGATAACTGCTGTTATACTTTACCGACTGCTTGTTATTTATTTAGAGGCTCAAGATGAATTAATCTATGTAAAAAGGGTTGCAATACACACATTGCTAAAGTCAGAAATCATTTAACTTTTAAATGGTAAAGCTACTATTATATAGCAATAGATTTTTCATAGTTATTCTTTTCAGCGTTAAAGCCAATGAAAACAATGCTGACAACTCCGTTAAACGTACAGAACGTGTTCCTTGGTCCGAATTGTTGACTAATGAGTTTGGTTGTGCTGCTCTTAAATCAATTTGGTGACTGGTTAAAACTGTAGATACTGAAAATTTCTCCAGTATTTGTTTTTTTATTTTCACAAATGTATTTATATAAATGTTTTTTGATCTGTATTATCAATATTTGCGTTCTTAAATGTTTGTGAATAAATTATAAATATTATATAACATGAAAAACGATAAAATAAATGCTGAACATTAATAAAAATATTACTAACCATATTGCACATTTTGCATTTTTTATAATAACACATTATTTTTATTCGTGTAACCTAAGATATAATGCGATACAATTAACGATTAATAGACTTAGCGCTATCTGTAATGGTTTGAAACCAATTCATATTAAATTTACAATTACTGCTCATCTAAATTATTGACAACTGTTGCCGAACCGTCGTCAAAACTTTTGCTCTAATACCATTAGTAGAGTTGTTAACAGAATCAGTCTAACTGTTCTGACAGAGGGGCTTTTAGTTGGAACAGTCATAATCATTTACGTCCAGCCGATTCTAATCCCAGACAACTATGGACCGTATAAATACGGAGACCATATTTTTGAAAAAATTAATGACAAATTTTAACTTATTTTCTCAGATATATAAGAAGTTTTCAATAAACATTTTACGTGACGATTGAATGTTGAACCAAAGTTCAATACCGAATGATGACATCAACTTCGCAACATCAATATTAGGGATTGCAATACAAGATATTTACGAAACCGGGATCCCGGTATTCGTGGTGTTTTTTCAAAAACCAAATACCGGTTTTGAAAATTCAACTATATTAGTAATTCGGTATTGTGAATTAATAAAAATTGAACTCTTAATGTCGATAAACCATGTCATATTTCAATGAAATTGTTCGTGATGAATTTAAATATTTCACCAATTTCGGAATAAGCCGGGTTTGCAAGTAATAGCCTCATATAATATATAATATGTACATACGCATATTAACGATACCGGTACCGTGCCGCTAGAGAGTGCTAGTGAAATGAGAGTTTTATATTTATGGGTGCCATGCTAGACGCCTTTTATCAATTTACTTTTTCAATTTACAAAATAATGGCTATTTAGGAAAATAAATAAATCTTAATGGCACATCACTGTAATAAAACGATTCTTGACTTAAACAAAACAAAAGTGTGGTTACTGCACGTATACAACATATTGAAGTCAAATAGCTTATTGTAGAGGGGGCAAACTAGTAAGACAGTAAAATTGTTAGAAACCCTTTGACTAACCAACTTGCACGTTTCACTATGCTCGACTATCTTGTGTGTACGGTCTATTAACATTTGTCAAAAGAAACTACATATAACTTATTTAACATATTCTCTATTACATGTATTACCAATTGATTTGTTTGGCCGGCTTTATTGCCATGTCGACAACACTTTGGCTTAAACGCTTGTGTAAATTGGGTTTTTTAAAAACAATTTGAGTGTTTGGTAAAAGTGAATAAAACAAAAATTTTAATTTTGGGAACGTAATCTCATGGTATACATACATAATGTAGAATATATTAACTTTACGCGCATGTAAGCTTTCAACTTATCCGCGTTAATAATATAATCAAAAAGAACGTATACATAAATAAACAAAAGAGGTAACGTGAAATATACCTGTTTATAATGTATAAAAGTTTATAGAATATTTAAATCTTTGTTTCAAACAAAATTTTATATTCACCTAAGAGCATACTTAAACGGTAAAAGGATGGCTCAAAGAAACGCTGTATGGTTATGTGGTTTTATGTCAACTTTATCCTACATTGAAACACTTAAATAATATATTTTATAACAAGCAGAGAAAAAAAAACACATTTTTTTATGTTAATACTTGCTGAATTTGTTGTACACGAAGTTGAATACCTAATTGTACATATTTAAGTCGTGGAAATACATAATATTGATTTATACATGATTATTGTGTGTCTGGTATATATTTTAGTACACAGTATAGTTCAAATATGTACTATAATTAGACATACCTACCTGTTATGTTTGACACAGGTATTAATCATCAGTAAATAATGGCACAAATGTACATCGATTGATAATAGGCATGTACAAAATTTACGATGCTCTGTCATGGGGGTAATTTATTGCAAATAATACCGTTGTATTTTATCGTGTTACAAGACTTTCATACCCAACCAATATAGATATTCATAGTACACGTTCCATTGTCATTTAGACAAGAGAAATAATTATTTATACAAACACTTTTAACGGTTTTTATAAATGTATTTTATAAAAGATTCAATGAAAAGTATAGTACTAAATGCTGCGTAAATCATATGTGATATCTTTAAATTTAGATAGATACGTCTTATTCTGAAAAACCAACCACGTACCAATCGAGAAATAACACTTTTTATTAAAAACAACGTTCATGGATAAACTTATAGAATAATTCTGACAATATTGTGATTTTCAAAAAATATAAATGTCGCAGTTTCTGTGGGCTGATGTTAAAAATGGCCAACTCCCTTGTTAGATAAAATTAAATAAATTTAATACAAGTTTTACAAATTGATAGTCTTAAAAATATTTTTTCGTTGACATATTAAATAATAATAAAAACCATTTATTTAATTATATAAAAAGAAATTGTGTAAACAAACTTTTATTTTAAACGTACTTATTTCGGATTTGAACATTTTTGACCATAATCAGGAGGATTTAACTACATTTGAAAATATTGTCTGGATCTATTTTGTTACACAGTTTTTACCCACCTAACCCATGATTCATGTTATAACGCAAGGTTGACAATGGGTATTAAAACAGTAACTAGATTTTAAAATAAATCAGTAGATTTGGTATTCAAAAAAATTGGAATATCATCGAAATCGTTTAATTATTTTTCTAGAATGCATACTAAAGATTCATACGGCGTATTAGGTTGAAAAAAGAATTATATGGATGACCAAATGACCCATACCAAACTACGCATACATTTAATTAATACATTTTTCATTGTCCACTTTTTTATAAATCTTAGTTATGTCAATTCAATCATGTATAATGTTTTATCAGTTCTAAACTACAATCGGTAATTTTGACGAGTCAAAAGATATTTCGATAAGAATGATCACTACCATTACCGCCTCCATCCAAAGCCAAGTATAAATAGCATCACGCAATTTACGTTGTGTCCGGCTTGAGTCTGTCGTCGACTAGCGATTTACATAGAGTTTGTATGGAAACCGAGTGATTGATTCTATGTGTCTCCGCATTAAAAGTTTGTTTTCGTTGAATTTAATGTATTTGAGTTGAAGATTTTTTAACAGTGTATTCTGTGACTACTTAGGCACCATTCTACAGTTAAAAGTTCTTCGAAAACCACCCTACACTTACAAAATGTAATGATTTATATAGACGTATAATTTCTGTTCCTAACTGCTACGGCCGCCATATTGAATTTTTGAAAACTGTGTTCCTTGCCAATGCCATATAATTGAATAAATCGTGATATATTGTACATTAAACTTGAATTTTAAGCCATTCAAGGTTGCTCAGTGATTATTATCTTCCGCCAATACAATGATTCATCAAAATACTCGTTTAAAGTAAGTAAATATCGATATTAAGTTGAAATGACATCCACGCCTGGCAAAGATTGTCGTAAATTATAAATTCATAATTAATTTCATCAGTTCATTAAATTACAGCTTAACGAATAAGAGCTTAATTGTCAAATATTTAGTACCATTGATATTTATCAAGATTTGTCGTAATTAATGTTAAAAAAATGTAGAAATGTAATATATTATACGTCCATATTATAGGTTAGATTTTGACAATTAATGTGAAAATCATACATTGAATTCAACTTAAATGCTATTATTTGTAACTGAAGACATATTTTGACATTGTGAATGTGCTTTGTGAGTCATTTTAAAAATATAATTTGCATTACTATAGAGATCATATTTAAAATTCGTTAAAATTTAGTTGACAAATAAAGTTGAAATATACTACGGCATTTCAAATTGAAAACAGAGTGTATGTATTCATTTGAACTTATATTGAAAAACAATATTCCATGAATTAGTTGGCATGACTTATCACCTGCAATAAGAATTGTTTACCGAAGATAATTAATGTTCCAAAACGTAGAAATTTAATATATTATGCGTCCATATTATAGGTTAAGATTTGCAAATCATACATTGAATGAAATTTAAATGCTATTATTTGTGACTGAAGACATGTTTTGACATTGTGAATGTGCTTTGCGAGTCGTATCAATGATATAATTTGCATTAATATAGGGATTATAATAAAATTTCATTAACATTAAGTTGAAAAATAATGTTGGAATGTACTAAGCACTGGCATTCCAAATTGAAAACAGACTATGTATTCAATTAAACTTATATTGAAAAGCAATATTTCATGAAGTAGTTGGCATGGCTTATTACATGCAATTAGAATTATTTACCGAAGATATAGATATGTTAAATTGTAAAATTATTGTCGTTTAACATATAGTTGCTGCATTTCATGTCGACCAATAATAGCTTTTGTATAGAAATTGATTTTTAACCTAATGTATTTTTCTACGTGATGTTTTCAGATGTCTAGACGGTACTGTGTTCCAGGATGCAATTCAAACTTCAGCTCATCCTTAAGTAACAGTGCAGTCTCAACATTTGCTTTTCCGATGATTGATGTATAATGAAAAGAAAATGGCTTAGAGCAATTCCTCATTAAAATTCGCCTACTACAGTCAATACGGTAGTATGTATCAAACATTTTCATGACAGTGAGGTAACTAGCATATTTATATTAGAGTGTATTAAATGACAAGCTAGCAATATAATGGCTAATGTCGACGAACTAGCAAGTATTCATAGTTTCAAGATAACGTCTGTTTTTGTGAGCTAAAATAAATAGTTATATAAATTCTAGTTTGTACTATGACGGAGGAGTCTTTAAAACAAACAACTGTTGAAGTTTCATTTAGCATTGTTTTTATAAAATCGATCAACATTGTCGGCATAGTTAAGGGTTAATTTTTGATAAGCAATGATTTTTTTAACGGGTGTATTAAAGAAACATAAGACAACAAACTAAATTTCAGTATTCCAGTTAAATATTATAAAACCTGTATCAAGATGTAGACAAAGATGAAAAAAATACATTATAAGCTCGACATGCCTGGCTAAATACATTTAATCTTAAACCAAACAAAATTGGTTTCATTCATTATTATAAGCAACTTAGTAAAACTTTGTTGATAAGCTGTTGAAATTAATGAATGCATTTGTCTTTGTACATATTGCGGAAAAATGTCATAATAAAATGAATTTTAATAAAAAGAGTGCCACTTATTTTTCCTTCCCACTCCCTCATTTTTATTTTTAAATAGATATAGTTTCAATTTGGTTTAATTTAACATTGTTAAAATAAATCGTAAGTCGATTTGACATATGTCAAAGGGTAAGTATATATTGTCTATGGTATGATGAGCGGTCTTAATACACTGTTGCCAAGTCGTGCAACATGGCTTGATAAGTATAGGGGGCTATGTCACTACAAATAAGACGAATTAGTGAAATACTTCACAGTAGATTTTTTTGGTGTTTACAATAATACATTCATTCTCCTATTTTTTTTGCGCACGCATATTGTATAAGTAATCAGGTTATAACGGTAGAATAAACATTATGAACATCTTAACAATTTGTACTTTGATTTCAAACGACTCATATTAGAAATTCTATGCACTTTTCTTTAAACGTTTTGTAAAATGCAGATACCATAATCATGTATTAAAACTTTAATAACAAATTAAGAACAAAATTTGGTTAGGAAATAATATTTTACAGTGTGTATTTAACACATATTTCTTTACAAATTGTATTCAAATAATTTATACATTGAATATTTGGCCGATAATAAATTTTAATCATATTCGATTTGTTTAATATAATTCTGAAAACACATTATCGCACATGTCAACAGTTCGCTTATAAAAAAACTACAAATCTCAATTAGATGCGCAGAAGCTCTTTTTTATAATTGACAATCCTTAAATCGCCAATACAGTTATTTGCCATATTTAATACCATTCCAGTTCAACCAAAACTACGTTTGAATTTATTTATTTTTAATTATAATATGTACAGATGGATCATTTTTTTAAGCTATATTATCTGGCAAAGTAATGATATTTGAACAATACATTTAATTATTATATGAATTTAGTACAGTTAAAAAATAATTTATTGCACGGATTTTGCCAGCATATTTTATAATATAATAATTCAAATATTTTATATTACGAAGCAGCAAAGTATTTATAAATCATCAACAATAATAATTATTATTGATACATAAATATTTTTTTTAAAACGGTCTCTAAGCTATTACTAATTGATTAATTACTGACAATTTAGAATTAATGATATCACCAATAATTTATATTCTCAATCGAACAACGGCTATAATTTCTTATAAAATTATCACCGATATAAACGCAATACATAAATATTATATTCGTCCGTTACAATTTCAAATACTTACTAGTGTTGCCAATCATAATCGATATAAATATTGACTACTGAATTTCACGTATTAATTTGATTTAAATATTAAGTAGCCATCATTAAATTTCTCGTCGTAGTTGCGTACTACATTTAGATAAAAATAAAGATGCCAGGTCAAACGGTAAAATTAATTTTGGGACGCCCACTTCATCTTTATAATAACAACAGAAAATCATTTATATTTTTGTTAGTTTACGAGACATATCGGTTGTTACAGATTTGTATGCAATGCAATACGCAATAAAAAATAAACGTGTAGGGATAAAAATAATCTTATAAATGAAAACTTTTATGATTTTCTTTGCTTGCCATATTATTATTATAAACAAGATATTTTATGTAATGAAAAATTCTCTACTTACTTGTTTATCAAATGCAAGATGTGTAAATAAAATGTTGCACTATCACTTTTACATAAAGCACAAATTTATTTTACGTCACTCTAACATATTATATTATGTTTATATGTCCAATACAATTAGACTTTTAAATAACTAAAGTATTTAATATAGACAAATCAAAAAAAAGGACACAGAATTTAATGTAAACAAAGTTGTAAATTTCTTTTTAGTATCAATAAAACTTTATAGTATAGTTTACTCCTCGGAGTTTTCTGGAAAATTTTCCAAAAAATAAACAAAACAATTGCAATCAATCATCCACACGTCACAAAAATTTGATTTAGCATCCCTTCGAAAATGCACAATGGGATTTTTTCACCGCGAAGGCAGTTAGTTGACGGCACCGAGTACACTTGACAGATATTACGAGCCCGAAACGTCAATTATTCAAATTCGGAACGTCAAATGATATCGTGAGCGGGAATTGCGTCCTCCCACACGCGGCGCGTTAGTTCGACTGGCGGCCGCGTGGGGCGACCTGTTCGAATCGCTCGCCGGCCTCTTCCACTGCCTCACAACACAACACCTATCTACATTCGAATATGGAACGTTTCTGCGCGCGAAAATATTAGCGCAGCCTCCCTAGAGAAATATAGCCAGCGCTGGAAAAACAATCACACTATTAAAATGAAACGTTCCATCCAGAAGCACGAAGTAGGAAAATTCCCAGCAAAACAATCACGTGAAAACAGGAAGCAGATTACAGAGATTTGTATAGTACTTTATTATATTTTTTTCATTCTTCAGAAATAAAGCATCACTTTATCAAAGATATTTTCTTCGCAATATGTATATTTTCATTTCGATTATAATAATTACTTCCGTACTACTTACTAAAGATGTTAAATAATTTCATATGAAATGTTAATTAGATAATTTCGATGAATTCGGCATAGCTGTATGTAAATTATTTTTTTAAATCATCTTCAGACTCACAGCTACTCTGAAGATGCTTCTCAAAGAGGCGAAACACATGTCCAAATTAGTTACACAAACAGTAGAATAACAAAGTTATCAATTGTAAGATAGATAATTTGATTATATGTAGTAGCAAAATATACAGTACTGGTTTGTTTACGCACAAGCGCGCTAGTGTGTTCTTTACTTATATATGTAGGTCGGAAAAATAAACTTTACATGGGGCAGGAATATCTGTCGCCTTTACTGATAACTAGAAAATGACAGTTACTTCCAATTGTATTTGTTTTTTTCACTTTGTCCGAATTTGAAGGATATGAAATACTAACGCATTTTGTTTTTCTTTACAAGATTTTTCCATACGATAATTTGTTGTAAATAAGTTGTCTTACATCTAGTTTTAAATAGAAGAAAGTTAATCAAATTGGTTTAGCTATGAAAATGCAGTTTGCTGTCTGTACTGCTTTTCGTGATTGGTTGGGGTGAGCTTAGAATCGTCAAATTCACCCTTGTCTTTGAATCCAAATCAATAAATATATTCAAAATTTATAAGAATGTTTTCCATAATAAATTAAGCTGAAT
Organism: Himalopsyche anomala; assembly: GCA_031772345.1. Taxonomy (NCBI): domain Eukaryota; kingdom Metazoa; phylum Arthropoda; class Insecta; order Trichoptera; family Rhyacophilidae; genus Himalopsyche; species Himalopsyche anomala. The sequence continues at coordinate 14,587,532 of CM062822.1, read as the reverse complement.
GACTTACTATATCGTAGTAATTTAACACCCTTCGTTGCTATTTTCTTTTAAAAATCATTTTTTAATTTTTTTTTTAATCAATTCGTTTGGGATCTAATTATGCAAGAAATTTTAAAAATACATAAATCGCGCCACCTCTTACGTAAAGTAGGTAAAATCGGCACTTTAAAGGAGTGTGGCTTAAAGCGGCATGATTTTGGTGTTAGTCGAGCTTTTGATCGTTTTGCAACCAACTTTAATTTATAATTGACAATGTACATCCTAAATTTGGTGTAAAACGATCAAAAACTCGACGTAATTCAATTTTCTGTCACTTTAAGCCACTCTCCTGTAAAGTTTGCCCGATTTTGATGTTGCAATACTAAATATTCTTGACGTTGAGCGTCCTACGATATGTTTATTTACCATTTGTTTTATATCAAAATTCAACGTTTTTATGGGTGTAAGTACCATCAACTTAAATAAAACAAAATATATTCGAAAAATATTCTCTTTTGTATAAATATTTTTCAATATTCTTTTGTTTATTGTCTATGAAAGTGGTAAAGATGTTTCAGCGGGATGATATGAAAATGATTCGCCAATATTTGAACGTGGAACGGTCGAATGAAAATGTACACGTTCCATTATAGAAAGTACTAAGATGTATGAAAGAGCACGTCAGGGTTTGATGGATTTATTTTTTAGAAAATGTTCCAACAGACAAAAGCTTTGCCTCGAAAAATCTCACTGTTACTATTCTAAAAGCTCTGTGAGTATACGTAACCTAAGGCTAACGGATTTACATAGGATTTTGGAATAAAATACGTAAATGCCGCGTATCCTGCGCGGAGAAATAAAAAAAAAAACTTATTACACTATGTACATTTATGTAAGATGCATATAACGACGATCTTATGTGACATGGATATATGTTGTCTCACGATTTTATCTATTTTAACCCCTCCCTATAGTTACTTTTTAAAAAGTTCTTAATTTTCCGCAAATACACTCATTTTGACATGAAAGTACAAATCATTTGGCGAACGCCTAATTACGATAATTACTTTATAACCAATTTTCTTTTTTTCGCGGTTTATTTTTACACGGTTCAATGTAACGGAACCTACCTTTTATCTATACATGTTCACTCCATCTATTTTTCAATGGAAGCATGAAACCTATCTCTTCGTGTATTAAAGTAAAGAAAATTGTGTGTTTTAGATTTATATTCAAACTTATTATTCCGTTGAAGGTTTTTTTATATAATATACATAAAATTACACAATCCTACTTCTTAATTTCTAAGGTTTATTAAGATGTGGGTGCATGTGTCTTACCAGTAACGTGTGGTCAGGGATCGCTTTAAAGTTCTACGATTTTCATATAATTACGTGCTTTGCTCGCTATCTAAATAATATTTTCTTCAAAATTTCAACTAAAGAAAAAAATGCACGATAAAATGAAAATGTATTATGTTGATACATAAATTATTGAATGAGGTGAAGGATAGGGGATTGTATAAAATGTTATTTAGTTTACAATTTTCACTGTCAACTTTTGGTGGGAAGACATCATATATACAAATGAAATACAACTTTTTTGTACTATTTTCACATTAACAACTAAACATCATGGCCGGTATCGCACATTAAGACCATAACCATTGCATGAAATGGTAATACTCATGCTGAGCGAAATCGGTCGTAGTTTTTAATAAATATTGTGATATTAGTACAAAAAAAGGTATTTAATTTTTTTAATAAGAAAAATACAGTAAAGCTTTTGGACACACATACTGTAATAGTTGTTTGTTTTATATTGATATTTTTTCATTACGCCTTTGTATCGATTAATAAAAAAAAAATTCTGATATAAATATTTTATGAAAAATAAATATAACACGTGAGTATAATAATTCTAACTTAAATAATGTATGATTCATTTCATATAGTAAGGATTCATTCGTGGGCATTTATGATTGATGATTTTTTTAATATAATATTATATTTACTTGTCAAGTTTTAAAAAAAAAATTCAATAGAAATAAATAATTCATTTTAATTTAGAATACGACACGTGGGATTTGCTTAACGGTGCTTAATGCACCCAAAAACGTACAATGTTCAAATCATAATTTAATTTTTTTAGCAGATGACTGGGCACGTCATCTTTAGCTGGGTTGATATTAGCAGTTTGTGAATTTTAATTAAAATTACAGATGTTATTGAAAGAGGGTTGTACACTTGGTGGTATTTTAATCACAGATTCACTTTCATCTTTTCCCCATAGGATTAAGGCCTAAGCGGTCCTGACAATCTGCGGTGGAGACTTTGACAAAGCTATTTACGAGAGATGAGTCATGACTAGATAGAGTAATTAGTCAATCATCTATTTCATCCCGATACTATTTACGGTATATTTTTTTTACAGAAGTTAACATATAATATATATTTATATATAATATAAATTGGAAGTGATGTACATCATTCATTAATATTACTCCAAACCTCGAATCATACTTTCCATTATTGTAATTGAAATTATTTAGTGTATTATAATCGTTCATAAAATCAGTATATATTTGACATTAGTCGATTCAGTGGCGCAGCGATCAAAAACGTTGGCTTCCGCGACGGATCTTGCGGGTTCGGATCCCAGTATTAACATTTTTTTTTATCTATAGTGATTAGTTAACCACTAGTTCTGTCTTAGCCCCATTTCTTATACCCCTACTACTCTCATTGGAAAAGAAAGGTTGAGCGATTGAGTAACAAGCAGTTCTCGTAGATAAAGTTCTGCTGAGATAGCTCCACTCCGGTCATGGTTTTTTTTATAAAAAGTTCATATCCGCACAGTCCTACAGTTATCCTTCCATCCCCTACTCTTTTCGAAAAAGAGAAGTTGACCAACTGAAAAATTTCTAATGATAAACTTTCTTTATTATATAGATAAATCCATATACGCCACATTGTGAGCGAACATGAATTTATCTATATAATAAATTTTAGATAATAAATAATATACAGAAGTAACGATAAATTATATTAAAAGCAATATAATATATGGCATTTTACCAAACAATTTGAATTTATTAGGTGAATTAAAATTACAGTGCTTTTATGAACTATTACGATAACGAGTCAAGCTATGCGACATAGAATTACAATCAGTCAGTTTTTAGTATGTAATCATCATGCTGAAAGCCACTGCCCGCAAGTTAATATTATTATATTACCATTATTTAAATAATTGAGCAATACCTCAACTAGGGCCTCAAATCCTGGGTTCCCGAAATCCCGGAATTTGTTTTTGTAAATCTGTATATTTCTAGGATTTTGGATTCGAAATTGTTGGAAGAGCTAAAAGACATTTTTTTTAAAAAAATCCCAGGTTTTCAAAATCGCCGAGCAAAAATTTTTCAACACCGAATCCCGAATTTATACACGATTTTATGTTAAATGTTCAATCCCGAAAACCCGGGATTGAATACCCTAACTCAGGCACGGGCAAACCGAGGCCCGCGAGCAATATTATATTTTTGAAAAAGATTCACGGTTTTATCTTTTAACGCATTTTTAAAAAAAGATTGAAAATAAATAAAATAATCGTTATTTTTGAATCAACTTATATATGTGAACAAACATTTTCAATCGTGAATCTCATTAAAAACTCTTTACGGTCAAACATCACCGATAAACATTTACAAGTAGTTTTAAGAATCTCTACAAAACGAACACCTGAATTTATAAAAATGTTAAAAGACGTAAAAAAGTTCCATTCCTCTCATTGAATTGTTTTTTTTTCATGATAACAAATAGTATATATAAAAAAGGTATTATACTTGCGGCCCGCCGATCATTTTGAATTCCTGAATTTGGCCCTCCATCCGAAAAGTTTGCCCCCGCCTGCCCTAACTCAACCGTATCTTTTGACAATTATTAGTGAAGTTTTCATAAGTGCCAATTCAGTTGCGACTGCGTCTCGTCAATCAACTATTCATATAAATGTGGTAATCTTCTTTTATTATTGAGTTTTATTCCGCTCTCCTCTGAAATATCACCACGTAGGACGAAAGACCCGATGGAGTTTATCATTAATCTGCGAGTCTTGAGTGGCAAAAGCAATTAAGTGAATGAGATAACGCCATGTTTAATTGTAGCCATGTGAAACTAAAGCGTTTTCTTTATTACTACTCAGAATATGTCGAGCTTTAACTCTACATACATCTGATAGGAATAGTTTTAAATCTCTCGAACTTTTAAGGGTATATACATATATTAAAGGAAGATTCCAAACCGATACTTAATGTAAACATAAACTCTTAAGTCCATGCGTACTAGGGCTTATACAAAAACCGACTTTTGAAAAAACCGGTTGTCGAATGTCAATATTGTTCGAAAATCGGTTTTATCCGGTTTTCGAATATTTGATCGTCTGAAGATGTCGAAAGACGAAACCCTAGTCGTTAGACACAAAGTGTATGGGAGGGTAAACAATTTGAGCGATGCAAATTTTACAATCATTCTTCTTTGTTTTAAGCGCTCCCATAAAATACGATCATAATTTATAATAATATAAAGAAAATTATTATTGAAAACAGGGACTAAAACCATATCACGGGATTCAAGCCCGTAATTACAATCCACTGGACGAAATCTCAATACCATTAACCACTCAGCCACGAGTTGTTCTTTCAATATTTTAATAGATTTGTATCGAAAGGTATGGGATAAGCAATGATTTCACATTTCTCTATCCCCACTCACCCTTTATCTGGTCATGTAAACGGGGCATAGAGAAGCGATTTGCTAACTAGAAGTCAAAAAAATCCATACCTCCTATGCATATGGAGAAAGTGACTATTATTTGACTGACAACTATTTCTCATTGAATAAAAAAGTTAGATACTCCATTAGCAGTAAAAACTATTCACATTGCGAGGTAACATGGCACATATACAGATACATACATATAGAATATATTATGTTGCATTTCATTAATACGCGGTAAAGTAAAATGGCCGAAATTCCTCCACTAGTTTACAAAACTAAAATAGGCAGTTTTGCGTGTTTTCCCGACGGTTAGATCCTCTAAGTTAGGTTGCAAAATAAATTATAATTAAAATAACACAGCTACGTGTCATCCTATCCAATTTCACGGTTAATACGAGTTCCAGTGAAAGTTTAATTTATTAAGTTTCCAACATCAAGATCAAACTCGGGAGTGTGGTTAAATATTGTTCCAATTTATTGTCAAAGTTTTGAACGCTGCGATAATACTTAACCAATTATAAATGTAAATATTCGATGAAGAAGTTGAGATTGATATAATCATCCCTTGGGAGACACCCTTAGCTCTTACTCTATTGATTTTCCGGCCATAATTATTATTATCATTGCACACACAACCGCGAGATGGATCTTGGATAAAATTAAAGTCACGTATTTATTATATATCAATTACTTAATATTATTTAAGATTTCGACTGCTTGGTCGAATTTCAATATTAAAATTGAATCGTTCAAATTATGTACATTCACACAGATTTTGTCACTAACGACCCGTGCACTTATACGCCTGTAGGTGCCGAAAGGCGAATCCCGGGTCGTTAGTAATAAAATCTGTGTGAATGTACATCATTTTAACGATTCAAATTTATTTAATATATTTTTTATTTTTTATTTTTTATACAGCTTACGCCAATGCGTCAAATATGTTTTAGTTGAAAGATCATACGAGATATACTCGATGAGAATTTTTGAAAGTCACATGAGATTAACTCAAGGAGAATTGACTTCACAAACACACATGTCTTAGATCTTAAATTAAAATTGAAAAAAAATCCAATTTAACATTGACCTATCGGGAATCGAACCCAGACCCACCAGAACGGTAGAGCAAGCTCTAACCAACTAGACCACAGCGTACGACAGAATATTAGTTGATATACAAAAACCCATCAATTTAACTATTTAATGACGTGAAAAGTATCAGTTTAATCTTGTCAAATATCAAAGATCGAAAAATCAAACATCCAACCAAAAATGAATTAATTTAAAACCAAAAAAATAACTATAAAAACGCTTAAATTTTGCATCGATGCCACATTGAAAAATGGAAATGTTTTTTCACACACCTTACAACTTTTCTACATGGTGCATAAGAAATACAGTTGCGAAAATAAACTAGATTATATTTTTTAAGTTCAAACGGCAGTGTCAAAATCAATGATGAAATTAGAAATTAAGCCTATAAAATATAGACATCGTAAAATTCAATAAACTTCTTGAGTTAATTAAATTAAAAGATAAATGAATGCTTCATATTTAAGGTTTTGTGTCAAATTGATAAGTAAGGATAATATGAGCTTAGTACATCGCTAAAATTTAGTAATAAAATGTTTGATAATCTCATTAGTCTTCTGGCCTCTTCTCATAAGACGACTTAATTGACTTGAACGTGATTAAACTTGACGTTTGTTGCTGAATTAAATTTAATAAACTATGTCCAGAGTTTTGAAAATTTCTTGAAATCAAGATAAATTAAGTGAATAAATTATAGTGGACAGTGCCTTCTGTTTCATCACTACCGTAATATGATGTCGGGAGACAAATTAAAATAAAACATAATTTAGAATTTCGACTGAAGGTGCTTGATGGAAATTTAATGTCAAATTTGAATTATTTTTATTCTGTACACTTCCATAAATTTTGTCGATAACGACCCGGGTTTCACCTTTCGGCATCTTCTAGTTTTATCTAGTGCACGAATGCACTTGAACTGACAGGCAGCGAACGGTTTGCATTGTCTATATACAAACATAAAAGTGTATTCGCACAGTATAATTGTTGTTAACCTAATTGATATGTTCAAGTCTCTTAATTACTTACATTTGTTTCCACCTATTTTTAAAATAAAAATTGTACACAAAGAAACCGTCAAATCCAAGTCAACATACATCTAATATCTGAAAATTCGGTTCTTCACGACGCATGTAGTTCCACATCACACTATCATCAGTACTTTACCACATAAATTGTCAATTCAATCAACATTAAATTACACGTCTCAAAAACTAGGCAAAAAAAATACACTAATTATGTAAACAATACAGTGCATTTATCCAATTGAGTGAATTAATCGGTTACTAATACGATTCTAATCGTTCTTAAACACACGCTATCGTGGTGATAATGCAAAAGCTAGCATTTTAATGCCAGATTCTTGTAGGCAATCACCAGGGTTTGTACGACGCGGTCACGTTATCGCCATGACTGAAAATAAGCGAGGAATGTTTGAGATATAGTTGGAGCCTGAGGTGGTGATGGGCGTGTCGCATTCCACTGGACTGATGAGGAATTACATTGGATGCCAGGTGCACGCAAACCACCTCGTCAATCCGACTGTCAACGCGATGGACAGCACAACGCGCCACATCGTTTCCTAGTTCGACGAACCTTTAAAATATTAAATTTGCAAAATGATCGATTATGCACGCACTTCATCGTTATTAATTGACATCTCCGATAGTTTTTTCATTGATTTAAATTATTTCCATTGTTAACATCACTTTAAACGGTTTAAAATAATATTAATACATATCTGTACATACAAGGTAAACAATATTATGTCAGTTTTAGCCATGTTGAGATATCAACATAGTGTAGTATAACCCAGTGGAACTTTTTCCAGTTATATTGTTAAAAAAACATCTGTATGCTCAAACTTATGATCTTAACAAAAAGTGAATAAAACCGATTTTTAGCGAAGCTTTAGCCATAGGGAAATAGTGCCATTTTTTAAGGTAACCGGACTAAACAGAGCATGACTAAACAGAATAATATGATACAATAGAACATGATTAAACAGAACATGGAGAAACAAAAAATATTTTTCTTGTATCTATTTATGAATTAAACACGAAATAAATATATTATTATATATCCACTCCATATTGGTATTTTTTAAATACAATTTATCTACGCGATTATGATAAACCTGCACAATTATTACCACCCTATTCCAAATGTTCTCAAATTTTATTTTTCTAATACGTATTTTAATTAATTCAAAAACATGGTACAATTGTTTAACGATTACGGAATTAATAGAAAAAATGGGTATTTAAAATGTATTTTAAAATAATAAAAATTTCGTTAGTAACTTGTTAACAGCGCGTATTTAAAAAATTGTGAGATTTTTAGAAACTTTTTGATTTAGCGCACAATTTGAGGTGAGGAATTTGGAATAATAAATAATTTGTTATATAAATTTCTAAAATTCCTATAATAATCTTATGTTTACATTAATTATAAATATATTATGAATTTATTTGTGTATATTTCTTTAATTTGTCACCAATAAAAAGATACGATAAAATTATTTTTTTTAACATGTTCTGTTTAGACATGGAACCGTTTCAATTTACTTTATGACATCCTCGAAATGGCGTTTACGATACTCCTCGAACTTACCTAGTAACCGTTACCGAGTAATTAGAAAATATCCAGATAATTCACTATTAGCTACAATGACAACTATTATATCTGTACATGGGAGGTAAACTACACTATATTAAAAATAGTTAATTTTTGACATAGTCTAGTTAACGTTTAATATTGGTCGTCCCAGTACATACTTGAATACAGGAACTTCAGAATGTTTTTCTTTTGATCTTTTACTAGTTATAAAAAGTTATCTAAATTCTTTACTGGTGCTTTTCAATAAAAAGTTGTTGGTGCGATTTCATACAATAAAAAATCAATAAAATTTCAAACTTTTGCAATGAATTCGTTAAAAAATCGATGAATAGAAAGTATTCCTTTCAGCGTTTTGTATTTTATCCCGAAATATATGAATGGTACGTAAATGACGCGATGATTTTCCAAAGCGAAGCGATAGCATAATATTATGTCGGAAATTAAATTAAGACAGACAGACATTAGGTCAGTCTTTTTCAAATTCCGAGACACATTTTTATATAACTAAATATTTCTTTTATAGATCGCTATAAAATTTAAATTATTTTGATCAACGTTGGAAAACTATATAACATACATAGTTTCAAAATCCTGCATTAGTCGATGCAAGTATTTAATGCAAAGTTTCTATTGGAAAATATATAAAACATGTGTTTTTAGGATTAGTATAGTATATAAAAAAAATGTTATAAAACAATAAAAATAAAATTATACATGAAAAATATTTTTATCAAGAGTTGCATATATTAATATCGAGTGATATGTGACAACTGAGCAACTACATTGTATTATATCTTTGATAAATTTAACGGGATCTTTGTGGAAGTTCGTGTTACCAACGCGATTTGTTTTAATATTCAAATAAATTTGATAACTTCTTTATTCCACTTGTTGTGTTACAGAATGTGAAACGTGTTTTACTTATTTGAGAAGTATCATCAGGCCATCGCAACGTTTACGATTAAACCAAAAATTGATTTTAATTCATTTATGATAAAATACATAATAAATTTCGGTGTTTGTACTTTTTTACTGGACGCAGAGAGCATGGTTCAAACTTTTAGTAGTACTAATTAAAAACTAATTAATTTCAATATTTGTGGTAAATCCCATTGGAAATAAATTCCACAATAGTGATCCAACAATTGTATTTATTTTTTTTCCTTTATTAAGACTTTATTAATTTTCAAAAGCTCTAAACTATTCATTCTTAACACTTAATTATTTAATTTATGGAGTATTTCAATATTTTTTATCAAAATTGTGATCATTTTCTATCAAATGATTCGCAAACTATGAAAAATTAATGAGGAATATTTAAAAGCATTTAGTGAAATGACGAGAGTTTATGAGACCAAGGATACAAGAATTGCGCGGGGATAACAATATCAGTGATTGGTTTTTTTAAAAATGGCAAAGTCTAATTTGTTATTATTTATTTTAACTGTTAAATCATTTTGTTTTGCTCGATTTCTTATGTAAATTTAATGTTAATGTTAAATAAAAAATATATTTACTTTTTAAATACATACAAATGAACCTCCCTCTTATTGATCGCGGGATATATATTTAAAATAAATATCATGAAAAATAAAAGTAATGTTTTTTTTGTTTTGCGATGCAAGAAAGAATCCAAGTTACTCTGCCTGGTCTGTCCAAGTTTATTATGTCAAATTTGTCGGCGATCATCAAAAAATATGAAACAACCTTTACTAATTATGATGATTCTTGACAATGCTAAGTGTCAAATTCAAGTAAATTGCGAAATCAACAACCGATCGAGATCGCATTCGCCGGGGTCGCGATGAACGAGTTTGCCTGTATTTTTTTTCTTTATTAATACGATGAATAATTAATTATGTTATTCACCTTTTGTAAATTATCACTTATCAGGAGGATAAAGCCTGAGTGATTCAAGGGTCTCTTTGATTCAATGAAAGCATTTTACGTATTGATCCGCTTGTTCATAACAGAAACCTGTGCAGGTACACGCCTGTTTGTGTGTTCGAATAATATCCACGATTCCGACACCTCCACTCCTGTTTATTTTCCATGCAGTCAACACGTTTTTATCATTATGTCGTGTTACCTCTACGATATCATATTCATTTATGTATTCCCGTGGGGTGTCAGAAAAAAGATGGAACAGCAAAGTCATGAATCAAAGTCGGTATGAAGTCTGAATCTCAATTCATGTCATTATATTAAATGCACCGGATCAAAAGTGTCGCCAAAGAAATTAAGGTGCATATTATTGTATTTTTTACTCACTTATTTAATTATGTGAGCTTCCAATTTAATACATTATGAACTCGTTTGTTTGGCAAGAAGTAGTTTTCAGTCGATTAATCTTCGATATAGGAAATAGAGTTCGAAGCAAATATATCTAAGTGATAATTTTAATCATCTCATCTCCTAAAAGTATAGCGTTTCTACCGAAACTGTTTGAAAAATATAAAGTCACGCAATCCTATATATCCGATATAGCTAGTAGAGTATTAAAAAAAACACAATATCCTGATCTTGGTAAATAAAAGTGGAAATAAGAAAATTGTGTTGTTGTTAATATAATGCCTTTCCACCAAGTATTGACATTGAACACCCTAAAAGTGGCAAGTATAGTTATAAACAAAACATTAAAATCTGATCAATTACAAAACTGCACTCTCTTGCCATTTCAAAGCTAAAAAAAATACGACCGTTTTGTTTCAGATTTGGAGATTTATCTAAGTAAAAAAAATCCCATACAAAAGTTCAAAAGCCATTCAAACGTGAAGCATATTATTATAAAAATAAGCGGTTGTTTTAATTAAAAACACATAAATTGATAAATATTTTGTATTATTATAACATTTATTTATCCATATTTACAAGTCGATTGAATTAAATGTGTATATTAAAGTAACCGAGCCATTGATCGCACATCTACATAAGTAGAACGAAAGCTCATGATCGTTTACTACTCGTCTACGTGACCGCTGTGGATTCTTGCAATTCCTAATGCGACTCCCAATACTTTTCAAACCAAAGCATCTTGCTGGTCTCTCTTATAAATAGTGTCTAAGCATACAGCCCGTCGCCACATTTTTAAAATAAGATTATTGTATTTTTAAATATTAAATGAATATCCATAAATTCTATTCGTAAAAATATGTTCATTGTATTTATCAAAAAACGTGAAGCAGAAACTAATACAAATAATAAAAAATACATTTTTGTTCTTAAATTGTCTCCTCTTTGATTCAGTAGTGGAAAGAGATGATTACAATAAGCTGACATTTACTGTGTAACAACCAGTCTCTGTTACGCTAACTTTTTTTTTTTAAATCATAGTAATGATCAGTATACCGGCCAAAGGGTAAAGCTATTGAACTTTTGTGCTACTCGTTTGCGTGGACAAATATTCAACACCTCGACACTTTTTAAAAAAATAGATTTAAGACTTCTACCAGACGTAAGGGTGTTTGTAAAGTATTCATCAGTACCCCTTTCACTAAAATTTGGTGAAGAGAGAGCCTTCAGCTCAATATCAGCCGTTTCCGAACACCACCATTCCTTCGAGTCCCTAAAAAGACAAGTCAAACGACTGACCTGCTGCCATAAATTCTCATGAAGGACTCCACGTTGATTGCAAACATTGTTTTAGAAACTTTAAATTTAAAAAATACGCTTTAATATTTATTTTCATTTACATATATTAACAAACTTTGAATGCTTTTTAAAACTAATTCTCCGTATGATTGGTAAATTTTCTGTTTGCTTCAGCCAAACTCGTCTTGGAATACTTAAACGTTTGTTTTTGTACGACCGAATCCGTACTACAGCATACCACTATATTGTAGTGATGCACTTCATTGAGGCTTGACTGGAAGCGTGTATTGTAGTACATTACTACGAATTTACTTATGTGTATGTAACGATGCTATCACTGTCCAGTATTTGGCAACCATTCTATCTATATGAATGGAATAGACGACTTTAAAAGAAAAAATAATTCATATCCATTTCCAAAGGAAGCCTAGTTCACCAATCGTTATCTTTACGGCCTGTTATTTTGAGTAACATTGAATAAACGGATTTTAAACATAATATATAAATTAAATTAAATATAAATGTATGCATGTGTCTATTCGGGGACTAAAACATTATATATTTTTTATTAATTCTACTTGTAATTAATGCCTTTAATTTAATATATTCGGATATTAACAAAGAGAAGAATATTCCCACTCTGTAACAACTTTAAAATACAAATTGCTTTATCATATCAAACATAATATATTATCTTATCATGTCCGTCCCTAATCGTAAGTCAGTCGCTCGGTGTCCTCTCTTCGGAAGGAGTAACAGAATACTAGTTTAGCAATAAACCTTTTGCTTTTTCTACAAATTTTGCTGGGAATTAAAAAATGAACTGGTGAACGAAAGAAAACATAACAATCAACCATTCCTTTGGATATAATTGATTAAAATAAATTATTTCATTCGGAAATCGAACCTCTTAACTATGTTCTACCAAGTAAGAGGGAAAGTCCATGAGATTGACCACGTTTAGGAGATCGACAAAAATATTATCGTAAAATAAGAAAAAGTTCTCACGGAAAGTACTTCTTATTAATCTATGTACAATTCTTGATCTAATTAATGAGAAATTTCAATACGCAGATTTTCCTTTAATTCGTATCCCAAAAAAATGATACATCTTCCTTTATTTATTGCAATACAAAAACTTTGGCAAAAAATAATTTCTCACATAATATGGTCATATGCTATGCAAGTGGATTCATTCTTAAAGAAGTCACGGCTGGCCTCTTTTTAGATATCGCAAAAGCCTTCGACAGAGTATGGACCGAAGGGCTTGTATTCAAAATGTCGAAGGCTGGTATAGGGTCACCGCTGGTAAAAATTCTCAACTCATTCATGACAGGGAGATGTTTCAACGTTAAAATGGATGGAATTCGATCCTCATCAAGGTCAACTCGGGCGGGAGTTCCACAAGGCTCTGTTTTGGGACCCATACTATACAATATATACACCTATGACATTCCTTCCGGCGGAGAAAACGACGCAATTATAGCACAATATGCAGATGATACGGCTATTTTAGCTAAATCTCGAAATCGACAAGGCGCTGTCACGCAGGTTCAATCTGCTGCCGATACAATAGCAGACTGGTGCGACAAATGGCGAATCAAAATTAATACCGAAAAAAGCGCGGCAGTAATGTTTTCAAAGGGTTTTATTAGAAAACCTAATTTTGCTTGCATACGCATGCACAACGCAGAGATCAAGTGGTCCAACTCGGTTAAGTATCTTGGACTCACGCTAGATAGTCGACTTAAATTTAATGAACACGTCGCGATTAAAAAACGTCAAGCTAATGCTACAAAGGCAAGGTTGTACTTTATGCTTAACGCGAGAAGCAAACTTACTCTCAAAAGCAAGCTGCTCCTCTACACAGCAATTACTCGACCAATCATGGTGTACGCTGCTCCAATATGGACGTATGCTCACCGTAAACATATGAAGACTCTCCAGATTGTCCAAAATAAATCACTGAGACAGATATGTAACGCCCCGTGGTACGTGCGTAACTCGCTGCTTCACAGAGACTTGAAAATACCTACCATCCGCGAGTTCGTTCGTGAAATATCACAAAAGTTTCACAGCGAGGTAGGAAAACATTCTAACCCAACGATCTCTGATCTCCACAACTATGACGAGACACTGCCTGAGAATCGTTTTAGACCCAGAGCAGTCCTGCTCGACGACCCCCCATAGATCTTATGTCGTATAAAATTGTCAATTTTAGAACGAACTTAGCATCACGAAAATGACTCTCTTTGTTTAAAAACAATTTGTATACTGTATGTGTGTATGTATGTATCCGCATGTGTGTGTACATGTACGGATATAGTATGGAGGAAGCATATGGAATGTGATTTGCAAAATAATGCTTATGGAGTTCCCGTGAACTTCTTATCTCTGTAGTGATCGCGCCCTTCCGTCTGCGAACGACGGTAAGGGGATGCAATTTACAATTTTTCAAAATCTTTATCGATGAAGGAGACTGGAAGAACCTTGACGCTGGCGCGTCCTGGTACTTGAAGCTCCATAAATTTGATATCCAAAAAAAATGTCTAGCATGAACGTTTTTGCTTCGTTCCATATTAACTTTCTCAAAGATATTTAGGACAAAACCGTTCCAGTGGTGTTTTACAGCGATATTAAATTATATAATAGAGTACATTTGTATGTATCATAAAAAATGTACTTTTTGAGATACGAGGATGTAGAAAATTACCGACAATATACGAAAAGGATGACCGATCGATTCGAATACTAAAATGGGTATGTAAGTTAAGATAGTATTTATTTACTTTTCATATTTTCGAGAAATACCAAGCTGTACAACTATTATTTGTAAAATTTTAAATATGTTTATCAATATCATTTCATTTGACTTCTTGGTAAACCAAATTTTGCTTCGTTTCTAACCGATTAAGCACTGTTGACGTGATTCAAAATAACTTTTAAAATAAAAATTAATATTAAATATTTAAACAAAATTTTAATTTTGCAACTGTGATGTACCTGGTAACACTATCTCGCCTTTATTGTATCCATTTAACCAAAAGCTTCACGTATCATTAAAAAATGCAGACGATAAATTAAAGCTTTCCCAGTGTTTCTCCAAACTCTCGGTTTCTTTTAAATTTCTCGCTTAAATTTTCGATGTTTGAGGAATCTTTATTTCGTCAATATCGTATTATTACTGTAATATTTCATATTTATTCAGTCAGTACGTGCTAAATATAATATTATTTGACCTGTAAAATTTGAGATTTGATCCGAAAAAAATCTTAGCCATTTTTCTAGTATTAAAAGCTTTTCATACGTGATACCATTGACCCTATGAAAAACGGTCGACCTTTTAATAAAAAAGAAAAACAGCATTGACAGAAAGGTTCTCGTGTTATTGTTGAAAAAGGTTGATTTTTCTTTTCTACAGGGTGTAAGATGTAAGTAGATGTATGTTTTACATATTATAATAGGTATGAAGGAATCCGCCAGTGGCAGGGTTGCGGGGTGAGAGTGGGGTCCATGGAGACGCTTTTTGGATGTGCGCCAGGCGTTGGGTTCGTTACCCTCCACGGCTATGTTATTCACAACACAGTCACGTGTGGCATATGCAATGTTTGCATGCACCATATCGGCCATGAGCATGCAATATTTTGCAGCCTAATGAAAAAAATCCAATTGATAAATAAAACTGAATGTCAGTAGACATACGATATAAGCTTATATATAATATAACATCGTTAAACAAGTTTCTATACCGAAAAACAGCAACACCATAATTAAATGCATTTTTATTGAAAACTATTGTTTTTTTCGGAAACCATTTCCATTGGCTGTTTGTCGTCATCCATGTTATGTGACGGGTCATAAAAACAATACTAAGTCTATAGATTCTGTTACCAGAACCAAGGGTCTAATGCTTGATATATTTTTTTCAAAAAAGAGAGGTTGTGTAACAAGCAACGTTCCTTCTAATTTTTCTATTGTGTATGCGGACCATCGACTTTTGTGAGCAATAAATTTTCAGCAATATAAATAATGTGCACAAAAATTAGGTATATACTCACTGACGCTAGATGTGGAAGATTTGGTGAGTTTAGTATTTTACAATATTTTTGTGTGTGGTATGTGCGGGGATAAAAAAATGTTTTGCGGCCATATTTTGGGAGGTGTGCGCGCGCACACCTTAGCGGGAACGTTGTTAACAAGTAGTTCTCGTATACAAACTTCTGTTGAGAAGCCTCCATTAAAATGCAATATTCTACACATTAGGAATATGCATAGATTGGAGAAAAAGGCTTGGCAAAAAGTGACCTTTATTTTACAAAAAAAAAGCACTGATTAAATGAATTGATGTTTTACGTTTATACATTTATTTTAAAATATTTAGACATAATGAAAATAATGATGTATTTCACATTTTTTCAAATTATACAGTAAAACATATTTGGTTAACCAGTGAGCATTTAATATAAATATAAATCACAATCTTTAGTAGGTTCGCCGGGTCCACTGTTGTGAAACAGCATTTTATCAGTCGGTTTATCGATGTTCGTGATGTTAAATTCCCTTCGAACCATCCAATCCCAAGATTAACCAATAGTCCTGTTCTAGCCCTATCATTCAAACAGTTCTCGTAGAAAAAACTTGTATCTAGATAACTCAATTTCGAAACTGGGCAGCGGACATGTTTTATAAAAAAATATTTGAGTAAGTATTCATTCTTTTCATATTTCTTGTTAATTTATATGCCTTGTCCTACTAAATTTTATATAAATAACAATGTTTGCATTTATTTTCCATGGGTTTCTCTCGATGAGCGAAACCGGTTCTGATAATAATACAAAATTCTATATAAATATTTTTTTTATCGTCAGTCATACTTTTAAGACCTTGAAATTGATGCACCAGTATAATTCTATGTATGCATTTTTTTATTTGTATAATAAAATGGGTGACTAAAAATTTTGTAAAAATATTACGAATTAAAAGTTTGTTGCTTTTGCAATGTGTTCTTGAAAATTAGTATGTATTTTTTTATGAACAGATTTAATCTGCTACATCAACGGCAAAGCTTGGGTACATTTGTTAAATGCATGGTTATGTTTTAATTTTTTTTTTAAATGAAGGCCGTAAAAAAATTTGAAGGTTTGCGGATCCCTGAATTAGACTTATAAATGGAAGTATCTTGTATGTACTCAAAATGAATTTTGTAAATATTTGATTTTTACGGTTGGTATAACTTAAATGTAATAACTGCGGTTGCTTTAATGGTACAAATAAATTGAGCAATATTAAAAATACTGTATTTAAATGATCACAGTTGTTTTTACTAAGAGATATTCGTGGAACTATAATGTCTCATTTGATTCGTGCACAATCGGTGCAATTTTTTAAACTAGTTTCAAGTGTATCTTTAACCCTATTAAGATGGATTCATATGAATAGAATAGGTATTTAACATTTTTATAAGTGTCGTTTTATTTGTACGTGTAAATTTGTTCGAGTTCAACCATGTTCTCGGAGGCATGCAGATACAGATAGACGAAACCTTACCCTTAGCTATCTGTGACGAAATCTCTAGAAGCGTACAAAATTAAAACAAATCAAGTGAAATAGTTTACTTCTATTAAATTTTATGAAAACGTATATTTTTTTAAATTATGGAGGATATTATTTTAGGCCAGATATCTAGAAACAGTATATGTTTGCTAGAACATATGCAAAACAGTGTTTTTTTTAAATTTTAAATTAACTATAAAACATCGTTGTTTCAGTGAAACATCATTAATCAATAATGAAAATTGCTTTTGAAAAAGACACTGCCATCTATTGGTGATTTTATCGTAATACACCAATAGATAAGGCAAGTGTATTATTATTATAATATAAACTACAATTAAAAAATACTAATTATTTAACAATAAAAGTTTCAACAAGCATCAACAAAAATAATTTCTAATACAACGATAATAATTTTTTTAACATAATAATATACTAAAAATGTCAGTTAAAGGAAATTATTTATATTATAGTGCAAGTATTGTTAAACTATTGTAGAAGTTTAAGTATAATAAAATTCTCGTGAGCAGAAAAGGCGCCGTGGCTTAGTTGGTTAAAGCGCCTGTCTAGTAAACAGGAGATCACGAGTTCGAATCTCGTCGGGGCCTGCGCTGAAAAAGCGTTTAAAAGACTTTTTGTTGTTTTTTTTCCCTATATTTAACTTATTTTATAATGTATGTTGACCGTATTAAATTTAAAATACGTCGAATTGCTTTACTATAAATTTCAAATAATATTCTTGCTCGTTTATCGGGCAGACTTATTTATGAAAACATATTTGAAGCCCCGCGTCATCAATTAGTTTAAAAAAGATATTTTTATAATAATTTGTGTAACTAGTACTCACAGACAAAATAATTATCATAATTATAAATACATCTTCGATAAAGTTCAAATAAAATAGGAAACAATAATATTCACTCCCTCCTAGCCTCAGCACTAATTTAACATTGCCATGTGACTTTTAGTAACACTGCTGGTTAACATTTTCAATATCAGTGTATTTTCTTTTATAAAATCACCCATGAAATTTCACACAAGTTTCGTATTTTTTTTAAAGTATGACTTTGTTAAAAAAAAAAATCTATTATAATGAAATACAGAAAATTAGGGACGTCAATATTATTTTTTGTCGATGTCGATAAATATTTTTTCAAAAAACCAACACATTTTTAATTTTCAAATATGGATAAATTAATGCTTGTTCGCATAAATGTCGAACGCACGTAATATCTTTGTTTTGCTATAAATATGGTAAAATAAATTACCTATTTTTCAATTGTCAATGGTTAGATAGAGTTAACAGTATCCGTGGGTGCCATTATTGAGAGTCACTGTTCTAGAATATATTGAGCGTAGATAATATTTTATTTATATACATTATTTCTTCAGCTGACAGATATATCCCGTATGGTCTAGTGGCTAGGATACCTGGCTTTCACCCAGGAGGCTCGGGTTCGATTCCCGGTACGGGAAATATTTTTGCCTTTTTTTTCACCGTTTTGCTAATTTAATTTTTTTTAAAATTCATTATAATATTTTTCAATTATTGCTCCTAGAAAACTAAATATTTTCTTCATTTAAAATCACAGCATGGAATATATGTTTTTCCAAAGAAAGTTTGTTTATATGTACATACACTTAGAGACAAATAATCTTGACGTAACCGTCAAAAAAACTTATACTTCTTGTAACCGTTAAAAAAAAATAGCCAATCCGTGAATTAATATGATTTAGGTAAATCAATAATATAATTCTTTAGAAGTTGGTAATCAAATAAGTTCTGCGTCAGTAGTTCTCAAAATATTAAGTTGACTTCTTGTCGAAGAAAGCACTTGGCTGAAGTGGAGCGCTACTCTGCGGGACACGCGCTCAGCAGGATCTCGGCGCCACACTTTTAATAACAATAACGTGTTCGAGTCCCGAGGTGGTATCATTCTATTTTCCGGAAGAACTGCGACCCCTGTAGCCTCACGTTTCTTCATTTTTTTCAGATCTCTCTCAGGCTTCTCTAAATGATTGAACGGCCACCGACATACTAATGTGAAGTATTATTACTACCACAAGCAACAATGATAAGTTTCAAACCATTGACAGTGTTACATGAAAATTAAATTCATTACTTTATCAGGAGTAAACAACATGTTTGCTTTTCAGGGTGTTCAATGTAAATACTCTGTATAAAGGCATTATATTAAGAAAAAACAGAATATTCCTTTGTAATTAATTTCCATTTTTATTTATCAGAACCGGATTCGCTCATAGCGAGTATTGTCAACTGCACGCCATGAGCGAAACCGGTCCTGATAAATTAAATTGGAAATTAATTACGTACAAAGGAATATTATGTTTTTTCTTAATGTTTGCTTTTATTATTATATAACATAAGTTTCTCGATGTTCAGTGTCTTCATACTGTGTTATATAATATCATGTACTTTCTCATGGAACCGTGAGGCGTGTAAAATAAGCCTGTTCTTGAATAAAAAAAATATACGTTCTTATAAGTGAAGTAGATTTTCTACTTACTCTATACTTCTATCACTCGATAAGTATTTCAATAAATTAAATATTTTTTTATCAAATTTATCATAAATTATAACTATATTCGTTAAATAAACTCCCAGTGGCAAAATCATACGTCAAATTTCATTGGGCAAAGATGCTTAAAGATGTATTGATCTTGTTCACTGAAATTCTTTTTTGGACATTATTTGTAAACAAAAAGTGTGTTCATACAATAGAAAAAAACGTCAAACAAATCATTTATCAGAAAAAAGTTGAAAACCTAATTAATAAAATATACTTTGACGGTGACATTATATACTTATTCTTATTTACTTTAACACTGTTTGATATCCCATGATATGAATTTTTGAATACAATGTAGACATTAAATACACTATGTATATCGAAAATTAAGTATTCCTCGACCTACGCGATTTTCGACTCCGCGACATTAACCGCGTAAGTATAGGTCCTAATGTAATATATTTATATTCCATATTAAAGTATGAAATGAAGCCATATTTTGCAAATAAAAAACAATTTTATAAATAAAAGCAATGTATGTGATGTTTTCTACGTCCAACTTATTGAAAAGAGTGGAAAATTTTGTCCAGTATAATTTTTCCAACTACTCTCGAACCAATTTCATGACTAAAGTAAAATAAACTATCTTTATAATTAACTATTTTTTAAATATCTTTCCTTCAAATACTATATTTTTCTGTTGCCAATATCTACGCTCAAATGTGTAGCATTTGGACTCCTAATTGAACATCCCAATCTAATTGAGAGTTGTTTTTACGAGAACATAATACGACTTTTTACGAGAATCATAATTCAATCGGACAACGTCTTTTCTCGAAAGTGTATGTAATATAAGAATTTATTTATGACAAAACTAGTAGATCTCACTACGTCATGTTTTAGGGATATGAGGTGGGTGAAAAAAAATCTTTTAGTGTGTAAAATTAAAAAAGGTCTTCATCAAATTTAACATGTTTGGCGCCCACTATGTGAGGCCAGTCGTATTTAAAATTATTCATTTAGGTAACGCCATTTTTAGCACCGTGATTCTGCAAAGGCTTCGAATTTGAATTCTTCTAAATTATTGATGAGCTTGCGTTGGAAAACCTTTTCATCCACTCCAAACTTTTTTAATACCAATCATGGTGAAGGTGCTTCCAGTACCATTCGTAAATATCTGATCTTTATTGTGACGGGTTTTATTGACCTCTCGGAAGCTAAAGTATTTTTTTATTAGCCTTAACTCTACCCACCGTTCTTACGTAATATGTTATTCAAATTGGTGTTTAACCATTTAAATATGTACCTTTTTTTAAGTCAGTTCGAACACGATAGATAGCAAATCGAAAAACGGACTCTTATTTACCTCATCTGCCTATGTGTATATTAATACATAATTAGTTTAACTTAAGTACTAAAATTTGTACTTGGATCATAGCAGTAGCTATTGTCACAAAAAGCTTTGACGATCTAGAGCAGCAGTCGTCAACCTTCCTGATCTCACGCACCACTAAATTCACACTTTTTTATTCCGCGAACTACTGTCATTTTTTAAACGTTAGGAACATATTGTACAGATAGATCATAAAAGTTACTTATCGAATGTAGAAAAGAAAAAGGACGTAACCCACAGCAAAACACCTTTTTTCGATAATCACATCTTATACTACTTGATACACGTTCTATCAAAAGTATGTACGCTGAAAAGGCCAAATTAGTATCTAAATTTAGCTTTTACGGTTAAAGAAAGAAGGACCTGTGGAAATTGCGATCAAGAAAAAAGGACACAGAAATATTTAATTAATATTAGATAAAGTCAATTAAACACCAATGTATCTGTCTCCATTCACTTAAAGGTCTTAAAGGCTGTGTATATTTCATAATTTGACTTTTGCCCAAAATCACCAAAAAACGTTATCTCTGTCTCCTGTAAAATTTGTTATGTGTGGGTTACATCCTTTTTCCTTTTTCCTTTCCACAGTCGATATTATATGATGAAATTGCTATAACGCTTATTTTAATGTAAAAAAATGAATTAAAAAATTAGTGTTGCATATTTAAAATATTTGTATGAACACTTCTCTCCAATGGCTACTGAAACAACTCTGCGGACCCAACTCTGTGGCCCGTAGGCCATCGATTGATGGCTGCAATAGAATAATTTTTTTTTTTTTTTTTTAACAATCATTTTTTATTTATTACATTTAAATTTATATGCGATTACATTTAACCGTAGCATTACACACATCACACAAACATAATATTCGAATACAATAACGTATTAACATTTAAAGAATATTCTTATATATTTTGTACTTATATCTTTATAACATAATTCCTAGGAAAAAATAAATAACAGATAAAGTCACTTGACTTAAAACTCTACGAGACAATGGTTTCCGTACTATACACACTATTGGGGAGGATTGTATTATCTTTTGAAGGGGTTGAAACGTGTCCTCTTAAAAAGAATTATTGCGTAAGAGGAGGTGAAAATTTGTTGAGTAGGTAGAAAAATGAAATCTAACACGTATAGAATATAAAAATGTCTTATTTTGAAAAGAAAATCGTACACTTTTATTTTAAGATAAATATACCAAAAAAAAAATTTTTTTCGAGGCTGAGGACTGTGAGGCTGAGAAAGTGTTTTTACCATTCGCGTTAAGCCAGGGATGTGGAGTTAAAATCAGATTTATGGTGTTTTGGGTGGTGTCGATGTAGTAAAAAAATGGGCGAAAAAAAAATGAAGATTGTTATACTTTATAACATTATACATCGAAGGAGCGACGTGAGCGCTGCGCAGCAGCGTTGCTCCTAGAATTCGGTGTGTCACTGTATGGCGTGAAGTGTATAGTCTGGAGGAGGGGTCTCGCCGTTTAGTCAGTGTCGCGCTGCAGGTCGGAACAGCGTCGTTGGGTGAATTGGCTGATCTAGCGAATTTGCATGTCAAGTTTCTTCATTTTTAAATATAACATTTGCCCCTATTACAGGATAAAAAATCATGGATCTAACCAAGCCACTAACTATAACAGAAATAATAAATGCTAATAACTTATGCGATGTTCTTGGAGAATTGACGAAGCTCTAGAAAAATTACTACTCCAATGACAACTGCAGAGCCTGAGCGTTGCTTTTCTACATTAAAAAGAATTAAAACTTACCTTAGGAACACAACTAGTCAAGAAAGATTGACAGCTTTATCAATGCTTTCAATAGAGAAAGATATTATTGGAAAAATACCAAACATTAACGAAAAAGTTATAGAAAAATTTGTCAATAACAAAAATAGACGAATGGCTTTATTTGCAAATAGCTTTTTCTTTTAATTGTTATCATTTTTGATATTTTAAATAAAATATAAGTAATATGGTCTTTAACTGAAAATTTTAATCCACCCACAGCACTCCCAAATATCATACCCACGAGCCGCCACTGGTTATACATCAAGTTCTTTAAGTTAAGAAATACCTCAAGTATTTTCATCGTTTTTAAATTGGAGTCGAAGTTGTATGATGGTTGAATTCAGACGATTTGTAAATGCCGGGGTCTTTGTCGCAGTATTTTTTCACGGTCGCATTTAACTAAATTTTGCAACCCTTTAAAGATATACATCAAACTATTGTGCTATGAAATCAACTTAAACATAAATAAATACAAAAGTTTCAACAAACTATGTTTTACGAAAACAATTATTAACAGCAACGAAAAAACCTTTTTACTACACAAATTACGACAAATAGGTTTGGCCATATTACTAATATGTCAAAGTTATACAATTTGATTTCCATTATGTATTTTTTAAATCTTTTGTATGAAATGTAATATTAGCGAGAGAATATTGAATTCTCAATCAACTCTCTTTAAATAGTAATTACATTAAAAAATATATCATGATTATAGACAGGGAATTTTCATAAATAATTTTACATCATTAAATCGGGAAGCTATCTCTATTGGATACAACTCTTTTCAAATTCAAAATAGTTTAATTCATCGTGATAAATGATGTCTGTACATTTAAAATTCTACGTTGGATGATTTTTAATACCGAAATATGTACTGGTATGTATACATTTTCACAAACGGTATTTTGGTATTGTATACACCATAAATACTGAGATCCCGGTTTCGATAATACCGGTATTGTAATCCATAGTTCGAATATTCAAATAGATACATTCATACACTGATTTTTCAATTAATCCGATCCTTTGGACAGACAAGTCTGGTCAAATTAATTGCATGCTTTTTTATTGCTATGACTTATATGTGTCATTCAAAAATGCTGCATGTATTTTTAATGACCCCTAATTTAATAGTGGATTTAGTAAAACATATACTTTATACATAAAATGTCTCGTATCCTATTATAAAGTCAATTGCGCAAGTTATTATTATACGCTATACCAGTTGTGTGTTTACAAGCTTTCCGTGCTATAACATGAATATATCATCAGATATGGTTGTCTCGTTATAGACTCATGTCTCATGTGTGAGAGTTAAATTTTCCGGTGCGTCTCATTAGTTACTTCCCTTGGGAGCAGCCTCTTTTAATAAAGGTGTTTCCCAAAGCCGAGCTTACAATGTGCGGCTGACAGACAGGGCTCGCACCCCCGAGACACGAGGCTCTAGTGTGGGTCTTTCTTTGGCGCTCGACCGTTATTCGAGTTGGCACGACCAGCTCCCTAGGGATAGACAAAATCGAGTCAAAGGCAATTTTAGGCCGTGTTTGATAAAGGTTTTAGCAGTGGCGTGTTTAGTCCGATATTATATATTCAGTGGGTGCGTGTGGCTGACAACAGAATAGTAAAAATAATATTGATCGATGATGTAAACATTTTAATAGATACATCATATCATAACAGGCTCTTCTTCTTTTGAAGAATCCATCTACCATTTCCTTCAAAATTTCTTCTTTATAACATTTCTATTTTCATATTAAGTACAATCGCATATCCATTATACATAATTATTATTCATTGTTTTTCTCGGCAGTGGATCTCCGGAATATACATTTTTTTTTACCATGTCCGCTCCTAATGTGGAGCATATGGACTCCTAATGAATTTTATCTCAGCAGAAGTGTTTCTACGAGAACTGCTTGTTACTCAGTTGCTCAGCCTCTCTTTTTCCAAGGAGAGTAGGAATAGAAGGATAAGGCTAGGACAGGACTAGTGGTTAGCTAGTCGATTTCCATACACCTCGTTCATAGTATAGGATGGAAGGGGGGAATTCAAGACCTCACATACATCCATGCCTTCGAACAGAAATTCATAAATCGATTGAAAAATCAATTTATAAAACTGTCCGTACTGGGATTAGAGCCCGTGACTTCCGTAACCGAAGCCAACGACGTTGACTATTCGACCAAACAGGCGGCATACATATACATATACTGTTAAAATTCAATCAAAATACATTTTTAACATAAATTTAGAAATTTACTACACGTTAGAATTGCACCAAATATTTCAAAACTGTTGCAGTCTTCATTTTCAAGGATTCAATAACACTAACAGTCAATGTTGTGTAAACTAATAAAGATAAAACCATTCGAAATTCTGAAAATAATATATGTTACAAATATGAGCCTTAACAAAAATAAATAAATTTCAACTGTGATAAAAAACATGCCTTAATAAAAAAAATTAAAACGTAGATACGCCATTGTACATTGGCGATTTATTGAGTATAATTGGACCAAAGAGTGACATGTCGACAAAGTTAATTAAATCGGTGGAAATATTTTAATCATTTGAAAACAGTTTTCGGTCAAACATCAAATGTTGTCACATCAATATTAAACACCTTTATTACCAATAGTGTATATTTATATATTTAAAGTGTGTAGTAGGGTAGGGATGGCGAACCAGGGATCCGCGGGTGACACAGTGACCCGCGTGAGAAATTATCTGACCCGCTTGAACTTTTAGAAATGATGAAAAACGAGTTTCTGTGACAATCTGGGAAAAAGCATACCAAATCGAGGATTTCAAATTCTTCGGTGAGCTAAAAAAAAACGTAGTTTGGAGATAATCCGGGTAAAAATTATAGCGAATTGAGGATTTCAAATTCCTCGGTGAGCTAATCCCAATCCCGGGATACTATATGTGACCCGTTACATGATTTTTTAAATTGTTTTAAATCAAATTTGACCCACTTGCAAAAAAGGTAGTCCCTGTAGTAGGATATCAAATCCCAGACCTTAATTGTAGTCCCGGGATTTTAGGATTGAACATTCACCATAAAATCGTGTAGAAATTCGGAATTCGAGATTGAGAAATTTTTGCTTAGTGATTTTGAAATCCTGAGAATTTACGGATTTCCTGAAATGAAAAGACGAGAGACCTTCTTTTTAGCTCTTCTAAGATTTCGAATTTTAAAAACCCAGAAGTTTGTGGAATTGCCAATATGAAAAATTTGTGACATTTTTGTCAGCCCTCGCACAAACCTTCTAAATTTTTTTCAATACCACAAAATTGGATGGGATCCCGGAATAAGAGACCCTAGTAGGTAGCGATTCATTCATAAAAGTGATCGTTGACTAAGCTAATTGAACCTAATAAATTTGATTAAATTTCATCCAGTCCATGTGGATAATAACATGTATTATGTTGGGTCAATCTTGTCGACTAGTTTTTCCTTATTAAATGTTTTACTTTAATTTAGATGTGCATTTTGAAAGCTCCGCCAGATATATTGTCTTTATCTTAAATACATACTATGAATATTTAGTCACTTAGTGATGGCCAACCTTTTTGTGTGCGTTTGTCACAAAAATGTTAATGGTATTATATATTAAGGGACTGGCTAGCCAGTCAATCAGTTTTTTTCAGTAAACAAAATAAATATATGAAATCATTTAAATTACCTAAAAAATGTATTTATGATACTTTAACTGTTGTTTTGTAAATGGGCTATAAAAGACTTTGTATCTTGATAATATTTTATTTTTCATTTTTATATACATATGTATAATTAATAAGTTATAAGAATAATACAATATTATGATGTCATTTATATCATTACTAGCCAGAAATGTTTTCGTACGTGCCAAATTTTACACGCGTGCTGTAGGATCACCATCTCTGGTATATGAGATGCATCTATTTTTTTATTATTTTCACCATTGTTTAAAATCATACAAATATTATCAATGGATGAATTCAATATTACTTTTTCGTTCACGGTTTGTATAAATAAAATAGTAATTTGGAGAATACACAATGTAATCTTACTATAACTCGTCATAATATAACAGTCATACTTGGGAAAAGCTGTCCAAAGAGCCCAAGGAGTTATATAAAACTGAAATTATCAATGAATTTTAAGCTCGATAATAAATTTTCCATCGATACTATGTGGCATATAAGATGATTTTTATAAAATAATTATTTTAGGACGACACCTTGCTATGATTTTAAGTTGATACATTAATAATGTTGGCTTAAAATAAATAATTATTTTATTTATAATAAATGTGGTTAAAACTGTTTTCTTTCTTAACGTTATTTTAGAAATCTTAGTGCCGCTGTCAGAAACTGTAAAATACAAATAATAATATATCATTTCAAAAGATGTATAAATACAAAAAAATATGACACATCTATTTTGCATCCGTTTACTGAACTCAAAATTCATAATTATTTAAATGATAGTATGAACATCATTAGTTTTACATGTGTATAATGAGTATTTAATTAATTATTAACAACACTTAGTAGTAAGATAATGGTTTGATAAACTTACTGAAATAATGTACTGATAATTAATTCGCTCCTCCCATGTCGTATCACTTACCTGAAATAGAAAGTAAACATAATTTGAAACCAGGGTACACATAAACAAAAACTGTTTTTCAGCGAACAAAATAGTGATTGCACACAACTTTGATGAAATATATTAATAACATATTGAATCTGGTAATAATCAAAAACACAAAAAAAACTTATTATTTTGAAATAGATTATTCCTTCTTAAATAAACTATTTTTGGATGATAATAACCATATGTAGTAATAAATTTTTAATACATTATGTTTCTAATATAAATAATTGTAATAGGCTCACTGAGAATTAACTTGACTAAAAATACAGCGAACAAATTCCCTGTCTAATATTATAAGTCTAAATGTTTGATTGAAAAATCAGTAAAATATAAATTCATAAGCTTGTTATACAAACACATCTTTTTTAATTATTACACATATTTTTTATAAAGATCAGAACCGGTTTCGGTCATTGTGGGTATTATTAGTGGATAATGCTCGCGATGGGAATAAGATTTTTAAAAAGTAGTGTTATATTTTTATATATAATTAGTCAAAATACTGTTAATACACCTGTAAAACAATTGATAATATGTTTACCCAACTAGTTGTGATTGTCAATAAGTAGAATTTTAATTTTATATTAAAAATGTCTTTCTGAAATGTTTGAAAAGCCGAATACATACATCAAAAAATCTACCACTAAACAGTCAGACTACAAACGCTGACCTCTTTATTCAAATTATTTAAAATAATTAAATACAAATGATGGTTTAAGTCAAAATGACGACGTTTTATGCTCATCAATATTATTTATATCTTCTATGAGATAATCATGTGTGTGTTGTATGTAAATGTTGTATACTATTATTATTGAAAAGCGATCCCGTTTGTGTGATGGTAATAAATTATCAAATTCCTTTCATTGAAAATTGTCTGTGCCTCGCTCCTCATAGACAATTCATAAAATAGAGCGGTGAGTACGGTGCAGCCATTTTGCCTAACGAGACCATAGATCACGCATCGCTTCCGCCCGCCATGTTGGATTCGGGCTAGCTTTTGGCGGGAAACTAATTTAACTTCCTGTAGCTCGGTGTGACGCGAAGTGAGTCATGTGCGGATTAAAGTGTCATGGCGGATGCGGGCGCAGTCAAATGGCGCGGAAGTAATCCATTTGCAATGTGCAGTCACAGGATGGAAAAAATACACGCACAAATCTTCAATTCGAACACATAGCATTGAACAGAATATAAGCATATTTTATTTGGCTAAAGAAAATCGTTTTCATGGAGAATTTTCTTCTTACTGTTTCCTACAAACACATTCAAATACATACAATGATTTATATCGTAAAATATTGAATTCGATACGATTATACGGATATAAGGATCTACGTATTTCAATTTTTATGTAATCTTTTCTGACTCCATATTCCATATTATTGTACTTTAAAATGATATACAATATATTATGCAATGATCCATAATTTACGAATGTTGTATATAATTCATATAAGCTAACTCGATTATAATATATCGCAAACTCATATATCCTAGATCTTAAATGTAAATTTTCAAAAATACCATTTGATAGTGACCTTGTCAATAATTAACTGTACCCGTGACCTTCCGATCACTGAGTGGACATTTTAAAGCTAAACTACAGAGGTCGAATATATATGTCATGTTAAATATATTTTTGATCATGCAATTCTAACTATTTTTAATGCGATATTAGGTAACATCACAAGTTGTTTTTATTCTGATTCGTTATTTATACACTTTGTTTTAAAAAAAACTTTCCATAAGTAGTCTGTTATTATTGTCGATTATTGCATCTTTGCCATTACTTGAATTATTATACGTCGAATAAAACAATTATTAACACCCTTAAAGAGATTTAAGATCCGTAAGATAAGAAGATACATTTTTTATATTCTAAGAATGGTAATTAAATAAATTAAAAAGAAGAATCTGCAAGACAATTAAGAGTGTCAATAATTACTTGCCACCAAAGAAGAGACAGACGGGAAGTATCACTGCCATAAAAGGAAACACGTTTCACATCCTTTGGAGATCTTATAGTCAGTGACGTTGGTTGAGATTTATATTATACTATAAGTATACATATAAAACTAGTAAAACCATTGCATCGAGAGATTACGACAATATATTTTCTACGACATAAAATATAGTATTTACCTAATTCACTAATTTTAATCGTGATGCATTTTAATTAAAGTTTTAGTGGCGACCAGATATTTCTGTAAAATTTTTACAATTAATTTTTCTTAATAAAAAGAAGCAGAGAGAACTTTAATATGTTTTTAGTTGTATATTTTAATACTAATATTAATAAAATGATCTTTAAGCTTTCATTTCTGTCAATTATGTATGAAATATAAAATATTTCAATAAATAAATTTTCCGGTGTTGTTTCAGACAAATTTTAAAAAAGTTATTTGAAAACAATGGTTGAAGGCTTAAAATAAGAGTTTTGAAATGAAAGCAGTCAATATGTATTTTTTAAATAATATTATTCAAAGAGTAAACTTTTACAGTATTTGATTTATAAAATCTTGGGACATCCAATACAATCAATCAATCAATCATAATTATAAAAGACGAAGAACACATAATAAACAACAATTGTGTTCTTCGTCTACCCGTGTTGTTTAAATGATATATAATAAATACTTATTTGCTTATTTTTAGTATATTCAGTAATATACAAGACGCGAAATACATTTGTAATAAAAAATAAAATACACAGCTATAAATTTTAATAATCATTTTGGTGCCACGGCACTGAGAGGAGGTAACTGGTTTAGCACCCGCAAAAAGCCGACGTCTTATTGTGCAAGACTTGCTCTATCTATAAGATGTAAACTTCAAACACTTAATGTGTGAAGTCTTCTTCGTTTCATATAAAGATAGTCTTACCAGTGCCTTACGAGTAGGGTATCTAATCCCGGACCCCACTTGTGATCTCGGAATTTCAGGATTGACAAAGTTTCCAATCCCGGAATCCCGAGATTGAACATTAAACATAAAATCATGTTTAATTTGAGAAAAAAAATTACTCGGCGATTTTGAAATCCTGGGATTTTTCAGAAAAATTTCATGCCCATTTACAAAACCTAGATATTTGCAGATTTCCCAAAATTACCAGCGCGAGAGCTTTTTTTTTAGCTCTTCGAAGTTAAATTTTCTCAATCCCGGGATTAGTACTGTCACAATCCCGGGATTTCGGGATCAGAGAATTAGACCGGATCCCGGGATTGGATATCCTACCTACGCGTCTACCAGTCTCTTCAACGTACACTCAGTCAGGCTGACTTCCACAGAATTACGCTACACAGAAGATAAACACCGCGACAAAATGCAACCAGAGATATTATGTAGTGTATGTAGTGTTACTGCGAATTGCATGTATGTATATGTTGTACTTTATTAATGCGTTGTGCTTTGAGCAGTGTGTTTACCACGTATACACATTGTAAAGACATACAAAAGTAAATCAATACATAAATTATACATTAAAATGTAGTTATATTACGTAATTCGAATAAAATAATATTCCATGTTAATTTTTTTAGCATGCTGTGCGATTTGCTTTATTTGTATACTTCATAATAATGAAAATTCCAGCCCTTATAGTGGAGATCAGGGATTTTAATTTTACAAGACATTCCTTCGTTCAGTTATATTTAAGGACCATCCCATAATTGATTATTCATTGTTATTATCATATCAGATTGCAATGACTATGAATTGTGAATGAAATGCTCGGCGATTAATCTAACATTATTTTTTTAGTAATTCTATTATAAGTTAGTCTAATTTCATAAAATTAAGCTCAACATATGAAATTCCTATTAAAATAAACAAATAACTGTAAATATCACAAACACCATTGTTTTAATGTTGAAATTTTATAAAAAAAATCCTTTGATTTGTCGATAAAACTTAATACATTTTTTTTCTGAAAAGTTATTTAATATACAAAAGCTCTTTCTTCCCTGCATTCATCAAAATGATCATTATATTTTTTTTTCATCAAAAGTGTGAAAAATTATGTGGGTATTCACTAAATAACAGCATAATTAAATTGCGACGAAAATTGTGTTTATTTTGAATTCGTTGGAGCAACTTTTTTAAAATTTAATAAAGCCGCATAAAAGCGTTTTATCTTCCACTAATCCCAAATTTGTGGACCTTAAAAATTTTGGGACATAAAAAAGTGTGACGACCAAATTTAATGAAAGGTTATTCATGAAACGAATGACGAGCGAAAATAAATAACAAAGCTTATGGAAACAGGGTACAGGTTGGATTAAGAGGACTAGGTACATTGTTCCGCTGCTCAATTTGGCAGTAATACGGCTATATTTATATTATTCGAATATAGTACGTTAATCAATGACTGATGTTTGTTTCTCACAGCTGAACAAAAGAAAACATTATTAAATTTCAATACATTTGTTCTAGACACCTTTTTGTACATATTCCACATATATTTAATATGATCAGAACCGATTATAATATAAATGAGGAATCTTCTCCAATCTGCTTATTGCTGACAGCTAGGGCTTGCGACCCGGTTTCAGCCGAAACCGGTTAACCGGCTTTACAAAAACCGAAACCCGGTTTAATTTGCACGGTTAACCGGGGATTATTGAAAATTATCTCTCCGCCTTCAATGCAATGGACTTTTATACAACGTGGTGCAGTGGTCAACGTCGTTTGCTTCCGTGACGGATCTAACGTGTTGAAGTCTCTGTAAAAACTGCATTTTTTATTTAAAGGCATGTAATGTCTAAAATTCCAACCTACGCGTCCAATTAAAAGTGATTAGTTCAATAAATCTTTCTGTTTTAACTATATCTTTCTATCTCCTCTCTCTTTGTCAAAAAAGAGTTTGAACAACTGAGAAACAACCAGTTCTTTGCATAGACAAAACGGAAATTGTTAAGAAAAAGTTAATTTACGTATTAATTAATATATAAGTAAGGAACATGCTCTATATTTTCTTTCATGTTTTGGAACATTAGTTTGTGTGGTACTAAAACTGTTTTTTTGGAAAAAAAAGTCCGGTTTATACAAACTAGTCGGTTTTTTTTCAAATAAAAACCGTTTAGTTGATTTATATGGTTAATTGGATGCCCTAGTGGCAGCTATGTTCCGATGACCAAAGTCAAATGTATAATATTTATCCCATTGGTATTGTGGATTTAAATTTTAAAAACCAGAGACATGACTCAGAGTTTCTTTTTATACCGTCAGTTATTCATATTTCTTGTAGATTATGCTGTTTTTGTTTTCAGAAAAAAAAAATCTTTCCTCAAATACAATGTATCCATATGCGTTCCAGTAGTAATCTCTTTATCAAATTTACTTTAATTTTTCAATTATAGTGAAATAAAAATATTTAGATTTTTTATCCTAGTCCGTTCCGCTAGCAAAGAACTTTTAAATAAAACTTTCTTTATGGAGAAAATTGACGAACTTTGTTTTTTAATGGTTTGGTTTTGTACAAAGGACGCTCATTACCGTCCTTTTTCGCAGGACTTTTACGCCACAATACTAAAGACAGCACTTTATTCATTAAATTTGAAGTTAGTGCTTCAGTAAATGTTACTAATAAATTCAACGGAGATTTTTTACAAAAAAATACAACGATATAAATAAAATATGCTATTTTTGTAGGAATCAATTTTGACTACTGATTGATATTGAATAATATCTTTTCATTTGTAAACTGTTAAATGTAAATGTTCGGTAATAAGGCATTATATTAATAAAAAAAACATATTTTTACTGCACATTTTTATTCTATGAATTTTAGACCTCTTGAGGGATAATGATTTTATAATATAATTGATGGAACTAGTAAAAAAACTAAGAATATATCAAGCCATTAGGAACTAACAAACAGACAAAGATTATACGATATGTAATTGTTTTAATAAAAACCCAATATTCCTTTGCACTTATTTATTATTAATATTGTGTTTTATTAATATAATGCCTTTCCACCAAGTATTGACAGTGAACACAATAAAAGTGATTTAATTATTTCTAGACTAATTAAATCATTACACATATTTTAATTAGCTTACTAGGGATTTCTGACATCCCCACCGCTTCACTCTTTCATTTCAATACTATCCATTACTAAGACGTCTGTATTTATGAAAAAACGTTTTTTTATGTTAGTGTCCACCGATCGATGAAAATTAATAAAGAAGTAACGAGAACTGCACCTTTTTTATTATTTTATATAGTATATAAATACAATATCAATGTTTGGCTTCCTCTTCTTAGATTTATACTAAAATAACAATGTTACGTAAGGTATATATTATTTTATAGTTGTACATATGTACCTTTAACTTTTGTAAAAATAAGGCTTTATAATAAATATATTTACACCATTCAAAATCATTTCTGCTTAATCTAAAATATCATAATTTACCATTTTTATCTTTTAATTACCAACCTATGCGTCGTATTGGGATTAGAATGGTTAACATAGTTATGTGAGTCTGGTAATACAATAAAAAATACCACCTTTTCATTTCAATATTTGGAAAATACCAATTATTGTGTATTTATTATTTATCCATTTGACCTTAGGTTGAATTCACTACGTCGAGCCCGAAACGGTAAATGTATTAGCCAAGAGCGCCGTTCGACTGTCGCACCTGCCTAGGGCTACCTGGAAATGTAGGATTATGCAAATATATACCTTTTAAAAAGTTTTTCAATAAACTTACGATTATATATAAAAAGGTTTCAAGCTTTTTTGGTTTCAAGAATCATAAATAAATCTAAGAAACTGTATAAAAAAGAAATTGCAAACTGAAAACATTTTAAAAAATAGGCCTCCATATCTCAAAACGATAGAGTAAAGACTTTGAATCTTATCAATTGAACGAAAATCAGTTTAAACAGATTTTTGAAAGCGTAAAGCTCAAATAGCTATCAAGCAACGCCTATACATTCTTACAACTAAATACTTTGATATTTTACTGTGTTATAATAAAGTTCTACTATGTGTATACCAATACAATAGGTGTAAAGGATAGCTTTTTAATTAAACACATAAGTAGTAATATATTTTTTAAAAATGAGTCATAAAAAGATTATATAATATATAAAAAAATAAATAGCGGTTGTCGCGTTAATTAAAACTACAATTGCCCTTGTACAGTCGCTAAAATGAATGTATATATAAAAAAATATTCAAGCCTACTCAAACGCTGGCTTTGATTCAACTTTTCGCAGCCCTTAGTGAGGCTTTGCGAGCGTCCTTTGCGAGAAGTGCGACGTCAGCGCCGCGACGCCCTTAACGACGTCCCCAGGCAACCTCTTTGTTTTGCCCCAAAGTGAAAAATGGAAATTTACAGCGGAAAGAAAACACCAAAGTTTAACGCCCTTCCATGGACTGAGTCGAGTCGTTATGTCTCGTTTCTCGTGTGTATTTTTACAACATAAAAATATTTGGCTACCAATATTATTGTACTTGTAAATGGACAATATGTATTATATGTCTCAAACGATGCTAGTTGTTATATGGATATCAACACTATTTGATATCTTCGTTTTTTGTATACAGATAAATATATAAACTTTGCAAACATATATTTATTTCATATCCTGCATCATGTCATGGTTTAATTTTTGAAAAACTGAAAATTACGTAAGCCACATCTTTATAGAGGAAATGTAAGCATAAAGTTGATAAAAGATATTAATTTAATGGTTTAATTTCAAGTTTTTTTATTTTTGCATAATCATCATCAAACATCAACTTTTCATTGAAAAATTAAGAATCAAATTCGTAGTAATATTTCTAAATAGATAGAAAAGAGTGTATTTACCATTATTTAAAAAAAATAATCGCCAAACAAAACTATGTTAGTTGTACTTTTTCCAAGTAACAATGTTATTTAAAATGCTTTTACGACTATTCAACTGAGCACATCCGGAAAGAGACAGGACTAGATTTACTTAGTTTTAAACAATATTTTTTTGCCAATAATAGGATATAGAAAAAATAATAGCACATTTTAAATGGTCATAATTGATCATATTTATGTGCTTAAAAATGATGAATATGTTATTCATATATTATTTTTTAATAACCTATTATTTTCGAATATTTTTTCCGCATATTGATTATGAGAGTTGAATCGTCGTGCTCTTAGAATGATACAAAGGCTCTAACGGTGTCATAAATAAAATTTCACTTTCTGTTTTTTCATTTTGAATGGATAAAATCCTTCATTTTCTCTTACTGCATCGTAAAAATGTGCGAGACACATAAATTTTACGATGAAAAGAGAAAAAATCGTACAACATTCCTGTCCACCTGTTTATCACTGTAGCAGTGTAGAATGATGTTTTATATCTGAGCGATATTACACTTCCGAGAAAATTTCAACGTATTTTCTTACAGAAAAAAACAATCCGAGACTAAATAAAATACAGCTCCTAGTACTGTTAACTAATGCCGTCTTTGAAAATAATTTTTGATAGTTATGTTTGGAATTCTTTTCACTTTACTCACTTCTGCAAATTGGATTACGATAATTGACTTGCAATCAAAGTTCTCTTTGTGTATTCTTCCATTTTTTCAAATTTTAATAATATTGAAAGGAGACCATAAAAAAGACAGTTAAATAAAGTTAATCATAACAGGTTTTAAATCGTCCGATAGGAAGTAGTTTTCCTATACGATGAACCTTTGCAAACTGACAATTAATGAATTCAAACAAATCAAAATATTAAATTTGAATCGTTCAAACATGTACATTCACACAAGTTTTGTCACTAACAACCTGGGTTTCGTATTTCAGCATCTTCAAACGTTCAAGTTTAATCAGAAGTTCACATTTAATTTCAGAAACTTACAAAGACTTATTGCTAAGTGAATATTTCCCCAGCTAATTGAACGTCATTAAAATTAAATTAACCCATGTCGCCATCAAAAGCTTTAACTTAGTGATACATGTATTTCTTGTATAAACACTATACACTTATTTACTAAACATCAGTTCAAGTCTATCCTTGCACTCTTTACATAATCAACTATTTTATAGTATTATTAGGACCGGTTTATATCAGTAATAGAGAATTTCAAGCTGATAAAAACATTACTGATCATGACTTTTTGGTAGAGGTATCATATTATTAATTTGTGCAGTATGGACTTGTAAATTATTATATTTGTTCCTATTGTAAATTGTTTTTAGCAAACCGTCAGCCTGAAGATTATGACCATTTGAAGAAAATGAAATAATGATTTTTATATATATACCGTAATAAAGGACATGTTTTTTTAACTCCTCCTAAATGTTATGTTTAATTTTTATGCTATAAAAATGCATTGTTAAATTGCGAATTACTTACACAAAAAAGTTATATGATAGTGACTAAATTATCGATAATAAATAATGACTTTCGGTTTTTTTTTCAATTAAACCTTAGAAAATCTTTTAAGGTAGAAGAGATCTTCAATAAGTTGGTATTTTATGGAGTTACGACCTTATTTGACCATATTGTTTACGTTAACGACATGACGTTTTCTCCATATCTGCCAATTTGATCTTGAAAGTGACAAAAGTTGTGTGAATGTACATAATTTGAACGATGTAAATGTAAAGATTGTGTTTAGTATTTATTTTTATTTAAAATTAAATACATATTTAAAAGTTAAATCACCAAAACGTAGAAACTTTGTCTAAAACAAAATAAAGATTTTTGAAAGTATTTTTGACACTCAACATGCGAGCGGTGAGAATAGTAATCAACTTGAATTTTTAGCATCCTAAAAGATTAATTACTATTCAAATTTGGAACGCACCATTTGCCTACATAGACTTTCGCTGAGATTGAAAAATACCACTTTGTACCCTTTTAGATATTATAATATTATGAAGTAGTTTCTCATAAGTAATTCTGGTCTTTGTCACTCGGGACATAGTGACTCTAGTGTTTTTCCACCGACCCTCCTCTGATATTGAAAGGTTAATGCGCATAGAATTTTAAATTAGGCCCTTCCCAGAAAAAAATATAAGTCTACCATTTTCACGAAAATCCAACCGTTTATTGCCCTTGTTTTTATATTAAGTATATTCGGATAGAATGAATACTTGGGTTACAAAAATGGATTATATTGGGTGATCAAATTTATCTTGTTATAAAAAAATATTATGGGAAATAAAAATAACATACAATATTATATATTTTTTTTAAATATTTATAAGTTTAAGGATAGGTACATCAAAAATCACGATTTTGTAATGTAAACTGATATCAAGCATGTTAAAGTGTATTTCTGATTTCATCTGGTTTTTCTGATTTTTTAGTATAGTCGATATATATTTTTTATTAATTTAATAGTTTATTATTTCGTTGTAACAATCTTTATTTTTCGTGTCCTTAATCAAACCAAACTGACACTGATTAAATCTTAAATATCTCTTTATCATTTTTATAATAATAATATTGTTGTTTTTTTATATTTTTATTAAATTGGTAATGAATTCAAAATAAAGATTTCTTCAGACTAAATCTGATTGTTGTAGTGATAACGATTCTGGTAACCGGTAAGTATTTGTGAGAATCAGAAACGACTCAATTGCTCTTTGAATATGTAAGCATTAACAAAAAGAAAATTTCCAATTACTTAATGAATTACTAACTTGAAATCTAATTTTCTTTAGAAAGCGTCACATGTTTTCCAGTTAAGCAATTATAAACTAACAAATTAACTTGTTTAGCTAAAAGCATTGCTAAAATAAAAAGAGGAGAATCGTGTGGCCTTTACCGTACCGCAATTCAGTAAATTATTAACGCTCTGCGAACGATATTACCTGGGAAAAGAATATACTTCAATTCTGTGCTGTGCTCGAGGAAATTCTTCAAAAGCTCGTCTTTTTAAGAAGCTCAAGAGAAAACCAATCTTTGAGTGGAGCACTGAGTTAACGGGAGCCATTCAAAATAATATTAGAAATCTTGTAATAGTATTTGTAAGGTGATGAATCATAAGGCTTTAATGATACATATATATATATACACGTCTATCTATTACATATTTTTTTGCTATTCATGCTATATGATTCAAAAAGCCACCAAAAGTATCATAAAAACCTCTTCAGTCTTATTTCTGAGTCCTGAATCCTGATATTGCACGTTGTTTTTTAAAATGATTTTCAATAGCAGGCATTGTTGTAAAGAAGTTGCTAGGAACCAGGGCCGACCCGTGGATTCTTGCGCCTGTGTGCGAGGCGCTTTCGACCGAAGTTCGGCGCCTCAAAAAACCAAAAGCGATCCAACAATCTGCACCCCTCTGATTATTTTTAGAGCCGGCGCCTGTGTACGCCGCACACTTCGCACACGCTTAGGACCGGCCCTGCTAGGAAAACACTAAATCTTGGAGCAGTTTTCAGGATTTAACGATCTGGCCACATTTTATCAATAACTTTAATTTTATTATCGGCAATGCGGTTTGAGAATTTCTACTATGATAAGCGTTGAAAAATGTGGTAACCACTAAAGATAGGAGACGAGCCCTTGAAATGCAAACAAGAATATTAACAGTTTTTGATTTTTTTACAAATTTATTTATACGTTCGTTACTAAATAAAATATGTTTTTGTTGACAATTTAAAAAAAAAACACTGCTTAAAACATTATACTATTTTGTATATCGGCAAAAATATTAATTTATATTGAAGATCAATTTAACACAATTGACATAAAGTAGCTGAATTGCAACAATATTATTTTTTAATCCATTTCCGATCTCAATGTGGAACATGTTTCATACTAATGGAGGTATCTCGATAGAAGTTTTTCTACGAGAACTGTTTGTTACTCAGTCGCTCAACCTCTCTTTTTCAAAGAGAGTAGTAGGTATAGAAAGATAAGGCTAGAACTAGGGGTTAACTAATAGCTCTCACTACGCCCAGTTGTTGAAGAATCGGAAATGTTGGGAAAGACATCACAAACACTCATGCCTTCGAACATAAATCGATAAAAAATGCTGTTTGTACTGGGACTAGAATCCGTGAGGTCTGCTAACCGCTGCGCCATAGGACCCTTCAAACACTAAGCTACAATATAATTAACGATATATTTTTTAGTTTCTTATTAAACATCTAAAGAAAATTCTTGAAATATCTACGATAATTCTTGATAATTAGTGTACTATTGGTAAAATAAATTGTTTCCAAAACATGTGTACCGAAAAGACATACAAAGCTTTTAACAATTTGCTGAAAAGTATGGAGCTTCATATGTGCACCTCTGATATATCATTTTCTCATTTTGTGGACACAAAATAGAATCGTTTAGGAAAACAGCAGACCTTGAATTTGATGTGATGGCGCGAGCGGCGAATGTGCAGGAAGCGCCCATTAATGGTCACACGCCCCGCATGCAAATATTCATATTGTATCACTTTCGAGAACCATACATTATAGAATAAAAACTATTTTCGTATTGAAATTTGATATTTAATGGGTCGTACTAATTTATTTTGTTATAAGCAGTATAACTAGTTTAACTCTCGCGGCTCGGAGACTAGAAAAATACGTCTCTGGCGATGGGGGTCATTTTTGACCCCAGTGGTTTCCTCATTATTGGCCTTATTCTTATGAATTTCAAAAAAATAAATAGTCTACGGGCTTTAAAATATCTCTCTGCATCATTCCGCATACATTTTTTTATAAAAATCCTTGGTTTTTTAATAAATAATCATATTTTAAGTTGCGCGTAAAATATACGTCGTTCCAATGCCAATGTCAATGCGCGACTGGCGCGCTTCAGTCTAGTTATCTTACCAACGATCGCTGATAAGCGGGCGCTTATCTCTTATCTTATCGTATTTATATAAACTACAAAAGGTCCAAAAAACTATGATATAAGAATACCTTAATTATAAACATTGTATCACCCATATTAAAATAGATATTTAAGAAAATGTGGGTATTGGGGTCGCATTTCTTGAGCTTAGAACCGGAAAAGTTAATAAAACGTAGGAACATTGCAATATTAATAGTTCAGAATGAAATAATATGAAATCAATATATGTACACTGTTTTTATGCGATTTTTTTATCGCGATTTTATTTAGTATACAATTTCGAAACAAAAAAAAATGTTCTTATTACAAATGTGATGTTTTCGTCTTACGAACACTTGTGAGTAATGTATAAATTTAAACATTTATTTGACTTTATCGATAGTCGTTATTTATT
Organism: Himalopsyche anomala; assembly: GCA_031772345.1. Lineage (NCBI taxonomy): Eukaryota > Metazoa > Arthropoda > Insecta > Trichoptera > Rhyacophilidae > Himalopsyche > Himalopsyche anomala. The sequence goes on along the minus strand of CM062822.1, from coordinate 14,546,358 downwards.
AAACTATTTTGAGTGGCTTAAAAATAAATGAAAATAGTTATTTAATATGTTTGTTTACGTATTAAATATGAAAAAATACGGTTGATGGTGTATTGGTATATGCAACCGCTATGTGATTTCATCATTATGAATTGGATCATAATCCCATTGGATCTTTTCAAATATTTTTAACAAGGTATGGTTAATATATTAATACTAATAACTACCAGTTTCAATATCAATCCTTTCAGATATAGCTCAGAGAATCGCGTAAAAGTCTTATGTAATTCATTAACGACCTAAATTTTCCTACCCATTAGAAACGGAAAGGTTTTACGGCTTCCGTTTCTATAGTAACCCACAATACACGGATTAATAGTACTGAAATGGGTGTATGCTCGTCATATACACGTCGTTTCAATGGAGGATGTACAGTTATATACATGGTTAGAACGAGACAAATTAAAATGATAATACTCTTGATACTATCTCTGTAGCAATTATCAAATATTTATTACTACATATTCAGAGTCACATAAAAGTTTCTCGACTGACAATAAATCCAGTGCAAAAAATTATAATAATATATTATACAAAAGGTTTTTTGGGCAAAAACTTTCATATCGACTGTGGAAAGGAAAAAGGACGTAACCCACAGTTTTTCAAACAGTTTTTTTCGATAATCACAATATTTCAAACTTGATACACGTTCTATCAAACTGTGGGTTACTTCCTTTTTCCTTTCCACAGTCGATATGTTTACTAGTGAGTCGTGATATTTTTTAACTTTATTTTAAACATCCATAAAAGTGAAAAAATCTAAAACCTGTAAACGATGAAAACTGTTCACACCCAGTGGACCCTATAAGCATAAGCGAATGAGGCGCGCCTTTGGGGCCTCTGAATCTTAGGGACCTCAAAATGATCTTACATTTTGTAACCCATGTACAGTTTGTTCAGATTTTAATATACTTTAACTACTTTCATGCTATTTTCTGACCTTTTTATATTATCCAAAAAACAGGGCCTCCAAATTTTATTGCGCCTGGGGTCTCTCATTCGATTAATACATGAACTTTATTAAATTCAACAAAAAAAAACATCACAAAGCCACATATTTTACTTGTCTGTAAATGACAAAGTTTCACACAAATCTCTGTTATTAGTTAATAGTTAGCCCAGAGTGACACAAAATACGAATTTTAGAAAAAAAAAAACATATCAGTAGTTTTTAACTGGATGGCTGCCACAGACGAGATATCTCATCAATTTTTTCGTGCTTAACACGTCATTTACGAGTTACTTCATCAATAACTAATTAAATTTATTATTGAAAATAGTAGCCGGCGTTCTAGGTACAAACGTCCTTTTTTCTACGGCACCTTAAGGATTAAGAAAAATCGTTAATATTATAATACACTGGCATTTTTGTTGGTTAGAAGTAACAGTACAGACGTTTTTTTGATTGTTTTATTTTTCTATATAGCAGGTGGACTGATAATATATCGAATATGTAATTTTTTTCATTAAAAAAACTTTTTAGTTTACTGTATTTTATTAATTTCTAAAAAACTATTACAATCCAATTACTATTTTTTCAATGTTATATATATCCCACAATATACCAGAAGCTTCAGCGTAACTCTCATCCCCAAGGGATGAAATATATATCAAGGAGTTTTCTTGGAAATTACAAATCAAAGGACTCCAACCAACGGGGTGCCTGGTAACCCTAAGCATCCAAGGAAACAATTCTGAAGAGGTTAATATATGGATGCAAAGGAAGGCGCTTTTGACTCCATACAAAACAAGCTATTGTTCTTCGGTTCAATGCAGCCCACACTGTTGTTTTGTTATTCTAATTATTGTAATATTCCTTCCTCATTTAATTGACGATTATATTTTAACGATTTACATAATTATTATCTCAACTATTCAACGCCATATAAATGTATTCTATATTTATATTCCTACACACATTTGTTAGGAGTTTCAATGAAAAATGGTATTCAGAATTACTAGTATATGTAAATAGGTTAATAAACAACTTTTATATTCAATTTATACACGTGAATAATTAGTATGCCAATGGTTAGAATGGTTGTGTTAAAGGCTTCAAAGCATTATGAATAACGTAAATAAAAACACGATTTTCAAAGGACACACAATATTTATAAATTGTTGTGTAGATGATAGGAGTTGAAAACCTGCATATTTTTGTTGCGTTTTTAAAACTAGCTATGTGCGTATATTCGCGGAATCGGATTGGTTCATTAAAGTTTTTATTATAATGCATCGCACCCGCAATAAAAAAAACGGTTATAATTCAATGCGTTCAAGAATTGCTGTACAAGTAAGTCGATTTTTTCGAAGACAGACATTGTAATTCGTACAGTATTTTAACATGTTTTGAGAGTACAGTAATATTTAAAAAAAACACATAATGGATTTTGAAAGCGCAATGACGATATAGTAATTGATCGCACAGGCTAGAAAAAATAAAATATCATATTCTGTTCATAGTAGCAATAAATAACTTATTTTAAGTACATATTGAAAGCTATTTTCTGGGCTCCTAAAATATTTTTTTTGCTCAACCATTTTCCATATATATATATATATATTCTCGTAGATGAATAAAAGATATTCGTCTTTTTTTTTTTAACCAATTGCAGCAAAAGTTCTAATAAAACTTTAAATCATAATATCCAAAATTATCGCATACAGCTTTTCTTAGCAAGAACCCTTGGTACAAGTTTCACACCGTTTCATTAGTATGAATTAACTCTGATCATAAATGTAGTATGTATGTATAAATACATGAATATTTATCATTTCGCTTCTTCGCTCAACGTGTTGATATTAATTGAATTAATGATTGCTGGATTACTGGGTTAATGAATTTCACACAGTGGAAAGCTGTATCGGTGTATTTCTGATACCAAGGTTTACAAAAGCCTAAAAATAACCCGTGGTTAAAGCTCCGTAATTACTTCAAGCGAAAGCTTTTTTATCAGGTCTCCGTAGTGGAAAAAGTTCTTTTCCATTTATTGATTGAAATGGAATTATTTTTTTAGTATTCTTTACAATGCTGCGTTTCATTAGAGTGGTAAAAACTTTACTGTTCATAACTATAAAGTAACTTCCACAAAACAAACCACATAAAAAATAATTAACAAGAATTTTAACGTACGAAATAATGGGGTGAAATGAATTGAAAACTAAATATTTAAATTACTTGATTACGAATAAAGTTATTTAACCGTTGATTATGGTTCATTTCGCTATCGGATTACACTAATTTATGATAATATTATTCAAGATATGAATATTAGGTTACATAAATAATGTCTTTGAGATACTGATCCATAATTTTATTTTCGGTTTCGATAAATATTTTTGTCATACGAGTGATATAAACATCTGCGTTACAAGGTCCGACTCTTAAGAAATAATATGTCCGTTTAGTAATTTTAGGCAGACCGTAATAAATCAGTTCGGACACAAATAAAACTTTTGTAAATAATAAACACTCTTTTATTTTGATAATGCTTTTTTTACTCACCCAGGATGACTAGTTTCAGAGATATAATTTTTTTAACAGATGCGTTTGTCGCGAATATTTCGCGAAAAAATGCTCGGGCAGTGTGCTACTACTTTTGCGCACAGCGCGCAAGCGGATAAAGGTTAAAACGATAATAAATGTACGTTATTTTATTTAATATAATCAATACTTTTGTTTGGTTCAAATCATTAAAAGCGGAAAAAAGAATAAAACTAATTACGTTTCATGTTTTACTATTTTCAACCAACTATTAGCAAGGTTCAATACCTAGGGGTTTAGGAAAAAGATACCTGATTTTCTTAATTGAATATCTTTGCGGCTTTCTATGTGTGTATGTACGCACTTATTTTATGTGATAGTAATTTAGTTTACCATTTTCTAATACAGTCAACTTTATTGTAATATTATACAAAGAAATAAATAATTTTAGGATAATGATTCTTTTTATATTTCGGAAAAATATCAAACTTCATACTTCATTAAAATGTATAATGCATTCGTTAATTAAATATTTCTCCACAGGCGCATCCTCAAAAAACAGTCGAGGACTTTTGCATGTTAAAAATAACCCATATTATTTTTTTATATCCAAACAAATTAATAAATTTTACAACACGACTGATAATAAATATCATACCATATTAAATGACATTTAAGCAACGCAATTTATATGATTAGAAATGATAATTGTAATAAAACTATATGGCTCATATTTTTGGTCAAATATCTACAAAATAAATCACACTGACTAGCCGTCGCAAATACTTAAGAGTTTTTTCCTTGTTTTGTGAGACATTGTATAAACTATGTTATTTACATTCTTTTTGATTAAATTTAAGAAAAAAAAACATTTCTTTTATCGAAGCACTACACCAGTTGGATATAAAGCGCTTTTTTATACAATAAAATAAAGTACGTGAGTGATATTAAACTAACGTATGCAGTTTATTTATTAGTAAGACAATTTTGGAAACGTGATTGATTTCCGTTTATATTATTGTACAAAACATGTATACATATGTAACGACAGACCATATTTATTTTTTTGGACAGTGATGATACAGAATTTCTGTATCAAAGTAGGATGCATATTATCGTAAAGCTAACTGAAAATGTATAGTATTGTATTTCATTTAATTTATAGTAAAAGTTTCCAAAACAAAATGTGAATCATTTTGAATTACCCGAAAAATTGTTCTTTATTACGTGAAATCACGTATGTGTGTGAGTTTTTTTTATAGCAAGTTTTTTTTGGTTTATACGCAAAATAGTTCAAGGTACCCAAATGGTCGCATTGTGTTGAATATAAAGCATTCAACACGTGTTTGATAAGTAACTTGTTTGCATTCAAAAAATAACAAGACAGCTGAGGAACTATTTTCTGGTAAAAGATCCTTATCTCGACCGTGCGTAAAGATTTTAAAACAAATTTAGGCTCTGAATGATAAATTTTACAGAGCTTTATAAAACAAGGGATTAAATTAAAATCAAAGGACATAATAAAGGCAAACAAATTAGTAATGCAGCAAAAAAAAAACGAATGCACTTAAATTATAACAAAGGCTAATCAAAGTTTTCGAAAACGCAGCATTTTTTAAAGCTTAGTCCAAATTTCACCATCGAGAGTAAACCAAGCACCGGGTTCAAATGTAAAAATAATCTTAATTTTATTATTTAATTCATTTGTATTCTGTGTCAATTAAATTATTTTTATGCTGCATTTTTAACTTCGTTTTTTTTTGATGTTTGTTTTAAAATAATTAAAAATATTCCTATAGCGTCTGCAACCAGCTCGATAGTTATAAAAGCTTATGTTGAATAAATTGTTTAAAAAAGTTTTTTTCACCAAATTTGGGAACCAACATTTTTGTATGTTTTAAAAATTACATTTGTAAATCACCGGAACTAACCAATTGCATTGAAAATGATAGAATGTACGACGTATTAACGCTCAAAGCTTACACTTCGCTATCCAGAGTTCAGATTTCCAAAAAAAAAAATTCTCTTTCAACCCCATTATGTAGCCTTCCCCTTTGAATGATACAATTATATTTATTGATTTTTTTATTAAAGTATTTTATATCGCAATACTTAAGAATTAATATTTAAATTTTTTTATTAGGCATAAATTCACAATATTTTGCGTGCTTTTATATTTTTTATTTAATCTTACTCCGTATTAATGTCTTATACTTCATTTTAACTCGATGTATTTTAGTTTAATCAATTTTCTAATCGTGCTTAGAAAAGCAGAGGACAATAATTAAAACAAACAGTGTATTTGAAACTCAACTAACAGAGGCCGCTGTCAGTATCGGATTTAATTTGATCCATGTGTGGTTCGCCGATGCACGTTTGCTCCTCACAACAATCGTTCTAATCTAACAGTTCTTGAATGGCACAAAAACACACATAAGGAATATGTTAACCCTTAAATGTATGATTTTCTACATGTAAGTAAAATAAAATGTTTTCATGTACAATGGGTGGGTGCGATTCCCAGAAAAATAATTTTAAAAAAAAACGATAGTTTTTTTCATACATTTTTATCAAAACACACATAATACTCCTAAAAGCATCTAGGCATTAGAGGCATAAACATGATTTTCATGCAGTTTTTGAAAAGGCAACATTAAGAATATACAGTTAAACTACGTAATGCTATTATGATAAACAATGTTTTTTTTATTGTGAAAATTGTATTAAAAAACGGCCAAAACTCCAGCTTGCTCTGTTTGAATGAAGATTATAATAGCGTAGCACGTGTAGACAAGACATATATTGAAACAATATGAAGAGTAAATATCTATTTTACCAGTGGGATAAAAATAAAAGGTAAAATCATTTTAAATCGTTAACTATATTTTACGAAAAATCAAAAACAATTTTTTTCACTTTTCGGAGTCATCTATACATTTAGCACTTTCTATACGGTGCTAAAAAAATACTTCCGATATGTTGCTGGCCCTTAAAGAACCAAGTGAAAAATCATGTTTTAACAGTTACCGCCTTTTGACGGACAGTTAAAACCGAGGACGTGTATTTAAAAAAAAACATGTTTTCCACTTGATTCCTAAAGGACCAGCAAAAGGAAGTGTTAAAGGTTAAGCAAATATATTGAACATTATTTTTTACATAAAACAACCTTCTAAAAAACGCTAGACTAAATTTTATTTTTTGTTAATTTTTAATAAATAAGTGCTATCGTTCTTAAACAACTTTAATGAGTTTTATAAAGTTTTCTCGTTGATTCTGCTTTGTATTCAACTCAAAGAAGATGAAGCTCTGCTGCGACGTCGTATTTTTAGTAAACGAATCTACAGGATACTAATTTTTATAATATCACCGTCAACCGTTTGACTAAAAAAAACAAAAATGTTCAAAAGCATATTGAATTAATTCATTCTCATTCTTGATTGCTATCGCAATAAGCAAAGTGGCCATAAAATTATCAGATGGGCAAACATTACGGGTGGTGGCGGGATCGACGAATTGTACTATCAAATCAATGAATAAATTAAAATTACATCTATCGGATTTATTGCAGTTGACATAACTATTAATAATTAAAATTATATTAATTAAGAATTCACAATTAAACACTTACGTTTTCCTACAAATATGTAAATGTTCGGTAATATGTAGTATGTATGGTATCCAATCCCGGAGCCTTTTTCCAATCCCGGGATTTCAGGATTGATAAATTTTCAATCCCGGGATTGGAATTAATTCACCGAGGAATTTGAAATCCTCGATTCCCTATACTTTTTCCTCAGATTATCTGCAAACACCTTGTTTTATTTTTATTTTTTTTAGCTCACCGAGGAATTTCAAATCGCCAATTTGGTATACTTTTCCCCGGGATTGTCACGAAACCTCGTTTTTTTTTTTTTAGATCCCGGGATCACGGCCATGTCAATCCCGGGATTGGATGCCCTAGTAGTATGTGCATAATAAATATATTATTTTTATTCTGAAAATTTCATTGGTATATTCGTTAACGATAGTAGTACATATAAATTACCATATTATCAGTATATTATTAAATTTATAACTTTGTTATTCAACCTGTTGTGTTATGAAATGTGACACGTGTTTCGCTAGTTTGAGAAGCATCATCAGACCATTGCAGGGTTTAGGAATAAACTGTGTGATTTACTTTGCGATGGTCGTTTTGTAAAAAGTGTGGAATAACAAAGTTATCAAATTTAATTTTGTATTAAAAATGAACTTCAATAAAGTTACCGCTGAATCGTTCGAAGATATTATATTAAGATATTAATTTAACATGCAATATATAAATTAAAAACATATTTGTATTTTAATTGAAGTCGTTATGTGAAAACTTTAAATAGGAACCAATAAACTAGGAACAATCGAAAAGTTTAATTAAAAAATCAACCGCACATGAATAGTTTATTGTTAAATTAATATAATTTGAAAACAAAATAATGTTTATATTTTTTAATTAACCTTTGGTCGCTGTCGAATTTTTGCACGGCGTACTAAGAGATAAATATTATAGAGTTTTTTTTCGCAGCAAGAGTGCTACCTGTGTATATAATAATTATTAATGCATGAGGTAATAATAATTATAAGTTTTTCTTTGAAACTCAGCAGTTAAAAATTCTCACTCGTCTCTACAAATTGAATGAAATGAACCCAGTAAATAATGAAACTCTTATACATAACAACATAACTGATATTATTACTTTCAAAACTTAATTGTGTAAATTTACGTTTACAGCGTCCCCATTTCTGCGTTTTTTTAAATATATTTTTACAGAATTAAGGATACCTGGATAATTTATAACTATTCAGTTCGTCCATATTCTAGAAGCGGGCACCAACCTATTAGACCAGTGATTCACAAACCGCGGCCCTTTTTGAATTCTGTGGCGGCCTTTAAATCTCTTTCTCAAACATATTTTTTTTCACGTAAAACATTTATTTAATAAATGTAAGCAAGATTTTTCTTCAATGAAGGAGAATAAATCAGTTCATAGAAACAGGCTTACAAATATTATGTGAAATGAAAAAAAAATAGTTAAAAATTAAGACCAAAAACGCATTAACTAATGAATTGCATATGAATGAAACAAATATTTCACAATGAAACGATTTTTAATAAGCAAGTACTCATAATCCTTTTTTTGCATGGCTTATTTATTTTCGAAATAACACGGTCAAGATAAATACAATGGAACCTATTGCTCACTTATCTAAATTCACTTAATCTTTTTTACACGGTTTTAAGGCTGTTTTACATGGAACGTACATATTTTCTGTATAAAAAAAGGATTGAGCGTACTTTAAATCATTTTTTTCATTGCGACCCGAACCCACGATAATATCTTTTATACGGCCCGCTAGAAGGTAAAGGTTGTGCATTACTGTATTAGACTAACGGACGAGTTTACTTGCAAACCACAAAAATAATAATCAAATGAAAAACCCAGATCCTTTTAAATTTAAGACTTGTGTGCGTTTGAAACATAAACGAGTAGAGATTTCAATATAACAACTAGAAGAGTTTTTGTATATATTATTTTTTTACTTCATTCACAATAGTTATGATAGTATCTGTTCATTTTGTTATCATTAAAACGATATTTGAGAACCATTGTGCAAAACGCAAAATAATTGAACGAATTTTAAAGATATTTACAATACAGTAATAAACCCAAACCATGGTCTGGTGCAGAGCTGGACAAAACCGATCGTTAACACATACATAAAAATAATTTTCCAAAGGTCTCAAAACTGACGAACTCAGTCATGGAAAATTTTGCGAATAGTCACGGACACAGTGAAATACAATCTCACACACATCCTGACAAGATACACAAAGGTAAACCCGACTCATTGAGATGCTTGTTTTCCTCTACGTATGCGCCAAGTATAGCTTTTCATTTGTCCTAATACAAAATAACCTTTCAGAATACATAAGCATTTTTTCTCATATCCCGCAAACTTTATCCAGAAAAGGTGCGCAAACAAGTCGTAACAAATGTAAAATTTGTTTCTGTATTTGGGAATCCCGAGAAAAAAATCATACATAGCAAATATCTCATGGGATTTCTATGACATTTTATTTAACAAGAACTTGATTGGGGAATCTTTTCATGTCAGTCTTCCTCGTCCTCCAATACATATTCCAAAAAGATATAAGTAAAATATGTTGAAAATAAATAAATCAATACAACCAAACATATTTTTATTTATTCTTTACAAATTTATCAATTATTATTGTCTCGATTTATCTTTAAAGTACGCAGTTGCACGGTTACTAAAGATACCATAAATTGGGGATTTATTAAGTATCTAGCCGTTTTATTGATTATCATAAAACAAATTATTTTTATGCATCCTTAACCGTTTGAATACCGCGCAAATAAATCATTAATATGTCCCAGAGATACTACGTGTTTTTAAAAAAAACATGTTTGCCTAATATACACTCGAATTCGATTTTTAAAAATCTATATTGACTCAGTATAGATAGCACTACACATATTCATCAACATATTTCTTATATTCTATTAGAATACCAAGTATTTGATTTTTTAAATGTCCTGGACAACCGTGTTCGCTTGCATATGTTCCAGATACCTGTGTCCGCGGTATTCAAGTGGTTAAGATTGTTTTAAAACAAAATTATAATTCGTTATTTCATCGAGATATCTGATAAGGCAGTAACTACATTGTTGCGCAGTTAAGGAATCGGAATCAGGAAATGAAAATTTTGAGCATTGTATCTTAAACAAGTTTATGGATTTTTATCCAAATACATGGATGTTAGTGGTTATTTCATCGCTCCAATTCAAACTGTCTGTATTATATTACCCACTGTATGCTTTCACTAACCGATTGATATTGCCAATAATAACAAGGTTAATTAACCAATTTCTCAATTGAGAAAAATAAACACCATTTATATAATACACTGCAGATGTTTTTAATGCAATTATTTAAATAAAAAACAATTTATGTTTATGGCAATGTAAGATCATTATATCGTATGTATGTAAAACATATTTTTTTCTGATAGCTTCATGTTAATGGTTAATATTCGCTTAACACAATATAAATTGTTCATATATAGTTTGAAATACAAAACAATTTTTCAAACGGCGTTTTCGCACTAATTTACAAAAAAAAAAATACCATAGATTAGTTTCTGGAGAACTGTAGCTACTTCCAATAAAAAAGGTTGGAATCTTCCTCCGAGTCCTAATACCATTCTTAATATGAATTAGTCTATTGTTACTTCTCGGTTATTTTCTTATATTGGTATACGTGTAAATCTGAAATAGTCCGAATCAAAAACAATATAGGCAACTTAAACGAAAAATTATTGTGTGATAACTGTAGAAATAATATTTTTTTTTTGGAAAATAATTAATTTGTTAAATCTATTTTGCAATGTGTAAGTATTTTACAATAGACAAACACTGCACAATCAATGTTGTATTTATATCCGAGCTGTGGAGCTGGACGTATTCGTAAAAAAAACAAGCGATTCCAACTCTTTAATTTATAAAAAAAATATTTTTGTGTTTAAGACGTCAACGAATTCATAACACAACATAACAAAAGTCATACACAACATTAAACTTTGTCACTTAACCTTCTTACTGAGAAAAATAGTATAAATATACAAAATGTAGCTCAATTTAATATTAAAAACGTCAGAGGTAAAAGTTTATATGAATCCTTCCATCTCTCTCAAACGGTTCCTAACGAGTACAGTATTGTAAAACATATTCACATAATATCACATTTAAATAATAATCAGAACACATTTCAAAGAAAATAAATTCTATCAGGGTGATTTATATGAAATAAAGAATGGCTAACGACAAGGTCAATAAATTATGACAAGAATTTAATTGAAAGTATACAATTAATTAAATTAACTATAATGAAGAGTGTGGTCGAGTGGTCAACGTCGTTGGCTTCGGTTACGGAGTTCACGGGTTCGAATCCCAGAACGGACAGTTTTATTGATTGATTTTTCAATCGATTTATGAATTTCTGTTCGAAGGCATGTATGTATGTGATGTCTTGAATTCCCCCCTCGAACCCATCTATTTTATGAACGGGGCGTATCGAGAGCGATTAGCTAACCACTAGTCCTGTTCTAGCCTTATCCTTCTTTCCCTGCTACTCACTTTGAAAAAAAAAGTGAGGTTGAGCAACTGATTAACAAACAGTTCTCGTAGAAACACTTCTGTTGAGATAAACTCCATTAGGAGTCCATATGCTCCACATTGGGAGCGGACATGGTAAAAAAATAAAAAAATAATGAATAAGTAATTAATAATCCGTAATAAAAAATAAATCACATTTTTAGGAAATAAAGTTGAATATTGTTATGAATTTTAAAATATTTTTTAAGTCACCGCTAGCAGGATTACTGGAGACTAAAGCAAGTATGTGGCCAACCCGTGGCCTAACTGAATGCTTTTTGTGGCACTTTCTGCACCTAACTTTAAGTTAATTAGAAATATATCCTCGGAGATAATTTTTTAAAATTGAAACGTCTTAGAATGCACATCACAGCAGCATTTGGGACTAAATATCACTACGAATCGTTCTTTTCAAAATTAAATGTATTAAAAACAAAGTGTCGCAGCAGGTTGCTAGATGAAAACACGACCAATCAACTGCGATCCACGTCGGCTAAATTACCAGTCGTTGGGCAGTAACAGATTGCTTTATTTTTAAAATCCTATCTTACCCGCCCCAGAAACATGGGGTGAATTTATATTATCAACAAAATCACATGTTATACCGCAGAGATACCTTATTCACGATAAATCAGCCATCTCCGTTGATAATAGAATTATTTTTTCAAAAAATATTTTTCACGCTTCAATTTTTAATATTTCATAAAGGTTAATTAAAAAATGCCAAAATTTAATTTAAATTTTCCAGAACACACAATGTATTCGCATCCGATTCCATTAAGCCTTTGTATAATACTTTTCATTTTTTTTTATTTTAAGCCTTAGGGAAATTAGCTCGTGGAACGTTGACTGCAGAGAATACATTTTTTTTTGTTAGCTTTTGCTTTTCACGTACACACGTAGATACGTATTTGATGTCCAATCTACTTACTCATATTGCTTTAATTTCAATTTAGGTTCTGCACATACATTACCTACCACTGGTCTCTTATTTGAATCGCCTTATTGGCACCAATAAATTACGGGCCCTTCTGCAGTTTCCCAAGATGAAGGATTGGTGGTTCGTTTCCTAATAAGAATAGGATTTTAGTAAACTGAAAAACGTTTGAATCAGCGATGGGCCGACAATACATTAACAAGGGGCTCGCTTAATCTCAAAGCAATTCTCGGTGTTCTGAGGAAGGAGTGAATTTTATTTAATACTCCTATGAAATTATATGCAATACTTAAATAAGCATTCGATTGTAACTTATTACACTTATAACATGTAACAATATGCAATTTACCGTAAATTTATCAATCTAAATAGCTAAAAATGTACTACCGAAGCTGTCTTAGATAATATATAAGTCAAAAATTGCAGTTATATACTGATTTGATCTGAGAATATTGTTTTCTTTTAAATTAACAAGGAGCTCTCCGACCCTACTAAAATTTAACAAGGGGCTCGCGCGAGCCCCTCAGAGCCCTCTCCAGCCCACCCCTGGTTTGAATACATATTGAAGCAAAAAGGTCATCACTATATACTTGTTTTATCCCATGCTAGGTCTTTTCTTATCAACGAATATTTTTGAAATATGTTCTCCCATATAAACATGCCTAATTGATCCGTGAAATACACATTTACATGCCAATATCACACATCCGACTAATGTTATTTTTCCACAGGCTTTATAATAATAGCTTAATTATTTTTGCGCGTTAAATCGTGTAATCGAGGTAATTCATATCGCTAATTAGTTACAATTATAACAATCGTCAATTTCCCGATAACGATAAGAAGCTTATCTATAATATATAACATTCGTTACACATTGAAACATTGTTTTTATTATCTATCATTTGAATAAAACAATCAATTTATTCACGGGCGCCGTGGCTTAGTTGGTTAAAGCGCCTGTCTAGTAAACAGGAGATCACGAGTTCGAATCTCGTCGGGGCCTACGCTCAAATACGAGTGTCTATTTTTTTATTTACGTAATCAGAATCAGTTTCAGTTTGCGAGATAGAATTTTCATTAGATGATTCGTGCTTGCAATGATTTTAAATAAAATTTAGGTGATGTAGAACAGGGTTTCTCAACAGGGGTTCACAGCATGCTCCAAGGAAGCCACAGAGAATTTATTTTTTAAGGGAGCCACTGTACAGCTTAAGGGGGCCATGCGCAATTTTTTAATTAAATTAAGACCACAATTAAACGAATGCTTTTATGTAACTCGTGAATTATTGCATAATTATAATATATTGTATGCTTCAGCGATTTTGCCAATGCTTTAATTAAATTAACAAACTTATCCATAGTATATATTTTTAAATACAATTAGTTCATAAGTTGGAGTAAATAAAATTTTCTTTGACGTATTACAGTGTACGTGGAAAAGAGGAAATAATGACACTCTAGATCCCTGACCTGATACATTGCAAAATAAACTCAATGAAGTGATACAATATGGGTCATAAAGTTATGTCAATAAAAGCTCGACATATTATTATTTACGCGGCTACAGAAATTCAGTTTTTTGTGACTAACAATCTACAACTCCCTTACATTTGATATGTATCACTGACGTGCACTACTCAATTATATTTTAGAAATAAAAATAATTAACCAATTATTAAAATTTTGTTAAAAGTGTCAAACATTATCATTGTTTATAATTTAAGATTTCGACCGAGGGTGCATGGTGAAATTTCGATATTCAATTTCGGCAAAGTCGGCAAGCGACTAATACTAATTCTGCATTTATTCAATGAGATCAGGACCGGTATCACTCATCACGAGCATTTTCAACTGACGAATCAGTGTTTTGTTTTTCGAATATTATGCCTTTCCACTGTATTGACAGTGAACACCTTAAAAGTGATAAAGGCATATACATTTGCAATTGCTTCTACACTTCCCATTCAATCTATCAGATACTCCACGTTTAATTATTTCTATTTGTAAAACGATTGAAGGCTTTTATTCAATTTCACAATAGCCCAATTAAAAACGGCTTTAGAGATAATACATACTATTTCGTTCTTAGTAATGAAGTAGTCATTCTTTTCTGACATCATATGAACCATATATATGTTTTTACTGATGTAGTATTTTCATTCATACATGGAAAAAGTTTTTCTTACAATGGGTGTATTGAAAAATACCAGTGCCGTCACTGTGCGCCCCTAGAACAATGCCGTATCGAGTTGTTTTCGCGTTGTTGACATACCGCGCCGGCAGGGTCCCGCAGACAGTCTGCCATGTTGTTTTGTCGCGAATGAAACGACACATAAAGTTGCTTCCATCATTTGCTCTGCGGCGCCATTATTACGGACGCAAACAAACGAAAATTGAGAAAATCTAAAAGATCAAAGAAATATTTTTTTTCATTTTACCTCTGTACAGAACAACGTTAGTATCACAAAATAATGGTCTTGGTCATATTCATTTTTTCACAATCTTCGTGACTACATACTAATGGTACATTATTAAAAATGTATTTAACGAGATCTAAGATAAAATCACTCTAGCTAAATATCTTTTCTGAGATGGGAAATATATCAATATTATTCATTTTGATTTCTTTGCGTTATTTATGTTATATCGAAGTCGAAGACATCCATGTTAAATGGATAAAAATCTATAAATAATATGCATTCAATATTCTGCGATATTTCCTCACATATTTTCAATTCAAGGAATATTATACATCATCGATCTAATTTAAAGAACATTTTTACAATATCAATCCAATATATTTCACTAAAAAACATTTTTAAATAAAGTAAAATAATATAGAAAACAGTCGTGCTTTATTTATAAAATAGAAAACAATTTTCTTTCGCGAAATTGCTTCGGTTATCTAAATTTAATGTTTCCTGTTTGAAATGTTATTTTTCTACATTCAGAAAGTAATTATGATAACGTGGTCTACTTTAAATACTATAAACCCAATTTTCAACACATAAATTTAACAAATATGTAATATATATTTACTTTATCATTTCACCTGACGACCTAAATCGAGCAATACTAATTTGGCAGATTTATATAAATTATATTATTTCAATATATCTTTTTGATTGTTTCCAATTCTTACCGCCACTTTTCTTTCTATTCTGTGCGTAGATAAATCAATAAATTATAACAATTAGAATTTTCATATACATATTTCTATATTTATCCTCGCAAAATGAGGTAAACATTGAAACACCGACTGCTAATAATCTAAGCGAAAGACTGTTGAAATATGTTATTAAAATATCAAACCCTTCCGTATCTTTGTCTCATTTCTGCTTTTTAATCTTTTTTAAATTCTGATTTAAAAAAATAGTCCGTCAAATTCTACTGCTTGTTTCTATAAAAAATATAAAAATGTTTGGTTAGTTTAACAAAAAAAAATTGTTTTATTTGACCAAAACTTGAACACATATTGAAACATTTTCTACCAAAAATATGTGTTGTTTAAAGTTTAAAGATTTAGCAACATCTCAAATATGTAATATTCAATCTCAAAATTTAGAGCAATAGATTAATTTGCATTGTTTAGTTGTTAATTTAAATATTTGATAGTTTAGATACTTTTTGACGATAAAAGTTAAAATATAGTAGAAAACTCGTAAACAATATTTCGTGATACAATAATTGTGTAGGAAGAAAATAAACGTTTGTTTTCATACGATGGCAAGGTTGTTTTCAAAATCTATAAACATATTTGATCAGTGTTTGTTTGTTTTTGCACGTTTCAAACCATTTTCCCTTTAATTCTACCAAAACACTAATATAGGTAAATTGCAATTTACCCAAGCGTAACTTCGATGGCTTTAATTCAATTTCAAAACACTTTCAAACAAAATTAGCCGAAAATACGTTGCATTAAACCTGATCAACATAGTATGAGGTATAATAAAAAGAAATAGTGATTCTGAAATACTAAAAGCATTTTGCAAATATGAGAATACATTCTAGGAGGTTATTATTATTTATTATGTAACAAATATTAAAATCGGATATAAATGAGTATCAATCCTGTAACTGAGTGGTGAACGAACACCATGCTGTGCAGTATCCAGTATCCACGAGTTCGAGACTCCGTGTTTCGTAAATAAATTTTGCAATGATTTTACGAATTATGGTTCTCTCAGACGTTTTAATTCTCTCCGATCCTTGAAACGGGGCCGTAGTGAGAGTAATTAACCAACTTACAATACTTTCCAAACTGGAGTGGTTTTGCAACTGAATAACAACCAAATATCTTAAAAAATCAATTCTGGTTGAGGTGGTACATCAGAAATTCATATTATTCTCTCCCCATTGGGAGCGGATTATATTAAATATCATCAAGTTATTACCCAACACCCAGCACCCCGCGGCGGCATTCTAAAAATGGCCTAAAGCGTACGCTGCTCGAACGCATATCGTCGCGCCTCTTATACGTATACCGTATACGTGTGAGCGATATACAAGCTGGAATTGTTGACAGCGTCTCTCTCCGATGCATTACTGTATCATGAACTCGTTATGAGCGACACCGGTCCTGATTCTATTAAATATAAGTGGAATTAGTTCAAATAGCTATCGTTTTTTAATAGAATACCTTTCACGTATTGACAAGTATTTTCAAGTATTGACAGTGAACATCCTAAAAGTGAGCATTACTGTATACCGACGAGCGTATTACGCGGTAGTGAAATTGCAAATACAATTGTAGGTACTTATCGCTAAAATATACAATTATTTTTTTACTTGATTTTAATAGGGTGCTACAGCTCTACGGTGCATTTGGGCGAGTCTTCAATGATCATAACACAACATGGCTTTTTTAATCGACTTAGAATTCCATTATTATAACCTAAAATAGCAATGTATTTAGTCTCATAAATATTTTTCAGAACTCAATTCATCGGGAATTCTTTTATTTGATGGTTTGGAACTATAATAAATAATTTAACACATTGAATTATAAGACAATTTTACTACCTGAATATACAACGGATTTTTTTTTCGTAAAATCAATAAATTTAAATACAAAAGTTCATTGTATTATATAAAGTTAATTATACGACAGGTAAAATACTTATAGAATCGCTGATATGATTGTTAAGACTATTAAATAGTTGAGTTTAAAATATCCTCATATTGATAGACAGCATAATGTTGCTAAGAACATTTATCTATAATATCGAATATTTTACTTTATAAAGTTACATTAATATCCAAAATCTACCGTAAGACTGTTATAATAAATGTGTTGAACAACATTTATTTAAATTAGATTTCCCCACTCATGTTTTACGATTTGGACAATTCCGTAAAAGCTTCAATTATTTCGTATGCAATAAATTTTAGCAAATTAACCTGTATTTTGTTTGACCTATTTCGTATTGTTTACGATGCATAAAATATGACATAGGGATTTTATGTATTTATTTTATTTCAACATTTCCTCTGTTGTATAACATAAATAATAATGAGCAATATTTAACTAGTTAATAATCACAAAAACACTATAATTAATTACAACGGTTGTATGTTTACACACTTTAAGCAAGCTATATTTTATATATATGCGAACAAGGTTGGACTGTTTTGAAATTGGTCGTAGTTGGACAACATGTCTTAATATTATATCATATTTTTTGCGTGAGAAAATTAATTAGTGATGATTTAACTGATTGATTACTAAAAACAAATCTGACTAAGACTCGATAAAAAAATCTAGCATTCCCTTTCGATTTGGTAACAAATACTATTTATGTCCACCATTGGATCAGGTTTATATAATTAGTATTCGTACATAGCTGCATGAGTGTGAAATTTTAGTGTTAAAAAATAATTTAAACTCATTTTTCAAATGTCGGATATTTTTATATTTTTATACGCCTTTACTACATGTGCTGCGAACATGTGAAAACTAAATGTAATGTGCATCTGTTACACGAATTGGTCTAGTTGCGTGACTCAACCTCAGTCAAAAGTTTAATTTTCAGTCTCTGTGACGCAGTTTAATTACTATGGTAACAGGCTTTGGTAGAGAAACCTATGTTGAACCTTTAAAGAGGGTTTTGACATTAACCTACAAAGTACATACGCGCACAATATATGAAGTTAAAATATTTCCATATATTTTTTAGAAAAAACAACATTTATTTATATACGATAATTAAACCGACTTGAATAATTTTATAGTTTTTTTCCACCATGGTAAAAAAGCAGTAGTCAATTTCATGTTGCATAAAATAATTAAAATAATTATATCATAATTAATATAAGCTTAAGTAAGTCAGTCAAATCATTTGATAAGGTTTATTAGAAAGGAAAATTTTCTTTCATAACATAAGTAAGAAAATGTTTCTTTCTAAATTTATATACATTTCATCATATTAATTGATTGAATTGGTATTTACTTGGTAGAACTCCATTAAAATACGGTAAAAATAGCAAAGTATTTAGTTCTACAATCTTTTTTTAAATCAGTTGCTATTTCGGCGTATCTCTTTATCAGAACTATGTTTTAACCTACATCTATTTACTCAGCTAAAAGCTTAAAAGATACACAATACTTCCTGTTATTTACTCTATCATCCAAATTTATATTACAAATTATAGTATTGCATTTATTATATCATATTCATACAATGTCACATTTTTTATTATTTAACATAGCAGGGAAACAGACTTCATAATGAAAATATTCACAATATTTTTTTTTTTAATTGAAGATTCAGCAAGAAAAATAATGATTCGTATTCATTTTAGCGTTCATGGCGTTGCGAATAAATAATGTATGTATCCACGCCGAGGCACCTGTGTATCAAATATACAAAAACCTCTCAGAAAACTCCGGATAACTCTTTGGGGATTGTGATTTCCACGTTCATAGAGTTACTGGCTCGATGGTTCGTGAATCGTGACACTTGAGGTAAGATTGTAGAGCGATTTGGAGCTTTTTTAACGGTATACTCGTCGATATTCGTTGCCGTTACGCGACGTCGTTATTCGCCCGTTGGAGGTGGGACCTTTCGCTGATAAGCTGCGATAAGTTGACCGGGAAAGGAGCTTACGTTCCGGTCGACTTGCACAATGTGTGATGTCGTCAACTTTGAAATAGATCAACTAAAACTTAGAATGATGAACAAAATAACCACTCGAAGATAAGTAATATTTTTTTTATAATTTCTCTGCCTGGCATGTTCAAACACTTTTGGCTGATTTCTCACACTTTCCTAAAATAAATATAATCTTGCTAGGCCTGTTATGTATACACAACATTATAGCATAGAGTGCTATGTTAAATTATCTATGACAACTTGTAACAATAAACCGATATCCATCTCCTTTCTCGCCAGTTCAAATTGAGAGTTCAAATTGAAAGGCCGAACAGCTTAGTAAAAACTCCTCGATACTAACATCGTTATCATTTTGATTAATAAGATTTAGTGATTTATTTATAAGTCTGTAAAATATGTATATGAAATAAAATTGAAACAACATTGAATTTAAATTAAGTGTTTTAGTAATAATATATCCATAACATAAAAAATGGTGTCAGAAGTGGAATTGTGCTAAAGTAAGGTTAAAAATAAAATATGGTGACAATATCTTATTAACGGTGAATAAAAAAAATCTTAAATCAATAGCACGAATCAAATACACAACGAAATAAATCTAATAATAATAGTACATCGATAATCATCGAACATCAGCATATCGCACCCTCAGTAAAACAGTGTTATATGTCAGGTATGTTCATTTTTGGGTTCTGCATATACATAATTAGATATGTGAAGGTTTATATGGTTTTTATAAAATATGTTTTAAACAATGTCGTAGAAAAAAACCGTTATTTTCATTTTGTATTCATTTCATTCAATGTTATGCTTGTTCTATTTATATAAAAATAAATCAAAGTGTGTCCTCATAGTAAAATATATAGGGTAATAATATAAGCTTGAATAGATCGTCTATGATTTTTAAAGAAAATTCAGTTATGTCACAATCCTTGAGGCAGTAAAATTACAATGAATGCAAACAAATAAAAATAAAATAATTGCGGGATCAAACAGCGTTAAGACTGAAACGTTTTGATGTAAAAATCAATATTTTTATGCTTTGAATTTTCACGAAATTAGTTTACGTTTGAAAACGTTAAGAATAATAACTTTAATATAAATATATAAACAAATCGAACCCTCAAAGAGGACTCTCAAAAAAAAAAAATACGTGCGTTTAAAAAAATCTCAATTCCATGATACATTGAGAAGATATAAATTTACTCTCGTCACTACCAAACATACATAAGTACATAATTTATGACCAAATTATTTTTAGCAAACTTCACGGGTCTCTATGAATCGCTCCTCCGAAAAACGCATCATTGTTTATGGTTGTCGCCCTTGGCAACGCAGCGCGTTAATTGGGGATTGTCTTTTATTATTTTTACTGGATTTTTTTCTAGATCTTTCGATACTAACCACAAACACAACGAGTGCTTTATTTCATTTATAAAATATCACCAGCATATCAAATATTGACATTACTAGTGCTCCAAAAGCAGTTTTTTTAATATTAACCAGGATCTATGTACATATAATCAGTGGTGTAGTGGGGCCAGGTCGGGGCAGGTCGGTGACCTGGAACCTGAAAATGAGCCAGGGCGCGCCGCCCTGCTACCTTTTTGACTTGTAACTTAATTTTCAAGTACCTTCATACATATGCATTTAAAATACTGTTCATAAAATTTAAAAGCATTACATACATCAAAATTGATCTACTCGACGGATTTTACAAAAATAAATGTACACATGTAATGGTTTATTTGAAAGTTTTTGTATTTTTATCATCAAATGCAAAGTACAGTTTTTTTTTTTAATGCTTTTTTTTATTGATTTAATTGTTATAACTTGTGGTTTTGTTACTTTGGACGGATATATAAAAAAATAAAGAATAGGGAAGAAATCAATGACCGACCTGGTACCTATTTATTTACCACTGCATTTCTGCATATAATGCATTAAATATGTTCTTGGAATATATTTTCATGATTTGAAACCTTGGCTGGTGAGAAAAAGTCTGCTGTGTTCATTATGCACGCTCATTCCTTTACAAACATTAGTGCAGTCATGTTTGTCCCACTTTCTATTTGAAATTAACAAAATTAATTAATAAAAAAACAAATGGTTCGTTTTTTCCAAATCGCACCGGGTAAAAAAGTGGTTACCACTTATTAACACTGTTATTATTAAAAAATAATTATATTGTTCGGGAAAGCGAAATATTAGTTACTGAAAAATTATTCTTGTTTTCTACAAGGTTGATCATCACTAAGGGGGTTTCAATGTAGTCACTTTAAGTCGGCCATCTTGATATCGTGTAATCTTCTCCGTGAATCAAAATACGAATGTCTGATCATTTATTCAGCAGCGCTCTTTCCCAACTAACTTAAGATAATCAAATTTAAATGAGTAACTGAGACAATGTCATATTAGTGTGCTTTATAACCTATTTTTTTTTAAATATTCCAGATTTTTTTTTACTCTAAAATTCTTTTATAAAATCTATTATTTTTCTTGCTCTAATACAGAATTTCCATAATTTCATATTTTTAAAATAATTAATCGATAATTGTTTTTTTTTAATGTTTTATGATACAGAAAAGTGCATTAAAATGAGATTTGTGTGGGATCAATGCTTTATGATTTTAATTATGATTTGGAGCACGATTAATGTTACTGAAAATATATATTTATATTATTATAAATATAATATAATTGACAGATTAAATAAATATCGTTTTCTATTCATACTAAATTATATTATACGGACACTTTGAGTAACGAGTTTTGAACATTATTTTTTTATCTACTTGTTCTCACCAGTAATCAATTGATCTTTTTATTACTCTATTATCATCATTGTCTAGACCAGGCGTTGGGAACCTGTGGCCTTTTGACTACTCTTGTGCGGCCTTCTGGCCAACTCTGTAATTCTGTAAATGTATGTAAATTCGTAAATTCCCCACATATTCTGACCGTAAACTCTTGTTTCCAGCCAAAGATTCCCTAGTCAATGTTTACTGCAGCCTTAAGTCGAATCAGAAAAATGAATGCGGCCTTTATATAAGAAAAGGTTCCCCACCCCTGGTCTATACCATGTATTGTAATTTTGTTGGGTAATACAGCAATATTAAGGAGTAAGTAAAGAAAGTTATGCTTAAACTCACTCAATTTCATTGTAATGGACTGCAAATAAGAACACAATTGTAATTACTTTGCATAAATCTAACCCTGACTTAGAAACATGTGGTACATAGTAATTTTAAATGTGTTGAATACATGTGCTTGTGTACCTTCTAAATCAACATTATGAATAACTCGGCTGCCGTCGTCACCTTTACAAAAACATCTTAGAGTTGATTTAGATTTCTACGACTCGAAATCACACGCCCCAAAATCCTCCCGCCAATTTTCTTCGACTGACAGATCAAATTAAAGTCTGAATCCAATTCAGATTCTCAATAGATGTCGTTAGGTGCATATATTACGAGAAATTTCGAAATTTAAATAATTTTCAAAATTTAAATGCGACGCGAAAATAGAATTGATCGAGTCGTTAAGCTTTTTCCAATTAACATCAATTAATGATTGAAGCGTCTGGAAATTAGTGGGATTCTAAAAATGTTAAATTATTCTTCTATCCATTTGAATAGAAACTCAATTATCTTTATTTTACTGAATAATCTATTATTAACTTACCAATGATTATTGGGTAGAACCAGTAAGATTTCATTTTTATCCCAGGGATTTTACCGAATTACAGAATTCTTAAAAACCATCTTTACATTATTATTCATTGTTTTTTTTTATATTCTCTTTCGTTTTGATTTACCATTAGTTACCATTTTGAATATTTTTTGAAGATTTTTGTCATTTAAATTTTGAATATTTTTTTGATTCAAAATACAGTAACCTCCCAATTATCCGGCCAGGTCACACGGATAATCCGAACTATTGTGATCTATTTCGTTTTGCGGTAGTACCTTTTATAAAGCAGCCAATTAATTTTCCCAGCTTTTACATTATCGTTATATTCAAATACCCATTGGTCTACATCAGTGTCTGCCAAACTGTGTGCCACAAGGGAAGATCCCTCAAAACTGTTAATCAGTAGTTTATTAGAGTGTAAAATAGATAAAATATTTACAGCTCATACATCGTACCCGTACATGTGAAATTTTACAATAAAGCTTTTATTCTTGGTAAGTAGTTATCAGGGGCGTATATTCAGGGTGTGCAAGTCGTGCGTTGTCGCCCGTCAAGAAGACGATCATGAAGCGATATATTTAAGATGTATTTGCAAGCGGCAGTGAATCGTATACGCAATCACTCAAGGCGTTCAATACGATTGCCGCTCGCCTCGTGATCCCGTACAGTTGCATACATTTGATCCGTCTGCGCAGGCGTCGCGTCAAAGTCATGTTTTTGTTTGAAATTTCAAGGACCCAGGACGATCTCTTTCATTCTAAGAGCTCACACGTGTTGTATTGGTTGCAAACTCATAGCGTTTTTAGGCGCGCACTAACTCCCAATAAGAAGCTATCGAAGTACACTGACTGTGTAGTCTAAATTTAATTTATGTAGAACAAAAGGATGCTCGTTGAATTAAAACAGAAAGGCACGTTTTACGATAGTGTAATAGAAAAATTCATGTCGCGAAGAATTAAACACAAGAAGAATTGTACAAATAAACAAAAATAAAATTCATGTTAAAAAAATCGTCTTTTTTGAAAAAATGTGTCATTTACACTTTACAGCACACCCTACATCAACACCCACCGTACGCCACTGGTAGTTATCCATAAATAAATAAATAAAATATATTTGGATCTAATGAAGTCACAAGATTCTTATCATTTTTTTTTAATAGTTTGCTGGTTTTGCTATTTGAAAAGTAATAATTATGTTAGTATTTACACGTTTCACTTATTATATTCAAGAAAATATTTTCATTCTAAAATTTTCATTGATTGCTTCGAACCATGTGTTCAAAATAACCTTATCAAAGGTCAAATCATTTTTTCTGGTTAATTTATTAATTTCCTTTTCTCTACGGACTCCCTTGAGAGATTATTCGATGGTTTCGTACTCCATCACTAGGACCGTCGCATTTTCCGTCTAATTACATTAAGCTTGAGAATTTTCAAATTCGACATCTCGAGAAACCGCCGACGCGGAATGCTAATAAGTCTCACAACATTTTAAAATGCATAATATTAAAACTCCAGCCCACACAAAGTATATAAAGAAGTTACATTAAGTTTTCGATAAAATTTCTGCGATAATCTAATAATTAATGCGAAGAGCCTAATTTGAATCAATTTAGTAACTTTTTACATTTTCTACGTATATTTAAATCTCCTTTGTATTGACATTCTTACGGAACGTTAAATGTAATTTTCTTTTTACCAATCAATATTCTAAAAATCGTCACCTTCTACGTGAAGTATTTTAACTTTAAATCTAAACATAACAGGAGAGTGGTTTAAAGTGACAACATTTTGATGTAATACAAGTTTTTAATTGTTTTGGACAAATTCTATTATTACATTACATTAATAATTGACAATGATCATTCCAAATTTGGTATTAAAAAAATCAAATACTCGACTGACATCAAGCGCCTGTCTCTTTAATTAAACAAATATCCTGTAAAATTCCGATTTTGATGATACTTTACTTATTATTATACAGTAACAGATTATTAACTACAGTCAGTGGCGGCTGGTCAATGTGGCATTCGATCAATGCACTCCTTGTATATGCAGGACCGGTTATATTTCATGAAATAATATTCAAACATAACATTTATACCATTCACTCATTTTAAATTCTTCATTTATTTATTGTCTATAATAAATATTTTAGAAAAAAATATTTTACTGAATTTAAAATGAGAGATTAGTATAAGTGTTATTCTTGAATATTATTTCATGAAATATAGCCGCCCCTGCAAATACAAGGGGTGCACTGATCAAATGACACATTGATCGGCCGCTACTGACTACAGTAACCCTATAATATGTTCTATGCTTTGAAAAGAGATGCCTCTGATGACAATCCATATGATATACTCGATTTAAATTACAGGACGCTGGGATGACTTGGAAGCAAGCAAAGAAACTATCAAGGGATAGAGAGTTTTGGAGATACCGTGTGATAGCCATCTAAGTAGGAAGCGGAAATGATTAAAAATATATATTTAATTTACCCCAACAATTCCACATTACGGGGCATTGCGGTAATTAGCATATGTTCAATGCCAATATCTAAATAATTTATATAAATTTATCTTATTTTTGGACGTTCAAAATCTACTACTACTGTGTAATTCATTGGTCGTAATTCAAATAAACGTATTTTAAATAATCTGATAAACAATGACGACGAGAAAGAAAATGAGCCGGTATTTCAGGCACATTGGCTGTCTAGTTATGCTACTATCCATGATATGAACGGTCGCATATCTACGGTATAGAGGTCTGCACGGGCCAAAATTTTACAAAACTACCCGGTCCGAGCCCGAAAAACTCACGCCCGACCCGGCCCGGGCCCGAGTCTAATGCCGCACTTGTTACCCGAACCCGACCCGAAGCACCGAGAAATTTGAAATCCTCGATTTGGTATACTTTTCCCCAGATTATCTCCGAAAGTCCTTTTTTTTTTTTTTAGCTCACCGAGGAATTTGAAATCCTCGATTTGGTATACTTTTTCCCCAGATTATCTCCGAAATTCCTTTTTTTTTTTTTAGCTCACCGAGGAATTTGAAATCCTCAATTTGGTATATTTTTCCCAACATTATATCCCAAATTCCAAAGCCCGGCCCGGCCCGAGCCCGACTCTCGATTGCGCTTACCCGCCCGAGCCCGGCCCACGGGCCGGGTCGGGTAAGAGCCCGTGGGCCAGGCCCGGGCCCGTGCAGACCTCTACTACGGTATAAAGCATTCTTGATTAGGTAGACATAAAATGACGACCTAATATGGCATACCAGTGCATTACTATGAAGGGATCATTTAAAACAGGCCTTGGCAAACCTTTTGAGGGATGGGCCGAATTAAGAAATAAAAGTAAACGGCGGGTCGCAAGTAAAATGATATTTTAAGATATATTTTATTTATTAGATAATATGTTTTTTTTAAACAATAAATAAGTGATTCTCTAATGATGTGTATAGAATTGTTTTACATCTATCATTTTTCAATAGTGGCTTATTTGTCGAAGAAATTCTTAATCGGTGAATGATTGTATTCTTAAAATAACGTCATTTTAATAATTACCATCTTTCTAAATTGGTAGGCATTTCCATATTATGAATTTAAGATTTCGACTGAAGGTGCTTGGTGGAATTTCAATATTAAATTTGAATCGTTCAAATTATGTACACTCCCACAGATTATGTCACTAACGACCCGGGTTTCGCCTTTCGGCATCTTTAGGCGTTCAAGTGCACGGATGAACTTGAACTGACGCTTAGTAAATGCTTTGGGCATTCCCATGAGATTATTCCTTTCGCCAGCAATGGCTTTAGACTCAGTGATACATTTATTTATTATATAAACACGAAACACTCATTTACTAAGCGTCAATTCAAGTTCATCCGTGCACTTGAACGCCTGAAGATGCCGAAAGGCGAAACCCGGGTCGTTAGTGACAAAATCTGTGAGAGTGTACATAATTTGAACGATTCAAATTCCATATTATGAACATTAAAAAATCTTTTTAATGACAATCACATGTAATTTCAAAATCCTACAGAAATTGTAATTATTTATCTAATCACTTTCCCAACTGATTGAATGTTATTAAATTCAAATAATTTAGAAAATTAATCCAGATCGAGAGCTTTAAATAGGGATAATATTTTTTTATTCTTACATATACACGATACAACTATTTGCCAAGCGTCAGTTCAACTATTGTACTTCCGTGCACTTAAATATCAGAAGATGCCGAAAAGTGAAACCCAGGTCCTTGGTGATAAAACGTATGGAAATTTGAATGAATTAAATGTAATCATATATATTTTCATCAGTGTCTTATTAATATTATACATTCAACATGAACAGAATTTACTGTAAATGAGTTTCCAGTCTATTGGTGTGAGTATGAAACGTCTAGACATATTTTTTTATAATTAACAAAAAAAGTAAAATGACAAAAAATTATTATATTTTTTAAAATAAATATCCTTTATAATAAAATCACCTGCTTTTAATTTATTTCCAATGATAATAAACTTCTAATATCAGCCATCAAATACGAATTTTATTATCTATGATAACGTTCTATCCTTGCAAAAGTTTTATGATCTTATATATCAAATGAAATTGGCATTATCTTTTTAGGTTAACCAAGGGAATTTTATTGGTTAAACACCATTAAATACTAAAATAAAAATTATTTCAAGGACACTCTAGGATATAACACATTAATGTCTTTATCACTGACAATTTGGATGTATGTTGTGACCTTTAGACTACCTTGTAAGTTTATTGAAAACATGTTTTTTGACGCTCAACTTATGAGAATATGTTGAACATAACATTATCGAATGTCAGTTTTCTTTCTTATATTGATTGGCCCATTAGAGGTGAAGTGAGCCAAATGATATTTTATAAAAAATGATAGATGCGTAGTAGTTAATATTCTACTCGTCTTAAAGTATCGTAAAATTGAAGTAACCTCAGTTAATACTCATTGCAATAGTTTTATCTTCGTAAAATAAAAATATGCAATCTACCAAAACACCAAATAAAGACGTGATTGTATAATACTTAAAAGTCTAAGGTTTTGTTTTACTATTTTCATAGTTGGCTCACTTCACCTCTCGAGAATTGATATGATAACAAGATGTTTACGATTACATTAAGGATGTGAATTTAAAATTAAGCAAAAATATTTGCTGTAAACTTTGGGCGATTGTTGTTGGGCGATTGTTTGGGCGACAGCTACAATTATTGGACATTTCAACTTTAAAAATCCAAAATAAGAGTTGCATGGCACTTTTTGTTGTTGTGAAGGAAACAAATATATCTAATGTTTGCATTTCAGTTTTATTTTTTTTACCACCATATGAAAATACTGCATAATTTACAGTTGTATGCAATGTCGAAGCAGTCGCCAACCGCGGGGAAATCTTGGTGGTCCGCAGAGAAGTTGCAGTAACGACATATGTATGTATGTACATAGGAACCACGATAATCTATTAACGTTAAATTGAAAAGGACAGCGAAAACATTGTATTGTTTGTTTTCATTATACATGTGTAATTATTACCATTTTATAAAAACAAAATTCAATATGATGCCCGTTATGAATAATAATACTTGTACCCTTTTAAAAATAAATCATTTAAGTGGTTGGCGAGATTCTTCGAATTTGAGAGCTTATTCATCCGTGAAATCTAAAAGGTTGACAACCGTCTATGACATTAATTATGACATACATCATATCTTTATGAAATATGTTTTCACAAAAATAAAGATGATCATATTATAGGTTTATAAAGTTTGTGAAACTTCAAAAAGCACGCTTAAAACAATGTTGGTAAATATGAGCACATTTACTTGACATCAAATTAAAAATGACAGGCGGTTTCTTCGGTAATTAATGTCATTAAAAATGCTTACATTATATTAATGTATGAATTATGCAAAACTGTAATAATATGTTATTTTAGTAAAAAGATAGTAAGTTTATGGATATTTACTCAGTAGAACTCCTTTCAGATAAGACTAGCCAATCACGCCATCGTCCGAGCTATCTATACCTTTCTATTTACACCACAAGCATTTTCAACTGAAAATTTTGTTGACTCGATGGTTGACATGCGACTCCACTACTAGGAAAGTAGGATGTGTAAGAATTAAATCTTCTCTTCTTCTTCTTTGGCCATGTTCGCTCCCTATGTGGAGCATATGGCCGCCACGCGGCACCTCCATGTTTCCCTGTCTCCCGCCAATTGCTTTGCTTCCTCCCATGACAAGCCAGCATCCCTCAGTTCCGCCGAGTACATCCTATGGATAGTACCCGACGGACGTCCGGGACGCCGGAATCCCACCGGTCGAAAGAAAAGGCAGGCAGGATTGAGGCTTTCCGGAGGCATCCGCAGCACGTGACCCAGCCAGTTCCAACGTCTCTCCATAACCACTGACGTGACGGGACGCTGTCTTGTACGCTCCCTCATCTCTGAATTCCTCACAAAATCAAACCACCTCACCCCCATTATCCGACGCAAGCATCTGTTCTCGAAGCTCAGTATACGGTTTTTCTGAGTCTTCGTCAGGTGCCATGATTCGCAACCGTAAAGCAGTACCGGCAGAATGCAAGCGTTGAATAAGTGGCATTTGGTTTTAATCGAGTACAACTGTGTGTCCCAGACAGTCCGCATTTAGTTGAATGTGGCTCCAGCCATTCCTAAACGAATGGCGAGCTCCTTTTTTGTACTACCGTCTTCGGGGATAAGTACGCAGAGGAATCTGAAGCTGTCAACCCTCTCGATGATCTGTCCCGCGCTAGTAAGGGTCCTATCAGAGTCATGACAGGTTTGGTTACATCTAAGAAAAAAATAATTTAGAATGTGTAACTAAGGCCAAAGCTGTGAAAAAGTACAGTACAGAACGGGTAGGTATAAGTGATAGTTCGCCAGGTAAGTAAGTTATATATGTAGTAAGTATAAATAAATGATGTTTTCAAATATTCACTCATACTCTTTACGTCCTCCCCCTGAAGCGCCATGTTTTTATTTTTCTCGGCAAAATGGCGACGCGGTGGCGGCTAACAATCTAATGAAATGAAAAATATAAGAATTGATTTCCGACAAAGTTGTAACTATTGCTTTATGACCCGGACTGAATCGGACGAATTTCAGTTCTGAAAAAAACTTGGAATACGTCAGAATTCATAAATAAATTTATCGATTTTGAGCATTGACTAAAAATAGATTTTCAATTTTTTAGTATCAGCATAGGTCTTCATCAACTTTTTCGGACGTCATATACGTCCGTGAATGAAAGTTTTCAAAAAATATTAATGCGTATATCCACACAAAAAATCATTTTATTCAAAACATCATAATATTTCATTTCAGTTTTTTCATATTTCGTAAGTTGCTTTTTATTGTCAGTCACTTAAGCAGGTTAGTAAAAATTCTACTTAGCTGTCATATTTTAATCAATACCAAACTATTCAAAATTTGAGACAGTGATTATGGCTGGTCTGCTCGAGTTGGCTTTAGGAGAATAATACATGTTAAAAGTGTATCGTGTTTTTTTTTAATGCATTAGAAATTCACTGTAACGACAAAATTGTATTTCTTTAAAAATGACATTATTTGAAATATCTCAAATTCCAGTGCGATATTTTTCCTTCACAACAATATTAAGTGGAGTTCTTAATATAATTTTACCACTCAATTCATTCAATCATCATTTTTAATGAATCATTCACTCAATCATCATTTTGTCGTTTTTTAAATAATGTATAAGAATGTTAAAAATATTCGTTTTTTCATAAAAGCCAACCGTTACGAAATTCACTTTGCAATCAGACGGTTGTAGAGGTCTGCACGGGCCAAAATTTTACAAAACTACCCGGTCCGAGCCCGAAAAACTCACGCCCGACCCGGCCCGGGCCCGAGTCTAATACCGCACTTGTTACCCGAACCCGACCCGAAACACCGAGAAATTTGAAATCCTCGATTTGCTATACTTTTTCCCTAGATTATCTCCGAAATTCCTTTTTTTTTTTAAGCTCACCGAGGAATTTGAAATCTTCGATTTGCTATACTTTTTCCCAGATTATCTCCGAAAGTCCTTTTTGTTTTTTAGCTCACCGAGGAATTTGAAATCCTTGATTTGCTATATTTTTCCCAAGATTATATCCCAAATTCCAAGGCCCGGCCCGGCCCGAGCCCGACTCTCAATTGCGCTTACCCACCCGAGCCCGGCCCACGGGCCGGGTCGGGTAAGAACCCGTGCAGACCTCTAGAAGGTTGGTAGCTTAAATCTTGGTTGGATAAATTTGAAATATTACTTTTTTAATTCTAGAATTGATTAATCGAGCAACTATTTTTTTTAAATATCTCGGGTGAGTAAATATTTAACACAATTAACATTAGTCGTAGTGTCAAATGTTAATCTCAATGATAATTAACTAATCCTTCAATAATTTCAATCGATTTGCGTACCTCCTCTGGAAGATGTCCATGGTGTAGGAGCGTCTCTTGGGAGGTGGAACAGGTGGGGATGTCAGATTCTTGAGTGGTAATTCGGAAACCGGCACACCACCAACACTTACACTCCGACATCTTGCTGCTCCCCAAAAATCCACACTGTCTCTTCTATCGAATACTGTTTTTTGATACATTTTATTATTGAATAGATAGTCTTCAAATATCAAAAAAAAATCTTTTATTAATTTACACTTTTACTTCAAGAACTATAATAATAATTAAAACGGAAAATGTTTACACTTATTTAATTTAAACACACTTTTATTTTATTATTTGAAAACCAATTGTATTTCCTCAAGCATTAGAAAAAAATGTACATTTTAATGAACAGTTTCCTCATATTAAACAATAAAAGAAAACATTCATATGTTGTCGTAAACGATTTTTATTTAAAAGTAATATTTATAAAGAAAATCTTGGTCAAGTCTCTACTAAAGTAATAAAATTATATAACTTTTAAATTATCTACCGACAAGCCTGATGTAAATATAATACTTCGAATACACTGTATAGCTGTGTTGTTAATACAATTATTTTGCTTTTACTTTGATCGCCTTTGTGAACAGCAACAAGCTTACCGAGTCGGGTCGGCAAAAAGGCGTCGATTGGATTTGTAAATGCGTCGCGGCGCCGCGGGAGTTACTCTTGCCGATGGAAACATTTGTAAAGCACTTGCCTCTACTCAAAACACCGTTTCCTGTGATAGGAAAATGGGATATCCGGACGTGTCATTTAAACGAGTAAAACGGATAAATAATACACCTTATTGAATTTATCCATGGATTTTAACTGGGTTAATGGTGTTCTAGGAAAGTATCATGTAGATTATTGAAATAGTATCACTAGTTTTCTTTTTTTGCGAATTGTCCTTGTAAATTTTTCACTAAGCTAATGCTACAATCTTAATACATTTAATTATATTATAGTAATGTATAAATAATATTTTTTTTATTCAATTTAATATAGCTATAGAACTGTTAATATTTGGTGAATAAGCTGTTAATAAATGGTAAAATGAATCGTGTATTATGTAGATCAGGGTTTCTCAATGGAGGGCCATGTGGCCTCCCAGGGGGCCACAGCGTGTTCTAAGGGGGCCACAGAGATTTATTTTTGTTTTGGGGAGCCACAACACAGTTTAGGGGGGCGGGTGTTGATAAAACGATACAGGGAAGAGCATAATGGCGGACGTCGCGCAGCTATTTTTGTAAATCCGTAAATAAAATAAATTACTGGCATTCTAGATTCGAAAATCTCGGAAGAACTATAAAAAAAGGTGGGTTTTTGAAATTATAATTTTCATGGGAAGACAAAACAATGGTATGGGGGCCACAGAAAAATAAAGACATTCCAAAGGGGCCACGCTCCCAAAAAGGTTGAGAAACACTGATGTAGATAATGTTCAATAATTTTAATTGCTTAATCTGAACTTTGGTAAATTGTAAATATGATAATCATATTTATGTTTATACTTGCAGTTTCACTACATTTTTAAAAAAATATGTACAAATTGATATGTGACAATATTTTAAAATAAAAAATAATTCATTCTAATAGTTTCAAATAAACTCATCCAAGCAATTGAAAGCACATGAATCGTGTAAAACACATTTTAATCGATATTTATTTGTTGATTGAATTGTTATTCTGGGCATACAACTTTCATGATTATTTATTTTTTCAATGAAAAAAAATTCAACGTCACTTAAAAAATGCAAAAAAGAGAAAAGCAAATTTTTGTTACATGTAATGCGAAATACCCTTAAAGATTTTAAATATTTGTGAAACATTTGTACATATATTCTGTATACTATTCACATTTAATTAACCTTTTTTGAACAGTCAATATGTTTAATTTACATATTATAATTTAATAAATTGGAACATATCGATTAAAATCATTATAATAAATTTTAAAAAATCATTTCCACTCGTCGCCAGCATTTTTAACTTGAGCGCAATCGATCCTGAGCCATGAAAAAAAATAGAATTTTTACAATTATTTTCAAATGAAATTCTTTTTCATCAAGAATTATTAGTAAACGTGAAACAACTGAATCATTATAATGTTTATAATAGTTGTATCATATTTCTTCTCTTTTTACAGTATCTAAAATAGATTAAGATACATCGTACATTTAAAATAATTGTTTTTAAATCAAATTTCTAAAGTATAATTATTAAAAACTTTTGAAAATATATTATATTAAAATAAAAAAATAATGTGAGTTATGTTTACACAGAACGTTATAATTAAATGTATATTTTAAAATGATATTTATTTGCCACTTAGTTGACCCACTGACTCACTTTTCACTAATGTCAATTCAACACACAGAGTATTATTTCGCCGCAACACATTGATTTTTTAAATAATATTTCACAAATCAAAACAAACCGACGTTTCAATAATTTGTGAATTGTTTCTCCTAGACACGCTTCCAAGACTCTATCCATACGACTTCTGGCAGACTGACTCTTTCATGTAAGGCAGGATGCTTCGTCGTGACTCATTGTTATCAGCCATTGTAATAATTAGTATTATTGACGACATGCTGAGCCTTCGCCATACTGATATCAACAATATACCATACGACAGGACAACCTATCTCTGGATTATCGTAAACAGCGCCAACTTTGGAGCCTCCATTTTCTTGATTACAAATTAGCGGTGTGCCCATGTTGTGCTATTAAACGATGCGTATTTCATAAGATAACAAGGTTTGGATTAAATTCATGGTCGTACTCAGTGGCGGATTACCTTATAAGCGCAAGAGGCGCGCGCTTGGGGCCTCCAAATCTTGGGGGCCTCAAAGATAGCATATAGTATATAAACCCTTATATTTTAATTTCAGTATAAAATATTTATTATTATTCAACGAAGAGGTTTGCAGCACTTTTATGTTATTCTAAAAGTAGAGCCTCCAAAATGTATTGCGCCGGGGCCTCTAAAGTGCTTAATCCGTCACTGGTCGTACTATAATACATATGGTCATAAAAACAACTGTATTTCTCACTAAATTAAGCGCATCACTGTATATTACATATCGACAGTGGAAAAAAAATGAAGTAACCCACACCTAACAAATTTTACAATAGGCACAAAAAACATTTTAATTTAAAAGGGACTAATTAAATGGGCTAAATTTTAAAGCATAAAATTTTTTAAAGTGCGTGTAGACTTATAAAATAGTGTTGAATTGAATGAAACTAATTTTTGTTTTATCCATTGTTGAAGAAAAATCTTTTTTAAAGTCCTTTTTCCTCTTTGCAACTTTGTATGCTCTTCTTTTTTCAAATGTAAAAGCTATGTTTAAATACTAATTTGACATTTGTAGCTTACGTCCTTTTTACATAACGAGTATCAAATTGTATACATACATTATGATTATTAAAAAAAACTGTTTATAAAAAAATGTGGTTTACGTCCTTTTTCCTTTCCACAGTCGATATGTAAGCAATTTGATCCTATGTATATTCAAGGTAAGCACTGATATAGAAATAGAGGACATTGCTAAACCTGAAACCATTGTGAAATGTATTCTTATTGGGGAAAATGCTACACGAATTAAAAAAAACTTTAATAATCGAAATTTAAAGTTAATTCAAGACTTAATTAAATGATTCTAAATCATTTAATCTGACAAATTATTTATAGGAAGACTATCACCGTTTTATAGTCAAGGGGCACAAATCAATTAAACAATTTCTTGCCTAAAAAATATTGGCTATTAACATAAACTTTCATATCATAAATAAATATCTGTATGAATATGAATCTTTCTGATAATAACTAACGTGAACGTCAACAAACAATCATTGGTAAAACGACATTTTTTTATTTCTTATAAAGTGAGCAGAATAAATTAAAACGTTAATTTTATCCGTCAAAATAAAATACTACTTTGTTTTTAATTCCACATATTCCACACATAACCAGTCCTGATCATATTAAATAATTGTGGCATTAGTACAAAACAGTTTTTTTTTAATATAATACATTTCCACCAAGTATTGACGGAGAACACGTTAAAAATGATTAAATTAATCGATATATTCCGAATTAACGAATGGGAAAATATTGAAATAGCCTATTTTCGTACTTTTTTATTCACGGCCTGGCTAACTTTTGCTCCACGGCGCAACATTTAACAATCAAAATTGTCAATATTAATTATAATTGTTTACTAACCTAACCACTTTTGTCTATAGCAGGGATGGCAATCCTTTTTGGGTCTGCGTGCCAAAAATCCTCAAATAATATTTTTCGATTGTCTGGCGTGCCCAAGCAGTAAAAAATAGCAAAATAGAAAAAATTAAAATGATTTTTTAAACGATTTTTCGTTTATTTTGGGAAACATTTGAAAATTAATAAAACGGAATAAATTAATAATTCACGGATTATTAAATCAACATTTTAATTTTTTAAACTTTTTTTTTTTTTTTTTAATTTCGCGTGCCATCCAAATTCTCAAACGTGTGCCGTAGGTTCGCCATCCCTGGTCTATAGCAATGTCTGTAGAATTAAAAACGGACGTAAACCATCCAATAAATTACCTTACGATAATGTTTAATATATAAAAGGATCTGACTTTATTACCTTCCAAAATTATAAATAATGTATATGCAATTTAAAAAGTAACATGGATTGCAAAAGGAATGTTTCATTTATCGTTTCTGCACGAGGCAGCACTGTCAAAAAAATTGTTGATGTAAATAGTATACATAATTTAGCTGCCTACTTATAAAAATAATTCTACGCTACTGGATAGGCAAAAATGATTTGAAACAGTTTTTTCACGTATCTCATTTTCCCATCACGTTTATGCATGCTTACATTGCTTACGCATTTTAAATTCAAAAATTGCTTTGACATGTTTTCTAACAAGCGTCAGTGTAAAACTTTTTCAATTTTAGTTTTTAAATTTAATCGCCGCCCATATTTTTATAACAGACAGATCAACCGTTCTCTGTTTATTGAGAACAAAATAATTTCTTATCTCAACTTTTAATTCAGTTTTTATTTTATATAAGTATATAAATTAAATTTATTTTTTCAAACCTGTCGTCAATATTGAATAGTATATATTTCATAGTTCATGTACCTGTAGTTATAATTATTAATCACCCAAAAGCTTTTATATTATTTTAATAATAATAATGTATGTTTACAATCCGCAAGGTTCCAAACCAAAATAAATATACAACACAATTAAAATTATTTAAAAAATAAGTAGCCTTTTTATCCTAACATTTCGATAATCTTTTTTCTTTTCCATCACATTTTTATATGACATACCAAATACACTATAATAAATACAAAATCTAACGTTTTGACAACTTTCGTAAATAATGACATGCCAGCACGCAGAGAAATACGTATTATGCGAATAAAACGTTTATAAAAATTCCGATAGATGTCACAATATAAGAAATTTTCTTTTCGTGAACTTTTTTAGGCATTTATATTTTAACGAACAATATGAACGTGTGCTATAACATTTAAATGTAAATTTGCAGATAAATACTACATATTTACAACTGAGAATCTTTGAACATACCCAAAAACACTTTAGAAAATCAGTTGAATAGTTTCACTTTGTAGTGTTCCACTGTGTACAAAGAGTGCGCTGTTTGTATTTAAAAACTTATATTTCAGAAATAGAAAATATCTATAAAACAGCGACATCTATTAAGAAGAAAAAATAGGTGGCTTATTTATAAAAAGTCGTATAATTGATAACATTTACTTGAATAGAATCAAAAAAACATCTAGCTGTTCAAAGAATAGTATGCTATGAAGGGTAGTTTTCTATATATTATTATAATGAATATGGAGATACTGACGTCCTTAAGGGTAAGAGTCACACTAAAGTCATTGTCGAATTACGATGTAAAAAGTATTTATATTTGTCGTAATAAATCTAAAGGTAGTCAGAAAAATATTTTTTAATTTTTAAGTCGATTATTAACTTCATTATTTTTTAAAAAAAGCAAAAATAAAGGCTTAAGTTATTACCTTCCAGAATATTAACTGTTTTTTTTTTGACACTGATTTAAAAACTCACAGATAGTTCAAGAATTCATCTTATTTATCCCGATCGCTTAATTTTTTATTTAATACGTAATTAGTACTTTATTTGGATTTAAAAAAACGGTCAATATCAAAGCTATATATTATGATTTTTTTAGCAATTAAACCAAAAAAAGACAAAAAATGTATCGGGGTTTTAAATATTATTTATTTTTTTAATCTTTGGTATATTTATTATAATTTTACGAGCTTTCGTTAATTTTCTAGAGAGACTTAAAATAAATACATAATTGATAGTTTTAATCGGTGGCATAATAGGTGTCGCTGCTTGGATTTTTTGACGACATAATTTTGAAACGAAGAATTGTACATTATGTCACCCGTGGATTGTTTGCAAGTAGGTAGAAATAACTTATGTTTGGTTGTATGGTCTCGTACGCGATTCACGCATACTACGATATCTATCTGAAACGCATTCAAACGCGTCATGGTTGGTCTCGACTATAATATAACCTACTTCTTTTTGATAGCTTATTTCTAATAACATAATATTGATTTATATACCTTATTTTCACATATGCAAAATAATAACTAATGTGTCTAACATTTAAAATACAACATACCTACTTTAAATTATTTATTGTCAATTTAAGATTTCATTAATCACCTCCGTGATCATTGTTTGTATCGATTTTATAATCTATTTCATTCCGACAGCTTATTTCATATGATATACGCGTATCCGACATTATTCCGAAGTAATTTTAGCACTTTGCATGCAATTACAACTGGCAATAGTCGAACAAGCTGATAATCCTCAGTTGATACAAGCTGATACAAGCACGGCAGAAAAGACTGACGGCATCAATGTTTGGAATCATTTATAGTAAAAGTATAGTATAGCGTGTCATGGATTATTACGGCGAAAAACTTCACAAACTAAGCTAAAAACAACGCCACGAATAAAAATTATTTCTTGAGGGCTTGATAATCGCGTTAAATCCGCGCGCGCGGCCGCCATTATGGATAATAGAGCCCGAAGTACTGAACAATATTTCGTATTTCGCATAATTTATCAGTGTTCTTCGCATTAATGTGTGATTTTAACGCGATTATCAAGCCGTCAAAAAGTATTTCTAAATCGTGGCGTTGTTTTTAGCTTAGTTTGTGAGGTTTTTCGCCGAAATAATCCATGACACGCTATACTATACTTTTACCCAAAATAGATTATATATGGTAGACAAAATGAACAGACTGCTATCGATTTGTATGAGCAAATAAATCATGAGAGATTTCTCATTTTTAGCCGCGAGTCCAGATGGTTTAGTTAGAGATAATGGATTGATTTGTAGAATTAAAATACTTATTATTAGATTATTATACAAGTTTTTTTTTCACCTTGTTACAAGCAACATGTCTGTGTTGTAATCCGTTATCCATTTTGAAAAATGTAACAAATAGTGTCCCCGAAACATAAAATTTGCCCCTTAGTAGGCTTTACTTTTATGATTAATAAACACTGCCCATTACATTAAAACGTTTTCTATACTATAAAGTTGTTTAATCAATTCTTTATTCATGAGTAACTCTTTTTGTCTAGTTAGTGTTTTCTTTGGTAATTCTTCTAGATAAACATGATCGAATAACCTAAGAATCGCTCTGCACTCGGGGTTATAGCAACGCTTGGTTCAATTTAGTATTGTGAAGGATTTATCTCCGAAGGATTTATATCTTCGGTAAATATGTTTTACAACAAGCTTCATTTTCTTACCGAAAATTCAGTTAACGCCGTTTATTTTTGTGTATTATATTGTTTATTCTTTTATCCGTAAATACAGTTCCTACAGAACAGCATTGATAATTGCGTCATAATACATTTTCGATAGAAAAAGATAAGCATGTTGTAATGAATATTTACGATGCATTTTATTTCATATCGATGCAACTGTACTTTCATGTGATACTGGCTAATTCATGACTGTCTAAGCTTGCAAAGCTAGATTTATATGAGCTGACACACAGCCCCCTATATTTACATGGATACGGTAATGGCCGACATCAAATGTCATTTTGACAGATACTGTTTGTATACAAAATTCATAGACAACGATCGCAAAAAATATAGAATTCTATGGCGCTAGTTCGCGTCAAAAGGTAAAAGCTTTTGTATGAAATCTTCCATCATTTCCTACTAGATGTCGTGAAGGATCATTTTAGGTGAATTGTTTATAGTGCATACTTACCGTTAAAAGATGAACTATTTTGTCAATAAATTGATTACTTTCTATCAAAACAACGTGTATATTTTTAAATTGTGTTAAACATTAACATAGAGCAATTTGTGATTATCACCATAAACTTTTTTTTAAAAATTCTTTAATTAGAACTTTAAAACATGTTTGGTGTAAAAATAGCAACTTTTAAACGGATAAATTGTATATTGAAAAAAAGCCTATTGTTAGTGCTTCCTATATTTGAATGAAAGCGGTGTGCTTTGGTTGCAGTGGCGGATCCAGAATCCCAGGAGGGGGCCATTAAATTTTAAAATAAACATAATACATTAAAAAATAGGTGATTTAAAAATAATATATTTATATAAAATAGTGAATACATGATTAGGTATGTATTCTATAAAACATTGTAAACTAAACAATTAATGTGCCCATTTCACAATAAAGCTTTATTAGAAAAATAGAAAATAAATTCTCCTCAGAGGGGGGCATGGCCCCCATGGCCTCCCCCCTGAATCCGCCAATGTTTGGTTGAGATGAAAAAAAATATTGAAAATAAATAAGAGGTCACTGCAAGCACGCCACTGGTCTGTGTTCCTTTTCCACAGGAATCTCTTTGTGAAATAGAATAGTAAGAAATGCTCTAATCACTTTTAAAATTCTATTTTGCAAGATTTTATCAATTACACGAATATTTGTAAATAAGTCAGTGTACATTTTTTATTATTAATAGATTCCTCTGTATTCCCATTCACTCATACTGAGTCGCGGATTATCCTATAATCAAATGAGGCGAGCGCTTGTGGCCCCCAAATTTTAGGAGGCTCAAAAATAGCTTATTTTATATAACCCATATACTTACTTTTGGTTCAGATTTTTATATATTTTTATTAATTTAGTTGGAATTTTACAGATAATTAAGTGGAGTCATGAATCATGCTTACTTACTTACAAACCTCTCGTTCCTACTCTCAACAACATCTCGTCAAGTCTGTTCTGACGTAGCTACATATTATTTCATTCTGCAGAGAATTATAACAAGAATTTTGTTCAACTATTTATTTTTTCAACAGATTTTTACACATATTAAAATGAAGAACAGTGTAATCTTAATTGTATACAAATACATAATTGTGATTCTGTTTATCTTGATTTCATGGACTTCCGTGACATAAATAATATAGTCTTAAACAATACATTTTTATGTTATAATGCTGAAAAGATATTTCACAAATAAATTTGATTTATAATTTCACATTCAATTGTCCACTTTCATAAGTAGCTGATAAATAATTTAAATGTTTTTTAAAAATATATGTTATAAAAAATATATTTATAATCCTTGCATACAGCAATACTGATATTATATTCACTCAACTTTTAATTGACATAATTAAATAATAATTATAAATCTAGAGATAATTATTTTGGTTTAATATTCTTTTAGTTAAATAATATATGCATATGTTAAATTTTCAAACATAATTCAAAATCCGCCTTTAACTTGTTTTACTCAATAAGACTTCAAAGAAAACGGACAAAGACAAAATGTACACTGCTTTCGTTAAAAATTAATTAAATAACTTTGTTCATAATAAAATCTTAAATAAAATTCAATAAACTAAACAAACCTATAAAACGATGTAAAAGTAATAAATACTTGTAATATTTAAAATATAAAAATAGTTAGGGAAATCGGTACATAGACAAAAACAAATATATTTCCTGTCCTTATATATTAATATATACCTGTATGACACACTGAATCATTCGGGTTGTTTTATTATTACTATTATCCGTAACTATGTAACATCCCATTGTTCATAATTGACAAAAATATTATCAAACCAATTTATCTTATCACTGACCGAACTCTTCCGAGAGTTGTTCATCACAAATGTCGTAATGCATCAAAACTAAATTTCGCTCAATAATCCTTATGAAAATCTTTCAATTTGGAGACTTTAAATATGATATTGCATCAACCACGGACAAAACTTCAACGAGAACGTTTGTCGCTCATTATAATTAGTAATCAAGAATACAATTAAATAGATAATTTTAAAATCAAGAATTATTTGTTCAAAAGAAAATTCAATACGGACTCATCGAAAAGAAATTGTTTACCACTCGTAGTTAACTTTAGTTCTATCTGACTACAAACGACTTTAACGAGACTGTTTTTCCCTACTGGTTTACTTTCTAATCTGGAAGATTCAACATTATAAACAAGATAACATTTTTGAGACGTCAAAGTATATTAAACTCATTTCTTCCACAATACAAGAATCCTAACAGTAAAACATCAAAACGCAACACCATTCAAATGTTATAAAAATTTCACAAGACGTTAAATTCTTTGTAATTTTTATTAGAAAGTAAGAAGTAAAATTATTAAATTCTGCAAAAGTATTTAATACAGCAAATAAAGTTTTTGTTATGAATGAGTCTTTTACTGGATTGGTAATAAATAAAATATATTATTCTTAAAATCATAGGGTTACAGAATGTATGTATATGTATTTGAAATATCATAAAACATTCTTTACATTTGACAGGATGATGGCCAAATACTTTGTAATGTAACATATAGTTGTACTTAAAAATGGCACATAACAGTAACAATTGCCAATGCAATGGTATTGCTGAAAAACTACATTAGTTGTAATAATATAATTAATCTAATCAAGATCTACAAAATTTAAAGCTATCATTACACTTTATTGCAATTATTATTTCATTGAACAAGTCATTTTCCTGGTGTTTTTCCGAGCAGTTAAAAATAACTGTAAACAACAATGTGCCAATAAATTGATTGCTCTCAAAAAGTACCTACATACAAAATATTAGATCTAGAATTCGGAAGCAAAATTTGAATCGTAAATAGTATGAATCCATGTTTATTTTTGTTTCCATAAATGTAATCTCTCACTAGTTCACGGATAGCATCAGAATACTGCCGTGTTTAGATAATCTACACGTGAAATACAGTACCTAATTATTATTTGGCATCAAAATCAATTTCGACGCTACAAATTTTAAGTACCTAACTTCCAATGTGCTCTTTCGAAATGAAATTGTAGCTACGAATTATATTTTGGTAATTATTTATGTACACAGCCTGTTGGCTGTCTCTATTCAATGGTAACATTGTCGAATCAAAAGAAATCTACGCGACATGCATCTCGCTTAGCACCCCTGCCTCAGCATGAGCTCGGCCATTTTAAAAACTCGCAGCCATCCGAACATGTCTCCCGGGCGGGGAGCGCCGTCGGTCGCAGCAGCCGAGCCGAGAGACTCGGCCCGTGACGGCGCTCTGGCTTCAGATCTTGAAGGTGACTTCTTCTCTGCGGGCTTTTCGTCGGACTTGGTGATTGCTGGTGACGTCATTTTAGGTTAATCTAGATTTTTAT
Organism: Himalopsyche anomala; assembly: GCA_031772345.1. Lineage (NCBI taxonomy): Eukaryota > Metazoa > Arthropoda > Insecta > Trichoptera > Rhyacophilidae > Himalopsyche > Himalopsyche anomala. The sequence goes on along the minus strand of CM062822.1, from coordinate 14,502,675 downwards.
TTCAATCGGAATAATAGAAATCTGTAATTAAATATAACCATTTGTTTAGAAATTAATTAACTAACATAATACAAAATATTATAGTTATGTATAACTAAGAAGCAGAAAAGGTTTGCACGAACGGTAATAAAACAACGATATGAATATACTATACAAATGTGAAAAATATTATACTTCTAGAATCAACATTTAAAGAAGCTTTATATGTTATTAGAAAATACAATGTTTGAGTAAATTTTTTAAAAAGAAGTACCAATATCTCTAAACTCTATTTATATTTTGATCCATTCAAACAATATTAATATGAGACAGTGAATGAATATTCATAGGAGAGTCAAATAATCCTTACAGACATAAAATACACTTTGACCGATGTATAAGATATTTGAACGTTATTCAGGAAATACAGTGGAACCTCTCATAACGAGCACCTCTTATACCGAGTAATTCACATAACGAGCAAAACAGATTGTGAAAAGAATGCTCCCTTAAAGAGCGATATTTCGCATAACGAGTGACGCAGAGTTTAGGAAAAATCACTTTCACATCGTTACTTGACTTAAGATGATTGACAAGGCGTGGGAAGGGGTTAGCAAGAGAACCCTCACTTCAGCTTGGAAGAAGCTTTGCCAAGGATCGTTGTCGAATGTGATTTTGAGGGGTTTGAAACAGGGCGTGTGGAGTCTACAGTCAGAGAGATTGCATCTTTGGCCAATTCCATGGAACTAGATGTGGATAACAACGATATTGTTGGGCTTGTGAAAGAGTACAGTCAAGAGCTGACCACCGAAAAGCTTATGGAGTTGCATTGTTTTTCACACCAAGAAGTTATGGAGGAGAGTTAATTAGTGGAGGAGGAGGAAGTAGCAGTGAAACAATCTTCTGGCGCAATAAGAGAAAAGCTGAAAGCACGTGAAACTGTTGCATCGTACATTAAGAAATCAACTAGTCGATTTTTTATCGTTTTTTGCAAATCGAAATCACATTCCAGGTTGTTGTAATTTTATGTAATTTTACTTGAATACACGTTAAAAATATTAAAAAAAATGATTTTTTTTCGGCATGGAATGCATTATTGTATTTTACATTGTTTTATATGGGAAAAAAAAATTCACATAACGAGTAAGATTCTGGAACGAATTAAACTCGTTACGAGTGGTCCCAATGTATACAAAATTAACTATTATTTAAAGAATATCTTCATCTTTTTTGACCATATTTGCTCAATATGTGGAGCATATGGCTACCACGCGGCACCTCCATGAATTCGTATCTCCCGCCAATCGCTTCGGTTCCTCCCATGACATGCCAGCATCCCTTAGTTCCGCCGAATACATACTATTGATAGTACACGACGGTCGTCCAGGACGCTGGAATCCCACCGGTCGGAAGAATAAACAAGAACAATTGAGGATCTTCGAAGGCATCCGCAGCACTTGACCCAGCCATTTAAAACGTCTCTTAATGATTACAGACGAAACAGGGCGGTGTCTTGTGCACTCCCTAATCTGAGATTATTTAAATACCGATGAAAATTATTGTTATTCTTAAATAAATTAAACACTGTATTGTACAAACATTATCCGGAGTTATGTAAATAAGGAAGCGTTATTACAGCCATGATATTGAATATTTTAACATCAAGATTGAAACGCTTAAATAATAACATATTTCATGAGCTTTTCAACCGCTATTTTGTAAGAAAACGCCAATTGTTTTTATTAAAAAAATACATAATATTAGAGTTAAGATCAAAACTATTTCGTCAAATAAATGAATAAGCACAAATTATATGTGTGTTAATCAAATACATCTCAAAATGAAATGAAACCTTTTCATTGCATTTTCTTAAAGAGTTTATATTTGCTAAGACCAGTTGGGTATTTTTAGCCCATTCAAAATATTTAGACAAATTAATAAGTATGCAATATTGTACATGTGTCCAAGTATCGCGTGCACTTAAATGATGTTCTTTCATAAAAGGGCATTTGTTTATAAGAAGGTGTCATTTTAGTGGAAAACGGTATTTACAGTTTACATTAAGAGTGTTTATTATTTAGATTAACAGTGGATGCAGATGAGTTAGTGATTGTTTACTTGTGTTATTTTAGTGTTTCTGGACATCTACCGTCTTCTATGACGTATATAATTGGTTCGATTTAAGTATTAATTTATTGCACGAACATAAAATTGTACGTAAAAGATTTGAATACGAAGAGATAACATTTGGAACAAGCAGTAATGCACCTACATTACATAAGAGAATTCAATATTATATACGAAACCTTCACTAAAACAATAATATATTTGAGGGGATCAAAAGCAAAGACACCATTCTACCACGGAGGTTGCTTTGAGAAAAACTTAAAAAACTGAAAAAAAAGCATTACTTATTGTGATACACAATGAATTCCTCAAATTTGCTAAGCAAACATTTGGTCACGTGACTTTTTGTGTTCGACGAAACGTTTAGAGACACGAAGCTGGATTTGTTAATAAATGAGTTAAAAGAATTAAAAAAAAACAATTTTCTGTGGAATGAAAAAAACTGATTTGCTACTGAATTTTCAGTTGACAAACTGAAGAATTTCTGCATTCATAAATTGAAAAAATATTGCTAGAAATACCTTTGCTTTTTACCCGCTCTTTTTATTTTCTTCTTTACGGTAGATGAATATAACGAATATTAACTAATATTTTTAATTGAATTTCTATTATAATTTACACTTCAAAATAACAACACACAACGATTGACTGTAATCGCAACTCAATGACTACAAAATTCACGATGTGATCATACGAACAGAACGTATAAACAATAATATTCTTTATGAGATTTAATAAATAAATTATCTTTTTATCGATTAAATATCGCTATAATTTTTACAAAATCATTATTCGCAGATTAGGAGTTTCTATAATAGTGAAATGTACGAAGTTTACGGTTTTTTCAACTATTTACACTTTTGCTGTATTTTCATAACATTTATAACATTGCATAACATGTACTGTCTTTAAAAAATACTCTTTATAGTATTACGTTGATTTGAATAGTTAATTAAACTTATGTGGTTAACACTGTTAGAATGAAAGCTTATTATGATAGTCTGTAATGGACAGGTATTCATATTCTTTGACCGTTAAAAAGTGTGAAACAAAAGGTTTATTGTTGGCAGACTTTGTATGCTCGACCGCAATTCACATACGCTTCCAGTGAAACATAATAAAATAAAACATTTCCGCTTCTATTCAAATTTCAAGCGCACATAGGTATCTCACATGTTATCCAAACTATACAATATTAGGATAATTTATAAAGAAATAAAACTGTTGTAGGAAGACGAGGTTTATGTTTCTGTAAAATGATTTTATGAACTGGTAGCCAGGCCCAGTCATCTGTGTCTAGAAAGCATCGCATCGTAAAAACCGACTACCTATAAATAAATAATTCAGTTTCAAGTCACTCAAAATGACCTAATAGTAGTTCCCAAGCGATTTCTTATTATATCATTACATAATATATTCTAAATTTGGTCGTACAAAATAATAATATGAAGCGAATCATTCCAAAAAACAATGTGTTTCGAGTAAATTGTGCCATTGTATGTTTCTAACCTGTTTAGTACCTATGCCTTTTCAATAAAATGTGGAGAATTTTTTTTTAAATAAAACACATTTTAAACCAAATATCTATATAATATATTTGGGATGTTTTCATTGTTAGACGTCATAAAGATATTTGGAGAATATATTATTATTTTTTTATGATTGGCACTCTTCTCAAGGAAAACTCATATGAAACTTTCTGACACAATAATTTTGCAATAATTTGCTTTAGATTTAGATTTAATATGCATATTTATATATAAGAATTATTGTATATTCCCGAATCCCAAAATAGTTCTTCTCCCGAGAACAAGATGGAATTCGTTACACGTGTTCCAATCAACTGTATTTGGATGTATGCATTATATATTATCTAATATCACGATTAAGATATGCATATTGCATACGGTCACGAAAAATATGGAAAGATTCATGCATTTCCATTACAACCATCACTTACTTTTAACATAAAACGAGGTGGACATCGAGAAATATTACCATTATTCAAAAAATATTTTCGACGGATTCGGCGGTAACTGTGTGATTAACTTTTAATTTAAATCAAATTTGATTTGTAAAATTGTTTCTAGTAATATTATATGTATGTACTTTGAATCCAACCTCTTTGCGTCCAGATGAAACGATAAATCCCCAACTTGGATTGTTTAATTTGTTAATTAAGAATTAGGTTTACTTTATTAATAAATAATCAAACGATAGTCAGTCTGAAAATACTTCTTAAAGAGGCGAAACACAAAAATCATAAAGTTAATAAAGTTATCAAAAAAAAAATCATATCAGTATACTGGTTTTTTTTCAATATGTGATATGCATCAATATGTAATATCCAAAAAGCCATGCAACAATATTTTCGAAGTCGACACCTCCTACGTAAAATATTGTAACTTTAAAATCGAAACTTTACAAAAGAGTGTTTAAAGAGGCAAAGGCTTGGTGTGGGTCGAGCTTTTTTCATCAAATTTAAGATGATCATTGCCAAGCATAAATATAATTTAGTCCAAAATTATCACAATCTCGATTTACACCAAGCTGTTGTCTTTTTACTCCCCTTTAAAGTTCTGATTTTGAAGTTATAATACTTTACTTAGGAGTTGTCGAGATTTTAAATGTCATGATTTTCATAATAATTGTTGATATAAGAGTCTGTTGCAAACGGTGTATGATTGATCAATACATTTTCCATCGATATTTAATGATAATTTCCGTTTTGTAAACGTGTTTTAATAATGGTTATCGATTCGTTGTATTTTGTTATGTTAAGAAATTTAATATAAATTACCCAATACATAAGCATTAATTGATATTTTTTTCTTCCCTACTATGTACAACAAATAATTTAAAATCAAATACTAAAATCAACGCAATGGGATATTCCAAGTCTTATCCAAGATGTCTTCTAATAACGGTATACTTGTAAGTTCAACACAAAATAAAAATTTAGGATGTTAGAAGCATAGTGATCCTAGAACGTGTCGTGCGTAAAAAATACCAGAAATGAGATTTGACGACTCGCATTGTGACAACTATTTATACTGACATCTTGACTATTCCAGACGACGATGCCACGTTTTGGATTAACGATCAGGGTTCGTCTACCTACACCTCTCTCGTCGTCTTCTCATGTTTTTATGAATAGACATCTTATTTTCGCAATACGAAATATAAAAAAATAATGATTAATTCAATGTTATTATAACTAAAATTATAACTAATTAATAAAATTATACACCTACTTTAAGAAAATATTTTCGTATAAAATATATATCCCAAAAAATATTATTAATTATCATTAATAATATGTATTTACGAAGATACACAGATATTTAAAAATGTACTCTAATTTCAACTTCATTTTAATCATTCTGATTCGATTTCAGTATTTCTAATTTTCAAACATTTTTTTATGGTGTGATTTATCATTTATAATAGCTGAGTATAAAAACAAAATCATTTCATATTTCTTATATTAAAACTAACCTCATCACAGCAATATAAGAAACCACTGAAAAATATCAACATTAACCAACAGTCACTGCGGGAATTTTGCATGCAAAATAATAACAGTACATTGTACATTATTCTCATTTGAGCACATGAATAGGAAGACGTTATTCGCTTGACTGGACAACATATTCGTAATATAATATTTTAATTAAAAAACAGCAAACACACAAAAATAAATTCTCCAAAACAAACAGTACAAAAAAAGAATGTTGATTTGTCATCGGGAATTAGATATCAATAATTAATTATGATTTTTATCTCGTTGTAACTTGTACGAATAAACTATGTATGTTATATTCAGTGGTTTTAAATCTAAATTGGGCATTTTCCATAAAAATATAAATGAGTTAAGAAAATTGCAATATATAACTACAATCACATATTTTTACTATCAATAATTTAAAAAAAAAACAATTTATTTTTTTAAATAAGTTCAATTATCTTTAAAAAATGAAATTTTGACTCGTCGGGTTATCATAGATAATTATTAAGTAAAGAATTATTGAGCTATATAATTATATGTTTTACTTGTCATTACTTAAAACGATTTTAGGTAAAGCTACAGTAATTAAACTGTAATAATTATAATATTTTATATACACTTTTCCAGTATCCAACTATGTTTGCAATGAAAATAAAATGTTAGATACCATACAAAAAATGTATTTCTGTTTTCAACAATCCTAAGTTGTGTTATAGAAATGGTACTAAACTAAATAATTGTTTTACGCTTGGTGAAGCGGATTAAAGATGCTCCAATGCCCAATTATAAAATTAGATTAAACAGTTGGTGGCAGGCGCCATGTCGATTAAACACTTTTCGCTTCACTATCAATCTACCTTTTTTCCTTCGGATACTACAACTCCCATATATATTAATAATAGTTAATGCAATAAACTGCATCTGCGTGTTCCGTTCGGCCATAATCTCACAAATTGATTGAGCTATTTAGACAACTATTAATAAATTAAGAAATCGGGGTGAAGCAATACACAAAGAAAACTTAACTCATGACTAAGCAATAAATTCCTTTTAAATGAAAAAAAAAACAATGTAATTAACATAAAATTTCTACCATTTATTCATTCGCAGTAATTCTGTTGAATATTTATCGACTTAATTTACTAACAGCTTTGTTATCTTCATTTTATATCTGAACTTCCATTATCGAAATGAAACCGATTGGCATAGATTCTATACCATGTTTTACGATTCAAAATGTATTAAAGAAAAAGAATTTTAACAAATTCATTTAACTGATGCTTTGTTCAAATGAAGCTGCTTATTGATATGACAAACTAGCCTGAAAATAAGATACATTAACGTTTTTGTCGACAGGCAAGTTACCTTGCATTGAAGTAACGTTTACTTATTAAATACTTTTAATTTTCTAATACGATGTGTTATTCGTTCTACTAGAAAATGTACATATTTTAAATTAAAATACAAAGTATTAGTTTTTTATTGTTTATTTCGTAATACGACAGATAAAGAACATCAAAATAACCTTCACAAAAAAACTATCTTGAAGACGATGATTATGTCATACCTTTCAAAGTCTAGATATAACCTTCTAACAGTGAAGTGACATCACTTCTCTCTCTACTGTATAGATACTTATCGTATACCGTTGAAGAAAACATGCAATTGAGTAGAAAAAAGCAGATAGAACTTGAAATATTATAATTGATCTACTCAGACACCGACTCCAAAGGAATTTTTCAATCATTTCATTTCAACTTATGTATGTACATGTATACCACCAAATCATCTTTAGTCAGCCTAGCGTGCAATGGCAACACTGTGAACTATTGTGGTTTGAATACACATCATTAAATATTTTTTTCGTAAGATTTTTCCAACTCCAACTTCACAGCTCTGCTTATAAATGTAATTATATTATACGACCTTTATTTTCAATTAAGCTACTTTTTTCAAATTAACATTTCCCAAAATTTTCAAGAGATTGACAATTTAAGTTCTGTCAACCAACATCGATTGATGTGTCATATATTATATTTACGCCACTGCATCGTATAAGTATATTTTTTTCTACGTTATGAATATTTTAAGCTGGGCTTTTAAAAGGTTACATATGGACCATATAATATGGTATGATATTTACGTTAAATATCAATTGGGCAATTTAGTGATTAATCTCTTGTCACGGTCATATAATACCGTGCCCAGATCGAAATAGCAATCATGACAAGTATTATAACTGACACGAAAGCATATTGGTATAGCTGATAAACAAATAGTTAGAGAAAACGTCAACTCGAATACCTACAGTACGCAATTGTGTAACTTTGCGTTAAGGGTTTACCTAATTTTTGAAATTTTCTTTATTTACCCGTATCCACCGCCGGAGCACAGTTTATAATCAAGTTAATATCTTACTAACATCAATAGCAGTATCTACTGGCTTCAAAATCTGACTTTGCTAATCTATGTATATATTGTTTTTTTTTAATATTTTAACAAACAGTTTTTCAATTAAATTTAGAATCATAGATTTGAAATATTCAAATAATATAATTTCAAATCAACATTCATTGGATTCCATCAATTTTAATATTTCAGGGCAGTCAGCCTTTTAATAGTTGTACCAAAAAAGTTACCACGGAAAAGGTTTATAGAAAAGTTCAAAACAAATTAGCAAGAAACAGTTCGTAAGTTTTGTTTACTGTTGTTATTTATTAAATTTTAAATACATTTTTTTAATCTGGAAAACACACAAAGAATACATTTATGACGGCTCGTACAAAGTTGCGAAAGAAACGAGAGCAGGAACAAAATTGGGGCCACAACAAAACGCTAGCTAGCACATCGATAGTGTCACAATACAACAACGGAAAGGGCATTATGTACTGATAAAAGTAACAGATAACACAATATTTGTTGCAGTATGTGCGGATCAGTATTCAAGGAAAATGGTGCATGAAACATAATAGTGAAATACATATATATATATATAAATGAGAGGAAGAGCGAAATTCAAAATGATTCAATTTAAAACCACGTCCCAGTTTTCTGTCGCAATTTTTCTACGAAACCCGATTTTCGCTGTTCAGTAGAAAAGCACGCTCTAGAAACCATCGCTCAAAAAAAATCACATAAAAATACTAAACTAATATAGAAAAATGAGAGATAGGTTCCATAATTTTAAACCTGCATAAAAAGTGGCAACAAATTTACATATTACTATATTATATAATCGCGAAAATTATAAAAGTATCAATATAAAATATTGATTATATAGATCGTGTTATTTCAAAAACTTACAAAATAGAAAGTTTCTTTCAATGTGAAGGAGATGTTGAAATGTTAAATATATCAACAATAAATCACAAAATAAGGATGACGATTCCTCTCAAAGAGGCGAAACACCTGTAACAATCATTTGTAATAAAATCAGCGGAATAAAAAAATTATCAAATTTCATTTTATATTCAAAATGAATTTTCACGAAGCTACTTCGGAATCCATCGAAGATCAATCATATTTTTGCACTCAACTTAATTAATAAGAAATATTATTAGAATTCCAAATCATCCCATAATTTGAATTGCACTATTTAACATTGCATGTTAATGGTGATTTTTGTCATTTATGATTAAACAAAGATGGATCGTTCAGTCATTAGATGTAGCAGGGGTTACCAACCTTTTTTGGACCCTAGAGAGCAATCTAAAATATTGGTAGGGCGGCGAGCACCACATTTTTTCAAAATCTCAAAACCAAGTAATTTACCGATTTGCTCAAATTATCACCGTGACTCGTTTTTTTTTTTAGCTCACCAAGGAATTTGAAATCCAAAATCCTAGGAACGATTTCATAAATTAGTTGGCGGGCGCCCGCGGGCACGGGTTTAGTAACCCCTGAGATACAGTGATCAAACAGTCGGCGTTAATTATTTTAAAACAGCTTGGCAATTTATATTAGACATGGAGTAAATAGTTCCTCAGAAACAGTTCTTCCAACAGTATCTAAAATTGTATCGATGATGAAGATAATGATAAGCGTAGACGTGAATATGAAACAATATGTACATATCTCCTTTCAGATTAAAAATAAATAAATAAGAATTATTGCAAATTCTAGCCGTCATAATATACATAGTTCTTAATTTCATTACATACAGTTGTTACCGATCGTAATACAACATAATTGAGCATACCTATTACGGTCATCTCGTGGCCTATTTCTGAGTTCCCATTTTAAAATATGGTATGGTATGGTCAATTTGTCTAGTCATAAACTGTAGTTAGAAGTAGATATGATTTGATTGATAGCGCAATGTGTTCAAGAAATAAATGAAGCCTCTCACTTAGTTTGTTACTATATAATAATCGCAATAAATTCATGTATTTTGAGTTGCAGATCTGTAAGATCTTAACCAAAGACAAATTATCTTATACTATCGTTATGTTAATAGTATAAAAGATAATTGTATGTACCTTCAAAATCTTAATGTATTTTTATTATATATAGTGTTTTTATTTTTATTTTTAAAAAATAAACGAGAATTATCATATATCACAAAGAAAACTAAATCGTTTCAACCGTATAGATATTAAGGCAGTAGTATAATTTTGACAGACTCAATCAGGTTTTAATTATAAGTTTAGACTTGGTAATTTTTTTCCCAATCACTTTACTATCCTGATATAACCACACTAAAAACATAATTTTCGAGTCAACAAAACATGATGTTAAACGGAAATCGTTTGAAAATTTCTTTTCAAACCTTTATTCGTACATTCTGTAAATTAGTACAAATCTGCAAAAATAAGGTAATTAATCATAAACTTTAAGAGAGTATAAACTACTGCATACAGGTAATATATTATATTATTTGTGAGGTTTAAGAATTCTTGTTTCGCCTACTTATTTTTATAGTTCGTTCGTAATCTAACAGAAGAAAAACGTTGTGGTAATAAGGGATTCGAAACATTCGTAAAATAAATTAAGTGAATATCGTCTATAAAATATAATATAATATATCTATAAAATCAAGGTGCTATAGAGAAAATTATTGAGTAAAAGTAAGAAATATTTCAAATCTAAAATAACATCTATATTAAAAATTGCAATTCATTTGATACTTTTGATATCAATGTAAAAATTGTAAATAATTATCTTGGCGCCGTAGTTTTGAAAGAATTTCAATAAATTAATTTTCGATACTGCAAACAATAAAAATTCACTTGACATGCATTTTTTGTAATTTTGTATTGTATTACAAGTCTGATGACATAAATAAACAGAGTATTTTGTGGTTAAAAATAAACAAAATTAAATATACTAAAATACAATGCAAAAGGACAGTTTTTGTTGCATATATGATTTATTATATTTATACAAAATTTAAATCTCTGGTTGGAAACATTAATGCGAATATTTTTTTTAATACTTTTTAATCCGAATATCATAAAATAACTAAATATATTTAAATATCTAAAAACCGATTGTAATCCCTAATGATAACTCAAAAGAACACCAGAAATAAATTAATAGAAACAAAATTATTTTAGTAAGCAAAACGTATTATTGTTTTTATTACTGTTGAGATGTTTCCAGCCTACCCGATGCAGTGTGCAAGTAAGTTATTATGCAATCTCCGCTGACATTGTCTCAAAACTGGGTTAAATGGCCCGTACAAAGAAGCTCTACATTTGACATAGAATTAGAATTGGTGGACACTATGGTCAATTGAATACCAACAAGCCATCACTGACCCTTACAAGTTACATGAGGCTAGATAAGGAACGGAGTATTCAATGATCACAGTAATAATTTACTCAAATCACGTTAACATGTCATATTATAATAATATATGACACTTCAAAAAAATACAAATAGTTTAATGTGTAAATTATATATTATTATTATACAAACCGCAATTTCAATACATAATTGAATGAATTATAATATAAAATATTTATATTATCATTGATATGGAATTATAAAGAAAAAGATTATTTTTTCATTGTCCGTTTAATAATAATGTTAATCATTGATGAAAAGACACTTTTTAAACAAGTATATAAAGTAATATGAAGTAAAGTTTTCACGTTGAACAATTTTAAATGTAATTATGAAAGTTTTGCATCTTTGAGAGGCATCACTGAATAAAAATGTAATGTTTCGTGTTTTTTTACTTGATATTAGTTTTACGGTGTTTTAACGAAAAAATACAGAATATGGTTACATTTAAGATACCACAAGCACAGCTGATAACAACACAATAAAGCAGTGCTTCGCAACCGCTGCGTCGCAGTACATTACTGTGCCGTGAGGCAATGGTAGTAAGTACTCATTGCATCCTTGCAAAAAAAAAACAAATTATTTGCATCTTATATCCAATGCTCTGTCCAAGCATATAACTTATATATATATGCAGGGCTATTTTTTGAAAAAATAAGGTGCCGGAACTCACTTCTTCTCAAGTTTTTTTTTAATCCATGTCCGTTCTCAATGTGGAGCATATGGCTTAAGTACTTATTGATTTATTGCAACAGAAGTTTTTTTACGAGAACTGCTTGTTTCTTAATTACTATTTTTTTCTTTTTAACTAGTAGTTAACCAATCGCTCTAGCTCTGCCCTGTTAATTTCATAATTGAAAGGGTGGGAGTGACCCGTGGGAAGGAATTCAGGTCAATATTTTTGGTCAACTACGCAAGCGCAAACTCCACACATATTTTCTATCTAACATACCTTTTTCAATTGACTCTTTTGGAAAAACATAATTTCGATTCGATTAGAAGACTATTTCTTCAGAACTTTTTCGTGAAGTGTAACTTAAACTTGAACTAATGCTCACTTTTAAAGTGTTCACTGTCAATACTTGGTGGAATGGCATTATAATAAAAATAATAAAAGATTTTTAGTACTTTTCCACTTAAAATTTATTTGATCAGGACCGGTTTCGCTCCTCGCTTTTATTTCAATTTAACTTGCATAAATAGCACTGTTTAATTTATTTTTCTTATCAGTTGATAATGCTCGCGATGAGCGAAACCGGTTCTGATCAAATCAATTTCAAGTGGAAAAGGTACTAAAAATCTTTTATTATTTTTATTTGAACTAATGCATTAAATTTTTGATTTGCAATACGAAAATTGAAGGTTCAATGAAAGATCCAATAAGAAGCGTTCAGTGTTGCACGACGTGGGAGATACAGCCAAAAGTTTTATAAAAAAGTTTTCAAAAGAAAATATTTTTTTTCCGAATCGAAAAAAAGGTACTGGAACGCCGTTCCACCGCGTTAAATAGTAAAAAAGGCCTGTATATATGTATATTATATACGCAGGTATATCAAATGAAAATTATTACTTAGTTTAATTTTACCCCTTCTATTTATAATTTTTACTTATGGTGTGCCGTCGAAATCTAGGGAAAATTTTGGTGTGCAGAGGGATAGAAAAAGTTACGGAAAACTGCACTAAGTGGCAATTTTTTAAGTCGAAATCAATCTGCTGGATTGAATAATATTACCAATATATGTGCTTTTTCCTCAGCTATCCAATACTTACAATTTGTATAAACATCAATGAAAAAAAAATTGAATTTCAAATTGATAATTATCTGAATGTCACCGCCAAATATAAAACCAAAAACCGAAAATATAAAAGAGTATATATCGATGTCTTAGTGTCAAAATTTTGTATCTTCCTGATTTGAAATAGAATTGCCATTTCAAATCAGGGAGACAAAAAATGTTGACATAATAAAAAATGTAACATTTTACAGTTCATAACTCATTTTCGACATTGTGGTAGTTACAATATCTTGACACTAAGACATCGATATGTTATATTAAATTGAAAGACGTGTTTATAATTCACTACTTTACGTTAATATGAATTTTAGTGTTTCAAAACTGCCAGTGGAGGTAATATTCAAATGTTAACATCCAGGAAGAGTCCAATAATTATGTTAACCAGTCAAACGAATTAAATTTCCAGCTTTGTGGGTCAATAGCAGTGAGTAAAATTGTGAATATAAGCGACTGACCCGTCACTCTGATCATCGTGGGTTCTAGAATTTGACCAGTGAACAGTAAACAAAATGGACTAACGCCAGTTGAATCTTATAAGTATTAATTTTCAAAACAAAAATCTGAGGTTTTTAAAAAATATTAAGATACTATAATCTTTAAAAGTTTAAACTTTAATCAACTCCATCAGGTCTCAATATCGAATGTTTGTTTAATAAGAATCCCTCAGTGAGCCCAAAACGAGATTGGCTAAAGGGTACTACAATTTGTAATCTATACAATATTCTACAAAACATCTGATGTACCATTCTAATGAAGTTTTAATTATTAATTAGTGATGTGTAGTGGCCGTTATTTTTTTCATTAACTAAACTTCATTATCAGAGCAATTTCGGTAACTCATTATTATATAAAATTCATATGTAAAAAAATCTTAAAATCAAAATAGTGTTTCTAGATCCAGGAGTCCAATTATTTAAATCAGTCATTTTATTCCAATAAATTAACTATGTTCTCTATATACAATCTACATAGTTCATACTCTCCAAATAAAAACAACTATTTCTTTTGTTCACGGCTTATTTTATCACGGTTTTGCATGAAACGAATCCCCGTTTTAAAAGATGTCTGGATGTATTTGATTTTGTTTCATGGATTCGGCCCTAGCATATTTTTAGCCATAGATTTAAGAAAAACAGGTTCCTGAAAAGTAGAGAAAATATCTGAAGAAATTGTAGTCACTGCAAATTACAAAGTTCATACGCACAACTCCAATTTCCGATTCCATTAATTGAACCCCCGAAATACTTTTTAGTACTAGTTTTTTGGTTATAAACAATAATATTATGTCGAATTACACGTTCTTAGCTCATTTAAGTCTTCCAACTGACTAATCATAAAAACGTATTTTTACATTTCCATTTAAATAATACGGTAGAGTGTTAAATGGAAACCACAGATTATAAATTATTATTTTAAAAAATCATATTCAAATACATAACTATTATTATTGTAATATTGTGTATATAACATTATTTTATGTAATATTTTAATAATTAAATTCTCGATATATTATAATACAATACCAAATTTTACCAGATTAAATCAAGGTTTTATGTAATGCTCAATTGTATTACCAATACTTATTATATAATGAAAATTGATAATGATGGGTTTTCAAAATGGCGGACGTATGTATATATTAAATTAGCACAGTTACGTGAGTACGTAAAGGTACCTACGCAGGTAACTTCACGCGGGAGTTGGTAGGCGACTGACCTGTGCATATTTTATCAACCGGAAGACAAATACCTCAATCTCTTACCTTGCGAACTCATCTAACAAGAAAATCATCCCTATCCAATTTCACGTTACAGAAAATACATCAAGATTTCAGCCTCGGGGTAACTATTAACTTGAAAAATGAGGCGGTATCAACAAGCATTACACAATACTATATTTGACTATGAAAAACCAATTATATTACATTTATATAATATTATAATATGTCGGCAACGAATTAATAAAGTTTGATCTCAATAATTCAAGCGATATCCTGACGAAATGAAATATATAGTTTATAGATAAGGTGAAAAAATGTCAATCAATCACCATTTCTAAAACTTAACAAGATTATTACGTAATTAATTATAAATAATCACGTTAATTTAATTTAATTTGCTTTGAATAATCCTATATTTATTACCGTTCAGAGAAACACTAAAATCAATTCATGAAATGTAATACTATATTTCGTAATATAAATAATGATGTTAGAGTTGGTAAGAAGATGTATATCAAATAATATAATATTTGTGGAAGTAAAATACTTTGATATTTGTTCAACTTATTACAATGAACTTCTACCAAGTAAATGTCAACTCAACTAATATATATTTGCCTAATTCAAATGAATGTCACTTTGATATGTCCCCAGTTACGAGTTGTAGAAGACAACATCAGAATCTTAATTCCGAGCGAATCCGGGTAGAAACCTTAGGAATATGTTATTTTTTTGCAAGATAATAGATTTTTTGTGTTCAAGTGTTATTCGATCATGCTTAGTTAGAAATGATATCACCTAAACTCTTTTGTGGCAAAGAGCATTACTTCGAAGAAACTTTCAACAACGTATTGGCACTTTGTCGTATTAGGATATACATATCGACTGTGGAAAGAGAAAAGGACGTAACCCACACATATCAAATTTTACAGGAGGCGCAAAAAACGTGTTTTGATGATATTGGGCCATATGCAAATTATGAATAATACACAACCTTCAAGTGCATGGAGACTTCTAAACTGATGTTTGATTGACATAATCTAACATTAATTAAAGAAATTGTCTAGGAAAAACCTTTATTTCAGTCATTTTTTCTTGGTTTTAATTTTTTACAAGGTCATCTTTTTCAAACATAAAAGCTAAATTTAGATACTAGTTCGGCATTTTCAGCTTCCATCTTTTTGATAGAACGTGTATCAAGTTTGATACATTGTGATTATCAAAAAAAACCTGTTTTGAAAAAACTGTGGGTTACGTCCTTTTTCCTTTCCACAGTCGATGTATAAATCCAATTGGATGAAGCACAACAATTTAATATTGTACATTCAATAAATGTTTGTTATTCATCAAAATAGTTAGAACAACTACGAAACTCATTTCCTCCAGAAAATTATTATCAATAAGAAGTTATTGGCACTGCATAAAAGAGATATTAGGTTTCATACCGAAATACACGAATCTTAACAGAAAATAAATTGATAAGAACATCAATCTCGATATACAAAAAAAAGCACACTTGTACATCACCTTAAAATAAACAACAAAAACAATATTCAAATTCAGATATATTGATGTATTCAAATATTAATATGGATATCTCTGTTACTCTACCTGTTTGGTTACTAAGAGTGGCACGCTCATTTCAGAAGCGTACTCAAACTAAATTGATCGTAAATGTTTTCATAATCGTAGATATGTCCCTTTACTATTTAAATGGGTGGTGGTGAGAATTTTACCGATAACGGGCGGGGCGAGAGAGGTAGTTTTTTAAATGATAAAATAAAATCACTACTCTTTTTTACTCATTCATTTAGTCCGATGAAGCTTTCCAGAAATAAAAAATAAATGGGCTTCACTCAAAAGTAGAAGAACAAAGTTATTAATTTTTATTTTATACTAATCCTTTCAAAGTAAGTAATCAATCAAAAACTTCAAACATAATATATATATATATATATATTATATATATATTAATTAAATTCACAATGCTTACAGAGTAAAAAATAAGTATTTGACAGTGTATTTGATCCAGACTGATACTGGATATATCTTGAAGAGTCTATACTAAAATAGATAAAACTATTCTGGTTTTCATTATAAATGGTACAAAGTAAAAGTTTGTCTAGACATGTTGCATAGCGTACTTTTTTTTTTCTCGATGACCATTTGTCACAAGAAGTGATAAATAAGATTAATTTGTCAACGTGAAGCCATGTATTTCGGTCTTTAACGAAAACAAAGAACTGCATGATCCGAAAACGACTTCCTGCACGACTAACAACACAGTCTTATTCAATTATCGAAGCCGAAAAAAACATTTTTCTAATCAGTAAACATATTTGCTTCTAAGATTTTAATACAATTTTATCATAAATTTCCTATCAAAATCTTAAATTTATATTTCAAAAAATTCTCTATTAAATACATTAAAACAAAACAACGGCCGACCAAAACTAAAAAGATTTTACTTTTTACATTTGTGTAAATGAATAAGAACAGTGAACATCCTAAAAGGCTAAAAGTTATTATACGAATAAGCGATAATCAGTTGAAATTTTAAAATAAAGTCGATATAATACATTTGAAGGACATCATTATACGTAATTGGAAACAATACAGCAAACTGTTTTCATACAAATAAGATAAATTAAAAAATACAAACAATCAGCAGACAAGCGCGGAAAATGTTATTGATTTAAAGTGTAATCGTTAAAACAGTCTTAGATAATAAGGTAAACAAAATCTTTAACTTACTTATGCGTATAACTTCGATAAGATTGATTTTCCTGAAAAATTGGTATATTTTCTCTTAGATTTACTCCCTTATTCTTTTCCCAAGATCAAATTTTAATTGTACAATCCAGTGTACAATATTCCGACCTAGTCTGTTTGTCAAAATTGAATCGCCTTCGGCTATGTTATCAATGTAATGATTAAATTAATCCAGCTGAAAGTTTGACAATTTGATACTGCAACAGGATTTACCCTCTGTGTTTATGTTCTTGATTTCGTAGAGTTTTCCGGGCGTAACGTGCCGCACTTCCCAAATGTGACTGAATAATGAACTTATTTATCGGAGTCGCGAGGGCAGCCATGGCGCTGTGCGCAGCGTCGGTTATGAAAGAAATCGACGGACGTCCAAAGTATACGTCACCATACGTCATACGTGTGACGGAGATAGATAACGCGAATCATACTCACACCATATTGCGACTGATACGTGTTTGACCTAGTTTTTGGTCTCTTTCTTTTAATGCCATAAAGAACGTTCTATCACAGCAGCTGTTTCTTTCTAATACGAACAAAAATAATTACATTCGATTTGCAACTTCGGTTATGTAATTCTAAATAAACTTGATCGATCGCTCAAAATAATAATATTCGTTTGCTTACAAAGCCATATTTATAAATCAATTATGTCTCCTGTATTACTTCAAATAAAAGTGAAAAAATGATATTCGTAACCCAGAGAAAAAAGGAGTAAAATCAATAGAGGACGCCTGCGCGGAGCGTACTTATGATCAGCTGATAACTACGGTTTTGCAAGTTTTAGAAAAAACATTACAAACACTGATAAATCTTTATGTGCACTTTCAATTTTGAGCATAGTCTAGCAGAGCCTGCATGTTTGGATAATAAATTGTTACTACTTACTACCATAATTATACCATCGATAAATAAAATTAAAAAATATATCAATATATAGCGACAACAAAACTCAATAAGCTTTGTCACGTTTTATTATCGTCATAATTTACAAAAATAGTCATTTGTACTTTAATTTGTTGTTATTATCATTATTTAACTAATTATATTTACTTACGTACCGGAGCAGATCAACCGTGACCCAATACAATTTGACTGTGATACGTTCGTGGACATGTTATAAATGAAACATTTTGCACTCTTCGTGTGATCTCTGACTCGTCCCAATGGACATGATCCACTTTGATATTATCTTCTTGTGACGTGAGAAAGGCGAGTTAAAATTAATCTATTGCTATATGTAAATTTCGTGAAGTTTTTTTTTCTTTGAGGAAATGCCACGATTAATCTTCACCAATTCAATAAGGCAGACAGCTTTGTTGGTCTTGCTGAAAATTACGAGTGAAAGAAATATTAGAAGAACGCTTTCATTTCTTTCATCTAAATATAATGAAATCTTCCCGTTTATTTTATTACAAAATCAACAAGCTTTTGTCTTGAGACATTTTTATAAAATTCAGAGAAAATATCCGTTTTCTTAAGTACTGGCTAGGGCTTGTCGGTTTTCAAAACTCAGGTTTAAAAAACCAGTTTTTTTAACAAAATTTGCGACATTCGAATACCGATTTTTTTTCATTTTGGCAACCTGGTTTTTAATATTAGAATATATATGTATTTATTTATTAAAAAGTTTACATGTTGTTAGATTTGAAACCGCCACCGTTCAAATAAAATTACATAAACTATGTAGTCTGTATACATCAGTGATGCACAAACCGCGGCCCGCGGTCTGCATGCGGCTCTTTTTAAATTTTTAAATCTTTTTCTCAAACATATTTTTTTCACATAAAACATTTATTTAATAAATGTAAGTAAGCTTTTTCTTCAATGAAGGAGAGTAAATCGGTTCATAGAAACAGGCTTACAAATATTATGTCAAATTAAAAAAAAAACTAGTTAAAAAGACCAAGAATGCATTTACTTATGAATTGCATATCAATGAAACATAAATATTTCACAATGAAATGATTTTTAATTAGTACTCATAATCCTTTTTTTGCATGGCTTATTTATTTTCTAAAAAACACGGTCAAAATAATATAATGGAACCTATAACTCATTTATCCTAAATTCACCTAACCTTTTTTAGACGGTTTTAAGGCTGTTTTACATGGAACGTACATATGTTCTGTATAAAAAAGGATTGAGCGTACTTTAAATCATTTTTTTCTTTGCTGCCCGAACCCAAGATAATTTGTTTTATGTGGCCCGCTAGAAGGTAAAGGTTGTGCATCACTGGTATACATCAATGAATGCGTTGAAAATAAAGGTTTTTCACTTCAAATTGAATATTTTTCATTTTAAATTAAATATTTTGCAAAAAAAAAAACAAATCAAATCATAGCATTTTGACTCGGATAACGTTCACGAGTACATTAAATTTAAAAACAGTGAGGGTAGAATTTGACATAAACGAGTCAAAAAAGAAAATAACAATAAGTTAGGATATTCTATTAAAGGCCATAACAATTATACGACCGACTTCATTACCCAGCGGAGTATTTTCTATTTTATGATTTTTTTAAACAAAGTTAGGTTATTAACCAGGGCTGTGGAGTCGCGTGAAAAAAAGACGACTCCGACTCCAGCTTTAAAAGAATTAACGACTCTGACTCCAGCTTTAAAATAATTAACGACTCCGACTCCGAGGATTTTTTTAAATAATTTCATTTTAACTTATATATATGTATACCATCAGATCACCTTTAGTCAGCCAAGCATGAAATGTTAACACTTTGACTATTTTGTTTAAATACACTCATTAAATATATTTTTCAAAAAAAAATCGAGCCGCTCATTTTTTACGACTCCGACTCCGGCTCCACAGCCCTGTTATTAACTAATAGATCAGTGAAAGTTTAAAGTTTTCATCGAAAAAAAAATGTAATTTCTACCATTTTTTAAACTGTTCAGCCGGGTTTTCGAAAATATTAGATTTCGAAAAACCGGTTTTTCAATCGTCAGTTTTTGTATAAGCCCTAGGTCTAGACAGCAACCATACTCTCTCGTATTACTTTTACAGTAAGTTCGTCGTGCTTTTAAAAGTATAATACTTATATGTATGTATCTTAAATGCATGGTTAAATGTTATAATATTGTATATTATGTCACGAAGTTGATCAGTAACAATCTATCGACTTAACTTAATAAAAAATAGTCATCGAGTGCTTATGTTGTCGACCGTGAACTAATTGTGTCCACATTTCATATTATTTCATCCAAATGCAGCACTATGGAAGGCGTCAACACATTTTATCAATAAACAATGAATACTGAATCTCAAAAATATATTTAAAAAAAATCGTTATACATACATATGTACAAATA
Organism: Himalopsyche anomala; assembly: GCA_031772345.1. NCBI lineage: Eukaryota > Metazoa > Arthropoda > Insecta > Trichoptera > Rhyacophilidae > Himalopsyche > Himalopsyche anomala. Next base: position 14,481,665 of record CM062822.1, on the reverse strand, counting down.
AAACGTTATCATTTACCCGTTAAAAGTCCATAATTACCATTCAGTTTCTTCCAAAGTTTTATCTAATCATTCAATAAAAAGACATGAGGATAAGCAACAAATTATCAAAAATAAAACCATTGAATACTATATAATGAAGGAAAGTATGTATCGTATTAATTTCCACATTTTTTATTTTTTTTAAATGCCAGTTTCAGTCGGCTAAATTTTTTTTAAGATTTTCAAATATATTTCTTGTGACATAAGAAAAAAAATATTCAACTAGGGCCTATATTAGGGGGTGGACTTATTCCAACAATCTTGAAAATCACGCGAGGGCTTATTTTCGGAGGATGCCATTGTTCAGAGAAACCTTATGTAACGGTATGTAAACATAATTTTATTTGACAACCTTCAAATTATTCTGAGAGTTATCAGAATATGGAGAGGAATTATCAAAATGATTGGTTTTTAAATTACTTACCTTACTGAAGCTCTGATTGAAAAAGGTGACAATGATCTCACTAAGCATGAAGACTTTGGCTCCACAGCGCTCCTTTAAATCAATAACATTACAACTTATATTAATTGTGAAGCGTTTTGTTTCTCTATAAGTCTCTATGAGTCATAAAGCATAAAAAAATTGTACTATACATGAAAAGCCTATGTATGAAAAAGTCATATCTATGTACATATATTACCAGTACCAACGCGAGGTTATTTGGCGCCCTAGGCAACGGTTATTGGCGCGCCCCCTTTTTAACAAACTAAAATATTTTTTATACACATGTCCGCTCTCAATGTGAATCATATGGTCCCCTAATGGAGGTATCTCAAAATAAGTTTTTTACGAGAGCTGTTTGTTAGCCAGTCGCTCAACCTACCTTTTTCGAAGTATATAGAATACGATACATAATTATAACGAACAGATACAAGTATAAACTATTATTTGTTATTAGAATATACAAAATAATTTGATTACTCAATTTATGCGCCCTAGGCGATTGCCTATTTCGCCTGTATGGTAGCGCCGGCCCTGTATATTACAATATAAATAAAAAATATATTGGTATAGAATTCTACTGAGTGAGCTCAGCATCGTTTATTTCAAAAGAAGTAATGCCGGCCATACATTAAGAAACGAATGGTTCCAGAACATGTCTTGCAACACAAAATTCACGTGTTCACGCCGTATCGTGGAACATTTCACGTGAGCCGATAAAGGTTCCCATGTTCACCTTCTAAAACCAAGCACAAACGAGGAACCTGGGAACATGCATGCCCGCGCACCTGTACGCGAACTGTCAAAGTATATTTCGTCATGACTTCATACCAAACATATGACGTATTGTGGAATACAGCTAATAATAATCATAAAAACCGATTAGGTACTTCTTGCGAAAATATATACGTAGGCAGCACTCATCGATATCAACTCATCGGGCGTCATTTTAGAGGTCTATTTTCGACTTTGAAATGTCTGCCTATGTGACAGATGTCAAAATAAACCATAGACCACAACATTATTTATTGAAATTGTCTATGGTATAAGAATAAACTGTCATAGTGGATGATAAAATAATTGTATTTTAATTGTAGAAAGCTTATAAACATTAGTAATTAAATTTACTCGCATTGTTTGCATCCAATAAAATCAAATAACGTTCGTTCGGACGCAGCGCTGTACAACATAACCTCAACGGGTGACGTTTCTGTGACCCCTCGTGTGTTCAAAAACATACTCAGCAACATAGTTCCTAAGAAATTACGTAGATAGTTCAAAGTAATCTTATTAAAAAAAAAAAAACACGCAGGTCTAGGTTCAATTCCTGGTAAGATCATAGTGAATTTAAGAATTATTCAATTCAAAGATGTGATCGAAGACTGGGTGTTGGTGATGTCAATTCACATTATTTCCTCTCCTCCCATCCTTCTGATCCTTTAATAACTGGGTGTAGCAATAGCGATTAGTCAACCACTAGTCCTGTTCTAGCTTTATCCTTCTATCCCTACTACTCACTTTGAAAAAAGTAAGGTTGAGCAACCGAGTAACAAACAGTTCTCGTAGAAAAAACTTCTGCTGAGATACCTCCATTAAGAGGCCATATGCTCCACATTGGGAGCGGACATGGATAAAAAAAAAATGGGAAAATAGTCCAATCTATAAATAAAATTGTTGAATTAGTCCAACAAAAAAACGTCTTATTTTTATAAATGTGTATTGCCTTCGACCAAGAATTGACAGTTAATTCTTTTAAAATGTTTTAATGTGTTTTTACTTCTATGCAACTTGCAATTTATTTTACCTTTTGAAAAACTTACTTTGGTCTATTGTTGATCGTCAAGGACTCTAGACTCCCAGACAGTGCAGATGAAGCACTAAGCTTTAAAGGAGATTTAGGGCTGCTAGGCTGACTAGCGACTGCTCGCTCATTTTTACCAACACTGAACATTCGCTGTAGTCTAAATCTCAACAATTTAGATGAAGGAGACTTCGGACTGCCATCACACGGAGACAGAGGAGATTTTGGACTTCCACTGGATGGCGAAAGTGGAGATTTAGGACTCTCTCCAGTGGAAGATTTTGGGGAATGATGAGGATGTAAAAAAGACAGAGTAGGAGATGGATGAGATTTCTTTTCCATATTGGATTTTTAAGATCACTTTAAAAAAATGTACAACTATTATTCCAGCAGGGTCAAAAATACTGTGACAAAAAAAATAATTTCAGTTCAATAAGAAGTTTTTGGCTATATTTTTTATATGTATTTTAATCACACATATCACTGTATTATTAAATGATTTAAATCAAGAAAAGCACACGTTTTCACTGCACAGAACCAAATAATATTTTAAATACAAACTTGATCTGTTTATTTTTAAAATCAAAGAAATATTAAGCCTGCCACCGATATCACATATGAATTCATAAGGCCACATTAACAACTGAAATGTTTGCTTCGGATAAAAATTGAATAGCAGTTTTGTTGAATTTTCTACAGAGGACAACCAAAGGATGTAAAATGTGGTCAGTTATTGGATTTTACCGCATTTCCTGGTCGACCAATAACCACTTCCCGTTTGATGCACCATGATAACAATAATGTTGAATTGCTATTTGATACGAAAATTATAGTTATTCGGCTTCAGGATATATTTTAATACTATTTACCTGTTTTATTTTTTCAGAAGCTTTTTTGCAATATTTGAATTCTTAAAATATTTATTGGAAATAAGACAGAGATGATGTAACCTCGCTTTATTTCTGTATCAGTCTTTGAAAAGAATTATGTTAATCAGTTCCCACTGTCTGAGACTAACAACTTGAAGGCTCACCATTCATATCATAAGCATTCCTTCTAGCATACGAATCCATCCAGCCGGTATAATCTCAGCACTAGTCGTTTTGCTAGACATTAATCATCAGCTTCTGCACCATGGAATGATGATAGGACATTGATACATACTTATGTATCTATCAGATGTTGAAAGTATCAATCCAATACTGAATAAATGTAAGTTTTTATTTTTTTTTAAAAACCAGCCACAAGTACCATTTTGTGGTTTATTAAATATTTCCATTTTTTTTTAAATTAATATATTATTCTATTTTACAAATCCCCCCCTGGAATTTTACTTTTTTTAAATTAAATATAACACAAAAATGTAGTGAGCATTTCTAAGGTACATATCTAGTGTTATAAAGAACATACGCTGATACGTAAATTGCTTGGAGTTTTTTATTTGCATAAGATTGTAGCAATAAGTCCTCTTTAAGAAAATGTAAGAGGCGTATACCTATCATACCATTGTTTAAATAATGCAGCTGAAGCATGCCTGTAAACATTGGTTGTTTTAAAAATTGATTTTTGACCGCTTAAAAATAAAAAGTTTTTTAAAGTGATTTTTCAAATTTGAAAGTCCAAAGTTTCCTATCAACCACTTTACTTTCTCCAAGACTAGCACTGCCTCCTCAGTTCCCTCCATTACCCACAGGGGCTGATGGGCCCAGTTTAGGAATCTATGATGTAAAGCAGTGTTTCCCAAACATTTTACATATGTGTACCCCTTCTATAATTTTCGTAACACTGAGTACCCCCCGTAAAAAAAATGCATACACTTAAATAACAATCAAAGTATATAAGTTGTTTGTTGCACCAGGCACAACCAAAGCCGGGTACAGCGCGTATCCCAACCAAACTATTCACATACCCCCAGGGGGTACGCATACCACACTTTGGTAAACACTGATGTAAAGGATACAACATGGGTAAATTAGGAAGATAAACTTGTTCATTCAAAATTGAAGCTCGCATTACAAAAACAACATTAATATATAGTACATAATTGTCAATGAGATAGCCGCTTCGCCATTTTTTTCTGGTACTTCAAAAGTTGTAATCTATATATTAACACTTAATATGTGGGAAACGACAAAAGTCGTTTTTAGCGAATTGTCGGTAGAATGCGGATCGCAGCAAAAGTCGTTTTTAGCCTATTGTTGGTAGAATGCGGATCACGGCATAATACGTTTTTTTATATCGTCGCTTGTTTGCGGGACACATAATATCACGGGTTTGTTTGTCGGCGTTAAATAAAATGCCGCAACTAATTAACATTAGTCCTAATTCTTTGCTAGAAACGGTGACACATGTGTCTCGAATATTTACGCTGTAATTTTTACGGCATTAGATTTTACACTTCCAGTGGTAGTTAAGTTGTAGGAATGGCGATTATATATTATAATTATTTATATAATTATAAAATATTGATAAATATGCTATTTTGTTATATATAATGTTTTGAATATTTAATGTTTATAACATGCGGAGTGCTACCTACTAAATTGATAACAAGTTTTATATTCAGCTTAGAAACATAGTGAAATTATGATGTTATCGAAATGTCCTAATTTTATTTTTAATGATTAAATGTCGCATATGTTTTTTTTTTAAATTTCAATCGAAAATATCGTTTGGTTTAGAAGTTGTGTTGATTTTAAGAATGTAATATATTTGTGCGCTAATCACTAAAAAACGCCCGCTACAGGCTTGAGTCTATTTTTGAAGCGCCCGACTAAGAAGTATTAATAGACGATAATAAAGTTTCATATTATGTTCGTTCGGACAAACGATAACGGTTCATTTTGAACCGCATATTTTTGAAGTTGTTCGTCCAATTGGAACGGCTTATCTTCAAAATTCAAATTTCCTGGCTTAGAGTTAAAATTATGTACAGCCAATCCTCTTTTTATGCGGTAGATGTGTTCCACGAAACATCACATAAAAAAGACTTAACTTCCATACAAAAGGTGGGGATACGTTCCATGAATTTTCAAAACCGCATAACATTGAAACAGAGAGTTAAATTATACCCAGAATCGCATAAAAAAAGACTTGACTTCCATAGAAATGCGGGGATACGTTTCATAAATTTTTAAATCTACATAATCGTTGCTTTTTGTTTTACTTAACATTTTAAGTAAAACTATCGTCACTGTATGACAATGCTATGTGCGTTTTGCATGTGATTCGAAATCACTCTATTTTTCGGAAGAAATAGAATGCGTATCAATTTCAAAATACAATGATTCTTTAAAGACGCATGTAATTCATGTTCTGTGTTCTTTTCTTTCTAACAATGAAATAAGTGATCACAGTTTGTTCGAATTTTCTTTTTTTGATGATTAATTATTTACGCAGTTTGTTATACCTATAAATACAATTTTTAAGCTCTCCTTGAAACTAAAATGCCCGTTCAGAATTTGAATCATTTAGAACAGTGGTTCCCAAAGTGGTTCCTACAGACCCCCAGGGGTCCCTGAGACCGCTCAGGGGGTCCGTGGCCGGTCAAAATTAATTTGGGGGTGTTATTTCCCTTGGGAGTTATTTCACTTGGGGGTCCGTGGTCAAATTTTTCTCCATGAAGGGGTCCGTGAGCATAATAAGTTTGGGAATCACTGATTTAGAATGACATAATTTTCTAATTTATTGCAAAGTTGGACACCTTGAATTATTTTCGCAGTGTAGGAACTGTAATTTCTTCCACTTCGTCATCATTTTCTGTTTCTATGTCAATATTCAAAGTTAAATTAGGGCATACCCCCCCCCCCCCCCCCGGGGGCGATACGCAAATCTTTAATATTTGTTATGTTTTTATTTTAATGGATCGAAAATAATTTTTTTTATATTGCATCCCTCAATTGAGGAAATGATGGCATTGTTATATTTATACTTTTCCGTAGTATTTTTAGTGAAAGATGAAACACTGGTCTATATGGTTTATGTTACTTTCGCAACTCGACACCCCTGCTACCTCAAAAGATTGTCACATTATTTTTTTATTTACACTAAAACAACAAATAACATTTTTGTACTATGGATCGAATTCTTTAACCTTTTGAGCAGAAAGTTCTCTTTTTAAATTTGGTTTGGACGTAAATTTTTATTAATTACAGTTCAGTGAAATCCTGTTTTCACGTGCCCGGAATGTTTCGCTATTTGCATGTTTCGTTTTGCAATCCTGGTGTATTTTAGTTCTGTAGTTTCACATTAAAAAAAGTTGTATTGTTGTAGCACATTGTAGTGTTAGTGTAGTATCACATTAAAGAAATGAAATTCGTAATTTACAAGGCAGAGATTTTTTTTGCTCTCTTGAAAATTGTTCAGTTTTGACATGTTGTTTTTGTAATCAACCCTTCGATTGGCAGACTATTTATTTCTGTACCCTATTTCTTTCCAAGATTTCTTGGTAAAACAATTTATCATCACCCATGTGTTGATGCAAAATTTTAACCATTGCATCCGCTTTGAACAAGTGATTCTCTGATGAACAAATGTATTGTATTTTTATAATTTAAGATTTCGACTGAAGGTGCTTGGTGGAATTTCAATATTAAATTTGAATCGTTCAAATAATTCATCCGTGCGCTAGAACGCCTGGCCGAGAGGCGAAACCCAGGTCGTTAGTGACAAAATCTGTGGGAGTGTACATAATTTGAACGATTCAAATTTGTATTTTTATTTTTGATTTAATTTACCCAATGAATTTTTGCAATAGAAAGCTGGTCTGAGGTTTTTTAATTTTCCAGTTTTAAGTTACCAATAGTTGGCGCATATATAATTTTATCATTTATCAATATATCGTTGGAAATGAAAATGCATTTTTAAATTTTTTAGGTAATAATAATATTTTAATAGTAGTGGTAGGTAGAGGTACATTACACACATAGGTAAACATACAATAGTATTTGCAATATGTACAAAATATACAGAAGATACACTTAAAAATTATATCATGATCACAATTATCAGTTATAATGAGTACTTTCGCTACAGCAGTCATTATAAAACTAACATTAAGGGATTCGTTACAGTGTCGGTACTAAACTAGAGCCTGCACCCGTTGCCGGGACCCCTCGCAAGTCAGTTTCGGTGCCGATACAGTAACAATAATGGTATAATGATAATAAATAGGGCACAAATTCCCAACACTGATGCTTTCCCCATAGCAAATACGATCGAGAAAATGTGCTCTGTGAAAAAAAATATAAAACAATCAAAGAAAATTAAAAATTAAAATTCCATATATGTATACCTAACGGATAGGTCGCTACTAATCTCTAACTGTACATAAAATAATTGCTATCTTCTTCGGGTTGATCTATACAAATTAATGTTTTTGCAATACTGCAAAGTGATATCGAAATGATAAAAAACCTTTACAGAACTAACCCAAATTGTGATTTTGAAATTACTTACGTTGCTAATTTTCTCCATATATTTTTCCTTATGAATATGTTTTTTTTAACTATACATTAAATAGCTTTATACAATAATGTTATAAATCTATATTACACTGTTCAAAAGACTATATTTTTTTCTTGTGTTGAGTGTAGTTTTTTCCGTTAATGGACGAAGTGAAGTATCGTTATTTACCTTTCCTTACATTTATTAATTAATATGATTATATAATAATTTGTACTTTTCACACTCAAATGTGTCACCTCCCCCACACGTATCAAGTAAAAAAGGCTTTATTTACGACAGCGGAAAACCTATTAGTGATAACGCGCAACTACGGCATCGCTGCCGCTGTATGAATTAAATTAAACATCAAAATGCCACATCAGCTGAGGTATCACTGCCACTCTGGAAGTTTACAGAACTGACGAGAGTCCACGATGAATTTACATAAAAAAGTAAATCAGTAACATACAATATTGTATGCATTCTAAAATCTGCTTTAAACTATACAATTAATTACCGCTTTTGAGAATGTATCTTGAAAGTTACTCGAAAAAAACTTAAAATAAAAACAACAGTCGTTGTGTATTGTGCAAAATATGATAATAGAAATTGTTGTATGAGGTATTTGAGAAAGAAACATTTTGCTGCATGATAAAGTCACCAAAGAGTACCAAGGCATCGGCTGACTGTCAGCCGATCCGCGCGTCGACTCCGAACAACGAGTCGACCTTATCAAACTGGAGATTAGATAACTACAAATATAAGAAACATTCTTGTTAAAATTATTATTCTTTTGACATTTTAACTATCTATTACTAAGAGTAAGCCGATTAAGTGATCGCTACGCATTTGACATAGACAACGTTTGGAGTCTTACATTCAGACCAAATTTATACTTCTTTATTTTACAGTAAAGCCAAGGGGTTGAAGTGAAAATCATGCGTTTGAAAGATTTTCAAATCTACTCAAATCATTTCATCGACAAGATGGTAACTGAAAGATCAGATCAGATGATGAATTATGAACTGGTCATCCTAAAATGTGTCGCAATCCACAAAAGACTATAGAATGTTGTGACCATCTTGCCGCTTGATGGCTTTACTTAAAAACAATGTATAAATTGAACAAAAATTAAACAACCAGCGTCAGATTTGCCCAGCGTCAGCGCAACGAAGAGAAGCAGGGCAAAACTGAAGCAGTTGCGAATGAGTGGCTGCGGACCGACGCCGCAAGTTAATGTAGTAAAAGACTTAATCTCGTCGAGTGCTAATCGCATCGGAAACTTTAACACTCGATTTTTACGGCCTAATCGTTTATAATAAACCTAAATATTAGCTCTTTATATGATACGTTACTTGAGATCTTTCATTGTTAGCTCGGAGACGGGAGAGGACAGACTTCGCGGCGGCGCGCGGGTGAACATAACAAACTTTTGGACTCGGCCCACCTCTCTGCGCGCCCGCTGCCCGTCCCCTGTTTATTCTGTAGGGTTAGTAAAAGTGTTCCGACCGTGCGACGGTTCGATTCACCTCTCGCATTAATATAATCGATCAATATATTAATTAATAAACAATCATTTAAATTTTTCTTAAACCTTAGCCTATCGTAATATAATTAATGCTTTCTAAAAGTAACTACTTTAAATCTGAATCACAGTTTATTTTCATAAATTAACTTAAAGAGAATTATTTTTTTATTTTTTCTTTCATTTTTATTTATGTAAATTTAAGTAGTTTAATGACCCTGCACTTTGAAATGAAGAAAGGGGAAATGTTTTTGTGGTCAATCGAATAATTTATGTCCCGCCGTCCTTAACACCCAAAACAATAAAATCTATAGAAAACAAAAAACGTGAGCACAAAATAAGCATAAATCAAAAGGGTAAACGGATACATGTCAACTGTGAACGGGTGAGATATATAATTACATAATGCTTCATTCAGGAGAAGCATTTTCTTGTATCGATACGATTGAATGTTTGGTGATGTCTTGATATTAAAATCTAAAAGTTTTCGTTAGATGTTTGATAGTTCAGTAATATATAACATTTTTTACATCGGGGTGATTATTTGGCTTCAATATCTTAAATCAACGTTTACACTAAGCACTGCGGCAGCTATGATGAAAAAAAATCTGCACAAACTTATTTGCTGCAAATTAACGAGCGAGGCTTAATTCTATTTCCACATCATTGTTATGAATGATTTTTAGCTGAAATACATCAGATGAAACACGGGAACGGATCAAATGAGTAGAATTAGACCTGCCATTCAAAAAAAAAAAGATTAGGATAAAATCTAATATACATTAAATTCACAAAGATTATTGAAAATATAGAACATAATGAATTAAAATGATTGTGAAATAAATCTACTGAAGCAAAATCTAGTGAAAAATAAAATTCTCAGGGATCGGAGAAAAAGTAACAATTATTTTTACGGTATTTCAGGAGTTATAGACTCAGTCACAAAGTCATTTTTATGATTGTCACAAATTTCATTTACAAATAAATACCCCTAGATATTTCGACAAATATACCTACTCTAAATTCAGGTATCCTAAGTCTAATAAAAAAACTTTCCGATATCTTCTTGTAGTGTTGCGTTCACTGCGAGCCAAAAAAATCACAGGCGTTTTATTTCGATTTACAGCACAAACTAGATTTTAAAACATTTCCTAAAATCTACTCACATGTGCCCGGCCCGAAAAATTAAAACATTTAAATATGCGACGCTGCGGACATCCCGAAGATTAAAAGTCATATTAAAAAAGACAATCGGGTTATTGATGTATTAGAATTATTTTACCGTCTACTATTTTAAGAAATTGTTTTTATTTTGTAGAAAAAAAATCTACAATACATCGCGAGTGTGCAATGAACTGAGTCTCAATTAAAAAATAAAATCAACAATTTTGTGGAATCCTAATCTGAATGGGTAAAAATTATTTCATGAAGAATTATTAGATATTTTTTGTTGCCTGGTATAAATTTTTATAATATTAGACTTAGTAGAAGCTATTTTTTACAGTAATTTCATAAAAAAATATATGTAATTCACTATGCCACAGATGTGACAGAATAATAAAAACGTAATCATAATGATGAATTACATATAAACTTTACTGCGGTATAAATCTACTATGAAGAGATCCATCAAGGGGACATTTTTTATACTATTTTATCTTTCACGTATATTATTGCTTGCTTTTACCTGAGATAGATCACTCTTTAAAGACGGTATCCCAAATAATAACATCTATACAACGACAATTCTTCTGGAAGCCTTTGGAAATCTTAAAGCGGTCGCGATGCGCCGTCGACAGTGTCGCGGCACTGAGTATACGAGCGAAGAAAAAGACTATCAATATTATGAAAAAAAATCGTCGAAATTTTGCATTGTCAAATATTTATCTCTCCGATTTCCGAACCCTGGTGAGGCGGAAGGAAATTTAACATTGAAAACAGTACTAGAGAAACTTTCGAAACAATCAAAATAAATATTCTTTGGTAGTTTACAGTTCGGCAATGGAAAAAATAAATATCTAATAATGTAAAATAATACAGGATTACATGGCTGTGAAATAGTAACATACAGCAAGTGCAGGTCTTTAAACCTGGCGTGGAATTACGTATTTCAGTTTTACACCCGGGTTCACCTCGAGAAGCTCTCAATGTTTGATAGTATCGTAAGAATTATTTTGATAGAAGTATATTTATTTGTTCTCGGTCCTGCAAAGACTTTGGACATTCCGTCATGAGAGTGATATGATTAGCTGTAAATGACTGGATGAGAGCTCTCGCAATGAACCAGGATACAAAGAGAATCCGTTGACATTTTCAATATTATTGTCAGTAAACACTACACAGTGGCGATGACAATAAGGAGATGAGCGATATCGGCGACTCGATGAAGCAAATCGGGCGCGATTCTTTCGAGATTTTCATTTGCAAAATCGCACGATGGAAAGATGTGGACTGTGTACAAGGCCTAAAAAAAGAATAATAATATTTATAGACAAAATATTTCAAATTAAAAAAAAAATTATTACTTATAAACATATTAATCGTGAAACACAAAAACTATTGCAATCACATCTAACCATCATACATATGTAGGTAATCTGATTTTTATTTTAATAGTATTCAAATATGCACAATATTTATTCAATTCTAAATCAAAACGTGATTTATACCTGATGATGTCCAGGAGGAGCAACGTTTACGATGCCTGCGGCCTGTTTCCTTCTGAGGTAAGTGATGAAGCCGCCATTCAACTGGGTGGACTGCTGAAGAACATCTAGATGGTCGCGGCCGCACGGTAACGCTAACAGCATACAATGTTCGTTCTCCATCTGAATAAAAGAAAGCATCTATTTTAACTCTCGCTGAATAATATATTTTTCTGCGAGAACATTAATTAATAAAAAAAGAATACTGTATATCAGTGATGCACAAACCGCGGCCCTTTTTGAATTTTGTGGCGGCCCTTAAATCTCTTTCTCAAATATATTTTTTCACGTAAAACATTTATTTAATAAATGTAAGCAAGCTTTTTCTTCAATGAAGGAGAATAAATCGGTTCATAGAAACAGGCTTACAAATATTATGTCAAATTAAAAAAAATAGTTGAAAATTAACAAACACCAAGAACACATTAACTTATGAATTGCATATAAATAAAACATAAATATTCACAATGAAACGATTTTTAATAAGAGAGTACTCATAATCCTTTTTTTGGATGGCTTATTTATTGGCAACAAAATAAATGGTCAGAATTTAAATCAACTTTTGGTCATAATAAAATTCAATTTTTGGTCAGAATAAAAATGTTAAAGGTCAGAATAAAATTAATAAAAGGTCAGAATACGGTCAGAATAAAATCTATTGTACGGTCAGATTTTATAAATATTTCGGTCAGAATAAAAAAAAAATGAAATTAATAATCCTTTTTTTTCAACATTCATGTTATGTGCGGAAAAGCGGACTCTTATAATGAGTCATTATTATTACAAATAAGGCATCATCTGATCAGGGGCGTATATTCAGGGTGTGCAAGTCGTGCGCCGCTCGCCCGTCAAGAAGACGATCATGAAGCGATATATTTAAATTGTATTTGCAAGCGGCAGTGAATCGTATATGCAATCACTCAAGGCGTTCAATACGATTGCCGCTCGCCTCGTGATCCCGTACAGTTGCATACATTTGAGCCGTCTGCGCAGGCGTCGCGTCAAAGTCATGTTTTTGTTTGAAATTTCAAGGACCCAGGACGATCTCTTTCATTCTAGCTCACACGTGTTGTATTGGTTGCAGACTCATAGCGTTGTTAGGCGCGCACTAACTTCCAATAAGAAGCTATCGAAGTACACTGACTGTGTAGTCTAAATTTAATTTATGTAGAACAAAAGGATGCTAGTTGAATTAAAACAGAAAGGCACGTTTTACGATAGTGTAATAGAAAAATTCATGTCGCGAAGAATTACACACAAGAAGAATTGTACAAATAAATAAAAATAAAATTCATGTTAAAAAAAATCGTCTTTTTTGAAAAAATATGTCATTTACACTTTACAGCACACCCTACATCAACACCCACCATACGCCACTGCATCTGATTACATACCACTCGGTTTGTTTATATAAAGGTAGGGATCCACCGGAGTGCAGTGGACGTAGGGTTCCAAGAGGAACCAAGGCTTTATGATGAATGTTGTTAGTTTTCACTTTTTAAATTCAAATAAAAAATACTCATCACTTTCAATTTTTAAAAAAGTAGTGTTTTCCTTACAATAAGTGTATTATATCGACTGTGGAAAGGAAAAAGGACGTAACCCACACATACTCCGTTCTCGCTATCTTCGTTCTATTGCATGGATCGTTTATTTTTTACTCAACCAAGTCCCGTAATAACAATGTTTAATAATTCCACGTTAATCACTCACCGATTTACCGATATCATCATCTAAATATTATCATCCTCTCTCAATTACTATCCCGATTGACCCTTTTTGTTACATATATTTCTTTATTCATTCATAAATAGTCTTACATTGCATCTGGTTGCGCGAATTTTTCAAACTCATAAGGCAAAACTAAAATGCCTAAACGAAGAAAACTAGAACTCTAACTGAGAAACTGAAAACAATTCAAGGCGTTGAAAAAAATCTAGGAGAAAAACGAGTCGACATATGTATATAGCAAAAAAAGTCAACCTAGTCAAAATTTATGTACCAAACCACAAATAGGCAACTGAGTATGTATTTAAGTCATTTTAAGTTATATTCAAGTTATCTGGAAGTTATTTGAAAATTAAAAATTTTTTGGTATTATTTGAAGATTTCCTGCATTATCGGTTTCCCGCATTATTCGTTGATTTATTACGGTCCCTTGGAAAACGTAGATTTGGGGTTTCACTGTATTGTAATTTGTAGAGATACGTGATTATCGCGTTTTGCCATAAATGCGACATAGAAGCGATATATGCGAAATTATTGCAAAATTGTCAAAGTAAGCGAATAGATACGAAATTTTATAAAATTCGATTTTCTTCTTATCTCATCTTAAATGAATGATTACTGAAAATCTTTCGGGACTCAATGGTCAACTCTTCATCTGTAGTATATGATTCTACACTCTTAAGTTAGTACTAATAAAATTGTGTTTTCCTCTTGGTTGTGTAGACAATAGAGGTCTGCACGGGCCCGGGCCTGGCCCGCGGGCTCTTACCCGACCCGGCCCGTGGGCCGGGCTCAGGCGGGTAAGCGCAATCGAGAGTCGGGCTCGGGCCGGGCCGGGCTTTGGAATTTGGGATATAATCTGGGGAAAAATATATCAAATCGAGGATTTTAAATTTCTCGGTGAGCTAAAAAATAAAAGAGGAGTTTCGGAGATAATCTGGGAAAAAATATAGCAAAAAATAAGGATTTTCGGGCTTCGGGTCGGGTTCGGGTAACAAGTGCGGTATTAGACTCTGGCCCGGGCCGGGTCGGGCGTGAGTTTTTCGGGCTCGGACTGGGTAGTTTTGTAAAATTTTAGCCCGTGCAGACCTCTAGTTGACAAGCATTCATACATGATGTCATACAAACATTTTTACTTAGCCTCAATATGGTTAGAAAAAATATAAATATAAAAGAGCAACATACAACATATATACACGATAATAATATTTTATAATCAAATTTACCACTATTTTGCAATGATAAAAACCACGCAATGTTTGAAAGGTTGTTCACACATTTGTAAAAATTTTGTTTTAAATATTCAATGTGGGGTGAAATCAAATACTCTTCTGCTATTACATGTAGTAAATATGAAATATTTGGAATTTGGCAGTAATGTCATTTATACTGTAATTGTAATAGATCACCGTACTCCGCTCACCACTCATCTATTGAGACATGTTATGATACATTTTAAGAATTTTGGTTTTGAACCCATGTTTTTCAATATTTTTCAATCAATTTCTTTTTATATTGTATTTTTTACAACAATTTCAAATGTTTTGTACTCATGAATACTCTATTTGAACTTGTGTATGAATGTATGTATATTTTTAAATTCTTGTGGTTTTTGTTTTTTTCTTTTTTATCAATAAATTGTTTGTTGTATAGCAAGTTGTATTTTAATTTGACTTTTTACCTTATTTACTATGAAAACAACGATTAAGAAATAAATGCTAAAATTTGAAATTTTATTTGCTTCAAAATGCGAAATTCAAATGTTAAAATGCTATTTTTTTTTCAAATATATACTAAAAATACGTGTCTCTAGTAATTTGTAATTAAAATGTTCAAACATTCAATGGAATGTGTGTTACTTATATGAAACTCTATGCACTTTTGATTTCAGCAAAGTATCACTCGCTATATAAACAACTATTTCTTATTTTGATGTTGATATGTCCAAAACACAGTTTGGTGGGTTATCTAGTTTTTCTACCACAACCCTCAATTAAACTGAATCAAAACAGAAAAACCAAAAACTCAGTGGTGGTGAAAAAATAGTGATGTAGAATTCATGACAGATGTAGTCAAGTACCTGCATCTTCCTCGCTACCGCCTCGAGCTGCACGGGTTCAAGACGCATGCGTTGAGCGATTCTCAAAGGAGGAGTTGACCCGTCACCGTTGCTGGGAAGCGTGTGACTGGCGACGGCCGGGTTGCCGTGTACAAAATGCATCTGCACAGCTGCCGCATCGTTCTTCAGGGCCAGCAATCCTTGCCACATAACAGGGTATCGCTGCAAAAATAAAAAAATACATTAAAGACTAAAAGCTAAATTAGATAATTGCAATTCTCATTATAATATTACAGCGACATTACAGGAAATATGTGTTGAAAATTATAGCAAACTTCTATTATATAAAAAAAAAAATAGAATTTTGATTTCATTATTTTAAGGAGTAATGAGTTTTATTTTTTATTAAATAATATTTGATACTGCAATAGGTTACTGTATGTCCAAAATAATCAAATACAGGTAGTCCTCGACTTACGACCGAGATACGTTCCTGAACTTTGGTTGTATGTCGAATTTCATACTAAATATATCGTCGCTGCACATCAAATATGGTATATGTCAGCGGTCGGCAAAGTGTGGTCTGCGAGAAAATTTTGGTGGTCCGCAGAGAAATCTGAAATTATTTTATGAACTTGGTGCATTTTTAGACGCATTCAATCACTTTTATTTCAATATGTAATATTTAACACAAAAGTCCAGCTAGTGGTCCACTGGATTAAAATTGTGAATTTAGTAGTCAGTGACCCCAAAAGTTTGCCGACCGCCGGTATATGTGATGATTTTACGAAAATTAGCTAAAAATACAGTCTCATTATAAAATTCTGTTAATTTGACACTAGTGACTAAACTATTACCTAGTGTTCAAATTCAAGTTATTTTTAAATAAAATATTTTGACAGCTAGTATTCAAAAATGGTTCAAAAAACGCAGTAAATATTTGCAATACATGTATTCTTTTACTGAATAAAATATTTTTTCTCTAATTTGTGCATAAATGGAAGTGTTATTTTTTCGTTTCGTTTTTTTTTTATCTCAGAATGTACCCAGTGTCACTCACATACATCATATTTGATGTCCATGATGTATTAAAATAAATCATTTTTTTATTGTTAAATTTATATATATATGAGCGAATATTTGCATCATCATTGTTAAGTCATCTTATTTTACGCATGCATCTGCTGTGGTTCCCCGTGATGTAATTAAATTTTTAAAAAATGTTATTTTTTTCGGTCGTAGGTGCGAATCGTCGTAAGTCGACCCGTCCTAAGTCGGGGACTACGGGGTTTTTTCATGAAAAAAAATATGCCATAGCGTAAAAAAACTGTGAAAATGCAATCATTAAAAAAGAGATTTAGGCAAAAGTAAACGATCGATGAAGTTTGCTAACATGTGTATACTAAATATTTCCACTTAAGGGGGTATTCTAGTCTAGAGTCTAGTTTTTTCGAGCTTTGTAAAAAATAAACCAAGAAAATTTTTACCATCCATTTTTTTAACATTCGTTTATTTATATTTTAAAAATACATGAGAAATTTCAAAAGATAAATAAATTCAAAACTCGAAAAGTAATCGGCTGGTAAAGAGGGGTCCAAAAAAAAGGTGGTGTACTGGCGTACATGATTCCAACCAAAAATCCAACAGATTCTTAATTAATAAAAATGTAGCCCATACCTCAGAGAAATAAAAAAAAACCGTTTGAAAAAAAAACAATTTTCATACTCAAATCTGCTACGGGCCATAGAAGGATGTATAGAGAAAATTCACACAAAATTTCAAATAAATTGGTTTTGTAGAACTTGAGATATTATGCACGCCAGCATGAAAAAAATAGTTTCGAGAAAAACTCGTTTAAAGTTTTGAGTTTCGATTTGTTCTGGCCGGACCAGCTTAGTTGCTGCGTCACCAAAGTCGCTGTAACTCGGTAAATAATTAAAATTTTGAAAAATCCCTTTGAGAACATACTCTCAAATGTCTAAACTTTAGAAAAATATAAAAAAGAAAGAATCGTAATAGTATTTATTAGTATTTAATAGTACCCCCTAAGTACCCCTAAGTAATTACTAGTACCCCTAAGAGGTTTATTGACTCTAATTTGTATGTAATATATTTAGAAACAGTTACTTAATAAATAATAATTATTATAATAATAAAAAAACTATTACGAATTACCCATCTCAAAAATTAACCTAAGTGTTCCGTTGAAATTTCCGGAGTTGCGAAGTGTTCCATCCCAGAATAAGTTTGGGAAACCCCGGATTAAAACATTCTCTATCACATGAAAAAACAAGCAAACCTAGATTCCATTTATTTATTATGTTATTTAAAAAATTAATACGAACTAAGTCAATTCCGTTGACAGTTAGTACTGGCAGAAAGCTACAACTAACTTGAAGCTTTTTAGCTGTACAGATTTAATGTTTCTACAGGTAACCATAGACGATTTAGACGGTAGACATAGACAATTCGCTCGTTTGAGAATGTGCCCTGAATACCACGATTCAGGTGATATGAATGAAGGAATATAACTTAACTGATCAAATAAGAATGATATTGGTAAACACTTATATTTGATTATTAGTATATCAACACCTATTCAATCCACAGTAGAACCTCGATTATCCGGACCTCGATTATCCGGATTTTCGATTATCCAGATTGTTCCAAATATTTAAACAATCATTTTACGAACTTGCTGATTTTCACATGGCGAATTGCGTCCACTGTTTATTACGTACGTAATGGAATGCATAACATTTTGTTTGTTGTTTTGCGTTGTTGGAAATCAAAGAATGCTTTAAAAACATCAGAAGTGATCCAGTTGAATATGACCATCAGTAAAAAGCCTGGATGAATGGTGAAATTTTTATGCGATGGTATGAAAAACAGTTCATTACAGAAGTAAAAACATTGTAGACAATGCTTCATCTCACCCATCTATAGAATGCTTAAACCAGATCGATGAAATGTTTACAGTAACATTTATTCTATCTTTAAAAAATTGGACAGTTGGATCTCTTTAGATATGTCAACATTAAGAAAATTATGGAACAAAATCTTGAAAAGACTATAAGAAAGTTCAAGTAACAAACTATTATTTTTAATAAGAGACATTGTGGAAGCAGTAGCATAAATTTGTGAAAAAGTGCTGAATGTGACGAAAAAGATGTAACCGAGTGGCTAAATTTCAATGCGAACGATCCTGAATTTAAAAAAAATTATGATGAGAAAATAATTAAATAAATATTTGCCTAAGAAGAACAAGATCTGTTTTAAGCAAAAATCAGTAATTTTATTGAATTTCTTAGTAAAAAATAAATTAATACTGAAGCTATATGTAATTATTTGTACCGAATATACATGTCTTTCCCTGTCAATTGTGATTTTTTCGATTATCCGGATTTTTCCTTATCCGGACTACCATCATCCCCGATTAGTCAGAATAATCGAGGTTCTACTGTATCTCTTTCAACTTTTTGATTATCTAATTTGCAATATTATCTAATAATAAGATAAATAATTACTCACATAATATAAAAAGTAAACAATAATTTACTGCAACCTAAATCAAATTGAATTACATAAAATTTAATTTAGAATGTCGATTGAATTGTTTGATGTAATTTCAATATCAGATTTGAACGATTCAAATTTAATGCAGTGTTTATTTTGTTATTTTACAGAAATCATTAAGGAAGGAATCAATCAAAGTTGCCAATCAACTACGGATATCTGATAAAGTTTTGTGTGTAACTCCAATCATGGCTCTATTTCATTACAGAAGATAACATTATAGTACAGGTAATTGCACCCCGACCTTAACATTCAAATAAAAGTAACCCTGCAGGATGAAAATGCACGAACAAACAAACATTCATTTCCATAACTTTCCACAATTTGTTCCACTCTCTGATCATGATTGTGTGACTTTTATTTTATACGTTTAGTCTTTTTTCGTATTCGAAATTATTGTTCTATGATTACCGTTTCTAAAAAGATGTACCTCACTACAAAACTGCCTAAAGAAAATTATAAAATGAAATAGAACAAAACATATATTAATCATAAATTAATATTATTGTATTCTTACGTTCAAAAAGACTTTCAACCCGAAAACGTATAAGCAATGCATGCATAAGCATCAAAATGCTCTTAGCATTTACATATAATAGTTGACAGAACATAAAAAAGAAATTGTACAATATTCGTTGAACTTCATGAATATAATCAATTAAAACTCTATTTGTTAATAATTTTGTATTCGAGATTATATAAAAACATTTAATAAGAGCAAAACCGGTTCTGATCATATTAAATAAATGTGGAAATAATACAAATTAAATATAGAATGCTTTTACATCAAGTATTGATAGTGGACACAAGAATTATGTACGTAATTTATCTTTGGAATTAACTAACACTCGACTCAAGCTGAGTGTGTTATAAAAGGTGACATTAAATTTATTTCTATCAATTTTCCTAAAAATAACCATAAAATAAACGCTTACAAACGTTTCATTATATAATTCATCCATTATTGCGCCCTCAATGTACTTTTGCTGTCAAATATCACGAAATATTTTTTTTTATATATATCTCATTGTATAGAAAAAAAAAGTACAGTTTTCATGAATTATGGTTAAATACTCTACCTGAAGAATTTTTATTTATTTTTAAAACAAAACAGTAGTTTCACTCTTCTGTTGTGCTTGCGCTTTCAGTCGCTTTAGATAGACAACTTATAAAAGCATTTGCGATTTGAGAGCTTCAAAAAGAACAGTTAGCCTCTTTAAACAAAAATCATTAATTGAATTTCTTAATAAAAAATAATTTAATATGTAAACCTAAACAAATAAAAACTATTTATGCTAAATAAACATGTATTTATTTACCTATCAATTAGATTTTTTTTCGATTATCCAGATTTTTCCTTATCTTGACTACCTCAATCCCAAATTAGTCCGGATAATCGAGATTCTACTGTATTTGAAAAGTTATTAACCAGAAAACAATATACATTTCAAAGACAAGGACTGATAAACCAAACAGTTACAAAAAAAAAAAAAAGTGGAACACTGACCCTTAACAACATCATAAGGGAATCGGCCTCTGGAGGAGCATGCGATGCATGAGGAGGTCCAGGGGCTGTTTGAGCCAACGCCGTTCCTCCTTGGGCTGGTGCGCTTCCTCGAGATGGACCTCGTTCCTCACCTGCACTACCTCCATCCACGCCCACTCCCAACTGTAACTGTAACAAATTGTAGGACATTAACATTTGATACATAGCTTAGTCAATATGATTTAGTTTATATCGAGATCGAGCAGTACTGTATGAATTTGTAGTGGAGACCGCAGTTATAAAAGTAAAAATAATTAGCAATGCAAAAATACAATGATAATTACAATGATGAAAGTGTATTTCAATTCTTCATCTGTATAAGCCATGCAAAGGAATTTTATTAATATAAAAAATTTTGAATGTCAGTTACAGACTTTTGTGAATAAATAATTTCTGATGGATTTTGAAAGAAGTGTTCAAACATCTTTGAATTTCAATCCTATGGGAAATAATAAATCATAGAAAAAAAATAGAGCCTCTAATGTGACACATGGGTAGATTGTACATTGCTTGAACGAAAATGAAGTGAATATAAATAACATTTAAAATAAAATTTTATCAAAAAAATGTACTTACTCCATGTCCTTGAGTAATGGATGGCATTCTCTGATGATGCAGATGTGAATGTGGATGCGGATGAGGGTTTTGGTGAGCCGGATGAGTGGGGTGGGCGGGATGAGCTGGATGCGCAGGATGAACGTGAGGATGGGACATTTGGTGGGGTAGCGAGTGAGAGTGAGAAGAGGCCGGAGCGCAGTGCTGAAGGCGAGCGAGATGAAGATTAGAAGGAGAGGAAGACGGAACCGCATCATAATAACGGCCGACACCGGCATCTCCTCCTGAAGCCTCGGAGTAAGGTCGGGTCGACGGTCGTCCCATCGGATATATTTGAGCCCCCTGTGCCACTTGAGGTGAATCTGAAATAAAATATTAGTATTGATACATAATATAATTTAAAACATGATTTTCAATGGATTTTTTTTTTATAAATTACTACTTTTTTGGAGATTAACAAATCGAGCATTAGCTTTTTATGTACAAAACGTGTCATACAAATGTGTGAAGAAAACTCCTAAAAACGGTAGAGGAGAATAAAAATATGTAGCTCCGTGTGATTTTATCGACCAACTTATATAGTATGCGAGTACACTATACAAATTATATGTGACCCGTTGTGCAGTAAGCTTATTAACACACCTGTACTCCTGTCGCTCAACGCGGGTGAATGAGCAGGATGAGGAACAGGAACTCTGGCAGATGGAGGTCTTCGCAATTCCAAAGGAGGACTCGGAGCTTCTGATACCTCAGCTCCCACAGGGGATCTGTAAAATATGGTAAATAAGTTTTAAAAAATAGTCAGATATCGTAAATATAAATTAAAACTGCAAAATCCTTGTGCATAATTGTTGGAAATATAACTTTTGAACAATTTACCTGGCGACATAAGGCGATGGAGTAGTTCTAGCATCAGGATGAGTTCGATAGTAATGTTGGTAATGCTGATGAGCAAAATGCGGATAGGCTCCGTCGCCCTGTAAGCAATAATATTATGATAACAAACTATCCACTCGAAACCTACAGTATGGATATTTGGAAAATTTAACAGTAACAAAGCAAGAGAACAGTTAAATTTAATTAGTTTTGAAACGGCACAATTGAAAACGACATTCACACATGTGAACAAACACGATAGAATATCTTGTCACTTAAAATATTGCCTTAAATAACTATACAACAGATAAATTTGAGCATGTGAAGGCTTTCAAGACTAATAAATGTGCAACATCCAACAGACAAATATAAGTATGAAGAAGTGATAATGCTGTACCGGAGTGACCGGAGATGTTTGCTGATGAGCCGGAGGCGGTGTGCGAGGCGCCGCAAGATCCGGATGCTGCGTCCGTTTTTCAATTACATTTATTTTATTAAATAATAGAAAAATATGATATGCACAGTCAATCTGATGTATTGAGACTTTAGAGAAATCATATTCTTCTTTTGGAAGCAATGAATGCACTGCACTATTGGTTTCTTTTTTTATTGGTGAGGATGCTGTTTTACTTTCTACGTTCAACAATATATGAAATTCGATAATAAATTAAACGAATTCGAATATAAAAAAATTAAATGCATATTAATTATAAAGATTAGATCCATTTTATTCTTTTGTTAATGGGATTAAAAATATTTTATTAATCTAAATGATATTCAATAAATTAATTCTACTCACCAAAGCAATTTGTCCTTGAGGGCTGACAGATGGGACAGTTGCAAGACCGGCTCTTGAGCTATTGGCACCTGGAAATAGTCAAATTAATTTATAAAATGATTGTATGAAAAATGTCAAAAACTTCACACATTTCCACGTAGGACAGGTCTCATAGAGCAGTACTTCCCAAACTGTGGGCCGCGACCCCCTGAGGGGCCGCAGATTTTCTCCGGGGGCCGCCGCAGAACATGTTTGAATTGAGGGGGGCCGCGGATTATTTTTTTCAGATTTAGGGGGCCGTAGTATGAAATTTTTTGGGAAACACTGCCGTAGAGGGACAGAACGCATAAATTTTCCATAATTGGCATTATTAATTCATTAATAAATATATTTTTTTGAACTATCGAACCGAATGAAGAGATGTATTTACCTGCTATGACTGGTTGAGGACCGAGAGCGGCGACATGCTTGAGCAAAGGTGGACTGGCATGCTGACCTTGAGCCCCTCGCGGGAGACTGGGACCTAAAACTCCAGGCCCTAATCCACCCCCTCCTGCCTGCATCATCACCTTAAATAACATAATGATTAATTAAAGGCACAGTAGGCAAGACAGCATTAATTAATAGTTATTGGAGAAGATAAATAATTTAATATTAAAATGGAACCATATACAGTCAATCCTGTTTTTATGCGGTAGATGCGTTCCACGAAATATCGCATAAAAAAAGACATGACTTCCATACAATAAGTGGGATGCGTTCCATGAATTTTAAAATCCGGATAACTTTGAAACAGCGAGTCAAAATATACCCAAAATCGCATAAAAAAAAACTTGACTTTCATAGAAAAAGTGGGGATACGTTGCATAAATTTTAGAATCCACATAACTGTAAAACAGCGTGTTAAAATATACACTAAATCGCAAATTATAGGAAAATTAGGGGAAAAACACAACGTAAAAATATTAAAAAATATTCAGTCGCTGTATGACAATTCTAAGTTGGTTTTAAAGCATGTGGTTCTAAATCACTCTTTTCGGAAGAAATAATCTGCATCAATTTCATAAAACTATGGTTTTCAGAGTTTTTTTCTTAATTAATTAATTAATTTGTTATGCAGTTTGTTATACCCATAAATATTTTTTTTAAACTATCGTTGAAACTTGAATGCACATTCAGAATCTGAATCATTTAGAATGAAATGATCTTCTAATTTACTGAAAAGTTGGAGACCTTTTTGAATTATTTTCTCAGTGAAAGAACTGGAATTTCTTTCAGTTCATCATCGTTTTCTGGTTTTTTGTCAATAGTTAAAGTTAAATGAATGACATCATTGTCACTTATAGCATTATCCATAAGTAATTCGTCGATACAATTTTCGCTAAAGGTATCAAACCTTTCTCCGCCAAATTCATGTGCTTAAGTAATCATTTCAGCTAATGTTACCGATGTTTCAATGGTTTCATCAACTGAAACATATCTAATCTAAGTGGGTGGACTTAATTCAGCGATGGCAGATGGAACATGATTTAAACAGTCCAAAATCGTATTTTTTTCCAAATGTCGGTTGTATTTATGATTCATTCTCTATTCTATCCAAAATACAACGATACATGCTCTCGATGTAAATTTAACATTTTTATATATCGTAAAATATAGTACATTTTTTTAAAATTTGCATTTCTAAAAAACCGCATAACTTCGAAATCGCATAAAAAAAAACTGCATAAAAACAGGATTGACTGTATAGTCTAATTAACAAACCTGCTTCTGAGGAGGTGGCTGTACGGCAATCAGCTTGAGTTGAGATGGCTGCGTCTTAACCGGAGGAATAATCTGCGGACGAGGAGAAAGTGTTCCACTCACGCTCAACACTCCTACATGAGCCGCCCCTGTCACAACTGGAACACCCTTCACTGCCATCCGATGAGGTCCGAGTTGCACGATATTGGTCGTTTTCACTTCGGTAACCACAGACTTTGGAATAATGATAGGCGGCACCGGTACTGTCACAGGTGACATCGGGCTAGGAACAAGAACATCTAATGGGGCGTCATCTGTAGCTGGTATCACAGAAACCTCTGGCTCTGGTTTTCGAATAACCGCAGGAGTGATCGTAGGAACAGGCAGTGACCGACTCTGATTCTTGGAGACCAGTAAATTCCGGTGAACGGTTTCTCCTGGCCGGTCATTTTGTTTAATTTCGGCCACAATAGATCTGCATTAGTAAAAAGATTTCTCATTAGACCTTAGAATCGAGTAAATCAAGAATAACTAGTATGTGCATACATATAGTATATATCGTCGGTGATCAGCCAAAAAGCTTTAAGTCGAAAAATGGGTGTTTTGAGTTATGAATGCAGAACGATAGATTAAAACATTATCCATCATGAAAAAACAAACACACCTAGATTCCATTTATTTATTTTGTTATTTAAAAAAGTAATACTACCTAAGTCAATTCCGTTGACAGTTAGGACTGATAAAAAGCTTCAACTAACTTGAAGCTTTTTAGCTGTACAGATTTTGGTGAATTGTTGTTTATTTCGTCGACTTAATGTTTATGGTCAAGCTACGTTGACAGTTCGCTCTCTTGTTTTATCCTTTGATTTGAATTTAATTGTATTTTATATAATTATTTATATACCATGTACCAATTTACGTCGAAATAAAATGGTTTTTGTGGTAGCTGTCGATTAAAATAGGAATAAATGTAAAAGGTAAGTCACTCTATTTAACATAACCTCATAATGACGTTTGCTTCACAATTGATTGTTTTTGTATTGACACAGCGTTCCTTTGTTGTAATTACTAGTAATTTGAATGAAATTGTTAACAGCGTACGTTTATTTTATATTCCAGATGAAAAATCTAGTGATGTGGATAGCAATCCATGGAGAACTCTACTTTACCGTTTAACGAAGAAAAAAAAAAATTCGTAAGGCATGCATGACACTAGTAAGTGTATTAACCAATCATACATTATAGTGAAGCCGGTTTGTACGACAATACTTTGATTCATCCCTCCATTATTGGTTTAACATTGGTGTAGCCTCAGGAAGATTCCAGTAATATGAAAAAATATGAATTTAATTAAGCCTACACTTGCATACATCTTTATGGTAACGTTATTGATGTTTATGAATATAATTCCAGAAATTTGGCTGAAAAACATCACGGTGACTTGGAGAATATGCCCTAAATACCATGACTCATGTGATATGGATGAAGGACTATAGGTTAACTGACCAAATAAGAATGATATTGATAAACACTTATATTTGACTATTATTATATCAACACTATTCAATATATCTCTTTCAACTCTTCGTGTTTGTCTTTGGTTGCTGGTTGGATACACTAAAGGATTATTCTAGTTATGATCTCTTGGTCTCTAGTTGTCCTTTGTCTTCACCAATGATGATTATCCTTAATTCTTACTCACTGTTCCGTTCAGTTTATAATAATCTCATGTCTCCATTTTTATAAATTTCTATATTAAATATGTTCGAATGTTGCCTATGCTTATGCAATATAATCTTATTTTAAGATAAATAATTACTCACATAATATAAAAAGTAAACAATAATTTACTGCAACTTAAATCAAATTGAATAACAAAACATTTAATTAAGGATGTCAGTTGAATTGCTTGATGTAATTTCAATATCAGATTTGAACGATTCAAATTTAATGCTGTGTTTATTTTGTTATTTTACAGAAATCATTCAGCAAGGAATCAATGAGGATATGGCAAACAATTTAATTTATAATGAAGGTTGCCAATCAACTGCAGATATCTGCACTCGTTACAAAAAATAACAACATTATAGTACAAGTACAAGTAATTGCACCCCGACCTTAACGTTTGAATAAACGTAAACCTTTAGGATGGAAATGCAATGTACAAAAAAAGAAGATGAATCAAAGCTTATCTTATGAAAACAAAAATGGAGTTGTGAAATCTGCAAAACTACCTAAAATATTTGATTGCTCTATGTATGCTTTCATAGATTTCCAAGATTCTAAGCTGTCGATTTTTATCTTTTAATTATTTACATGATGGAATATTTCTACATTATGTATTATTTGTATTTAATTTATATTAGATGTCTTTAATTCTAACATAAAAGTGTCTGCCTTACATAAGTAACTTTAATTTTAAAAATGTGTAATTGATACAAACAAATGTTTTATTTTTTGAGAGAATTGTTTTTCATAATGAGAATTTTAATTTGAATTCCATCACATATAATATCAGTCATTAGTAATAATTTATTATTACAATCCTATATAAGTACGCAAATTAAGGTAAGTATATTATTAAGATAAAAATGAAGACGTATATTAAAAATAACTTGAGAATTTAGTTGAGTCGTATGAAAGTGAGGTTATAGAATTGGGAATGTAAAATTTTCTACATTTATTAATCAAAAATCATAAAAATCGAATTGTATTATGACTTTATCATACATGGATGCTATTTATATATAAATTTCTTATTTATATTACATTAATTCGTTTATATGACTTATTATTACTCTTTCATTACTTCGTAAATTTGACAGTTCGACAATATGACTTTTTGACCACCGTAAAAACACGAAAAGTGGACAAGGAAAAGACTTTAAGTTTTCTTTTTGTTGATAATTTCGAAAAACTTCATTTTATAACTATAAAATGAACTTTATTTTTATCA
Organism: Himalopsyche anomala; assembly: GCA_031772345.1. Classification (NCBI taxonomy): domain Eukaryota; kingdom Metazoa; phylum Arthropoda; class Insecta; order Trichoptera; family Rhyacophilidae; genus Himalopsyche; species Himalopsyche anomala. The sequence continues at coordinate 14,453,891 of CM062822.1, read as the reverse complement.
AATCGGATTCTCAGATAATTAAATAATGTCAAACAATACAATTGTCAGTTTAACAATTAAAGGTTCAGGTGTAGAAATAGAGAGGTTTCAATTTCATGAAAATCTTAAAAGTCGATTATCTCGAAACAAGGTTTTATGAATTAAAGCTTTTTGGCTGAACACCGACGATATAATATGTGCATACATATTATATATTTCAAACTGAAGCTATCTATGGTGAGTGACTCTGAAAGGTGGATAGCTCTTACCTGAGAATCTTTGTGGGACCATCGGAGACAGAAACTGTAGATACTTCTTTTGAGACTGTGCCGGGGACAGGAAGCAATGTGCCATCAGCACCCCTTCTCATGTAGACTAACTCTCCCGTTGCCGGATCGAGCATCAGCTCTTCTGAGGTTTCCTTCGGTGATTTAGTATCCGGGGCGGTTTTTAAAACCGGCATCTGAATTGGTGCAGTCACAGCGCTTCCCGATTCTAGTACGGTATCCCGCTTCACAGCAATCGCAGGCTTCACGGAAATCAAAGGCTTGTCGTGTTCACTCGATGTTACTGGTTTTTTTGATGACGATTCTGGTGTCTCTTCTGTGACCGGTAGCTTTTCTGACTGAATAACAATCAACTTGGGTGCAATTTCACTAAACGATTTCATTGGAGGTTTTATGATGGTGGTAATCGGCCTAACAGCCTGCATTGGTATAACTAGTACAGGCGCGTCAACATTCGGTGTGTCCAAAACTTTTTCAGATGTTATGATACATTTACTCTCCAAGGATATTTCCGGAACTTCTTTTTTGGACAATTTTTCATCACTACTATCAACCGATGTTTCCGATTCACGACGATCTTTATTTTTCTTAGGAGTGACTCGGGCCGATTTTCTGATATCCGAAAGAGTCTTATCGGGAGTAGTCGTTTTTATATTTTGACGAGTGGACCTCCTGACAGGACCAGAATCCTTGGCTACGGGGACGTTCTTTCCTTGCATAGATGAATTCTTAATGACATCTTCTATAACATCATCAACAGAATTCCTGGTGACATCTTTTTCCAATAACCTTTTTGATTTACGTGTATTAGCCGGCGGAGAGAGAAATTCTTCCGATTTTTCATCTTTCACTGTTGCGTGAGTTGGAGACACAGGCAAAAGTTTAACCTGAGGTGGAACTTCTTTCTGTGTTAAAGGTGCAGCCAAAACAGTAGTAATTGGATTTGAAATGACATTGGTCGTGACTGGACTTTTGATTGTAAGGATAAGTCTGGGCCGGGTCTCATTTTTGTTTTGGGAATTATCCGCTTCGTCACCTGAGTCTTCATGGAAATCGTATACGTCACCCGGAAGATTGAGTCCGGGGGCAGTGGTAGATCTTGATTTTTTATCAACTTTGACTTTTCCTCGACCTCTTCTAGGTGAAGCCGCACTGCCTCCTCTGGCCGGTTTAGCGCCTTGTCTAGTTTGCACCCGTTCGATTGCCTTATCTTGAATTTTACGACCTCTAGATCTTCCTCCTCTTTTAGCATTCATTTTAGCATTAAACATATCAGCGATTTGATCACTGATTTCATTCAATGGCTTAAATAATATGTTTACGGCAGCTGTCAGATTTTCTTTGACCGGTTTATCAAGATTTTTGTTTTGCGGCATAGTCTCAGGCCATTCGGGTTTGACATCCTCTTCAGACAATTCACCAGGCGAACAGAGAGCGTCTACTTTTTTTATAACCGATTCTATGTTAATATCTTTTGATGACCAATAATCGCTGTCTTCTTTACTATCAACATTTTCTTTGTGATCGAGCATATTAGGAAGGTCATTGTCAAACACTTTAGCAATTGTCAGCTCTTCCGCAGGCTTTAGATTGTCAGGCTTTAGATTGTCTGGCTTTATTTCCGGAATAATTTTACTAGTATCGTTCTGCAAGTTAACACAATTGTATGATGGGATAATTTGCAAAGGAGGTTTCTCAATCTTACTTTCAGATGATGTCTGTTTTAGAAGCTCCTCAAAGTCCGTTTCACATTTAGGTTTTTCAGTGTTTTCTAGTACAACACTCTTTATGTCCACAGATATGGCTGGCTTATCTTTTTCTTTGGGCAACAATTGCGGTGTCTCCTTCAAAATAGTTATTTCTGATACTGATTTCATTGAAGAGTTTCCACTGATAGATTCAATGGAATTCATGTGGCGCGATGCTGGCAGACTGTCCGCAACATTTGAGGGCAATATTTTTGGTACCAAGTTGACTGTTGCATTAATATTTGGCGTTTGAATGGTAGAAAGTGGTACTTGAGCATATTTGCCCACATCATTGGTTAAATTCTTAGATAGTGATGGAGGTAGAGTGACTGATACATTATCTTCCTTTCTTTGCACTGCTTGAGATAATCCAGCTACAGTGGTCGGGACAAATCGTAAAATATTTTGATGAGGTAAATTTCCTACTGTGTGGATTTGTTTTGCGTTAAGATTGTCTTCTGTTTGTGTCAAAGCTCTGGGCGAATGATGCAATAATGGTGAGTTAAGATTTGCAGTATTAATGTGAATAAGAGACGGCTGGATCGAATTTTGCTGTATTATCGGCACCCTTTTGGGTTGTTCGGGACCGTTGAGATGGGGCAATATTTCAATTGGTTTTTCAGGTATCACAGTTGAGGTATTCAACCCTACTTTATTCAGTGCGTTACTCGTTCCGACCGCAAGTGTCATTGGAGAATTATGATTAGTTATACTGGACACGATTCTGCTCTGAGCCATGATTGTCGGGTTATGGGCAGTGACCATTCCAGATGCTGAAAACATAATTTTAGAGCCGGGAATAATGTCTTGATTCACCCTCATATCAGACTTTCTAGCATCGGTGGTTGAGATTAGTTTAGGAGGGTTGACGATTATCGGATTCCCACAAGAGAGAGCATTTTTTGGCTGCTGCATGTTCATACTGTTAATATGGAGAGGTTTAGAAATCGGTGCCAACACTGGTGTAATTGGCAGCCGACTGAGCTGAGAAGAATTATTTTGATTTAACACAACTGCATTTGGATGGCCAGGTGATAGCATTGATCGATTGTGATGAACCAGCGGAAGGTGTGTTGTTTGTATGGGGCTCAAAGGCGGTTGCTGCATTCTGACCATAGTGATCTGTCCCGGGGATCGATGCTGAATGCCTGATGGTGGTGTCAGGCCAGGTGGTGAATTCAAGGTTTGAGGCGCCGTAGTTAATATTGTCATATTAGAAGCTTTATTGGAAATATCGGGGCTCGTGAGGGATTTAGGCGAATGCAGTCTAATATCTCCGGTCATTCTTGGCGATATAACAATGCCAGGCGGTCTCTGATAAATTACATGTTGATCAGGAATTTTTATGGTAGGCGGCTGCTGAGCATTGAAAATATTTGAGGGACGTTGTATTTGATTGATGACTTGATATGTTGTTTGTATTTTTCCTGAATTCGAGAGCACAGGGCGACATTGTACGCTCACCGGTTGATTGATGGGTTTTAAATGTAGGATCGAGGTGGTGATGTGGACTGGTTTATCATCTCTGGTCTGAACTGAATTATTCAGCAATAAGGGCGGCTCTTTAGGTTTATGCGTGGCACCCAATGTCCAGGTTTTAGAAATCACTGTGGGCGGTGTGATAGAACTCTGGACAGTTTCTATTAATTTAGGGGGCATCGCAATGTCTTCAATCACTGTTGCTTTGTTTTCAATTATTATTTTATTGCCAACAGGTGACGGTTTCGATATTGACAATTGAGGTGTTTCATTTTGATTGTCTGGTAGAACAGGTAAACTGGCTGCAACTTTAACTGGAGATTGAGGGCGATAAAAGGAACTGACCGGCGGTGGCCCACAATTTTCCCGGTTTTCTGATGGTTTTATATGTTGATCTCTAGATTCTTCGCCGTCATCGGTATCTGTATCAATCTGTAAATCATTCTCTGATAACGGAGTATCTGGCTTAATTTCCAGCTCTCCAGCATTGAGGCTCTGCACAGCTTGTCGCATTTCTTCAGCTTCTTCATCGGGAATGTTATCATTCACTTCCGGTGACACTGTCACCGTTTGCGTAGATGGGCTTTGTGTATTTTCACCATAGCAATCATTGAATCCCCCGGTCCTACCACTGAAGCTCTCTCCCAGTAATGCGGCGACAGCATCCTCGGTTTCTTCCTGGGATATGACTGCGCGAGGCTTTTCCTCAACTTTTTCTTCATTTTTTTGAATGTCATTTTCCACAGTAATTACAACGTTTTTTTCAACAGTCACTTCCTTACGGTCAATTACAGCACTCTCAAAATCTGATATGCTTTTCACAGCATTTTCACTTATACTTTCATCTATATCAGATCCAAAGCCAGGAATAAACTTTTCAGAAAGCCTTCTAATTTCTGCAGGCTTAGCGACAACAACAGATTTTGGCGTAGGTGATGGAATTTCATCAGGCATGAGGATTGGAGAAGTACAAACTGCGGCTGAGGGTTTATTCGGTGGGGGGCTGTCTATCAACCTAGGAAGACTAGGAGAAGGCAATGTCGGCTTGCACTCAATTTTTGGTGGAATATCCGACTTATCCAGATCATTCATTACAACAAGACTTTCTTGGTGAATTTCAGAAGGTTGTTTCGATTCATTATCCATACTTCGATCGATCCTCTCATGGTGGTGATGATGATGGTGGTGGTGTTCTTTTCGACTTTGTCGGTCTTCTCTATTTTTCTTTTTCTTTTTCTTTTTTTCTTTGATCTCTTTGTTAATTTGATCACTATGCCTATGGATGAGAGGATTCAGAGAAGATTCTCTGCTGTCATCGCCATCAGTAAACCTGAAGACATCAGAATCGTTGGACTTAACCATAGATGATAAAATATCTACTTTTTCTGGTGGTCGTCTGATTTCAGGTACAGAATCAGCAAATAGACTTGCTTCGATCGCTTTACTGGCGGCATCAATGTCTAAACTATTTTCATCATCTTTGATTATGGACTTCCGTTCTTTTCTCTTCTTATCTCTGCGCTTTTTCAATTCATCCTTCAAACTCTCTCTCGCTGTTTCTTCTGTTTTCAAATCATTATTGCATACACTGTCAGAGTCAGATAAAGATGTTTTCGATGTGAAAAATGAATTAATCTTATCCCTAGAGTTTTGATTTTCAATGGAAGAAAATTCTTTGATGCCAACGTCAGACTCATCAGAAAACGGCCCAAAAATATCTTGCATTTTTTCGCCACGTGTCATATTATTCGCAGGTTCAGATCGTTGATCCGATCTATCAAGAAGCCTCTTAGGTTTCTTCAGTTGGAATTTATCATCTTTGAGCGAGTCGCACGAGTCGTTTTTTATTTTATCTCGTTTTTTGTCTTTCTTAATTGTATGCTTCCTCTTCTCCATGGCAGCTTTATTCTTTGAATTACGCATATTATTGATAATTTGCATTTTTTCATGGTAATCATTTTTAGCTTCATCGTCCAAAGGAAAACTTTTTTGTCGTTTTTGCTTCTTTTTGTGCTTTCTACGGATATCAAGATAAGTAGATTTATGAACTGAATCAGAAATGATACCCTCGCCTTCTGAGGATATATCACAGAGAGTAGGTTTTATATCCAGGTAATTATTTTCAACTTTAATTTGAATATCTGTTTGCAAAAGTGTCTTTATATCAGTGAGTGTCTTTATATCGGTGAGTGGCTTTTTATCATCTAGGGACATGCAGTTTTCAATAAATAGTTTTGTATCATACTCATCTGGCTCCATCTTTATATCGAGCATTTCATTTTTGAATGGTTTTAATCGTTTTTTATTTTCTAGATCTTCACAGTGCAAGTCGGATGATGGGAATATTTTCATCAATTTATCTACATTTCTTTTAATGGCTTCATCTTCAGAAGTATCAGATATAATTCGAGACCGAGAATTTTTCCTAGAAATTAACTTGCTGGATGTATCATCCGTACTCTCCCCGTCACATATATCCCGAATTTTCTGATGGGTAAACTTGAACTTTTCATGGTCGTTTTCAGAGTCAGTGGTGGTGAGGTCTCGATTCCTACGTCGGAGATCGTCTTCCGAGGAGCTGTCTCCTACTGACTTGGACGTAGAAAACTTCTTGTGGTCTTTGTCCATATCGCTGTCATCGTCTGAACTGTTGGATCTTTTCTTTTCCTCTCTCTTGGCACGACTCTGTTTCAATTGTGAAAATCTTGCCTTAATTTTTTCTTGTCTCTTTTCTTCTTCTTGCTTTTGCATATTTTTGCAAGATCGGGCTTTAACTTTATCATACATAGAAATGTAGGTCGGTCCTTCATCTACAATATCGAATATTGAATGTTTTTTAGGCTCATCGGAGTCAGATGTGTCAGTGCTGTTGGTTAATTTTCTAGGTTTTTTTCTAATAGTTTCAGTTTTAGGAGTGGTACACTCTTCTCGACTTTTCCTTTCAATCGACAGCCTCTTTTCTTTCATATCTTTTTTACGATCGTCAACTTTCGGTTTCTTCCCATCTTGCTGTTGCTGGAATGAGTTTTGCTGCAATGCATTCTGTTGCTGTTGCAGTTGCAGCTGTTGTATCTGCTGTAATTGGTGAAGCCTTTTCTTCTCTTTCATCTCTTTCTTGAGGGCTTGTTGTTTCTCATCTTCTTCGCTTGAACGTAATTCAAGGTGAGCTAAAAACGCTTTATGGGATGAAACATCTCTCTCTTTTTCAGAATCAGGCGTACTTGACTCCTCTTTTATTTCAAGTTCATGTTCTTTTGAAAACTTTTTACACCTTTGCTTCTCTACAAATTTAACATTTTGTAAGTCGATGGACAACTTATCAGTGGCATCACTTTCAATTTTGACATCAATATCTGCAATTCCATACATCGAAATTTCAGCAACTTCGTCGTTGATATTCTTTTCTTCGAAATCTCTATTTATTAAGTCATCTCTTCCTTGGCAGAACTTTTCTTTGACAGCTTTCTCTTTGAGATCCTTAGGATCTTTATCTTTCACATTGACCTCTTTGATGATTTTCTCCTTAAGATCTTGATCTTTGGAAATTTTATCAATGCTTTCCATTTCTTTAACTGACTTATCTTTCATATCCTTCTCTTTCATATCTTTCTCTTTAAGATCCTTCTCTTTGAGACCTCTGTCTTTGATATCTCTGGACTTGTAATCTTTATCCTTCAAATCCCTCTCTTTGTCTTTCAGTTCTTTCGGTTTACACTTTTCATCTAGTTCTTTGACATTCTTTTTATCGTCTTTAATTTTCTCTTCCAATTGTTTTGACAAATTATTTTTAATAGACTTTGGATATTTACTTCTATCAGAATACTTAACAGAGTCTTTGGAATCTCTTCTTTCTGTTAATTTTTTGCCATCGGAATGTAATTTTGACTTTTTAATCTCTTCGTGAGAAATATCCGTGCCATCTTGCGAACTAATTCTTCGCTTGATTCCGACGCTGGCTGGCAAACTGCAGCTAGAGTTGAGCCTCTCTTTTCGTTTGGCTTCATGACTGCGGTGTTCACTGTGCGAATCTAGAGAATAATGTCGCTGCTTGTCAATATCTGAACTGTAACGTTTGGCTTTCAAAGGAATTTCAGCTGGCACGACTTGCACGTGAGCATGAGGTTTATCATTATCGAGAAAAATCTTATCCCGTAACTTTTCGTTACAATTTGATTTCACAGATTCAGATCGCACATCCTCGTCTTTATCTTTGGAATTACTCTTAGGAGAAGAATCTTTATCACAGTGACGACTTTTATGGTTTTCGTGTATGTGCTTTATGGACTTTGTGAAAGAATGACGAGACTCGTCTTTTGTATCAAATGTGTCTAAATCTTTAGACTTATTTGAATCATGTGAATTTCGAGAAGCCGTCGAATCACTAGAATCTTTCCGAGTAATTTCTCTTACAGAATCATCACGAGAAGATTTCCTACTTCCATCTTTGGGTTTCACTCCATCATGGAACTTATTGGTCCCATCTTTTCTGTTGTCAATGTGAGGCTCTTTCTTGTGACCATCCCGGTGACGGTGACGGCTAGAGTCAGACCTCTCTGCGGGATGGTCTTCTTTGTCTCTTCTTTTCTCTCTACAGGAAGGATTAGATTCGTTTGCATCAGATAACTCCCTCTCAAAGCACTTGTCTTCTCTTTTCTTAGTGTCTTTTTCATTTCGATCTTTTCTCCGATCATATTTTTCAGGTTTACTTTCAGTCAAGCGTTCAGATTTCTCTGATCTGTCCTTTTCGATTTTGTCTTTTTCCTGTTTCTCCCTTTCTACTTTTTCCCGATCCACTTTCTCTCGTTCCAATTTCTCCCGTTCTAACTTCTCCCGTTCTAACTTCTCTCGTTCTACCTTCTCGCGTTCTAACTTTTCGCGTTCTATTTTTTCTCTTTCGATTTTCTGCCTCTCAAATTTTTCCTTTTCAATCTTTTCCTTTTCTAATCTTTCCCTTTCTTGTCTCTCTCTAGCTATTTTTTCTCTTTCTAATTTTTCTCGCTCCAAACGCTCTTTTTCTTTTCGCTCCCTGTCTAGTCTCTCCAGCTTTTCTCTTTCTAATCTCTCTTTTTCTATTCGCTCTCTTTCCAACCTTTCACGCTCTCGCTTCTCTTTCTCCATTTTATCACGGTCTAACCGTTCCCTCTCTCGTCTGTCTTTCTCCAGTCTGTCCCGCTCAGCTCGCTCTCTTTCGGCTTTTTCTTTTTCTGTTCGCTCTTTGTCTAACTTCTCTTTTTCCATTTTGTCTTTTTCAATTTTATCTCTTCTATCCCTCTCTAACCTCTCTGCTAGCTCTTTTTCAGCACGCTCTTTTTCTGCTCTTTCTTTTTCTAGGCAAACATTCTCTAATTGCACTTTGGCAATTTTGGTAATGGCTGAAGCGAGTCGATCTACATTTGTTTTCTCCACAGATTCGGCTGAAGGTTCAGTGCTAGCCATATCTAAGGAGTCTTTCTTGACTGCAAAATTACTTTCTTCTCTTTTTTTCTTTTCACTGTCAGATTTCCCACTATCTCTTTCTAAAGGTTTATTTTCTGAATCACTCTCTGGTGAATCTCTTGACTCATTCAGATCCGGTGAGAGGGAAACTCTGCTCGTCCCACACGATAACCTTCTGTCTGAAGATTGAACTACACCAAACCGATCTCTTGGATCGGTAGAAATTTTAATATCTAATTTTTTATCACTTTCGTTACATTTTCTATCACTGTTATTGGAGTTTTCACAAGTTTTCAATTTGAGAACACGCTCGGTGGAGACATCAGTCACTAAGTCCGCGGGTGCTCGTGGAACGTCTGAAAGTTCATTCTTTCTTCTATCTAAAATGTCATTATCACACTTAATTTTTTCGTCTCCACCGTTCGGCGAGCCAATCATAAATCGACTATTCTCAGGCATTAAATCGCCCGGATCCAGTTCACTCCGAGGCACGTTAGCACAGCCAGCATGATCGGCACCAAGCCGTTCAGCTGGGGACCCACATGGTGATACATGTGTTTCAGGAACATCCGCTGGGGCAGGTGGAGGAGGAGGTGGAGCCGGAGGTGGCGGCGGTGCACCGTCCGGTGGTACACCACTGGGGGGATGCGAAGGAAAGGGATATTGTAATCCCTTGGCAGGGGCGAGCGGGGTCGTCGGAGGAGGGGGAGGTGGAATCACTTTTGGTATACCGAGTCCTGGTGATCCGGCAAACGGTGAGCGGCCCGCGGCCTGAGGTGAACCGAGAGGAGAAGGGCTGAGGCGTGCACCCGAAGGGCTGGGGATTGCGCCTAAGCTGGTGGCGATCTCTCTTTTATCACACACATTCTCTAGTCTTTTAAGGTCTTCATCGAACACCGACCGCTTAGCTAGTACGGACCGCATGACTTCTGACGGCTGCAACTCGGCGATATCCAAGTCGAGAAAGCGTCGGCGGAAACGAGGTCGCTCGGTAGCATCAGGTGCAGTAGGGGCTCTGGCTCCTGATCCTGACCATCTCTCGTATCTTTCATCTAAGCTTCTGATTCTTTCGTCAAGCGATGGCTCTGCTGGCGAAGGGGAAGAATCCGGTGAAGAAGCTGGAGATGGCACTCTCGGTATAGGGTGGGCAGGAGGAGACGCTGGAGGCGGAGGCCCAGGTGGCTCACCAGGAGAAGCGGGCATAGGTGTCCTTGCAAGCAACACCTGGGCAGCAAACCTAGGCAGTGGCAGGCACATAGGAAGTGGACGCCGGGGAGGCGCTGCGCGTCTGGGCTCAGCAGGGGATGGAGTCTCAGGCCTTTCATCGTGCAGTGGCGTGCCAGGTCTGGAGGCAGGACTAGGCGACCGCCAGCGGTGTCGAGATGCCTCACTTCCACGCCTCCTTTTCCCTCCGGCAGAAGGAGAAACATCTCGATGATGCCGTCCACCGGCCTCGCCAGATGGTCTCCTTCCAAGAGATGATCGCTCACTCTGTCAATCGAAAAAAGGATTTATTTAAAATTAACGTATTCAAAGCAAACTATATACCTCGCTATTTACCAAGTGAAATCATTACTACCTTAAAGCGTTTCTTTGGACTGATAAGTTCATCACCGCTACTGGTGCACTCTTCTAACTGCTCGAGCAAGTGAACTCTCTCTTTTTGCAGGTGACGCATGTTGGTTTGGGGAGGGGGAGGGGGTAGGACGCTGGCCACTGATACTACAACCACGCTTTGCAGTGAAGGTGCCCCGCTTGCTGTTTGTCCTCCTCCTCCCCCTCCCCCTTCTCTCGTACCCTCGTAGGCAGCTTCTGATCCTGATCCACCACTGAACTCCTCATACCTGCACAAACAAAACCAAAGAATCGTGTTAGGGTGTAGATCACCTAGATATATCTCAGACAACGAAATGGGTAAACGCATTTATAAAAAAAGTAATGCTATGATAAAAAAAAAACGATTAATATACGATAACCGAGTCAAAAATAATTATTATTTTTTCTTTGATGATTCCATGTCTTCGTTTTTCCTACTATTATTTTGCTTTCATTTTTTCTGAACATTATATTATAGTTTATAATGCATCACCAGAATAAATCGAAATATTGGAAGTATATTGGGTATATCGTCTTCGTCTAAAAATAAAATAACGACAGCTTGGATAACCATTCCGATAGTAAAGAAGTAATTCATTTAATTGCCCCCAGAGTCCAACTGTCTGTTAATGACCTCCTTCCGCTGCCAATGAAGGGATATTTTTAAGCAATTAATTATTTTATACCGTTGATTTAAAAAAATTGTTAGAAATTACACACCGAAAACAATGCAGTGGGTTTGAAAAAAGTTCCAGGAGTATTGTCGACATGACTGTTGCCACTTACTTCCTGAATTTGGTGGGTATGAAGCAGCCATGCAATCATAAACACTGTTTTTGATTAAATAATGCTATGACTACTGAAAATCTACTGAGCGTCGACCGTCATCAAAAATATATTTTCTTTGCGTGTATGCCTAAAAGAGTTTTATAAATACTTCCCTACCTTTCGATTAGATTGTTTGCGGTTTGTTCACTATAAATTTTCAATCTTCTTAATCACTCACAACCACTCACAATCAGTCATCATCATTACATACTGTTAACTACTCCATTATATGGTACGGATAAATCTTAATAAATATATATTGTCGTCAATACTGCAAGAACACTTATCATGAATTTTTATAAATTTTACAGGAGACAAAGAACAATGAGGAGTATGGACGTACATGTACGTCGGCGCTATTTTTCTGTAAATGTGAATGGAAGTACTTTAAACTCAACACAGGAGTGTCTGTCTGTAAGCATATATATGCTCCAAGTATGAATTACATATATTCACTGAGAAAACGTCACAAAATTATCATGTTAAAAAAGGCACTAAATTAAACTATGGTCTGTATAGATCTATTCACTCCTCTAAAGGTTAATGAGTTCCGTTTTAAAGATGTGTAAATACAAAAATGTGCCAATTATATAAGAAATCGCAGCAGATAAAAAAATATTCTTGCCCAAAAAATGAGTTATTTACAATATTGGAGACCATATAATGATTCTAATAATATTCCAAATACAGGCTGTCAATGGGAACAGAGGTTGGGTATTGGCTATGACTGACATATGAACCAGAACTGAATTTGCTAACCGACTGGAAACATGTCAAAGACGTAAAATAAAACTTCTGTTTAGTAATATTTACAAAATTCGGACGATTGAGCGGAGAAAGAACATGATATTCTCAGTCAAATAAATTTAGATTTTAGTGCTATCTCTTTTGTAACTCAAACTAAGGTTTTTGGATAGCATATAAACTTTGAGACCAACTCAACAATAACTGTTGCAAAAAAGTAGCGGAATATCAAATTGAAATTGAGGAAAAAATAACAAATGACATTTTTAAATTTTACCGTTTCATTAACAAAGAATATAATTAATTATCACTTACTGCAAGCTTTTCCAATGTAATATTGTCAAAACATTATAAATCATTGATACATTGTTATAGGTTAATTAAATTCCTTGGCCATTACGCTATAGGCTCCTTGACTGTATGATTATGATCAGTAATAGTGAAACATTTTACAAATTTTAATATCAATTTAAATAAATTGTCTCGAATCGCAATATGAACAGCAATGCAATATTTGATTTTTAAAAAAATTGAAATTTGGGGAAAGGGTTGTTTGTCCCACTTTCATTCATCGACCACATCTGTGTATTTCAAAATGAATAGTATGGATTTTTAACTAACTTTACTTTTCATATTTTTTTTTTTTAGAAAAAATCGAAATATGACTTTTCAAGGAGCCTATTTTCTCTGGCAAAATTACAGATGGCATAACTGTAATCATAATACTAAATTTAAAAAAAAAAATACAAATGCATGTGATACGATATATATATATATATATGTATATATATATATATATAAATATACAAAAAAATATATCAGCATGCTTTAATAGGACTGAATCTATTACAAAATAATTATACTACATAATAAATAATATAATTAACAATGGGAATAAATATGGAATGCTGATAAATCATCAAATAACAGTGAACCAATAAAAGCATTTATTTGTTTATTTAGCTTCAAAAAATACCAATACTACGAACACCTAAAAACTTAATAAATGAGTAGTCTGGTATCAAAAGCAGAACTGTTCCATACATGATGTATAGAACAGTTCTGCTTTTGATACCAGATGACTCAATTATGATTGGACTTCATGCGTAATATATATAATATTTCCAGTTAAGTCTGTGCGACATCTAGAAATTGTGTATATCGCGAAATACATTTTTTTGAAGGAGTATTCATAAATGAACATTCGATACTTGTTTTAAATATGGCCTATAATGCATCCTAAAATTAACACACACTTTCTGATTTACAAATTGGAGGTAACATCCGATGTTACTTATTGTATCTCGCAGCTCACTTCTGAACCACCAGCCAATCAAGAATTCTCTTTACTCCTTTGACTAAAATAATATTTTTCTACCAGTATTATTATTACTTATTACTGTGGTGAACAAGGAGAAACTGAGATATCGTTACAAATCCATACCAAGTATCAACGAATATTAATGAATGCTACACGTGATTATGAGCCTTAATTTAGTTCATTAGAACGAAAGACAAAGATTTAGTGAAATTAGAAAATAATTGCATGCCATAAAACAAGCAAGTACATTCTTCTGAAATTAAACGACGAATTCTCCACTGCACTTATTATATGTAAAAAAATAAATCATTTAGGTCCACTGAAATTAACCCATATAACATTGATTTCCTATTTCTCCGACATAGTTGATAATTCCATGGATGCCTAAGGTGAACTAGTTACAGTTGGCGACATACTTTTTGTAAAAACTAGAGAAAAACAATTTTATTAGATAGAATATATGAGAATATTATTTATAGAATCACCTAAACAATTTCAAGCAATTCGGATCAAACCAAAATGATTCCTCAGAACAGCTAGGTGACTGGAGTACCCGCAAATGAGCGAGTAACCATTTATTTAATAGAAGGAGTACTACTATCGCATCACGAATTTTCAGAAATTCAACAAATATTAAACAGCTAGGTAAGTGAGCGAGACAGAGAGAGAAGCGATAAAAAGTGAATCTGACCAAAAAAGCATCAGCTGACGGTTGAAATTCAAGCCGAGCAGTTTGTAACAAACCTTCGGTATCCCAAAGCGAATATGGATACACAAAAGTTTGTATAAATAAAAACATCAAACAAAAACGATAGTTGAGTACGAAAGACTGGCGCACGGAAAACACAGAGCACAGGAAAAGCTCACTACCACAATCGATCAAAACAATAAATGCAGACAGACGAACGCAGGGATGCTGTGTCGAAAAGATTGGAAGTAAGGATGAAAGAAAGAAAAAAAGAAAGAAAAAGGAAAGAATGTTTGAAATGTGTTACGAGAGCCCTACCTGAACCTCCTGTCAGAGAATTGCGACACGGAGTCAAATTGTTGGGTGGAGGTCTGTGTTTGGAAGCGCGAGCCGCGCCCGCTGCGACTGTACGAGGTTGGGATGTTAGCGCGTGCACGGGGACCACTCTCATACCTGACACAGACACGCACACGGCTTTTTACAAAGGGAACAGTCGACACCTCCCTCCCCTTTCTGAATCGCCTTTGATCGCCAGTTGTACCCTGAGAAGGGAGTGTCGCCAGAGAGCTGAATACCCTTTCGATTTGATCTTTGCAACATACACAGGTACCTCGCTTAATAACTCCATCACTGCCCCAGGTCAGACTTATAATGACATGTTCCTTCGGTTTCCAAATCATTCACACTGAGATTGAAGTGACTTTTTTGATTTTTTAAATGATCTACAAAAGGGCAGCGGAGAATACGAAACAGCTCAATCTTTCAGGACCAACACAATCTATGTCATCCGTGGACGTCGTTTTGAATTATAAAGTTTCGGTGAAGTTGAAAAAGGAGGGATCGCGGTTTCTGACTCCATTAAATGAGGTACAAGCGTATTCGATAGATTTTACTATCTCTACGAATAGTAATGACGGACAACAATCATTATTGGTAATACTGAACACAAATACATGAAAATATTTATTTTATTATCAATACATATGAGAAAAATGTTAAATGATTTTGAAACAGTGCAAAAGCTCTTTTGTACTATGTATGTACATAAAATAGACTGCAGAAAAGAAGGACATTAATGCACTGGCAAATCTCCATTTGACCGTGTCAAATTTGATCCAAGCATACTGTTAGCTAACACAAGGATAGATAGCATTCAACATAACATCTATATCAAGTATATAATGATTCTGAATATCAGGATCATGAAATGGACAAATAAAATTTAGAATCGTTATGTCAAGCATTATTTATTCAAATAGAGCGATGAAACGGAGGTATTGCCAGAAAAGACCACCGTAGCTGATAAAATAAGTGATTATCAAAGCCTGATGAAATGTCAGTCATAGGAGACAAATTATTAATGGCCAGTCATGTTTTTCTTAACTCTTAAAAAGTGTACAAAAACATGAAAACCACATGAGGTGGTTAATGGTTACTTCCAATCAAGAAAATGAATTCATGTCAAATGATGACATTTGCAAGTATATGTTTTGGAACTGTAGAAATTGATCAAAATGTGTTTCAAAACAAGAAAGGAGTAAACATACAGAACCAAAAAAAATTGATAGTTATTAAAAACCTAGACAAACATTAAAAAATAGTAAGATTTCGACTGAAGGTACTTGGTGGAATTTCAATATTAAATTTGAATCATTCAAATTATGTACATCCTAACAAGTTTTAATTTGCCAACCGCCTGATTTCTGAGAACCACTCGTTCAACACGGATGAAGGGATTAAAATATTACACTCACACAGGAAAATTTGAATATTGGAAATTAATAGGGCAGAGTTTTTCAAGTATAGTAACCAATTTTAAATGAGCAGGTAAATCTGCCAAATACCCCATTCTTGTATCCTATATGTAAGTTAATATATAATTATAAATTTTCCAGCAAACAAAATAAATATAATTCTTGAAATTACTCACCATTCAAATTTGTAGGCATTCCCATGGGTTAATCCATTTCGCCAGCAATGGCTTTAAGCTTAGTGATACATTTATTTCTTATGTAAACACGATAAATTTATTTACTAAACGTCAGTTCAAGTTCAACTGTGCACTCGAACGCCTGATGATGCTGAAGGGCGAAACTCGTGTCGTTAGTGACAAAACTTGCGTGAATGTACATAATTAAGCGATTCAAATTTAATAAAAAAAAAAATAGGTTTTCATTTCCTAAACTAATCTTAGCTAAAAGAAAAAAAAAATTGCTTTCTTTAGTCAAAATGTTAAAATTCATTTGGGAATAAAGTGGGTAAAGTATTCTGGTAAACTTACTCATTAGATTTATAAATTGTATTCAATTGTTTTGCATATTTACTCCTTAAATACTTTTTATGTGTGAATTTCAAGGGATAATATCAGTGCAGTTTTAAAGACTTAAAAAAAACATGGTTCACAATAATGCCTGATGAAAATGAAAAGATGGCACATACATCATTGCAGTGGCATTAAGGAAAGACAAAGATGAGCGAAGAGCAAGAATGATCAGGCGATCACAAACCTGTTGTACCTATTGGTAGCAGTTTCGAATCCTCGCAAAGGGTTCTCTTGAAATCTGTCAACGGCTCTGGCTTCAACGGGAGCTACACTGGCACTCGAGCTGCCTTGCTTCGTTTGCTCCAGAAACATCTCCTGGGAAAACAGAAACTCAATTCACTTTTAGGGTGTTCACTGTCAATACTTACTTGGTGGAAAGGCATTATATTAATAAAAACACAATATTCCTTTGTACTTTATTCCACTTTATTTAACCCTTTATAGGACTGTGGTAAATATACGTATCATATGGTCGATATGTTTACCACTGTGCATTCACATTTAATTGATTCCCTAAACGTTAGGTGGTAGTATAATTTACCTCCCCCTGGAGCTTATTACAAGGGATTGTGATTTTTTAAAAATAATTTATCCTAGCTCCGTAGACTGATATTAATTGACTTAAATCAAGTTTTCATTAAAAATGCAAATGAAATAGCCCCGTCCTATAAAGGGTTAATAGGTCAGGACCGGTTTCACTCATTGCGAGCATTGTCAACTGATAAGAAATATAATTTAACAATGCTATTTATACAAAAATCAAAAGGTGTAAGCAAAAATTGGCATGGAAAGAATCGCCATTCTAAATTTATTAATCTTGGATGACTTTTTAATTAAATGTTAGATGTGTTAAACATTTTAATTTTGTGTTATTTTAGAATCACTTATAATGTAATTGGTAATTTCTTTTCAATGCCAATTGTTGTTTACACCTTTTTATTTTTGTATAAATACCATTGTTAAATTATATTTCTTGTCAGTTGACAATGCTCGCAATGAGCGAAACCGGTCCTGACCTATTAAATAAAGTGGAATAAAGTACAAAGGAATATTGTGTTTTTATTAAGAAACTCAATTGATTATGTACTCTTGTAATTTTATTCAAATTAATGACTGTAGTTCTCTTGCAATAAATCTAAATTCATCCGTAACAGAATGCACTAAAATCAAAGATGGAAAAAAAATGAATGAACATAATATAGACAAGGTATAAATATGAGTAAGAATCCATTCATTCCCTCACCTGACACTCTCTGGAGGCAAAGTCAACTTGAAGCTTGCGACCACGAATACTCATACCCCGAAGCTCTTTGACGGCTTGTTGAGCGGCAGACACTTGGTCGAACATGACCAAGGCGTGGCCACAGCCATCACTAACTGGAACCTGAAATGAATTAAGTTTAAATGATTTAATTCTATGCTTCAATCGTCCTTTGTTATAGAAATAATTGTACAAATAAAAATGTTCTACGAAAGGGTTCTATCACCAAATTAATAGCTTCATATAAAGTTTTATCGATGTTAAATTGAATATCTACCGGAGGTACGAGCCCAATCCTGGCACAGTGGGCGAACACTTGCTTTTCTGAATGATCAGTGACTCCGTCTATCCACACGCACGCAGTCGCCATGGACTTTCCGAACCCCAACTTCACTCTACTGCCACCTACATGCTCTCCATCCATGCTTCGAATCGCATTAACTACGGATGATATATCAGCATACTGGCAAAAGGCATAGCCGGCGGCGCTCCCAGTTTGTTTTTTGATGTCAATCTCAATTATCTTCCCGAAACTTTTAAACTTTTCTCTTATGAGAGCTGGAGTGACGTCCTTTTCGAGGTTGCCGATAAACAGAGTTCTCGTGGCTTTGGGATGAAATTCGTCCAGGTCGGTTTCGTAAGGCCTGGATTCGTTGTCTTCTACATCCGTCCCTTGGTGTGGCCCAACCGAGATCTTGCACCCAAAAAACAACTTGTCTTGCGACACCTCCAGGGCCTTCTCTGCGTCTGAAGCCTTTTTGAAGCGTACCTGGAGACAGTGAATTGATTGTCACAAGGCTGATATAATATTATATTAATGACAAACTGCAAACCCCAAACAAGAAAACTGATACTCCGTTATGATTTTTATTTTAATTTTACTTCAAAAGCTTAAGATAAAACATTGTCAATTTAACACGACCAATGAAGATAATCGGTTGACGGTGAAGTCAAATCACGCTCACTCTCACTATTGTAATGAGTAAAATGGAGATGTTCTAGATTGAATGAGGTCTCACCACGGCATATCTATCCTGATTGAGCCCGACGACCTTGACACTAGACACTTTGCCGTGTTTTTTGTACTCGTGGAAGAGGCCGTCTTTGAGTGATGAATCTGAGGATCGCTGTGGTAAATTTCGCACACAGATAGCCAGCGGCCGACCACCGCTCCCCGTTCCACTTGACCACTGAAATAAGCAGAACCATAAATCATCACCTACTATGGAACACTTTGACTAAAAAAATCACAAAAATATTGCCTGTTCGGAATCATTTCTTCATGTAATAGAAACACTGGTGAGTGCACTTATGGACAATCATAACTATTTTGGAGAATAACACAACAAGAATTAAAAAAGTCCGTGTTGACTTAGGCGTGTAATTAATTGAGCTAAAATCTGGTTTTAATAAAGTAAATATATTTTATATGCACACTGATTTTTGAAGACTAATAATATTTCAAACACCATGTGAATAAAAAAAATCAATTTGAAATGCCAGCACACATATTTTAATCAGTAAAAGTAACAGAAAACATACCTGATGTTTCCTTCGACGGTCGGGACCAGCCCCACTAGGGCTGGATGCTCTGGAGCTAGAGGACGAATGGGAGCGAGGAGCGGAACTGCTGCTGGCGGAGCGGCTAGTGCTGGCAGAGGCGGCCGATGACGAACCCGAACGGGCGCGACCGCGCCGCCCCAACGAGGGCGGGGGTCCTTCAGTTCCTGACCCCGCGCCGGTACCCGAAGCAGCGGGGGCGCCCGGAATTCCACTGCCCCCGCCGCCGCTCCCGCTTGAGTAGCCCCCGCCCGCGGGGACCACTCCCTCTCCGCTCGCCGCGATGGGGGATCCTCCGTAGCCCGAGTACCAACGGTGAGGTGTCCCCCTAAGGGAAAGGAATACGGAAAAATTTATTATACATTACATTAATTTTAAAATAACTTGGTTTTTTTCTAATAGTACGAAATTAAAATAATGTTAAGACGAACAAAGCTCAAGGAGACGATGCATGCATGCAAACCAAAGCCAAGCAATTGTGTAGCAAATAAAATGAAATACGAAATTGTTGAAAGCAATGGATTTTCAAAAAACGAAATGATACAAATATTTTCGAGTAAAAACAATATTCAAATAATCTCATAAGAATATTATTGTTTATGATTCGGTTAGAAATCACCATATTATAGTTATACAATGACTCTCAAAATAAATCAATTTCAAAAGCGCAACAAACTAAGTAATATGTTCATTCCCATAATGTAGCGGTTTCCAACCTTTATGTTACTGCGCCTCCCTTTGAAAAAAAAAAAATCTTCGCGCCTCCCCATCCTTTATTTCATATAGTAGACACGTTTTAAAGAGTAAATAAATATTTTGGACTGTTCGCGCCTCCCAGGTTGGAAATCGCTGCCATAATGAATTTTATAAAATATATGACACGACCCACAAGGTTTCACTTTTCACATTAGTCATTAGATTATTAAAAAATTCAATAGTACCCACACACATATTTTATGTAAAAACAATTACAAATGCATTATGTGAATGAAATTAATGAATTCCAACGTAACTACCAAATACTGAAAATAAGATTCGTATGACACTTTGGTGTTTCGGAGCCGACAATATTTATTAACCTAAATGTATTTACACCTACACAAAATCATCCAAATATACTAAGCCAACTCGCGAGCAGAGTGCTACAAGGTTCTATGTGGACAGCTGCAGCAAAAAAGATATGGGCTAATGAAATTTTGAATGCTTGTAAATTGAAAATTGAAAAAATTTTCAAGTTTCTTTTTGATTGTATATATTAATGATAGTACTGGTATGAAACAACTATTAATAAAATATTGTTAAAAATAGTTATTCATAGTTAATTAGAAATACCTAAACTTCTATTAGAACCTTGTCCATCTGAAATTCAAACAAACCGCCAGTGCTACAAGGTTCTAACTGAAATGTGTATGAAAGCACAGGTAATTCAAAAAACAGACTTCCACTTTTTATATTAAAATAAAAAGAATTCTATGAAAGATATCTAATGTGATGATTATTATTGAAAAATATATATAAAAAAATTAGAGGGTAAATAGGAAAAGGAGTTTTTTTTCATAATTTGTGTTTGATATCATTAATGTACTAAGTTAATATTGTAAAATGTAATATCACCACAGTGCAAGAATACAAAACATCATAATGGTAAACAATAACACCATTGTGTTTAAGAATAAAAATAAATAATCAAAATCAGATAATTGAAAAAAAATACCGGAATTAAATTATCAAAATATAAAAGATATCATTACACCTATGTAATGTACACAAGTTTTGTCACTAACTACCCGGGTTTCGCCTTTCGACATCAGGCGTTCAAGTTGGAACCACATATACTACGGCGTTCGACTTACGTAGTAGGCTTTAATGGAAATTTAAGCAAAATTTCGACTTCATATTAATACAGCATGTAGATAAAGCTACGCTACTATTTATTACTTTAGTTTGGCCAAAAGTCGACACTTAGAACCTTGTAGTAACCAGCTCTCGAACTGTTATCAATCAAAAATATAAAAAACTATTTAATACTAATCTATATTTACCGCTCAATGATGGAGTTGGTGTATGAGGTAGGTCCGTTCCTGTAGAGGCGGTCGCGGGGGCGCGCCCTGTCCGTGGCGGAGGGTGCAAAACCCACCCCCGCGCCCGCCGCCGCGCCCCCGCTTGACCGCACACACCGCTCCTCCCCTGGCACTCTGCAACATACAAGCGAGTCAATACGTCAGTACTATTTTAGCAAAGAATCAAAGCTAATTTCGATCGTCAATATTGTGATGTCATAAATCCATCAGCTTTAAATCCATAAGATGCAACATAATAAATAAACAAAGGGTAACTGCTTTTCGTCTCTTTATTCAATCAATTTTATATAACCAATATTATATTAACAATCTTATCGAAAGGTATAATAGTGTTGATAATAATTGGAATATAATATTCTATTGATTGAAAAGTTCAATAAAAGTAAACAAATCATCCTATTACACTGAACTCTCCATTTACACGGTAGATCCGTTCCACGCGATACAGTGTAAAAATAACGTGTAAAAAATGTGTATAAAGAATGCAGTCTGCAGTATCGCGATTCCCGCCCCTCTTCCTTCCGCATACCTCTCTACGCATAGTCCCGAGCAGTAAGTACATGCGAGGAATGTAGGAAATTCTAAATTTTTTTTTTCTCTTTTTTTGCACCGTGTTATTTCGAAATCGCGTAAAAATGGATTTCGGTGTATAGTTCAAATGCTGATCAGACAAAGTCATAAATGTAAGAATTTTGTAAAAAACACTCCCGATAGGTTACTAGTAGGGAATCCAATCCCGGGATCCCGGGATCCCGTACAGTTTTTGATACTATCAATCCCGGGATTAGAAGACATGATCCCGAAACAAACGGGACTGCTTTTCTTATAAAACAAACGTGTTGGTTTTCAAGCCGAGCGGCAATTTACATTCTTTGCGATAAGACTTACCGCATACAAAAACGTAATTGGATCCCTAACATATCAAATTTTCTTATCACGTTTATTTGAATGCATTTTACAACAGTACTTAATAGCAATTTTTTTTTTTGCATGCTTTTATGTTTCTTTTGTTCTATTAACATTATTTATGTAATAAAACACCTGTCAAGTAAAACATATTTCGGTTAGCTTTATATATGAACAATATGATTAATATCAAAGACGCGCCGCCGACTTCATATGACTAAAGTCATCAACAACCGCATATAATATTGTCTAAATTTTTTTCCGACTAATATTATTGCAAGAGTTGAAAATCAATTCTCACTTTGACTATTTCTATTGAATATTCTTATTATTTTCACTGTAAAAAATGATCTTTCTACAAAAGCACTTGTCGCCGGATATGATATATATATAAATATATTTTATTGGTTCTTTGCACAATGAAACCGTAGACTAAATGGCGAAACAATTGATGCACTGGTATTCATTTCGGGCATATTTTTAAATAATAATAAAATTACTGGGTGCAGTGGTTTCCAACCTTTATGTTACTGCGCCTCCCTTTGAAGAAAAAAATCTTTGCGCCTCCCCATCCTTTATTTCATATATGTAGTAATAAAGACACGTTTTAAAGGGTAAATACATATTTTAGGCTGTTCGCGACTCCCTTTGTAATAGTCCACGCCTCCCAGGTTGGAAATCGCTGACTTAGTGTTCTTTTAGGTACTCTTGTAGTCTGAAGTAGGTAGATACTTTTTTCAGCTATTGACATTAATTATTTTAAGTTATATTGCGTATTTTTGCATACTGTTTGCATATTAAGTTCGTTTAATAATTATGACTAGCTGTAAGCCCGTTGGCCTCAACTGGAGGATTTTTTCGTATTATAAAAAAAAAAAACCGTCATGTAACAATCAAATGCATATTTATCAAATAAATCAGAATAAATTAACTTTACTAATTCGCCAAACTGAGTTTATTTTTAAGAATATATGAGTCTTTAAGAGTTGAAGTGAACCAAACTGTGAACCAAAAGTGAACTAAAAATGGTGAAACTTTTCCATATGACTTTTAAGTGCAATTACGTTTTTGGGAACTGGGAAAATCGCGGACTATCATGCAATCATGCCACCATGCAATCATACTGACATTATCGAGTATTAATATATAGATGGCACATATTTTTTTACGAGATATTAAAAAATCCAGTCATTCACCTGTACATCGTGAATAACTGAGATTGTGAGAGTTTTTTGCTTACGTATTGGCAGCCCACAGCTGGTTATATAATATAGAATAAATTGTTTAACGTATTTTTCACCAATATTATCATTTTTTATTTCTTAAAAAAAATGTACTGATCCCGAGACCAGTCCCGGGATCCCGGGATCGAAAAATTCTAATCCCGGGATCAACATTTTGGCTCGGGATTGGATCCCCTAGTTACTAGGTTAATTAACAAGATAATCACTTTAAAGGTACTGTCAATTTTTTTGTGAAAATTCATTGCGAGCATTATCAACGGATAAAAAAAAACCAAGCAGGGTTATTAATATAAAATTGAGTAAAAAGTAGGAAAAGAATTTACAGATAAGATAAAATAAAATTTAATTTAATACTAATTCTACTTGGTGTGTTACAAAATGTGACCGGTGTTTCCCTTCTTTGATATGCATCATCAGACTTAACATCACAAGGTTTACGAATAAACGCAAAATTTTGTTTACCTCTTAAGTTATAAATTACAAAATAAAAGTCCTACGGTTTATGCTTTTGTACTGGGCGCAGGAGGGGGTTAAGAAAAATTTTGATAGCACTAACCTTAGACTAATTACTTACATGAGGTACGGTAAATCCCAATAGAAATAAATTTAACAAACTTGAAATTCTCAATAAAGTAAATAATAAAGGATTAAGAATCAATAGTTTGGAGTTTTTTTGGAAATCATTCATAGAAAGGAAACATGACGACTGTGTTTATGTAAAAGGAATCAACCATCAACTTTTTAAATGTAGTTTTATTTGATACAATCACAATGTTTACAACTAAATACACCATCTGTTAAAACAGTGTTTCTCAACCTTTTTAGGAGCGTGGCCCCTTTTGAGTGTCTGTGGCCCTCATTCCATTGTTTTGCCTTCCCATGAAAATTATAATTTCAAAAACTCACCCTTTTTTATAGCCCTTCCGAGATTTTTGAATCTAGAATGCCAGTAATTTATTTTATTTACGGATTTACAAAAAATAGCTGCGCGACGTCCACCATTTCTTCCCTGTACCGTTTTATCAATACCCGTAGCCCCCTTAGAACACCCTGTGGCCCCCTGGGGGGCCACATGGCCCACCGTTGAGAAACCCTGTGTTAAAAGAATATAAGCTGCAAATGCCGAATTAGTATCTAAATTTAGCTTTTAAGTTTGAAAAAAGAAGGTCCTGTGAAAATTGCAAACAGTAAACAGGATCTTTATAAAGGTTTTTTTTATAGAAAATATTAATTTTGTATTACATTGAGTTAATAAAACACCAGTTTATAAGTCTGCATTTCAAGGTTGTCTTTATTTAATGTTTTGACTTTGGCCCAAAATCGTTAAAAATCGTTTTTTGTCTCTGTAAAATTTATTTTGTATGGGTTGATCTCTTTTACCTTAACAAAATCAACACTTTAAACAAGATAGGCGGATCACAATTGTTGAAATACTAATAATTTTATTTGTTATTACTACCTATGTGTAATTCATGCTAATTAAAAACAGTTTGACAGTATATTTGCCGAATTGGTAATTTTGTAATGTCTAACCCTAGATCAGGGGTCACCAAACTTTGCGAGAAACGGGCCGGATGGGTTTTTAAAAAAAAACATTGGGGCGCCAGATGAAAAATATTATTGATGAAAAGCCTGTTGGAATTTTCAAAAAATCAATAGTTCGTGTACATAAACCAAGGGTGTCCAACCTTTTTTGGCCTGGGATCAACTTTTAAATCTTAAGTTTTCTCGCGATCGACTTCTAACATGATTCTTGTAAGAAATTTTATATGGGGTTTTTTTCTCTTCTTCAAACTTAGAAATTTATTTTAAATGCGAAATACATATCATTAGATAGGAATTAGGGCATCCAATCCCGAAATCCCGGGATTGACATGGTTGTGATCCCGGGATGTTGGGATTGAGAAATTTTGAGTGAATCCCGAAAAGTGAGACTAAATTGGCAAATTGTGGATATCAAATTCCTCGGAGCTAAAAAAAAAAATGAGGTTTTGTGACAATCCTGGGGGAAAGTATACCAAATCGGCGATTTCAAATTCCTCGATGAGCTAAAAAAAAAAAAAAAAAGGTTTGCAGATAATCTGAGGAAAGAGTATAGGGAATCGAGGATTTCAAATTCCTCGGTGAACTAATCCCAATCCCAGGATCCCGGGATTAAAAATTTATCAATTAATTGAAAAAGGCTCCGGGATTGGATACCCTAATATGAATGTAGTATTGTTGTATATTTTAATATTAAATTATATATTTTTTCGAAATTCACAGAAGATTTCGGATTCGACCAAATTTTGCTTTGAGATCGACCGGTCGATCGCGATCTACCGACTGTATATCCATGACACAAAGTACTTACATATTAAAAATCAAGGGCCGGCTTGAAATCTTTGGAAGACCGGATCCAGCCCGCGGGCAATATTTTGGTGACCGCTGCTTTAGATAATCATCGTTGTATGATAATATAATATATTATATGTGGACAGTCCGAAAAAGAGTGTTTATTTTTACTGTATGAGTATGTAATTAATAAAAGGCAATATCATAATCTTAACTCTTGAAGATCGATTATAATGATTAGATTTACTACTAAAATTGATAACTTTGTTACTGTTACTTTTCTACCTTACTATTGTGACATGTGTTTCGCATCTTGAAGAAACATCAATCAATTGTTTAAAAAGTTAAACAAATCGAAGAATAACAATTATTATTTTTGTTACGGAAAAATATTCTGAATATCATTTCCATGCCATAACATATTCTTATAATTCAACCGTAAATGAAGAAAAAATAATCTACTGCATATGAATACACAGTCCTAGAATAGAGATTATACAATTTGTGTTATTTCAGATTCCAGAGTAAATTTGGGAAACCACTAAAATGTCAGCCGAAATATTTGGTATCAATTCCTTCAGTCCTTTCGACATGAAGTCATTAAAATTAAAAGCTTCAAGAACTTTAAAAATCTTTTGATTTATGCTTTTTTGTAAAACAAAAAATCGCTACATTTATGTATACAGCCAAAAATGAC
This sequence comes from Himalopsyche anomala, assembly GCA_031772345.1. Lineage (NCBI taxonomy): Eukaryota > Metazoa > Arthropoda > Insecta > Trichoptera > Rhyacophilidae > Himalopsyche > Himalopsyche anomala. The sequence continues at coordinate 14,427,379 of CM062822.1, read as the reverse complement.
GTCAAAAGTGATCGAATGAAAATGTTTCAAAAATTTAACGGATTTAAAAAGTGATTTATATGGGAGTTCTTCACGCGAAATGTTCAAACGATTTATTGCCCTGACACAAACATTAGCGTGAAAAGCTTTTACGCATCCAATATTCGTTCCTGCAATGAAGTGGTTCTGTTCGATAGAGGCCACATCGTATATTGGCAGGAGCCCAAAAAGCTCTGCCCCATTCAATCAGAGATTTCGGCTAGCCACATTGAATGGCACATAACCGACAATCAAATTACGCTGTTTGATGTTTTGGCCGTGTTTAATTATTTACACTACGGCAGGGAAAGACGTCAGAAATAAGAATGTGAAGATCGCTTAATCGACAACGCGAACCAAGACGCTAAGAGCAAATTAAAATGAAATATAATTCAATTTACTAGCCAAAATTTATAGCAAGTGCACACAAGTAGTAGTTTTACTACTAGTTACAGTTAATAAAATTAATTTAAAAATCTCATTCAAATGCATGATGCCGATTTTTCAATACCATATTGACTATATGCAAATCCAAGGAGCAGACGGTGGGTGCAGAGGGGATATGCCCCTTTGGACAAAGTAAATTAGTTACACCCGATTCTATTTTTACACGCGAGATTCGCTCTGTGAAAAAAGTAAACAGAAAAATTAAAAATAGATTCCATTACTTACATTCAATTCAAAAAGTTAAACGTAGTTTAGATTTTTAATAAGCATTATCATAACATGTACACAAGTAATATGTAAAAGACATAATAACAATAGATATTTAAAAAACCTGAAGCTTTCCAAGAAAACAGATGCATTGCCTTTCAGATAGATGTCAAAATAATATTATTAATTTATTGCTAGGAAAGCTACATATATTTAATTTTGTGGTCGTGTGAAAAGGTTATTCACCTCTTTGAACTTTGATTTGAAAATTATTTTTTTAATTAATTTTAATTTAATTTTAACGGGATTTTGATAGTATGTAATTTTGAAATATCGGAAGAGCTAAAAAACGAGATCCTGGGATTGGAAAAATTGTCAATCACGGGACTACAGAAAGGATCCGAGATTGGATACCTTAGTCGGGACGTCATTTTGAGATGCAAAAAACTTGACCATGCGCACCCCGTAAACTTAAAAATATTATTTAAGATTTCGACTGAAGGTGCTTGGTGGAATTTCAATATTAAATTTGAATCGTTCAAATTATGTAAACAAGTTTTGTCACAAACGACTCGGGTTTCGCCTTTCGGCATCTTAGTGCACGGATGAACTTGAACTGATCTTCAGTAACATTGCATCTTCAAAATAGTATACATTTATTGAATAATCATTGTATACTATGATAAAACAAAATAAGTTAACGTATTATTAAAGAAATTTATTTATCTTTGATAGATTCGGCAGTAACTTTGTGGAAGTTCATTTTGAATATAAAATGAAATTTGATAACTTTGTTATTTATGTATGCTAGACAAATAGTTACACTTTTGTTGGCATTATTTCTATAAAAGTTTAGTGAATTTCGGGGTAAAACTTTTCAGGGAATCACGAAAAACTACAAACATTAAAAAATATCAATTGATATTTAAACAGTTGTTCAGAAAGTCAGTGTGTCGAATTATTATGACAGCTTTTGGTATTTTACAGTAATTGGACAGTATGTTTTTCCAGTAGTCTGTAGGACTGTCTCCTTCAAATTATTTATTATCTATGAAATTTGGTGTGTTTTATTGATTTGTATATTTTCATTTTACTAGGTCTTTCCGGTCAGTAATAGATTAGAATTTCAGATGAAGAGAAAAAAGAAAGATCAAGGCAGATAAGAAAATAAAGATTTAGAAATTGAATAAGTACTACAAAAATTCAAAATGAAAAAAGAAAAAAAGACTAGAAAAAACGAACTTAGTACATTGGATACTCAAGTTGACCAATCAATCATAAATATTTCCACTGAATATCAAATTCTGGACAGATGCAACATATGCAAAATGAGTATCAAAAACTATGTAAAGACTGAATTATCGGATTGTGCTCGAATTTTCCATGTTAGCTGCATGCCTAAAAAGCATTGCATTCATATCGACTGTGGAAAGGAAAAAGGACGTAAGCCACACATATCAAATTTTACAAGAGGCGATAAAAACGTGTTTTGACGATTTTGTGACATATGCAAATTATGAATTATACACAACCTTGAAGTACACGGAGACTTCTAAACTGGTGTTTAGTCGACATAATCTAACATTAATTAAAGAAATTGTCTAGGAAAAACCTTTATTTCAGTCTTTAAACATGGTTTTAATTTTTTACAAGGTCATCTTTTTGAAAATTAAAAGCTAAATTTAGATACTAATTCGGAGTTTGCAGCTTGCATCTTTTTGATAGAACGCGTATCAAGTTTGATACATAGTGAATATCGAAAAAAACCTGGTTTGAAAAAACTGTGGGTTACGTCATTTTTCCTTTCCATAGTCGATATACAACCGATATAGGACAACAACAAATTTTTATGTTATACTAGCCGGTACCCGGCAAGCGTTGCAATGCCTTTCGAAGAAAGAAAGTGTTCGCGTTTTAATTGTGTTTATTGAAGTGCATGCTTTCTTTTTCTGTCTGTTTGACGTTTGCTACCGATTGTCTATGATACAACACACGCGCCACCTACTGTAATTTAATTGTACTATAATCTTCGCGCAAGTGCAAGCATACGTTGTCAAAATGAACTGTATGGCAGACATACAAACATTGATTTTTATATATATGAACTATAACCTTCCTGGAAGTGCAAGCAAAAAGTTTGTCAAAGTTTTATTGTAATCGGATGAGCGGTGTGGCAACGCATGAAGTACGAACAAACAAACATTCATTTCCATAACTTTACACGATTTCTCCCATTCTCTGATCATGATTGTGTGACTTTTATTTCATACGTTCAGTCTTTTTTCGTATTCGAAATTATTGTTCTATGATTACCGTATCTAAGAAGATGAACCTTACTACAAAACTACCTAAAACAAATTATAAAATAAATATAAATAGTAAAAAACATAAATTAATCATAAATTAATGTTATTGTATTCTTACTATTAATAATCTGTAGTATATGGGAACCTTAAAAATATGAATTCCAGAATATAAGATATATATTTCTTCATCTACTCTTACGAAATAACTAACTACTCATCAAAATTACTATTATCTACAAAAGTAGAATTAGTATAGAATAATATTGTGGCACGGCTCATACTGATTTTTATATAACCCTGTCGGTCGCACTGAATATTTTAACAAATATATTTTTTTAAATTCATTAAATTTTCAACAGAAATTTCTGTGACAATGCAATAAAAAAATAACATTATTATAACAGTCGATTGTTGCAAAATATTTTACACTGGATAACACGGTGCTACAGTATACCTTGCATGGACTTTCTTATAAGACTTGACACAGCTAATAGATTATTACCACGTTCAAAGACTTTCAAACCTAAAACGTATAATCAATGCATGCATAAGCATAAGCATATAAAAAAGAAATTGTACAATATTCATTGAACTTTATGAAAATAATCAATTAAAACTCTCTTTGTTACCAATTTCGCATTTTCAATTTTAATACATTTAAATGTAACTAGCTGTAAGCCCGTTGGCCCCAACTGGAGGATTTTTTTGTATTATAAAAAAAAATGAAATTTTCCGTCATGTAACAATCAAATGCATATTTATCAAATTAATCAGAATAAATTAACTTTACTAATTCGCCAAACGGAGCTTATTTTTAAGAATATATGAGTCTTTAAGAGTTGAAGTGAACCAAACTGTGAACCAAAAGTGAACTAAAAATGGTGAAACTTTTCCATATGACTTTTAAGTGCAATTACGTTTTTAATTATTTTTTGTGGGAACTGTCATCATCTTTTAATTGTATGTGAAAGTTTATTAAATAAATAAGCATAAAAAAGTAATACAAAATAACTTAGATTATTCCACGTATTGTGTTACAAACTGTGACACGTGTTTCGCCTATTTCAGAGGCATCCTCAGACAGACTTACTTTCAGTAAGTAAGTAAAAGTAAGTCTGTCTGAGGATGCCTCTGAAAGAGGCGAAACATGTGTCACAGTTTGTAGCACAATACGTGGAATAATCTAAGTTAATTTATATTTTATATTAAAATGAACTTCCACAAAGTTACCGACGAATCCATCGAAAGCATAAACAATGTATTTTAGAGAAAAAATGATTGAAATTATGCAATAAAAAGGGTGGGTTCAGTTCACTTTTTCCCATCATCCTAACTTGGCTCACTTTGCTGTATTTTAATCTCGTTGACCCCAATCTATCTAACAATTTCGCTTACTTTATTTATATTAGTATTTGAGCATAAATTTACCTTGTCCAAAGCATAGACTCGTTTACTCGTTATTTAAAACAAAAGATACAAAACTTTTAAAGTATCGGGATAAATTCTAAATACCCTCTGTTAAAAAGTAAAATATTTATGTCAAAATGTTGACCATACGATTTGATAGATTTGAAATATTCCAAAACAATCGAGCGACAAATTTGAATTGTCAAAACAACAGAACAAAATGGCCGCCTTTCAAAAAGAATATCGAACGCCGGCCATTTTTGTTTTTTTTATACTGCAGTGTAAAAAACATTTAAATCTACGAATATTTTAGTTTTTCGACATTGTAAGTCTATAACCTCCCGGAAGTGCGAGCTTAATGGTTGTCAAAGTTTTATTGCAATTTTGATATAATTCTTTGAAATTATTTTTGTGAGCTTATTTATAATAGTTTAATTAATGTTGATTAAATTTGAATTTTGCACAACGTAACAATATATTTCTTAATTATTGATATCCTATCTACATAAAAAATAATATCAAAAATATGCATTCAAGTAAAAAAAAATCGAAACCAAGAATTAATATAATATAGTGTACTTTCTTTATTTTTACTGCAACTACGATCACTGCGTTATCTAATAAAAGATACGTCCGCAATGGTTGACAATGACGTTTGATTTTTGGTGCATTCTCGTAATTATATGCAATGTGTGCCATTGTAAACAGAATCGAAACGTATTAAACGTTAAAACGAAATATTCATATTTTGAATACAAATAATAGAACGTCTAATTTGAATTGTCTCCCATAACATTTGACAGTTTTCTATTGTGAGGCCGGTGTCGCTTTTGACCGCTTTAAGCGCACTTGAATGGCGGCCATTTTTGTTTTGGAATACTCGACAGTTTGAATGGTAAAAAACATTGAAATCTACGAATATTTTAGTTTTTCGACACTGTTAGTTAATTTTAATACATAACCTTCCCGGAATTGCAAGCTAAATTGTTGTCGAAGTTTTATTACAATCGGATCAGCGGTATTCAAATCCATAGCGACCGAAAGTTAAGCAACATTCATTTATATATATATATGTATAAGATTGTTACATGTTTAGGTTAATAATTTTGTTTTTTAAAGTATTTTTTGTGAGTTTGGAGGATTTAAATATTTGTTTATGTTTTAGGTTGAGTTTTTAGTAAGTGACCAAGACTTAAAATATGTAGGCAAAAGTTTTATTAAAACGTGGTGTTCATACTGTGTCAAGTGTATCAAATGACTGTAAAATACTGTCCCATTATTATGCCATTCCATATTTTTCAGTCAAATAAGAATATCTAACAAAATCTTTTGTTTCTATAATTTGTACTTTAATTTCCTTGGAGCTCATTCAATTCCACATCTCTACGTCCAGCTGGTGTTATCTCATAGTTTCGAAGTTATAGTATGTTCAAGGAAAATACTTTCTTAAGTGCCCCAGTACCAACGCTTCCCTCTAAGACAAGAGGTGAGTTGCGTGGAAATTTCAAAGGCTGCGCGGACCGATCAAACATTTATTGAATAACTGTCTTGTAGTGCGCGCCAACCCGGAATGAGTGCGCGGGGGCTTCTCAACTGCTGCGTGGTCGCGCGCGTAGCTTAGAGGGAACGTTGCCCAGTAGAATAGAGAGTAGTAGAGTAGAGAGTATAGCATTCACCCTAGTATTGTTTTATAACTTGTTAACCCCCCCCCCCCTCTCTTTTGGTGGTCATTCATGTTACAAGTCATGTTAAAATGTATTTTAGATATAGTTTAGATAAGAATATATACCAACGTATAAGCTAAAAAAATATTTCGTAGCCATTTTCAGTATAAACATAATCTAAAATTTCAACCCTTTCCGGTCCTATGTCGAATGTAATTCGACATTTTTTATTTATTATTAGTATTGAGTTAAAATGTATTGAATATTTTTTTGTCTCACTCTTATCTATTACAACGGTATTCTGAGCAGAGATTAAATGGTTATTAAGAACATTTAAATCTGTAACTGTCTTCCTGCAATGGATACAAAAGGGTCGTTTTAGGGGCTGGCTCGGCCCGCGCAGCACGGGCGTTACGCTTGCCACGTACACTTGAAAACTATTACAGAAATTTGGTATTGTTCAAATAATTCTAACTTTGCGAAAATGTCTAAAATCTCGAAAAAAAGAAACTTGATACATATATTGTATGGCATGTGAGAGAATGCCTAGACTAAGAATGTTTTCACCGTTATCACACTTTAGAAGTTTTTAAATTATAAATAATAAGGTCATTATTGTATATATTTCGAAATAAAAAAAATATTGTTATTCTAAAAAAAAATGAAAATATTAGTAATCCCTTGTAATACTCTAAATCAAGGGTCGGTAACCTTTTGTTGTATAAGTGCCAAATATTTTACGTGGCATTTTATATTAGTGCGGGCCGCACTTGGGTCAGAGTAGACAAATATTTTAATCTAGATAACTTTGCGGGCCGCAGGTTGCCGACCCCTGCTGTAAATCAATTATGGACCAGGTGGAACTATTTTATTTGTAGACCGGAAAGGGTTAAAAAAAATATTTTTGACAAGATTCATTATGTTATATTTAAGAATACAAATTTCAAAAAATACTGCTATCGATAATGATATAAATATCTATGCGATCATAAAAACCTTTTTATAGACAATTCAAAATCAATCCTGAATTATATTGCCGCATTTATATTTTAGGCTATTTACTAATTAGCCGACCTGGAAGAGCTAAGCAGCGAAGTGATCATGGCCAGTTATAAATTGGCCGATCCGGAATGTCGAAGCTTTGGTCTCCATTAGCATTTCTAAATTTTGAAAGAATTTATATATCCTTAAAATAATTTTGCCAAATTTGCATAGCGGCGTCTGCAGCCATACTGTGCATCACAGTTCTATCTAAGGGTCTGGTCGAGAAGGAAACAGTCAAAAGATTCTCATCTGGGACCCGACACCCATTATATATAATGCTACAGCATTACTGTTGCGCCTTGAACTTTAATGTGCAGATTTAACAGAAGTTTACCAAGCAGAACCGGCAATGCACCGGAAGCTGGCTGCCAGTTTTTGAAATAACTAGAAGTATCCCTGTTCTCAAGCAATTAGAAAAAATCCCACGAGTGAAGCATTAAAATAACAGTTTCCTTATTTCTAGATCAGTAATAGCGCAGGATCTTATTGATTTCCTGATCAGAAAGAAATGGCGAAAAGGCAGCATCAAGAGTGGACAAAGCGCAAGCTTGTGTAAGGTGCTCATTTTCTAAGAATGGATTATCTTTGGGAATGAGCGCGTCTTGTGACATCTTTACTGTTTCTGATTGGAATATGGTAAAACCATTTTCTATTGGCCGTTCAATAGCATAAACAATTTTATTTGTTCTACAACTATTCTCATTATCCTGATATAGAGGATCCTAAGGACACCGGCCACTCAGCGAAGAGACAAAGCTTTGCCAGTAGGGAGGGATTATGTGTCGAGACTTGTCAGGTTTTTTGCTGTCTTGAGAATTGTGACTGATTTATAATGTGCATGTACATTTTAATTTTGAAAAAAACAATTATTGTGGTTAAAAACCCCTCTAAAGGACTGATGTGTATTGAATAAAAGCAGATATAAGAGGGGAGCCCAAAGAAAAACGGATACGACATGGTCGGGACGTGACACTTACCCGTGGTTATAACAAAATTAAGTATGCACATACATAAAAGGGATCTGATAGAAAAGCAGATGTTTGGGATTTATTGTTTCGTAGAAGTTTCAAAAACCATGTGTTTATATATTGTAATATAACAGTAGCAAAAGCAAATTACAAAATATTTAAATTAAATGTTCATACCTGATGTTGTTTTATCTACAAATGTTTTTTCACTATTTCACAAAGACACCAATGTCTCGATAGGACAAGAAAAGGTCTAAAAGCCATATTCTGAAGTTACGATCATAACTTTACTTCTGACGGCGGCTTCATTGATATTGTTTCATTACATGTACTTTTACCATCCCTTCATAGTAAAAATAACCGTAAGCATTGCACATATCCATTACGTAAGAAAAATTATAATTATTAAACATTGTACTAAAAAAACGCGAATTTTACTAGTGCGTACTTTCAAAAGGCACCGAGTGTATGTAATAGATAAATACATACATATATATATGCAAATATTTAATTTTATTGAAGGGGAAATAAGTCTCGAGTTCCGGGACTTTGATAACCCCGAGACTTCAGAACCCCTATTTGCCAGTGATCAGTTTTGGTTTGTAGTATTGCGTATTGGTATTTGCATCGAGCTGATTAATCCGTTGCTGCCAAGAAATCAATTCTGACGGGTGGTTTGGTGGACCGACGGTAACTTCAAAGAGAAGAGACTTTTAGACCAAAGCGTCAAAGTTTCTCTGCAACTTGTTTATTGTCTCCTGAATACTCTAGACAGAATGTTAAAAATGACCGTCGTTGGCATTTTTTAGATCAGAAGGAAAGGTGGCATCTCGATCAGATAGAATTTACTCAGGATGAAATCGGGATTATAACGAAGAGGAACGGAGCTGAGACAGCCCTATTTGACCTTGGTTGATATCCTAAATAATTCCGTAGTTATATCACTGATTATTATGCAGCATTCACTGCTCTCATGCAGGCTATTGATGGTGGTAGCAAAATTACTTAAAAGTTCATACAATTTTTATACATTTCATAGGGAAGGCCGGTGCGGACTATTAAAGAGCAAGCTTTTTAATTCGTTGCACTGCTGAAGAAAAAATATAAATAGATTTTATAAAAAAATAAATAACAAAAAAACTAAACAGTGCTTATATTGCATGGTAATTATGTGGCATTTTTTTCGGAACACAATATACGTATACAAAATCTCCATCATTTGCTTCACGTATTTTTCGAAAAAGACATTCTTGAAGTGAATAGAATTTTATGAAGTTTATTGTTTTTATTACAATATTAAGAGCTTTACACAAAGATCCCATTTTTCGCAACCAAATGTTGACAATGAATCGCGCAGGGAATGCAAAAAAGAAGGGTACATGATTATTTATAATATGTAGTAAAATTTCAATACTTTCAACCATTGAAGCGAGATATCATTTATTCATAAAAAAATCTTAACTTCTTGTTCAATCGTTTCACCTTTACGGCGTTAGCACACTGGTGCGAAAGCGAAACGGATTGGACCGGTACGACTAGGGCTTCCAATTAACCGGACATTTAAACTAACCGGTTTTCGGTTTTTTTTAAATAAATAAACCTGGTATCCGGTTTAAACCGGATTTATTTTCAAAAAAACAATTTTAGTACCACACTCACCCATGTTTCAAAAAAAAAAGTATTTTGATTACTTAAAAACAGTCGATAAGTGCATACAATTAGAAAGTAGATAAAATATATCGCTGTATTCGTTTAAGATGGTCACGGGTTCGAATCCAGGTACATACAGTTTTATAGATACTTTTTGAATTTATAAATCGATTTATGAATTTCTGTTTGGAGGCATGGATGTGTGTGATGTCTTGAATTCCCCCCCCCCCCCCATCGTTATATCATGAGCACGGAGCGTAATGAGAGCGACTAGCTAGTCACTTGTCCTGTTCTAGCCCTACCCTTCGATTTTTGCTATCTTTGGAAAAAAGGAATGTTGAGCAGTTGAGTAACAAGCAGTTATCGTGAAAGCACTTGAAATAAAATCCACCAGGAGTCCATATACACCACACTGGGAGTGAGCATGGTTAAAATATATAATATGTATTTTTGGTTCAATAAGGTTCACTTGTTTTATTATCATTGATATTATGAGAATCCTTTCATATTACAGATAATTGATTGAACGCTATCTTAATATATCAACGTCAACATTGGTTTTTATCGTTAATAGCAAATTATGACCATCACGATTGGCATTTTGGTAGTTTATTTTTGATATTTTACTCTGGTATAAAAAAACAATAATCCATGTCCGCTCTCAATGTGGAGCATATGTACTCCTAATGGAGGTATCTCAGCAGAAGTTTTTCTACGTGAACTGTTTGTTACTCAGTCGCTCAACCTCATAACTTTGAATTGAATAATTTTCAAATTCACTGTTATCTGACCGGGAATCGAACCCAGACCTGCGTGATCGGTAGAGCAAGCTCTAACCAACTGGGCCACAGCAGGAAACGCGAATTACTGCTGCAATAATAATCATTTAAATTTATTTTAAACACAATTTTTACACTTTCCAACCGCGCCGGCCACGTCGACGTACTTTCTATCACTTAATTTTGTGATTGACATTTCGTTACCTTACTTTGAAAAGGTTATATTTGCATTTGATCATGATTTGAGATACAAGCGTTTGAAGTTTTTACTGATTATATTTTGTAATTGAAAAGAAAAAATGCAATTTAATGATGAGCAAGTATATATATAATTATTTGACTAATTTTGAGCAAAAATCATTCAATTTAAACCGTATATATCTGGAGATAATCAGTGCTTAAAACTGTAATAAGAACCTTTTTTCTCTGAAATAACAACAATAAATTTGTTTGAATAGGTTCTATCGACCATTTGAACTTTATCAAATAACATGTCATACTTTAAAGATACTTTTGAATGATAAATCTGATAAAGATTTATTCGGGTGATATTATTGAATATAAATATATTTTTCACAAAATGACATGTTTATTATAACATGATATTTATGAAGAAACGTAAAAATTACATAATATCTAAGAACAACATATTAGTAATCGTGTTATTACTATCATCGTAAATTTATATAAAAAAAATGTAAATTAGGGGTTTATTTTTAATAGTGCACAATAACTTCTAAGAACTAATGGCATGAAAGGAAACATGGCTTTTATATCGGATATTTTCTCTGTAGAGATTTCTTTTTTTTTTTGTTATAACTTTGGACTTAATTGCTGTCGGTGAGGTTGGTGATAATTTTCCCTGGCGAGGCTTATCGGATCGTTTTATCACTTTAGGGTGTTCACTGTCAATACTTGGTGGAAATGCATTATATTTATAAAAACACAATATTCTTTTGTACTTTATTCCACTGTATTTAAAAGGCCAGAACCGCCAGGCGTCCGTGAACCACAGGTTGTGAAGCACTGCTTTAAGCAGTCACGGGAGAATATTTCGATTTTACTTAAAGCCTTTACAATAGCACACAGCAGAATTCACTTTTTATTGGTGCCACCATAAAGGCTAAATAGGCAACCGCCTAGGGCGCAACACATTAGGGGGTGCATAAATGGAGTATAACAATAATTTTTATATAGTCTATTAATTTTGTTTTGATGTTTTATTTGTTCGTTGTCATTATGCATCGTATTCTATGATTCCAAAAATAAAGGTTGAGCGGCCAAGTAACAAACAGTTCACTTAGAAAAAAAAATTGTTGAGATACCTCTATTATAAGGCTATATGCTCCACGTTGGTAACAGATATGGATATAAAAAAAATCTTTTGATCCCGAATTGTTAATTTTTCATTATTTCGAAAACAAATGAGACGATTTGTCAAAAAGGGCGCGCGTCAATAATTGTTGCCTGATGCGCCATATAAAATCGCGCCGGCACTAACCGGAACAGAGTATTTCATTTCAACACTGTTGCCTTCCACATGATCTGTAAGAAAATCCATCACCGCATTAGCTATGATGAAATTTCGGTTTCTGAGGCACGCAAGAGTAACTCCAAGTGATCAGATCTTTAATAATATTTTCTTCACAAATGCGCTCTAAAGTAATTTTCGTCGATGATTCATTAGGGCAGGGTTTCCCAAACTTTTTTGGAATGGAAAACTTAGAAACTCTGGAAATTTTAACGGAACACTTAGTTTTTTTTAGGTTGGGTTATTTATTCCTAAAAGTTAAAATACCAAAAAATATGTTATTAAAACACTCTTCTGACAAACTCAACTAGAAATCATTTTATGGTTAATCTCAATATAATATTTTTTAAATGTTATAATATTTTTTGTTTCAAATTAGGATCACTGATTAAATCGAATCGATTTTTTTATCACTTGCGATTAAGCCTACTAGTTTAGCGGTCACAGAAAATGGATGTTGAGCCCTAGAGTCATCCTTACTACCAGTGGCAGCCGATCAATGTGGCATTGGATCAATGCATCCCTTGTATATGCAGGGGCGGTTATATTTCATTAAATAATATTCAAACATAACATTTATACCATTCACTCATTTTAAATTCTTCATGTTTTAATTTTCTAAAAAATAAAATAAAATGTTCTCAAATATTTATTATAGACAATAAATAAGCCAAAATGTCAGTTAGAACCTTTTCAGAGTAAGGTGACCGTTAGGTTTGTTGATTTTCATTAAAAATTGCCGGATTTTGGAGAAGGTAATCTATTTTTCGAAAATGTGCGGACCGTCTAATGTTAATAGTTTTTGTTACGGATATTCAACAAATTCTGAGGAAAGACCAACATTTATTATTGTTATAATTAAAGATTTCGACTGAAGGTGCTTGGTGGATTTTTAACATTAAATTTAAACGATTTATTTTTTTATTTTTTTTACTATTACAATATTAACTAAACTATTGTAACTTTTATAGTACTGTTATTTCGGATATAATATTTGAAGATTGGATAAATGTATAAAGATTGTAAAAAATATAATATTTATTTTCAGGTTACTTACACGAAGAAAAATGACATCAAGGGCTGTAAAAATAATGATTTTGGTGAATGACGAATCTCGCAATAAGCAATCTAAGCATGTTTCACAAATTTAATGCAACCAAGTTGCAGTTTAACCGTTAACAATATAACAACCGCCATAGTACACCGAGACTGATGAATCTTCTAATAATGGAAGTAAACATAATGATAATGAGTAATGCCAAAAATGTTAATCTGGGAAGTGAAAAACGGGAATCAATGCATCCTGGAGTCAATAATATAAATATGTATTAGTCAAACTGATATAGTCGTAGGAGAAGGTCTACCTACGCATATCCAAAAATGTTAATTAAAAATGACTAGAAGACATGATAAATCCAATGGAAAGGGTAGATACGTCCGTGAGAATCAATGCGAACGAAGCGTAAGAAAATGATAGGCTTATATCCTGCATCAAACGGAAAACATAAAAAGACAAATTGGTGAGAGAAATCAACAGCAATCTATATATTAATACTCGATAATGTCCGTCCGTCTGAATGATTGTCCGCGATTTTCCCTCCCCCTCCTCCGCCCCAGCCCCGCTGTCACCATTTTTTTATTCATACCAAATACATACTTTTTTCGTTTGTATATGGTCGCGATTTCGCCTTTTCGATGACGTCAAGAAAGACGGTCCTCCTCCCCCCCCCCCAATCCTGCTCCGCTGTCGCCATTAATTATTTTTTTATTCATACTAAAGACATATTTTCCAAATACACTGTTTATTATTTGACGAAACAAATCAAATAGCTGAAAAAATTTCATACAAAAAAACGCCGCGACCGTGGATCGAACACAGAACTCTGGATTACCAGTCGAGCTCTCTATCAACTGAGCTAACGTCATAAATATCAAGGCGATAAAAATAGTGTATTTAAAATAAAAATTTGAAAATGGAACGATATTTGCGATTCCTACTGACTTCGATTGTTTGTATAAAAGATTCAAAAATGGAATATTGTCAAATAATGAATGACAAGGTAAATTTATGCTCAAATAGTAATATAAATAAAGTAAGCGAAATAGTTTGATAGATTGGGGTCAACGAGATTAAAATACGGCAAAGTGAGCCAAGTTAGGATGATGGGAAAAAGTGAACTGAACCCACCCTTTTTATTGCATAATTTCAATCATTTTTTCTCTAAAATACATTGTTTATGCTTTCGATGGATTCGTCGGTAACTTTTTGGAAGTTCATTTGAATATAAAATAAAAAATAACTTAGATTATTCCACGTATTGTGCTACAAACTGTGACACGTGTTTCGCCTCTTTCAGAGGCATCCTCAGACAGACTTACTTTTACTTACTGAAAGTAAGTCTGTCTGAGGATGTCCTGAGCGTTTTTTTTGGTTTATAACATTTTTTTTTTTTGAAAACTTTCTTTTTAAATCACATTACATCTTGATCGTATGAAAATAAATGATATCAAAATAACAAAATCCGATTGACTAGCCAAGTAAGTTTTTCAAAAAATAAATATAAGACGCAATTATTTCAAGATTTGTTTTTAATCTAGATACATACGTGGTATAGTTAGTTGTTGGCGAAAGCATAGTTTCAGTATGATTAGTAAAATAACATCAGTAAAAATCATTATATATATTCTAAAAAACAAGTTCTATTTGGAGAATAAGTCAAAATTTTGATAATTTTGTTTTGATAAAATGTCCAATTAATTTATAATATTTTGCATGTGAAAATTGCATTTTTTATATAAATATAATTTAATTCTTTGCCCATTTATTTTCCGACTTTTTTCTCACATTCCATTGAAGTGAAAAAAAAGTTCAATAGATATTAAATTATTCTAAAAATTAGAATATTAGATTATTCTAAAAATTCCAAAATCTATATATTAATAGTCGATAAAATAATCACTTTTCACAAATCACAATTAACAATTCACAATTCACAAATGTGTGCGTACTGATGTCCTCGGGTCTTATTCTTTTTCTACGAAATATTTTTGTTAGCATACTTGAAAATTAGTTGAATAAAATATATATACTACGAAAAATGATTGTTAGCAACCTTGAACATTATTCCAAAAATTTAATAATTTACAATTTAAAAACTGCAGGGCTGTCGATATATGCGCCGAGATCGATTTATGCTACTATGAAAAATGATTGTTAGCAAACTTGAACATTATTCCAAAGATATAATAATTTACGAAATTTCTGCTACTTCGAAAAATAGTTGTTAGCAAACATAAACATTATTCCAAAAATTAGGTAATTTACGAGGTCTATTTCTGCTAATAGGAAAAATAATTGTTAGCAAACTTAACATTATTCCAAAAATTAAATAATTTACAATTTAAATACTACAGGGCAGGGCTGTCGATATACGCCCCGATATATTTATTTTATTTTAAGAATCTCTGGCTTATTCAATAAATAGGTTTGTAATTTTCTGACTACTTAAAAATGCAACAAAAATCCCCCCGTTGAGGTCAACGGGCTTACAGCTAGTTCACTTATGAATATCGAATCCCTTTTATTTATAAAAAAAAATACAAATGTGTAAACAATTTTTGCTGCATACTCTTCTCATGTCTCTCAGATGACATTACGGTGCCATAGAAATAAAGGATATTTTTTAAGTTAATCAGAGAGGAAGTCAAACTCTTTCACATACCTTTAGGAAGAAACTAATGTTACTGGCTAACTAATCAGACAAATAAAATATATTTATTGATTTGGCATTTACTTGGTAGAACTCCATTTTAATAGGGTAAAATATCACAGTATTTCAGTTCTACAGTTTTTTTTTAAAAGTTTAAGGTTGATAGCTATTTCGGCTTACGCCATCGTCAGAACTACTGGCGTTCTGAACTACTACTATATTGATAATGCTCGCGAGGAGCGAAACCGGTCCTGATCAAATAAATTTTAAATGGAAAAAGTACTAAAAATCTTATTATTTTTATTTTTATTATAATGCCATTCCACCAAGTATTGACAGTGAACACCTTAAAAGTGATAAAAGTATACAATATAAATAAGTGACACTAAATTGACTAAAATTAACAACTAATGGTAAATTTGAATCGTTCAAACTATGTACATTCTCACAGATTTTGTCACTAACGACCCGGGTTTCGCCTTTCGGCATCTTCAGGCGTTCAAGTGCACGGATGAACTTGATCTGAACTTGAACTGAACTCAGTTCAAGTTCATCCGTTCATCCGATTCAAATTTAACCCTTAAAACTCGTAATTTTTTTCAAAGGTTGGTAGCGCCAACTCGTATTTAATTTTAGATTTTTCCGGAACATAATTTCTGAAAGTAAATTAAGAAAAAAACACCTTTTCCTTGGCTATTTTTTCAAAAATAAAATAAATAAATATGTAGAATATATTCAATTCATATTATAAATATTGTTTAGTAAATAAAGAAGTCAAATATATGTTTCTGAAAGGTTCTAACCCAGCTGCACACATTTTACACCTATTGTATCAAAATCCTTCTAAGACTTATTAGTCATTACTTTAGATACTATCTTCATAGAAAAACATTTAAACAAGGATTGTTACTTATTGTCTGTAATAATTTACAATAATAAAGGTAACAATTAGTCCACAAATTAGGATTTGAAAACGATGGAAATTTTGTCATCTGACAGCCGATGTCATCCTAACCTCAATTGTATATAGCTAGGAAATTCGTAATAAACATTCGCGTTGCTAATATACGTTGGGCGTACGCTGGTGTATCATTGGTTCAAAACCTTTTACTCAGCAGTATTTTACTCAAGTATTTATTCATTTTAATAAAATAAAACAAAACATTGTAATATAATATATTATTTGTCTGTAAAACTAATAAATATAGATAACGTTATAACGCTAGATATGATAAGAAATGAATTATATGGAAATCGTTGAAACACATGTTTTTCTGCATGAAGTAAAAATATATATTTTTAATCCATGTCCGCTTCCAATGTAGAGTATATGACCTCCTAATGTAGGTATCTCAACAGAAGTTTTTCCTATGAGAACTGTTTGTTACTCAGTCGCTCAAAATGTATACATACAAAAAATACACAGCACAATTTGAAACACATTTAATTGAATTGTAATATTTTAATTCGTCTATAAAAATAATATGTATATTACTTTATAACACTAGATATTACAAATAAACCATCCGGAAATTGTTGAGACACGTGTTTCTGCCTAAATTATAAATGGGTTGTATATAATTGAACTAAAAAATAAAGGACGAACTTTGTACACACGAATATATATTTTAATACTTTACATTAACCATTGCCCACTAGAACGAGAGAAAGCCAAAAAATATTATTCAAAGTATATCACTAAAAAACTCACAATATCCACTTTGTACGGAAAAAGTGGAAAATATGAGTTTTTTTTAGTGAGAAGCTTACCTGTGCAAAGTGGTGGATTTATATTTCGGAGAAGAATGATAGGTACGCCAATTTTCAATGTTTAAACGTGTGACAGCATGGCTGGCAAATCAAGTAAATTTAAGAATTCAGTTGGATAATTGACAACTTCATCTTGATTCATTACAGTATCGATGGACTGATACGTTTTCTCTTCGCCTGGTATTTCGTTTCGAATCCTGAAGTTGATGGCATTATCGTGTTTTTTGGCTGCTAATATAACACTTTCTCTGAGCCACTGTTGATTTTTGTAATTCTTTGCAATATTTTTGGGAAAACTTTGTGAATCAATTCTCTTATTTTTTTTGTAATTTTACAGAAATTTGTTGGCAATGTAATACATTGTGTGGATTCATCTATTTCCAATTTTCCATTCCCAATATCAAACAATTATTTTGCGAAACGTTCAGCGGATGTATCATATTGTAGTTTTATACGCATGCTGGCATTGAAAGCCAATTTCTGCACGTGTCGCCATAAAACTGATGATTTGAGACATGCATTTAATTCATCAACAGCTGTTGAACGTGTTATAACTGGTAGGGTTTGTCGAAAATCACCAGACAATAAAATAAGTGCGCCACCAAAGACCACTATTCATTTCCTCTCAAATCTTTTAGTGCATAGTGTACAGCTTACAATGCCTTTTTGTGCGCCATAGTACATTCGTCTCATATTATGAGTTGGCATGATTGAAGTACTTCATCCATTCCGATTTTTTTTGATATTGCATGTTAGTGTCTCAGTATTTGAATTAAAATTCAATTTTAGTGTTAAATGCGCTGTTCGACCACCATCCAAAAATGTTCACACCAAAGACACGCAAACTGACGCTTAACCATATGAAATACACACATTTGTTAAATTGAGAAAAGTCACCAGAAAAGGCGATAATTCTTAGAAAATGCGCCACAGAGAATCCTAAAAATAGCCAATTCAACGGGTCCGAATTTTACTTTTCGCAACCTATGATTTGCCATGAAACTGATAGTCGTGGCACGCAGATCGCTTTATTCGGCGAAATTTCTCATTGTAAAATGGCTGCACTCTGGGGTGGGCTGGAGGAAGCTCAGAGGGGCTCGCGCAAGCCCTTTGTGAAATTTTTCTAAGGTCGGCCAGCCCCTTGTTAATTTAAGAGAAAACAATATTCTCAAATCAAATGAGTACATAACTGCAATTTCTGACTTACATACATTATCTATGACAGCATCAGTATACACAGTAGTACATTTTCGGCCATTTACATTGATGAGTTTACAGTATATTGCATATTGTTACGTATTGTCAGTGCTTTTTTTTTGAAAAAAAAGGTGCCGGAACGCACTTTTTTCGAGCATTTTCTAAGAAGGTATATTATTTATTATATATTCGAATATCATTTTGATAGAATTAATGACGGCTTTTCATATAATGCATAGAAAATAAAACAAAATATACATATTTTAAAATAGAAAAAATAAAATTAAACATTTATTAAAATTTCGAGAAAAAAGGTGCCGGAACGCCGTTCCGCCGCTTTACAGGGTAAAAAAGCCCTGCGTATTGTAAATGTATTAGGTAAAAATCGATTGCTTATTTAAGTAGTGTATCAGAGTGATAAAAAAACTCACTGCTTCCCAGAATACCGAGAATTGCTTTGATATAAAGCGAGCACCTTGTAAACGCATTGGCAGCCTACCGCTGGCTGTACTTATTCAGAAAACTTTAAGGGCGTCCGCACAACAAATCATCAAAGTTTTATTGCAATCGGATGAACGGTATAGAAACAGGAACGCATAAAGGAAAAACTACCAAATTACCGTATTGGCAGCTCATCGTATGTTTTGATTCAAAAACTTTTGCTGGTGTCCACAAAACAACTCCCTTAAGCTTTATCGCAATCAGATGAACGGTATAGGAACTCATACGAAACAAACAAACAAATTAACGTATTGGAAGCCTACCGCTGGCTGTATGTATTCAGATACCGTTGCGAGTGTTCGCACAACTCACCAAAGTTTTATCGCAAAAAGATGAATGGTATAGGAACAGGAATGCATAAGGGACAAACTAACAAATTAACGTATAGGCAGCCCACCGCTGATTCATATACATTTGCAGGCGTCCGCACAACGGCTCGCCAAAGTTTTATCGCAGTCCGATGAATGGTATAGGATTGCATACGGAAAAAAACAATCAAATTAACGTATTGGCATCCCACTGTTGATTTATATAAATTTGCAGGCAGCCGCACAACAACCCACCAAAATTGTATTGCAGTTGGATGAACGGTATAGAAACGCATACCAGACTAACAAACAAATTAACGCATTGGTAGCCCACCGCTGATTCATAAATATATTCTTGCGTCTTTATAACAACTTCCCAAAAAAAATATCGTAATCGGTTGAGTGGTATAGGAGCGCATATGTAACAAACAAACTAACATTCATTTATATATATATATATATAGATAACCAACAATTTTGATAATTGTTAATATATTTTTCTAACCATGATGTATGTAATCATTGTAGTAAAACCATGGATTATTTTAATTGTAAATAAGCAATAATTCATTAACAAACTGTACGCAAATCTATGGTTGTGTATTACTGCCGCCGAAGCAAAGTAGATCGAGCTATTTGGAATGATGTGTTGTCTCGTTTGCACAAGATCCATCTCACTCGCACTTACGCACATAAACACGCCGAGAATGTACTCATCCCGATGTTTTGAAATTGCATATTTTGACATTAAATGCATGAAAATAATATAAAATTGGATGAGTGTATAAAGATCAAAGTATCTATATGATAAATAACACGAAAATAAACAATTATAATTTAGTTTGTGGCCAGTAAACGAGGTTGAAATTATGTCGACTATACGTCGACGTTCGAGTGGTAGACCCGAATCGTGATGTCGACTATATGTCGACGTTCGAGTGCTAGGAGTTAATATTGAAATTCCACCAAGCACCTTCAGTCGAAATCTTAAGCTAATCGTAAGTTGATAATGATAATTAATAGTTGATAATGCTCGTCATGAGCGAACCCGGTCATGATCTTTTGAAATAAGTGGAACTAGCTGTAAGCCCGTTGACCTCAACGGGGGGATTTTTGTTGCATTTTTAAGAAGTCAGAAAATTACAAACCTATTTATTGAATAAGCCAGAAATTCTAAAAATAAAATAAATATATCTCGGGGCATATATCGACAGCATGCCCTGTAGTATTTAAATTGTAAATTATTTAATTTTTGGAATAATGTTGAGTTTGCTAACAATTATTTTTCCTATTAGCAGAAATATACCTCGTAAATTACCTAATTTTTGGAATAATGTTTAAGTTTGCTAACAACTATTTTTCGTAGTGACAGAAATTTCGTAAAATATTAAATCTTTGGAATAATGTTCACGTTTGCTAACAATCATTTTTCATAGTAGCATAAATCGACCTCGGCACATATATCGACAGCCCTGCAGTTCTAAATTGTAAATTACTTAATTTTTGAAATAATGTTTAAGTTTGCTAATAATCATTTTTTCACATGCAAAATGGTATAAATTAATTGCACATTTTATCAAAACAAAATTATCAAAATGTTGACTGATTCTCCAAACAGAAATTGTTTTTTTTAAATATATATAATGATTTTTACTGAAGTTATTTTATTACACATTATGCTTTCGCCAACAACTAACTATACCACATATGTACCTAGATTAAAAACAAATCTTGAAATAATTGCGTCTTATATTTATTTTTTGAAAAACATTTTTCGCTAGTCAATCGGATTTTGTTATTTTGATAGCATTTATTTTCATACGATCAAGATGTAATGTGATTTAAAAAGAAAGTTTTCAAAAAAAAAAATGTTATAAACCAAAAAAAAACGTTCAAGGCTAGATTCGAACCACTACCTTCAGGTTTTTAGCTTTTTTTACCTTTTCCAAAGCATATTCTCGTTTACTCGTTATTTAAAACAAAAGATACAAAATTATTAAATTATCGGGATAAATTCTAAATACCCTCTGTTAAAACGTAAAATATTTAATAGCCGTCAGCATACATATGACACACATGGAATATTTGCATTTAACTGTCGAAACTACATTATGTAAAATATTCCACATTCATTATTTGACAGGTGTTCCATTTTTGAATCTTGAATACAAACAATCGAAGTCAGTTTGTGAATCACAAATATCGTTCCATTTTCAAATGCTTGATTTATATAATGTATTTTTATCGGATCTGATATTTATGACGTTAGCTCAGTTGATAGAGAGCTCGACTCGTAATCCAGAGTTCTGTGTTCGATCCACGATCGCGGCGTTTTTTTGTATGAGAATTTTCAGCTATTTGATTTGTTTCGTCAAATAATAAACAGTGTATTGGGAAAATATGTCTTTAGTATGAATAAAAATATTGCGTCAGCGGAGCTGGTGAGGAGGGAGGGGGAAGGAAGGGGCAGGGGGAGGGGAAAAACGCGGACAATCATGCAATCATTCGGACATTATCGAGTATTAATATATAGATTAGTACAAATGCACATATTATTTTTTGAATATAATGCCTTTTCACTAAGTATTGGCAGTGAACACCCTAAAAATAGATTATACATATGTTTTAAATTAAAGTTAGGTTACTGATTTGATCTGAGAATATTTTATTTTTAATTTAAGGAGCTCGCTGGCTCGTGCGTGCCCCTGCAAGCCCCCTCCAGCTCACCCCTGGTTCGGAGCCTGTTTCCCCATTCAATTATTTCGAAGTTTTAAACGAGATTTTTGTTTGGAATTTCAAGTGTAATTTTTTGTAGCAACATGTAGAAAACATTTTCGAGTACATTGCGGTATTTCAGAGAACACCCGTATCTGAAAGAAGTATGTAACATAAGACAATATTCTAACATGATCAACAAACAAGTAAAGAAAACTCGAATACATTGCTTGAAATGAATGTTGAGGATGAAGATAATGCCAATTGAATAAATAATCTTCTATATAGCAAACATAAAGTTTCTTTCTACAGTACTTAATCTATTTTTTACAATTAACTAGCCGGTTCCCGGCAAGCGTTGCTATGCCACTCAAAAAATGAAAGTGTTTGTTTGAATTTGAATCGTTCAAATTATGTACATTCACACAGATTTTGTCACTAACGACCCGGGTTTCGCCTTTCGGCATCTTCAGGCGTTTAAGTGCACGGATGAACTTGAACTGACGCTTAGTAAATGAATGTTTCGTGTTTATATAAGGAATAAATGTAGCATTGAGTTTAAAGCCATTGCTGGCGCAAAAGATTAGCCCATGGGAATAGGCCCACAGATTTGAATGGTGAGTAGTTTTAAGAATTATATTTATTTTTGGTTGTCGGAAAAGGTTTTATGATTATATTTATATAGGGTATAAGAGTAGAGCCAGGCATGTGTAGCATTTCATTTAAAATCGGAAGACTATTCAATTGCGCTGTTTATTTCTAAAATTTCCTGGAAAAATTTCCGTCCGTATTTGGGTGCAACATTTTTATCCCTCGTTCCTCATTGAACACGTGTCTTTCCGAAATTAAGTGATTAGCAAAAGTAGACGTGTCTTTTTTCAATCTAAAGGCTGCCATGTGTTATGATACTCTGGTATTCAATGTCCTTTCGGTTTTCAAAGTTAAAAACACAATTAAAAAAAGTGTTTGTGTTTTAATTGCAAATATGTCGTACGATAGATATTTTGATTACTATTTAGTAAATAAAAAAATAAAAATTGAATGATAATTTATTACAATATACAGTCGAACTCGGTTAAAACAACCACAGAAATAGCGAGATCTCGGATGTAGTGAGGAAATATTTGTTGACATTTAAGTTTATGGTTTTTTCCATACGTTTATTCACTTTTATAACGAGCTACTTCTCGGGCATACTGAGCAAAACATCATCAAAAATTCAAACCTGTAACGACGATTTCTATAGTTCATGATATATTGGACGAGCTAGTCGATTTTTTTGCACAGAGCACTGAGACTACCCAAAAGTCTTAATTGCTTGAGTACTTTGAGGGGAAAATTAAAAACAATGAGATTGAAAACAATGGATCAAGCATCAATTTTCAATTTTATAAGAAAAGTGGATTGACAGAAAAATGTAATATGTGTGTAACGGATGTGTAACGGATGTGTAAATAAATTCTAATTATGTATTTTTGTTTGAATTGCGATTTTTTGTGTTATGTGACCGCTCCAAATACTTCATGTCTTCATGTGATGGGTATGTTTGCAAGCATTAAAAAATACCTATTCTCTGATAAAAGAGCAAATTCTGTCGGTCCCATTTTACTCGTAATAATTAAGTTCGACTGTAAATTGTTTTTTTCTTCTGTTGTAAAATAATTTCACAAAATGTTGGTTGATGTTTTTGCCGTCACCCTATAATGTCGATACATTACATTATATTGTCAACTCTAGGTGGAAAGCATATATCATTCATAAAAATGTTCCCGATACGCAAATCCCATACTGTTCTTGTTAACCTGATAAATCATAATAGCTCGGTGGTTCTTTACTGTTTTGAAGTCACGGTGCAATTTTTGTCATAAGACAAAATGACGGTGCACCAAAATCAAACGGGAAGAAAAAAAGAATAATATGCGGACATAAACTTAATTGCAAATTTAACAGATATACAAAAAAAAATTTAAAGAGGATATACATATGTATAGTACATATATGAAACTAACATGTACTGAACTTAAATTACCCTTTATAAAATGGAGATTATTTGATGTGAAAATCGATTAGTGTGAAACATGAGCTTTTGAAGATTTCCGAAATATTACATCGAATATTTGATATAGCTTCCCTCAATTCTTCGTCTGAATTCGTAAGTGTTTTTAGTTTGCATATTAGTTATTGTTGAGAAACCGAGCTCACACAAATATGATGTTGAAAACTGTAACAAAATTTTCAGTGCCCTCATGCAGAGGTGGGTGTGCATCATGGACAGAAATCCAAAATTACCCCATAGTTGATTCAGAAAATTTAATTTTTAGATTACGATTCGTTGACAAGGTGACAATTCTTCTTGTTAAGAAAATTCAAAACTTGATGTATCAATCCTGGCAAATGGATTTCGTATCCATATTAATTAATGAAATATGCAATATTTTCTTCCAATCTTTAAGTGTTCTGTTATAGCGGAAATAATTCCTTCAGCAATGTTTTCGGTAAGTGAACGACACATATCGACTGTAGAAAGGAAAAGGACGTAGTCCACAGTTTTTCAAAACAGCTTTTTTCGATAATCACTATGTATACAATTTGATACACGTTCTATAAAAAATACGTATGCTGAAAATGCCGAAATAGTATCTAAATTTAGTTTTTAACTTTGAAAATGAATGGCCTGTGAAAATTGCAAAAAAAGGGCTTAAAAAAGTTTTTCTTGATTTTTTTTTGAAATAATAGTAGACGTAGAAGTCAATAAAAAACTAGTTTATCAGTCTACGTGCACTTCAAGGTTGTGTATATTTCTTAATTTGCCTTTGGCCTAAAAATATCAAGACGTTTTTTGTGCCTCCTGTAAAATTTGTTATGTGTGGGTTACGTACTTTTTTCTTTCCACAGTCGATATCTACTTTATTATTTCCTAGTATTCGATTTTTTTTCCGAAATGCAGTGAATTTTTCAGTGGATGTCAAAAAATTTCTGTTTTTTACTTGTATGCTTGTATTAACGGTATTTAAGTTATTAAAAACATCTGCTTAATATGCCATTTTAACACACTAATTTGAAGACATTTTACAAAATCATCCATAACTTCACATTGGAAAAAGATTAACAATTAATTCTTAAGTTCTAAGAATAGGCATTCAAATTATTTATAGATAACCACCTCATTTCAGTGTGAAAGAGCAAACATTTGTACCTAGCTTCAATAGAAAAGTATTTTAAAAAGGAGTGTTTTTAATGGTCACGATTTTATGAAATTAACCTTATGTTTAACTTGCTTTAGTACAGGTTTTAATGCTGCTGGTAATTTTTTGAAACTAAAGATTCTCTTTGTAAAATATATATAATTTTATGATTTCTTGTCTTTGCGAGGGTAACAAATCCTACGTGAGCCTACCATTAACGGGGCACCATCCGTACAGATTCCTAAACATGACTCCCATACATTGGCGGATCCAGAAATTGTCCAAGGAGGGGGCCATTCAATTCGAAAATAAACGTCATAAAAAGATAATACATTAAAAAATTGATGATTTAAAAATAATATATCTATATAAAAGTAGTCAATACATAATCAAGTATGTATTCTATAACAGTGCTCCGCAACCTTACCTCATCTACGGCACACTAAAATTTTTCCTGGAATTCCGCGGCACACCAAAAGCAAAAATATATAGGTATTAAATTGATACACAAGTTTTACAATAAATTTTCATTTTTTATTAGAAAAGCATACACACATAATATTATAATATATTTACTTTTATGCAATCTTAATAATTATTATTAAATAATAACTTATTAATGGCATACCTGCGCTTGTTTCAATGAACACAAAGGTTTTATATTCGGCTCGATATTTGACGACACAACCCAAGGTTCGTGATATTATAATAAATATTTTTTCATTATGTATTTGACCGCGGCACACCTGTATCCGGCTCACGGCACACCAGTGTGCCACGGCACACCGGTTGCGGAGCACTGCTATAAAACATCGTAAACTAAACAATTAAAGATCCCATTTCACAATAAAGTTTTAATAAAGTAGAAAAATGAAGACAAAAAATCTCCTCAGGGGGGGGTCATGGCCCCCAAGGCCCCCCCCCCCTTGGATCCGCCAATGACTCCCATGATATTTTAAAGTGTTCTAAGTATGAAGAAATAGAATAAAAAAAAACATCTTTTCCTGGTGTGCGCTTGGTAAATTCTTTGCAACTTAGATATTGATTCACTATTTCGTTTTCATTACTGACACGAACGAATCCTAGTATATGTGCCTTGCCTTTTTTAACATTTTTTTCCGTGGTGCACCGGCTAAGAACCTTATATTTTCTTAACAGTTTTTTAAAATAGTAAAAAATAAAATTTTGAATCTGCTACAGGCTATAGGACGTATAGAAAAGGTTCACACAAAATTTCAAATCAATCGGTTTGGTAGAACTTGAGATATTATGCACGCCAGCTTGAAAAAACTAGTTTCGAGAAAAACGCGTTTAAACCATTTTTGCCCAGTGTTCCAATATTGGAACATTTAGTATTTTTACCCCCATTCCATTATGCATGACGCAATGTTAAAATTACATCAGCCTATAACTAACAAGCGTAGGAATCGTTTCGTGTAGTATTTTTTCAGATTTGAACCTGTCGAGTGAGCAGTGTTTTTTTACTTAAAATGTCATCTGACAAGTAAGTTTACTTACATTTATTATAATCTCTTATTTTTCTAGATTAGTTATGTGAAACATTGTTTTTATTTTTACATATGTAACTTTTTTACTCACAATATTATGCATGTTCCTAAATTGGAACACTGGGATTATATATAACATGTGAATTTTTTTCCCCCCAGAATTTTAACAACATCAAAGATGGAAGAAATTGAAGACGAGAATTCTTAGAAGAATGTTAAATGAGTAGATGTGGTTATAACACATTCCGAAGATGACTAAGAGACTGAAGAGGACAGCGGTGATGAAAATGTAAATGTTAATAAATGAATTTTGTACCGACACCAGAACTGGCATTACTATTACAGCTTGGAATGACAACCGAGTTGTTCTCACTGTTAGCTCCTGAGATCCAGTAGAACCAATAGGACATTCTCAAAGATGGATATTCTCGAAAAAAAAGCTAAAAATCAACCGACCAAATGTCATATCAAGATAAAACGTGTATATAGGGGGAGTAGATCGAATTGATGAAAATATAGATAACTATCGAGTATCCATCAAATCTAAAGAATGGCGGTGGGTACCTTTTACATTTTGTTTGGATACTGCAATTCATAATGCTTGGCAACTTTATAGAAAAAAATCAAGAAAATAAAAATTTAGATTACTTGAAATTTAGAAGAAATATAGTACTTACTAAAATTAATGGAAATCCCATGGAAGCCAAAATCTTCAAAAGAATTTGCATTAATCTAGCAGGGTGCCTGTCAATATTCAATATGATCGGGTAGATCAGGGTTTTCCAAACATTTTCTGAAATGGAACACTTTGCATGTCCGGAAAATATAACGGAACACTTAGCTGAATTTTTAAGATTTTTTTTAAACTGTGTTGCAGCGTATATATCCATTCCTTTTTTTTTCGGAACACCAGTGTTCCGCAGAACATAGTTTGGGAAACCCTGGGGTAGATCATTGGATGATTCTAGCTGATCAAAAAATCGCTGTGCACTTTGTAAAAAAAACCCAAAATGTTGTGAAAAATTTCCTCTCAATTTGCATGAAGGATATTTCAAAACCTTACATTTTTGTTAATTTATGTTTATATATTATAAGTATTTACATAACTTTACTTATCTATGTACACTATTGTATAAGGTTGCTCGTGTTAAAATAAATTTTATTTCTTATTTTAGATTTATAGCGTCTACCTCATTGTGTTACTACTATTACTACTAGTGTTCCATATGTGGAATATCTCGAAAAACTAGTATAAAAACAATAAGAATGCAAAAAAAAATGTTTTGTATTATATATTATTATCATTTATTGAAATTATTATAAATTTGGAGAAAAACAAAAAATTCGGGCAAAAAAGGTTAAAGTTTTGAGTTTCGATTTGTTCCGGTCGGGCCAGCATAGTTGCTGCGTCACCAAAATCGCTGTTACTCGGTAAATAATTAAAATTTTGAAAAAACATTTTGAGGACATACTCTCAAATGTCTAAACATTAGAAAAATATAAAAATGAATCGATTTTTTCAAATTTCTAGACTAGAATACCACCTTAAAGCAGAGCATTATATAATAAATAAACGATATACGAAGAAACAACTTGTTTAAGTTTATTTTATTTAATTATTTTGGTTGCCTTGAAAACAGAATGTTAATTTGTCCCGCAAACTAGGAAATGTTTCTCATCCCAGGCCGAGCCAAAAAAATAATATCAACTCAAAAAAGGCAGCTAATATAATAAAAATAAAAAAATATATTTTTTAAAGAGATTGTTTTAAAGTTGAACCTGAAAACATTAGTTTTCCAACATTCTCATCAATATCAAATAATTTTGAAATTGTTTTAGGGCTTCCAATTAACCGGACATTTAAACTAACCGGTTTTCGGTTTTTTTCAAATAAATAAACCGGGTAACCGGTTTAAACCGGATTTATTTAAAAACAACAATTTTAGTACTACACTAACCCATGTTTCAAAAAAAAAGTATTAAGATTACTTAAAAACAGTCAATAAGTGCATACAGTTAGAAAGTAGATAAAATATATCGCTGTTTTCGTTTAAGAAGGTCACGGGTTCGAATCCCGGTACAGACAGTTTTATATATATTTTTTAAATTTATAAATCGATTTATGAATTTCTGTTCGGAGGCATGGATGTTTGTGATGTCTTGAATTCCCCCCTCCGACTCGTTCTATTCTGAGCATGGAGCGTAATGCGAGCGACTAGCTAGTCACTTGTCCTGTTCTAACCCTACCCTTCGATTTTTACTATCTTTGGAAAAAGAAATGTTGAGCAGCTGAGCAACAAGCAGTTATCGTGAAAGAAATTGAAATAAACTCCACCAGGAGTCCATATGCTTCACATTGGGAGTGGGTATGGTTAAAAAAATATTTTTATTTAAAGAAAATATTTATTTTTAAAAAATCTTGTCATTCAAGTGTCATCAAATGATGATTTTTCTGATGTTTAGCTATTTAATACTTTAGCTTATAAATTGTATTTTTAAATAATAAAACACTCTTTTATACTAATTTCACATTTATCATTTTAGAAATCAGTTGAGAATACTCGTCATGAGTGATTGAGTGAAATATAACTTAAATAATAAACATTTTTTATTGAATAATCATGTAGTACATATTGTATATTAATATACCTCATTATACTTACAAGCTAAGAATAAAATGAACTTTCGGTTAGATCATTTTCACTTATATGTAGTGTAGCTCCCTATAGAACTTAGTTAGGTTACAATATTTTATTTTTGAACTAAAATAAAATATAATATGCACAGATGGTTGTGATAGCATATTTAAAATATATTAAATATGTATTTTGTGATATTTTCAACGAAATCAAAAATCAAGTTCACTTTGTACCAGTGAAAACCATCCAATCTACAAGCGCAATTATTTTTAGTATAATATATATACCCTATTATAAATATTAGTAATTTTGTCAGTAACTACCGATTTCCTAGTGTCCTAACAATTGTATGAATAACATTGTCACATTTTTAAATAATTATTTAAAAGAAATGGAATACATGTTACATCTAGTGTTCAATTGTATGACACTTCGGATACCTACTTCCGCGTCTTTATGTTTTCTTTTGTTTGCCGCATGTGCATATTGGAAAGACATGGACCCTTAAAAGTAGCCGACGATTTATGGCACCGATTGTTTGAAAATAAAAATAAAAACATTCTAAAATTGAATTGTTTTATAACTTGAAGGAAGTAATAAAACATGGGTTTGGTCACTTCAACCTTTTTGTGTGTATGCTGCAAAAAAAGTGAATACAAATTGTCATCTCTTAAAGTTCAGGTAATGTTCGTTTTCGATTCGTTCACGTTCTCGGGATAATAGCAATCGTATATATTATACAATATTTAAGTTATATATCCAATATTATATTGTTAATAATTATAAATAATCTGACTTATAAAAATCAAATGAATACGTGAAAAAAATGTAGATTATAAATTTGTGTTTACTAATATTTAAATTACTTTGTATCAGTACAAGTTTTCGGTTCGGATATTTTTTCATTTAAAAGATATAATGATGAACGTATTTATGTGTATTTTTGGTTCAATAAGGTTCACTTGTTTTATTATCATTGATATTATGAGAATCCTTTCGTATTACAGATATTTGATTGAAAGCAGTATAGTTGTCTATGATTACGACTACATACTTATTATTGATATGGCACAGAAATTAGACAATTGAACAGTACAATACTTTATTATATTGTACTATCTATAATACTATTATTACATACAACATTTTTAAATATTTATACTCTACATATGAATAGCT
The DNA here is from genome assembly GCA_031772345.1 of Himalopsyche anomala. Classification (NCBI taxonomy): domain Eukaryota; kingdom Metazoa; phylum Arthropoda; class Insecta; order Trichoptera; family Rhyacophilidae; genus Himalopsyche; species Himalopsyche anomala. The sequence goes on along the minus strand of CM062822.1, from coordinate 14,396,646 downwards.
TAATAAAACCTCGTGGTGTTCAAACCAGAAAAAGATTTTTTAATTAACCCGGTTAACCGCCCAAAATAAACCGGGTTTCGGGTTTTTTTAAAACACCCGAAAAACCGGTTAACCGGTTTCGGTTTAAACCGGTTTGGAAGCCCTAGTTGAAATGAATAAACTTCAAAATTGCGCATTAAGTTAAAAAAAAAATGTAATAAGCTACCATTTATTGAATGTTTAGATTTACATTACAATATCTAGAAAATGATTGTCCATTTTAGTGTGGATAAGTATACATAAATTGTACAACAGTATATAATGCAGACGCGCTCAACTTTCTTCCACAAGTGGGCCGCAAGAAAAAATAAAAATGTGTGCATGTACTTACTAACAAAAAATGTTTTCATTCTTAAATATATTCAAGATCGCATACAAATTTTCATCAGTAAGTCTACTTCTATGAATAGTTTTTTTTTGTTTCATGAACGAAAAAGCTTGCTCACATTTATTAAAAGATTAAAAAATATGCACAAAATTTTAATTTTAATAAAAAAAACTTTCAATGACCGCAATCAAATCGGGTCGCGGGTTGTGCATACCATACCTGGTGTACAGGGTGACAACCATTATACTAGATGAGATGTTGATTACTGCATTTAAGGTTTTTTATAGCCCCAAATTCGAGCCGATTGATCACAGTCAAGTATTATGATAAGATATTAATAACACCGGAGTTGGGTGAAGGCGAAAACACCACTGCATGGGGAATTCATAATTGTTCTTTGAATGTGGAGAAATTGTAATGTGATCTTTCGTAGATTTTGTAACATACTTCATTAAAAATGATTACGAATACTATTTGGATATTTCCCCAAATATCCGAATATCGAATAGTTGAAAAAGGGCCGAATATATCCGGATATCGAATATTCGAATATCCTGATTGGAATCCCTAGACGTGACGGCAGTGCGTTCCTGTTGCATACAATACAATGGCAATTATGTAGCTATGATCTCATCCAACACGCTTACGTGGCGTCGGGTGTCGACAGTATGTTTCCACCTTAAATGAAGAAGAGGAAAGAAACTTTATAGAAGAACGTGAAATGCCTACTGAGGAATTTAATAATTCGGTTAGAAAAGGTGATAGAACCTGGATAAAAGGGGAGATAGAAACATTTTTACCCCAATTACCGGAACCTGACTAAATGAAATATATCTCCAAATCATCAACCAAAATTTTCGAAATGTTTCTTGATAACGATATCGTAAAAATGTTAGTTTTGGAAACTTACAGGTATGCTTATTTCAAAAATGAACTTAATGCAAATATTACCGAAAATGAAATTAGGTGTTTTATTGGAATTTTGATTTTAAGTGGCTATAATATTTTCCCCCCTCCCACCCATCTTATCCTATGAACGGGGCGTATCGAAAGCGATTAGCTAACCACTAGTCCTGTCCTTGTCCTTTCCTTCTATTTCTACTCTCTTTAGAAAAAGAGAGGTTGAGCAACTGAGTAACAAGCAGTTCTCGTATAAACATTTATGTTGAGATAAACTCCATTAGGAGTCCATATGCTCCATATTGGAGCGGACATGATAAAAAAAAATACCAAGCAAGAGACTGTAATGGAGTAATAGTACAGATTTTCTAACGAATTAGTATATCAAGCGATGCGTCGTAACCATTTTGAAGAAATATTGAGATATCTTCATTGTATTAATAAAAACACAATATTCCTTTGTACTTCATTCCACTTTATTTAATAGGTCGAGACCGGTTTCGCTCATTGCGAGCATTGTCAACTGATAAACTGTCAACCGGCCATTAGTGTAACCTTCGGATTTTCAAAAAAAAAACTTGTAGAAATATGCTCTTCTTTTTTGATATCATTTCCTTTTCTTTTTTTTAATACATGTCAGGATCCGATGTGGTTGCATATGGCCTCCTCGAGGAGGTATCTCAACAAAAGTTTTTTCTATGAGAACTGTTTGTTACTCAGTTAGTCATCCTCTCTTTGTTCGAAGGGAGTAAGGATATAACGATAGGGCTACGACAAAACTAGTGGTTAACTATTCGCTCTCGCTACGCCCCGTTATTGAAAGATTGGAAGGGTGAGAGGGAATTTTTGGACACAAGCACCCGTGCCTTCGAAGAGAAAATCGATTGAAAAAATACTGTTCGTACTGGGACTCCGCGAACTCGTGTGATCCACCACGGAAATCAACGACTTTGACCCCTGCGCTACAAACCTGACTAAATTAATCACAAAAAAATATTGAGATAATTTGCTACTGGATGAATGTTTTCGCTTACTTTGAAAGTATTGAGAACATTGTTTTGCAAACCCGTCGTTTGTATTTACTAACTTCTTGAACCAAAAAAAAACCTATCATATATTTTCGTACAGACCAACGTCACAGATTGTTTTTACCAGGATTGAGTAACTGTAGATTCGGGTAAAAAAATGACTCCTGATATAAAATAAAAAACCGACTCCAATTTTATTTTTTTAAATCTTTCCGTTTAAATAACACATCAGTATACCATCAGATATCACTCCAGTTACTAGAATAAATTGTAGTCGATTTCACTAATCAATATGATGGATAGACTTATGATTTTTAATTATGGTTTTAGTATTTTTTGTAATAAAATTATTTTTATTTAAAACGTGTCTGTATTACTAAATTTATCAAAAAAATAAAAAGTAGGGGAGGCGCGGCAATTTAATTTTTATTTAATGGAGGCAATTTTATTTATATAAAGGTTGGAAACCGCTGCTTTAAATCATGTTTCTACGGTTTTTAAGACTTCGACTCCAACTTCGGAAAAACACCTGACTCCACGATTCCGGCTCTGACTCCACAGCCCTGGTTTTTAACAAGCAACAGTAATTATAAGGATTTGAATATTTATGCCTCTAAAAATTTATGGTTGCATGTTTAAAAAGGAGAGTTGAGAAATTGAGTAACAAGCATTTTTGCAACTTCTGTTGAGATACCTCCATTAGGAAGCAATATGTTCCACATTGGGAACGGATAAGGATTAGAAAAAAAAACTTTAGTAAAAAGCTTGACAAGACTTGAGTTCATACACCTTTTTTTTCAGAAAAAAAGCACTTCATAGACTTTCATATAGTCGTTATTAATAAACATGATCATTAACTACACGTTAGCATCAATAACTGGTACTAATCAAACTATAATATTTTCTAAAATTCGGTCATCAAAAAATTATATCATACGATCAATTGAATAGTGATTCCAATTGCGAACCGTTAATCTCTAACTAAATCCACTATGTGTGAACTATGAAATGGTAAAATCAAAAATATAATCTTCACATTAATGGCTGATAAAATAATCACAAATCACTATGTTCGTAACATTGTCCTCTTCGCCCAATGATAACGCTTTATTTTGGCTTAGAACTGAACCATCTTAATAATATTGAGAGAACTTTATTTGAAAGTTTGCATCGCTACGAAGTTTTTAAAATAATCAAATATACTGATTCGATTTTTTGAAGCTATAATTATAGGGCTAGGAGCTAATTTGACAGATTTTGTTCAGTGTCATTGATTCGATTATTGGAAGGTATGGTTATATTTTGCATCCGGCCTTGAGAATCTTTTTAATTTCTTACATGCATTCGGAATATTCTAATTACGGTATGGATATTTTATAGAACTATATTTAGACTTTTATTTTAACATCTTCTACTACGAAAAATAGCAAACATAAGCTTAACATTCTAAAAATTAAATAATTTACAATTTTAATACTGCAGGGCTGTCGATATATGCCCCGAGGTCTATTTCTGCTACTACGAAAAATGATTGTTAGCAAACTTACATTATTCTAAAAATTAAGTAATTTACGAGGTCTATTTCTGCTACTACGAAAAATAATTGTTAGCAAACTGAAACATTATTCCAAAAAATAAGTAATTTACAAGGTCTATTTCTGCTGCTACGAAAAATAATTGTTAGCAAACTTAAAAATTATTCCAAAAATTAAGTAATTTACAAGATCTATTTCTGCTACTACGAAAAATAATTGTTAGCAAACTTAAACATTATTCCAAAAATTAAATAATTTACAATTTAAATACTGCAGGGCTGTCGATATATGCCCCGAGGTATATTTCTGCTACTACGGAAAATGATTGTCAGCAAACTTAAATATTTCAATTATTCTAAAAATTATATTATATACAGTTTAAATACTGCAGGGCAGGGCCGTCGATATATGCCCCGAGATCTATTTACTTTTCTAATAAATATATTTGTTAACAAACTTAAACATAGCAATTATTTAAAAAAATATTTTATATACAATTTAAATACTGCAGGGCAGGGCTGTTGATATATATTTGTTAGCAAACTTAAACATTTGAATTATTCTAAAAATGATAAAATATGAATACTGCAGGGCTGTAATATTGAATATAACAGTTTAACAGGGCAGCTCAATTATGATTTTTGTGAATATATTTTATTATATCCGCTATTTGCATATTTTGTTTTGCAGTCCCGGTGTATTTAAGTTCTTTAAGGGAATTGGGTGTGTTCCTAAAAAATCCATTTAGAGAATTAATTACGTTTAGATTTTCTGGCTTATTCAATAAATAGGTTTGTAATTTATTTTTCACGGCAGTAAATTTTGACTACTTAAAAATGCAACGAAAATCCCCCCCCACCCCGTTGAGGTCAACGGGATTACAGCTAGTCACTTTTAATGCTCACTGTCAATACTTGGTGGAATGGCATTATATTAAAAAATAATAAAACACCTTTGTAATTACTTAACTATTATTTATCATAGTTATTATCAAGAACGGTTTCGCTCATTACGAGCATTTTCAACTGATAAAAGATTGTGCGCCCTGTAGAGTTCTGCACGGCCCCGGGCCGGGTTCGGGCGGGTTAGCGCAATTGAGATTCGGGCTCGGGTCGGGCCTGGGTAAGAAATTTATTTTTTCAGAAAAATATTTCAGACTATGTTCGTTTCTTAAGTCAGCCATGATGATTTTAATTATCAATAGTTCTATAAAGAATCGTAAATTGTTGTAAATTTGTAACAAACGGGTTTTTTTAGGGCTGAGTAATATACATCTGGACATCGGGTCGGGTTCGGGTAACAAGTGTGGTATTAGACTCGGGCCCGGACAGGGTCGGGAATGAGTATTTCGGGCTCGGGCCGTGTAATTTTTGTGAAATTTCGGCCCTTGCAGACCTCTAGTGCCCTGTGTTGTTATCGTTTTATAGGTCGAGCCAAAATAATGTCACCAACGTTACAGCGCAATGTTTCTTAACCGGTGGTCCGCAATACATTGTTTGATTTTTTGGTGGTCCGCGGATGTTTTAAGACTAGAACATTGTTATAGCGTACGTCAGTGCTTACTAACCTGGGGGACGCGGCCCCTCGGGGGGGGGGCATAGAATTTCTCGCAGGGGCCGCGAAATTCAGTAGAAAGTACAAATATCTATATATTTAAGTCTGTCAAATCGGTGCTTTCCATATTGGGGGCCGCAGAATTTCTTCTTTAGGGGCCGTCGCGGGAATGCGGGTTGAGAAATTTGGATTCCGGGAAAGGTATAGCAAATCGAGGACTTCGAATTCGTCGGTGAGCTAAAAAAAAACGAGTTACGGAGACAATTGAGGACCGCGGATTATTTTTTTAGATTCAGGGGGCCGTGGAACGAAAAGGGTTGGGAAGCATTGGCGTACGTGACAATATCATGGTTCTTCTGCTAGGAAGTGTTGGCGGCATCCGTTTAGAAACAAAAACTATTCATGGTAAGCTGTTATCCATTCTTTGGTGTAGTTTTTTTAGTTAATTGAATAATAATATAAAGTACGCGTTTTAGCGTGAGTACATAGAGATGTATAGTTTTTGGAGTTATAAACACATATATATTACATATTAATATTTATAAATATGTGTTTATATTGTAATATGTGTTTAAACACATATATTACATATTAATATTAATATTTAATTATTGTTAACGTTATTATTACGATAAGGAATAATTTATTATTACTTCTGCAGATTACTCAACTTGCTCGAACCCCTAAGCTAGTGAATATAACATTAAATTCAATAGCCGGTACCTTTTCCCATTCGCCAAATATTCCGTCAGTGAAAGAAACTGTTTTAGGAATATCATATAAATCAGTGTTCTTTAACCTGTGGTCCGCGGACCGGTCCGCAAGGGTTTATTGACTACGTAAATATGTGTATCTGGTTGACGCCGGTCCGCGGATGTAAAAAGGTTGAAGAATACGGATATAAATCGTTAAACTATAGTCAATCTAGTAGATTACTGTAATGGTAAAAATGGCATTCTAGAAACCACTGAACTTCATATTGAGGACATTCCTGTAGTGGCATATTCAAGTCAAATTAATAAATACTTATATAGTAAATAGTGTTTTGATTTTGAACCAAGATGAAATTCTTGAAACACATATTCAACATAAAATTGAAAAATGAACAATGAAAGCCCACATATTGGTAAAATAAGTGTTCCACATTAATCTGTCGGTAATGCTGGATTAACCATTTGATAAGTCAATACTTATACGCGGCAATCCGCGTATGTGCGTCCAAATGTTGTTTAGCCTAATATCAATTGCCATCCTTATATTTTTTTCATTGAATTTTCATTGCTTTTCACGACTGCGTAAAAGAAAAAGGACGTAACCCAGTTTTTTCAAAACAGCTTTTTTTCGATAATCACAATGTATCCAACTTGATACACGTTTTATCAAAAGGGTGTTGTAAGCTGCAAATGCCGAATTAGTATCTAAATTTATCTTTTAAGTTTAAAAAAGATGGGCTTGTGAAAATAGAAATCATGAAAAAAGACTAAAAAGAACATTTCTCTAGACAATTTCTTAAATTAATATTATATTATGTCAATTAAACACCAGTTTAGAAGTCTCCGTGCACTTCGAAGTTGTGTTTATTTCATAATTTTCATCATCAAAACACCAAAACACGTTTTTTGTGCCTCCTGCAAAATTTGCTATGTGTGGGTTACGTCCTTTTTCCTTTCCAGTGTCGATATGAATAAAAAACATATCGATGATTGTTGGGACTATTTTAATTACATGTTTATAATTTTTTTTAAATATTTACTTAAATAAAAATTAATATTCTTACCAGATTAATCCGTATCCAAAATTTATTTTTTATTTTTGAGTGTAGCAATAGTCCAAATCAGGGTTTCCCAAACAAAGTTCCGCGGAACACTAGTGTTACACGGAACCTGGATAGGTGTTCCGCGAACACTTACATAACTTTAAAACAGCCTTTTGCAATATTTTTCGATAATTATTAAGGATAATTCCAAGGTTCAGAATCCATTTTCTGTGACCGCTGAACCAGTAGGCTTAAGCGCAGGTAATTATAAAATGTAATTGATTTAATCAGTGATAATGATTTGAAACAAAAGAACAAAGATTAGCCATAAAATGATTTCTTGTAGAGTTTGTCAGAAGAGTCCTCCAAAGTGTTAACCCTTTGAGGAGTAATGCCGTATACCCGTACGGCGGCGTAGCTTGTTATCTATTATCTATTGCCATTCTCATATTTTGTATTGAATTCTTGTTATTTCTTCAGATATGGTTACTAGACACATCCACCAGTGACTTTTGGTCGCCATATTATTTTTAGTGTATTGCAAATGAAGAAAAGGTTTTTTTTAATAAACGGTAACATTTGTAAACAAATCGGTAGCCATAAAATATTGAGCGTAAAATTATATTTGGGATATTCCTAATGACAAATTTTGGATACACCATATTTTCGTCACCACCGGTTCTCCTGCTTCGTTTATAGTACGCAAAAATACTAAATTTGTTATTTGTCATTTGCATTCAAGCGATATAATTACTAATTAAATATATGAGGCCTGAAATAATGTTCCAGTCATAATAGTACGTCCGTTCCCAAGGATTAATAACTCCACTATGATCGATGCACTCTTCGCATGACCACAACCCTCTAGAGAACCCATATTAAAGTCACGGATAACTTTTTTTTCTAAGAAAAATTTAAAAAAACACAAAGTCGTTGTATAGAAAACCCGCGTGACTTTATGGTAATTATCTAATTACAGTGTAATATTGGACAGTAGTAAGGACGAGCGAGACCGCATGGGCACACAAACATTCGGGGTTGAAATATAGCTAAACGTGAAATTTTTGAAAATATTTGCAATTTGAACTCTTTAGATCAACATAATTTTAGCACAAATATGTTAGTAAAAGGGACCCCCCAGTGGTTTCCTCATTATTGGCTTTATTCTTATGAATTTCAAAAAAGAAATAGTAAGGGCTTTAAAATATCTCTGTGCATCATTCCTCATACATTTTTTATAAAAATCCGTGGTTTTTTAATAAATAATTATATTTTAAGTTACGCGTAAAAAAGACGTCATCCCAGCACACATATGAAATCGCAACTGACGAGATTTAGCCCACCCATTGCAAATGATATTTTACGAGCGATCGCTTATCGCGCTTTCTCATGTTGCCAGAACTTATATAAAATGAGGCATCAATGTAAGTAAGATATTGTGTATTTTTTGAGAATAGTAATCGAGGATACATTAAGTATTATCTTTAACTTCGTACACATCAATCCGTTTTTTGTTCTACTTTGAGGATCTATTTTATTTAGTTGAATTTTTTCTTTTCTGTTTTATTTAATAGAGACGGATAGAATATTTTTTTTTCTTCTACAAAAGGTCCAAAAAAACTATGATATAAAAATAACCTAATTATAAACATTGTATCACCCATATTAAAATAGATATTTAAGAAAATGTCGGTATTGGGGTCGCATTTCTTGAGCTTAGAACAGGAAAAGTTAAAAGTTATAAAAAGTCGGAAAAAGTATAAAAACGGAAATTCAAAAAATCGCATGTGCTTTTGGTAGCCGTTTTCGTCCTCGCGGCTGATGACTAACTGAAGTCTGTATCCTTTTTAACCAAATTTGAGTAAAAGCATCGATATTCAAGTAGAAAAAGGATGATGTGTAAAGCAGTTGTCAGAACAAGATTTCTATTCGGGAAATTGCAGCTTTCTGAAATCAAAACTACTATCTTGACATTTGGTGGCAAATTCTGGAAATGATCCACAATGCAGCTATTAAACTCGATAACCGTGAATGCTCCGTATGCCCACGTATAAAGCATTACATCGGCATTATTAGCACAATAATACATTGTTAACGTTACGTACTTATAATTTCTAGGAACACGCTTTGCAAACCCTAATAATTACAATAATCTTTTGCAACATTTTTAGCTACACGTGCTTTTTTTTTTTTTTTTACCATATTCTTTCTTTACTGACCGCATTAAGAGGCAATGCAAACCAATACATCAAAAATCTAAGACGTCTTTAACTTTTTATTTATAGTTTATTTTTCTTGTATTTTGCTTCAATTTATTTGCTTAGTTGTAATACCAATTGTTTGTCATACCCTGTTTTTCTTACTTAACTTTTGTATAAATATCACTGTTTCATTGTATTTCTGATCAGTTGACAATGCTCACCATGAGCGAAACCAGTCCTGATCCAATAAATTTTATGTGGGAAAAGTACAATAAATGTTTTATTATTTTTATTATAATGCCATTCCACCAGATATTGACAGTAAACACCTTAAAAGTGATATAAGTAAATATTATTGGCATAACGTCATGTGTGTTACAGAGTTACTGACTGACTTCGTTTAAGTATTTTACGGCAATAAAAATTTCAAATGAAATCGGTAACAATGCTTTTGCAAGAAGTGGTAACCTTATACAGGGAGTTTTGTCTGTTTTGAAATTTACATTAATTCATGCTTCTAATATGTACTATTTTTCTCAGCACCCTTCAGCAGATGATAACGGTAATTGTGTACACAGCACAGATTCAGGAAATCTAAGCCAAGTCATTCAGACTTCATGAGAGGTTATATATCGCTCATGACAAAACAATGACTCGTTTTTAACACGACATATGCTTTACAGCAGTGCTCCAAACCTTTTATCTTCCAAGGCACACCGAGGTGTTGTGTTTTACAAAATTTCGCGGCACACCATAAGTAAAAATGTCCTAATATACATAAATTACATTAGTTTGTGATTATATATGATAAAAACCATAAAAGAATCATATGCAAACTTTTATAATCATTTCCGCTACCAATGTAGAGCACATGGACTCCTAATGAATATAATCTTAACAGAAGCGTTTCTACAAGACCTGCCGATAACTCAATTGCTCAATCTCTCTTTTTTTCAATGAGAGTAGTAATAGACGAATAAGGATCGGACAAAACAATCTAATCGCTCTTGATATCCTCCGTTTTTAGGGATATGATGGGTAGGAGGAATGAATTTAAGACGTCATATACATCCATGCCTTGGAACAGAAATTCATAAATCAATTAAAAAATCTATTTGTTATTTTTCGTTTATTCGAGATATGTGCCACGGAACACCCAGCATCGCCTTGCGGCACACCGGTTGCGGAGCACTGCTTTACAGGACAATAAAAAAACTCTTCAGTCATTATTATTGAATAAATTTCTATTTTTTTCGTATTTCATCATTTCAGAAATAATAAAGTAAAAAAATAAAGAGTTTTTATACAAGTCACATTCCGTGTAGATGAAATATAGGGATATCGCATATATAAAAGTAACAATATTGATAGCTTCAGTAGCGTAAATTAAACAGGTGTTTCGTGTGATTTTTCTCGATCGTGTCTATTTTCAATGTAAAGCTAAAAATATCAAAAAAACGTATTTTTATCAAAATTGTAGGATGCAAGGTATTGTTTGATCATGAGCCTTATTACGTTTTCAGAATAGCACGAAAAACGCTTATGATACCGAATAGAAAGTTCATTTGAATTAGGTTATTTTACAAAAAAAATACTGGGACGGTATTTGTTTCTTAAAAATGTTATATTTGTTCTAATGTGTATATCGTAATAAATAATTTATTGGTACCTAATAAAACCAAATATGACGAGTTCATTTTTTAACATGATAATTATGGGGTTATAATGCAAAACGTACTATTTCCAAAAATCAAACTTTTCAGTAGAGGCAAAAAAACCATAGCGAACAACACAAGCATAAATATTATGATTGAATCAATTAAAAATCATAGAATAAATTATTTTGAAATCATTGACCTGCTTCATAAACTTGGCATATGGTAAAAAGTATTTTAAATTCGTCATTTCAATATTTTTTTTTTCAAAACGCACTATTTCCTGGAACTATGTGTACTACGTATACCAGCGATTTCCAACATGGGAGGCGCGCCTCCCTGGGGAGGCGTGGACTATTGCAAAGGGTGGCGCGAACAGTCGAAAATATTTATTTACCCTTTAAAATATGTCTTTATTACTACATGAAATAACGGATGGGGAGGCGTGAAGATATTTTTTTCTTCTAAGGGAGGCGCAGTAACAAAAATGTTACAAACCACTGATGTATACAGAAAATAAACTTATTTTCTTTTAATAAAAACACAATAATCCTTTGTACTTCATTCCACTTTATTTAATATGTCAGGACCGGTTTCGCTCATTACGAGCATCGTCAACTGATAAGAAATATAATTTAACAGTGCTATTTATACAAAAATGAACAGTTATAAACAACAATTGGCATTGAAAAGAAAATACCAATTACATTAAAAGTGATTCTAAAATAGCACAAAATTAAAATGTTTAACACATCTAATATATAATTAAAAAGTCATCTCAGATTAATAAATTTAGAATGGGAATTGAAAGTAATTACAAACATAATTAAAATTTGGGAATTCTTTGACAAAGTGATACAATAAAAATAATGACATTAATAATGACAATAATATAGTGAATAGGCTTAATGATAGTTAAGAAAATTTCCCCTCTTCCAAGTAGTTGGTAAGTGTACATACTTAAACAAAATCGACAGACAGGAAGATTCTGAAAAAGAAATTTTTCAAAGACCATATCAATTCTAACAAAGATATATATATATATATATATATATATATATATATATATATACATACATACATACATACATATATATATTAATATATACCTATAAAATATATATTGTTAGAATTGATATGGTCTTTGAAAAATTTCTTTTTCAGAATCTTCCTGTCTGTCGATTTTGTTTAAGTATGTACACTTACCAACTACTTGGAAGAGGGGAAATTTTCTTAACTATCATTAAGCCTATTCACTATATTATTGTCATTATTAATGTCATTATTTTTATTGTATCACTTTGTCAAAGAATTCCCAAATTTTAATTATGTTTGTAATTACTTTCAATTCCCATTCTAAATTTATTAATCTGAGATGACTTTTTAATTATATATTAGATGTGTTAAACATTTTAATTTTGTGTTATTTTAGAATCACTTTTAATGTAATTGGTATTTTCTTTTCAATGCCAATTGTTGTTTATAACTGTTCATTTTTGTATAAATAGCACTGTTAAATTATATTTCTTATCAGTTGACGATGCTCGTAATGAGCGAAACCGGTCCTGACATATTAAATAAAGTGGAATGAAGTACAAAGGATTATTGTGTTTTTATTAATATAATGCCTTTCCACCAAGTATTGACAGTGAACACCCTAAAAGTGATTATTTTCTTTCTTTTTCAAAAAATATAAGAAAATATATTTAGGGAAACTAGTTAGTAAAAAATGGGAAAAAATACAGAAGAAATTATTTTTTTACAAAATAAGAAAAATAATATTATTTTATCCTAAGCAAAGAGACGATATGCAACCAATGCGTCTGTTTAAGTATTTTTTTCGACTCAGCTCTAGCTGCGTGACTTATAATTGGGCAAACATAAAGTTTCATTGTAGAATTCACAAATCAATTGCAATTCATCCCTGAACATTCAATAACAAGTCATCCCTGAACGTTCGCAGAAATATGTATGACCTTTTTGTATGACGGATACGGCTGTCAAATTTCTCAGGTAAGCCGAAAAACAAATCTCATTTCCGCGCCCGTCCGATCGATATCGATTCGGTCCATTGTTTAGTCCTCATCCTGATTTGGTTTTCTGTCAGGAATAAACAAAAATATCATCCTTTCCTTTACTGTCTTCAGAGCAGATCACAATGTTTAAAATATACAGTCAAATTTGCCAACATATGACAGCTCAATACAAATAGTGCGTTTTGCAAAAAAATATTTTGCTAGTCTGAAATTTCTATTGGAAATAGTGCACATTGCCATAACATGGAAATAGTGCGTTTTGCAAGAAAATGTAGATGATTTCTCGTTGGAAACAGTAGTTAGTACGTTTTGCAGAAAAATCCGATTTTCAAGTTGAAAAACGACGGTGTTCTAAACATTTTATCGTAAAACTAATAATACCAGTCGATTCATTAGGCTTGAATTACCCTATCTGCATACCCAAACTCAATATCGCTCATTTTGGAAATAGTACGTTTTGCATTATAGCACTACAATTGTTGAAACCACAAACGATATCTTTAAAAATATATTATGTTGAAAGTATGTATATGCAACCTAAAAATTACAAAAAAAACGTTGCTATTTGTGTTTTTCTTCTTCAATTAAGTAAATTGTAAAACATTAACAGTTACGTGTAGTATTAAAAAAATAACTTAATTTCCAATATTTCCCGATTATGACTTTTTAACCAAATTTCTTTAGAATTCACAATCATTCAAATTGATTTTCAAAGTATTGTTATTGTAACATTTGCACACTCAAAACTTTGGTAAAGAAATATTTCCAGTGAGCTATTTTTGAAGGACGTAAATAGGCGCGATTATTGTCATGCGATACGGACTAAATTTGAGATTATGTTAATTTTAATTACAATATTTTTTGAGATATTATTACTTCATCAAGTCATTCCGTTTAACATTGGATTTCAATATAACATTAGAGAAAACGCAAGTGCTTTTTTTCTGCTGGCAGGTAATCGGATATATTCTTGCGATTGGTGTACAGTCAAAACACATCCAATATTTTTATTTGATGGTTAACTCTTAACAGTCCATATTTACCAGTTCAACTATTTTAAAACGAACAAAAATACGGCAAGAGTGGCGTTTGGTATTCGATGGTCATTTCAATATATCATTTTAATATTATAGAACCATCCAAGTGCTCCAAGAGAGTAAGTTTTGTTTAAACTGTTATTTTATACTTAACACAGGCTCACAAGTAAAAATATTTCTTAATCATAGTGCTATTAAACAAATCCTAGCGGACTACCTTCGCTTACTTCGGACTACCACATTGCCATAAGCGCCATAAGCGCCGAACACGATAAACGTGGACTAATTGAAGGCATTTTTAGTAAGGTAATTGCATTACATATAGTGAATATTTTCTTTAGATGACTGTATAAGTTGGCGACCCCCCTTCGGGGTTGCGACCATAGATTTGAAACCCGTGTATTAGAGAACGTACCACCGTTCCATTAATTTTGAGTGGATTTTTTATCTTGCCCTCAATCAAGCCGTTTTTTTTTTCATTTTCTTGGACAAATGTGGTTTTTTGGTAGGGCGCCGTTCACATAATCCTAATTTATTTCATAAATATTGAATGCTTCTTACTAAATTCTCTTTACCACCTTTATGTATGTATATAACAATTCTTATAAAATCAAAGGGGAATTAGATATGTATTGGAATAAAAATCTTCAAAGAAAACATGGATTTTTTCAATGCATTTTAATATTCCCTGGATGTTAAAAGTTAACAATAATAAATTAACTAGTAAAACAATCGCAAATTTAAAATGAAACATATTTAATGAATACAACAATTTAACCTTTCGCGGATTGACGTTGGCCACGCACTCCCAAATTAATTTTAATTTTCCCACAGATCCCCTCAGCGGCCACAAGTACCCCTGGGGGTCCATAGGAACCACTTAGAGCAGGGTTTCTCAACGGTGAGCCATGTGGCCCCCCGGGGGGGCACAGCATGTTCTAAGGGGGCCACAGAGATTTATTTTTGTTTTGGGGAGCCACAGCACAGTTTAGGGGGGCCACGGGTATTAATAAAACGATACAGGGAAGAGCATAATGGCGGACGTCGCGCAGCTTTTTTTTGGCATTCTAAATTTGAAAATCTCGGAGTAGCTATAAAAAAAGGTGGGTTTTTGAAATTATAATTTTCATAGGAAGACAAAACAATGGTATGGGGGCCACAGAAAAATAAATACATTCGAAAGGGGCCACGTTCTCAAAAAGGTTGAGAAGCACTGACTTAGAGGGCCAATGGTTTAGATCAGAGGTGAACAAATATTTTGGCTGTCGGGCCACGTTGAAGATGAAAGTTTGCTGCAGACCGGCCACAAAAAACGCCAAAAAAAGTAGTTTTAAATAAAAGTGGAATTAGTACAAATAAGTTTTTTTAAATCTAATGGATTTTATTACAAAATTAGGCTTCAACGTCTTTAGGAGGTTCTAATGAGGCTTGATGTACATTTCGCACTCTTAAAGACAACACCTCCACAAACCGTAAATTTAAAAAAAGTTTAAAACAGGCCTGGCCAACCCGCGTCACAGTGAATGTGACATTTAAGTAATTACAACCAATAACACGTTTGTAAAATTACATGAAAAAAACGAAATGCATGAATTCTGTTGATGTGTCTGATTTTTTTTGTTGGTTCAACGCGTGTTTTCTTTTCACATCTGGTTATAGTATTGTTTTTTTTCAGTTACCCGCAAACAGGGTAAATTCACTTTCAGATTTCCTTTGCATTCAAATTATTTATTGAACATTCAAAAATATCAATATGTATAAAATTCGTTGTAATAATAAAAAATGTTTTATATTTTATTTGTATTACGTATGCATGTATGTATGTGAGGCTCTTGGGAAAATTTTAGGTCGGAAATGCGGACCGAGGTGCAATTTGGGTTGGGCAGGTCTGGTTTAAAAAGATCGTCAAACAAAAAAATAAATAGCGGAGAAAGCTATACTTCTGTAAGTAATCTGTAACTGAATGCAAAATCCTTTCAGGATGTGAATAATTGTTGCAAAAATCTATGCTTCTTACAGCTGGGATATATGATCTAAAATATGTTCATGCATAACTTTGTAAATACTGCAAAAATATATATGTCATCTAGTGCATTGCTTCCCAACCTGGGGTCCGCGACCCCCTGAGGAGCCGCAGGTTTTCTCCGGGGGCCGCGGCAGAACATATTTTGTATTGAGGGGGCCCGTGGATTATTATTTTCTGATTTAAAGGGTAGTGGTATGAATTTTTTTGGGAAGCAGTCATCTAGTGTTTAAAGTGAAATTTGAATTTTTTTAAAGTAATGATCTTATAACCAACCATTTGTAAATATGTACACCAAAAACTACATTCTGTTATGCATTTTCTGACAGAAATGTGAAGTAGAAAATGCTTAATATAATACCAAAAAAACAACTATGCAAAATTTCATTAACTACGCTGTAATGAAAATAAAATAAAATAGAAAAACTATGTCTCTGCCTCAATGACGAACCAAAAATACATGAATTTTTCTAACTGAGAAATTTCCCTCACCGTCAGTGCCGGCGCGAGGTTATTTGACGCCCTAGGCAACGGATATTATCGCGCCCTTTTTAACACATCGTCTCATTTTTTTCGAAATAATGAAGAAGAAAAACCAAATCGGAATCGGAATCATTATGTATTTATTTTATTTTTAAATCCATATCCGCTCTCAATATAGAGCATATAGCCTCCTAATGGAGATATCCAAACAGAAGTTTTTCTACGTGAACTGTTTCTTACTCAGTCGCTCATCATACATACATAAATACAACGAGCAAATACAACCGTCAAAATAAAATATAACTTACTATTATTTGTTATTATTGGAGTATATAAAAATAATTTTAATACTCCATTTATGCGCGCCCTAGGCGGTTGCCTATTTTGCCTGTATGATGGCGCCGGCCCTGCTCACCGTCGGTGATCGTTTTAGACTTTGAGGAAGTTACTAAGATTTGACGAATACGAAGAAAAGAAAGTCTTGAAAACAATTTATTCTACAAAGTGATTTGAGTGATTTTTTTTATATATTACCGAGTTTAAATACATTTGAAATGTGACAAAATTACGATCATATTCGTATTTTCTGACTAATGAATCTCGTAAAATGCAACTTGAAAACTGTTCATTGTCTTTCCATACACGGGAAAAACAACATGTGTACAGTTACGTCAAAAACTGCAGTTTATTTGGAGTATGTTTAATGCTAATTACTAAATATTATTCTATATACTGTGTATTCGACTGTCTTAGCGTCGAAAGTTTATTACAAGATGGTGCATTTACGTGATGGGACGTCAATTTTGTTTTTAAAATTTGTGCTCAAATAAGATTAAATATACTGTCGTATCTTATCTTTCGATGCCATAAATAATTCTGTCAAAGATATGGTTGTACAAATACGAATATGTTTTCATTATGTCTTTGATTGTTTCACAATGATATTTATCAGTATCAGTTCTTTTGAGATCAATAAATAAAGGTAGAGCGAACATAAAAGAGATTAACACAACACCTCGAAGATGAGAATGATTTGTTGAATAGAAATAGTTCTTAACCCTAATTGCAGAAGCTAGTATGTTAAATAATTATAATAAAAACTAGGTTTTTCATGCGTTTGCATATAATTACTGAAATCGACAAAATAGGCGCTTTGGGTACTTGGCCATGGTGAATAAGTTTTTTTTATCAAAATATATTGTTTTCAATCTACAGTCCCCTACCAAAATAAGTTAACGCTTGTTTTTTTTTCTTTTAAGATAGTTTGCCAAATTCTAAGCGAATGTAGGGTAAAACCTACTGTTATTGGCCATCTTCAATTTTTGGCCACTCGCAGATAAAATCTAGTTTTATAAGATATGAAACTAACATTATCACTCGTTGACTTAATAAGGAATTTCATTACGTATTTCTCCGTTGGTAAAGCAGGTAACTGTCATTTAAAGCATTGCCAAATAACCTAAAATCTGATCTTAAACTTAGTGTTGGGGCGTTGCCGAGAAACAAGTGAGATTTGTTGTAAAAATCACAAAGATTTGACTTCCGTGTAAAGGTACGTTAAACATTTATATCGTCATTAAATGAATTGAAAATTGATTTAATTAGTTTGTCTTTAGTTTGTTTATAAATCATTCACTGATTGAATGAGATATATTTTTGCAAAAAGTTATAATGGTGGTGGCCAATGACTAATTCCATTTTTTTGCTGAATTTCTATCATTGGCATGGCTGGCCAATAATACAATATGTCGTCGCTGCACATCAAATATGGTATATGTGACGATTTTTACGAAAATGAGTTAAACATAGTTTTTTTTTCTTTTCTTTTCCTCCACCTTCTAAAGTATGAACCATGTAATAATATAACATATTAAAAAAGATAGAAAAAGAACTATGCGACATCATTCAAAAATTTGCATTTAAATATGAACCATGTGATCTTAGTGCACATGCACCATATTTAATACGTGGCTAGCCACGTACTAGTACCGCGTATATGGTCACATGGTTCATATTTTACATCTATGATTCGACTTACACGTTGGCTGTTTTCGAAGTGAAAATCACATTTGATAGCACTGTTTTTTTCTGTATATTAACCATTTGGTTTAAAATTTTGCAGTAAGATGTTACATTTTAAATAGATTTATACTAAAATTAAACTAGAACAAAATGAGAAACCCATCATATTTGATGAAGTATTAACACATTATCACCTGACTCAAAAATCTGAATGTTGGTATCTAACTTTAGAGATTTTAATAATATTTTACTTTCTTACTGACATGGTTTTGTGTATGGTGTATTTTATATTTTATATTTCCTTCTATAAGCCTACTTTTCCAGGAAAGCATTTTTAAGATGTAGATATAAAGATTTTTTAAGATAAAAATATAGATATGTTATCGCTGTTGTTCGTTGACAAGTTGCAATCATATATTGTTAATATTTATATTACTGTATTGGAAATAGCAGAAAAGTTAGTGAATACTCTCGAAAATTCTCGGGGAAAGGTATGTTAGCTATAAAAGCATTGCGGAAAATATTAACAAGCCAATCGAGGCAAGTAAAGTCTATGGGAATAAGATGTTCACACAAATGATTCAAATTCATACAAATTCTTTACGTAGTCAGAAAATAACAGAAGAGAACCTTCTGCACATATTTCACAGTTTTTGGAAGTTGAAAACTTGATCGGATAAAACACCACATTTCCTGGGCACTGTAGCAACGCGTGCTATAAGAAAGCGTCTGCTGGAAAGCACGGCTATCTTGAAGAAGTGTCAAGAACACGATACAAATATATTTTTTTACCAAGGACGAGGATAAACATAAACTGTGCCGCAAAATCCTCATTCATATTTTGAGCATCACACAAAGCACTTACACAATATGAAGTAATCAGCAATACATTATTATTAATGACAGTGATCATTTAATGAGATCATGCTAATTTTTGATCGTTGTAATTGACATAATCGTAATCGAATACTGACAAGAGTTTTACTTAAAAATAAAATCAGTCACTGTGGAACAAATATTTTTGAAGAACGGTCATACAATAGTGGAAGCGGATAATGTCCTTTTGATGCTGAAGCACTACTTCCAGCCCCCCATGTACTCCCCAAGTGATTATACATGATGCATGCAAATGGCTCGACACCAACAGCCGTAGAGTATTGAAAATATTCATTTTGATTTGTTTAAATTATAGAATCTTAAATACAAATTTAACATCTCTGAGACCAGGAAACAACAAGGATCCTGTTGTCACAGATTTAAAGGCTATAAAATATTTACCATCGGGGTATATTTTTTTAAAAATGAGATCAGACGAGGGATTGGTTAGTGATTCTAGAGATTGTCCCCGTCGTTTCAGTATGACAGACTACTAGCTTTGTCTGACTCCAAATTCAGACATTTGCATGAATTTAAACATGTAAAAAGATCATCACCCTCTTTGTGATTCCCTAGCATCAATGTAGGAATTGTAAGAGCAAAAACGTTAATTTAGTTTTTTTTTTGTGTGGCGAATTATGTTTCAATTAATAATGACAGTGTTGGATACACTTCGTTATGTTGCTATTATTTATAGATATTACTTTTTGTTTGATTGATGAACGATTTGAAATAAAAATAACATTACAATGATCCTATGTCTATTTTTTCAATAGAGAATGATTAATATTTATGCTTTCAGTATTGTTTAAGATTTACATTTATACATAATGAAAAAAATAAGAAATATATGACGCCCTACGTACAATAATCGTCTTCTCTTCTCATTTGAATATGAGTCTGGAGGTTACGGGTTTGATTCCCGCTGAATCGCCAACATGTTTTGCATTGTTTTTTTTTTATTGTGTAAATATGAGTGCTACAAGTCTGAGTGCAAGTGTTAATACCTCATTAGAAGATAGAAAAATAATTATCAGCTAGTCAAATAAAATAATTTTATAATAAAAAAATTATATCCTCTGCAGATACAATTCAGAGTTCAAGAAAGAATAACTCAATATGTAACTTCGATAATGATATAAAGAGGGAATATTTGATTGATTTTCAAACATGTGGACATTGCCTTTTTAATCCTGACTTTATAGATTTTAACTGTCTAGGTAAGTCAATTTCTAAGAATGGCGACACAATACTGACAGAAAGCAAAAAAAAAACATATAAAGATTTTATCACTGTTGTTGGGATGACATGATTCAAAAATTTAAACATTTTGATGGATCAATAGAAAGTTTGGAGTTCTGTATGCTGTTACAACTATTGACAAAATTGACGATTCTCCATTTACCTCTTTGCTTCACTAATATACCATTAAAAAAAAAAAGATAATACTGATTCTGCATCAGAGGATTTGAATTCAGCCTCTGTGGTTACTAATCAAGTTCAGTTAACACCACCAAAATTATCAGCCTGCAGTATGGAAAAAAGTAAAAAAAATAAAATAAAAAAAAATAAAATAAAACCCAAATTTTAATTATGTTTGTAATTACTTTCAATCGCCATTCTAAATTTATTAATCTGAGATGACTTTTTAATTATATGTTAGATGTGTTAAACATTTTAATTTTGTGTAATTTTAGAATCACTTTTAATGTAATTGTAATTGGTAATTACTTTTCAATGCCAATTGTTGTTTATAACTGTTCATTTTTGTATAAATAGCATTGTTAAATTATATTTCTTATCGGTTGACGATGCTCGTAATGAGCGAAACCGGTCCTGACATATTAAACAAAGTGGAATGAAGTACAAAGGAATATTGTGTTTTTATTAATTGTTTGCTTGTTTCCATTCTTTATCGCAATTCTCGTAGTTTTTATTACATTTTTGATATTTCTTTAGATATGGATACTAAACACATCCATCAGTGATTTTTGGCAGCCACATTATTTTTACTACGTGTTGCAAATGAATAAAAGATTTGTCAGAGAAAAGAAAACTGTCAATTCCATGGCAAAAAAAAATGCGCGAGAAGGTTGATCCAACCCTCTCAAATCACTATAAATATGGTGCAAAATGCAAAACCGCACCACAAACAGATCAGAAAATCAAAGTTACGGTAATGATGAATAGAACGCGACACCGAATAAAGATATCACCGCAATGCTAAGAAAGACAAGAAAAAATAGCAAGTCGAAACCAGATAAAAAAAACTTAAATTGATCTGCAGATCTACAAAAAACGTATCGAACCCCTACCTCGGTCATGCTGTTTGGTAATAAGCAGCAAGTGGGGCTGTAACTAGGGCCGGTTTGTACGGTATGCGAAGTGTGCGGAGCACACATGCGCACGTGTATCATACGGAGGCGTATAGGGCGCAAAGACGCCGCACAAAGATTTGAGCACTATGCACTCATTTAACTTTAGAGCAGAAATCCATGAGCCGGCCCTGGCTGGAAACCTTTATTAAGTGACAATACAAAAGCGTCTTTGGAGACGTTTTTTTGCCATATTATATTGCCGAGAGTATGAATGAAGATAAAGCTATTTTTAATTATTTGTTGCTCCATGCCATACCGTAAAAAGCAAAAAAAAATACATGAGTGGCCGAAATGTGCAAATTGTATTGCGGCCGTGGAATTCTTCAGACTTATTTAGAACTGCAGGGCTTTATTAAATCCAGCGCTGTGGAGTCGGAGTCGTGAAAAATGAGCGGCTCGATTTTTTTTTTTGAAAAATATATTTAAAGTGTATTTAAACAAAAAAGTCAAAAGTGTCACATTTCATGCTTGTCTGACTAAAGATGATCTGATGGTATACATATATATAAGTTAAAATGAAATTATTGAAAAATCTCCTCGGAGTCGGAGTCGTTAATTATTTTAAAGCAGGAGTCGGAATCGTCAATTATTTTAAAGCAGGAGTCGGAATCGTCAATTATTTTAAAGCTGGAGTCGGAGTTGTCTTTTTTTCACGCGACTCCACGGCCCTGATTAAAGCTCATCGTGTATTCCACTCTTTGGGTGCAACATTTTTATCCCTTGTTCCTGATTGAACACGTGTCTTTCCGAAATTAAGTGATTATTTTGCTAATGGTGGAAAGGCATTAATACTAGTAAAAACAAAAACTTCCTTTGTACTTTATTCTACTTTATTTACAAGGTCAGGACCGGTTTCGCTCATTGTAAGCATTGCAACTGATAAGACATATATATATAAACAGTGCTATCTATGTATACAAAAAATAATTGAATTTTTTTGAACTGAAAAGCCATAATAATTAATCGGAAAACTGTTTTATCATTGATTTATTCAATTTTTATGAGCTTATATATCGTGGGAATTATGATAATAATTTTTTTAAGCATACTTATGTGACCATTTACTTGATTCGTAATTTTATTGTTTAATTAGGTTGATAATTTTATCAATACAAATTATGTTTTTTCTGCAAATTGCGTGACTTGTATTTTGGCTTGATATATGTAGCTGAGCAGTTTTCCCAAACTATTTCGTTTTCCATTCGTTACATTATTATGACCGGAATACCGGATAAACATTCTTTGTATTTTATGAAACATATAATACATTTTAAGGTCTCCTCACGGTGGAAAGGCAATCTATTATACAATATAATATAAAATTTAAAATAAATTTGATTATTCCACGTATTGTGTTACTAACTGTGACACGTGTTTCGCCTCTTTCAGAGGCATCTTCAAACTTACTATCGCAAAGTTTGCTTAAGTAATGAAGCAAGATTGATTCTAAAATTTTAAATTATTAAATTACAAAATGGAGTTTGGGTTTTTTTTTCCTTTTAAGGGAAGCAAGGAGGGGGGTGATAGAATCGAAATAAAGCAAACAAATAATGATACTAATGAGCTGCGATCAATCAGATTGGGATTTTTCCCTTTTAAAAGAAGCAAGTAGGGGGTTTTTCGTAGTAGCAAAAATAGACCTCGTAAATTAATCAATTTTTGGAATAATGTTTAAGTTTGCTAACAATCATTTTTCGTAGTAGCAGAAATAGACCTCAATTATTTAATTTTCGGAATAATATTTAAGTTTCCTAACAATTATTTTTCGTAGTAGCAGAAATATACCTCATAAATTATTTAATTTTTGGAATAATGTTTAAGTTTGCTAACAACTATTTTTCGTAGTAGCAGAAATAGACCTCGTAAATTATTTAATTTTTGGAATAATGTTTAAGTTTGCTAACAATCATTTTTTGTAGTAGCAGAAATAGACCTCGTAAATTACTTAATTTTCGAAATAATGTTTAAGTTAAGTTTGCTAACAATTATTTTTCGTAGAAGAAGATTTTAAAATAAAAGTCGAAACATAGTTCTATAAAATATCCATACAGTCATTAGAATATTCCTAATGCATGTAATTAAAAAGATTTTCAAGGCCGGGTGCAAAATATAACCATACCTTCCAATGATCGAATCAATGACACTGATCAAAATCTGTCAAATAATCTCCAAATAATCTTCGCCCAGCCCTATAATTATAGCTTTAAAAAATCGAATTAGTATCTTTGATTATTTAAAAAACTTTGTAGCGATGCAAACTTTCAAATAAAGTTCTCTCAATATTATTACGACTAGCTGTAATCCCGTTGACCTCGCGGGAGGGATTTTTGTTGCATTTTTTAGAGTCAGAAAATTTACTGGCGTGAAAAATAAATTGTAAATAATATAATATTTATAATAATTGAAATGTATAAGTTTGCTAAAAAATATGTTTCGTAGAAGAAGAAATAGATCTCGGGACATATATCGACACCTCTGCACTATTTTAATTGTAAATAATATAATTTTTAGAATATTTGAAATGTTTAAGTTTGCTAACAAATATATTTCGTAGAAGAATAGATCTCGGGACATATATCGACACCCCTGCAGTATTTAAATTGTAAATAATATTTTTAATGTTTTAGTTTGCTAACAAATATATTTCGTAGAAGAAATAAACACTTAAAAAATTCTTTCTACTAAAAAAATACACGAAAATGCACGAAAATTATATGTAGTATTGATTATTTTGGAATTTTTATATTAATTCAAATTTGTATGTATATGCATGTGAAGTATGCGTATTTTGGATTTTTTTAAATAATTAAAATGTGTGTTTGATATATATATATAATCTTATTTTATCGCCTCTGACAGTTGTGACTTTGTCCGAGCGGTAACGATCTTGAGTCGTAATCCAGGATCAATGTATCGATTCTTGACTGCGGCGCTTTTTTGTCTGAGAATTCAAATTTTCAGCGATTTCCAAGACACAAAAATTGTTTCTTCAAATAACAATGTATTTGAAAAATATGTCTTTATTATGAATAAAAAAATGTTGACAGCGTGGCTGGGGAGTGAGGGGGAGGGGGAGGAGAAATCAGACGTACGGACATTATCGACTATTAATATATAGATGCTTCAGTTCTAAGCCTGGAAATTTGAATTTTGAATATAAAAAAAACGTCCATTCCAATTGGACGAACGACAAATTCAAAAATATGAGATTCCACATAAACCGTTAGCATTGGTCGAAAAATTTGCCGTTCAAAATAAACCCTCATCATTGGGCGAAAAAGACATTATGATGTACATATTTATGATCATTTGTGAAAAGTGAATGATTATTTTATCGGCTATTAATATGAATATAAAAAATAATGTGACAATAATACTTCGAGATGGCAAGAGTGATGAGTCCCGAAATGATTGGAAACCATGTCGCGAAAGTAACATAAGCCATATAGACCAGTGGTTTGCAACATTATGTTACTACGCCTCTCTTGGAAAATTTCAATACGTGCTGAATGTGACGAGAATATGTTACCAAGTGGTTAAATTTTGATGCGAACGATCATGGATTTCAGATTTTGAATGAAACTAACTAAGGAAATATTTGTCTCAACGAGATCAAGAAGACGAAGAAGAGATATGCAAAGAAAGACATATTGGTCCTTCTCATCGATTTTTTAGATTATCCGGATTTTTCCTTATCCGGACTACCTTCATCTCCAATTAGTCCGGATAATCGAAGTTCTATTGTACTTACGGATAATGCTATAAGTGACGATGAAGTCATTTATTTAACTTCAAATATTGACAAAAGCCAGAAAACGATGACGTACTGGAAGAAATTCCAGTTCCTTCACTGCGAAAATAATTCAAGAAGGTCTCCAACTTTTCAGTAAATTAGAAGATCATTTCATTATAAATGATTCAAATTCTGAACGCGCATTCAAGTTTCAACGATAGCTTAAAAAATATATTTATGGGTGTAACAAACTGCATAACAAATTAATTATCGAAAAAGAAAATCTGAAAAAAACTCTGAAAACCATAATTTTATGAAATTGATGCAGATTATTTCTTCCGAAAAAGAGTGATTTAGAACCACAAGCTTTAATCCACACTTAGAATTGTCATACACTGACTAAATATTTTTTAATATTTTTACGCAGTGTTTTTCCTCTAATTTTCCTATACTTTGCGATTTAGTGTATATTTTAACTCCGTTTCAAAGTTGTGCGGATTTTAAAATTTATGTGACGTACCCCCTTTTTCTATGGAATTCAAGTTTTTTATGCGATTTTGAGTATATTTTGACTCGCTATATCAAAGTTATGCGGATTTTGAAAATTTATGTAACGCATCCTCACTTTTTGTATGGAAGTCATGTCTTTTTTTGTGCGATGTTTTTTTATGCGATATTTCGTGGAACGCATCTACCGCATAAAAACAGGATTGACTGTATACTATATATGGAGAAGTTTAAAAAAATCAAATTATTTAGTCATCTTAATTAAATACTGTTAAGGATTTATCGTATCTATAATTCGAACAAGAAATTGATTTATATGAAATGTGTAATAATACATGAATTTATTTGTAGTTAAGGTAAGACATGAAAAACTAGAAAATTTGAAATAAATTTATGAAATGTGGTAATAACTTTACACGATTGATTATTTGGTTCATACTGCTTTTTTTTCTTAATTTTATTTTGTTGTTTCAGAAAAATGAATTCTGTTATTTCTCATGTTTTCGTTTAAAACAATAATTATTTGTTTCATTCTAGCTATATTTTTTGATTCTCACTCAAATTTTTTTAACAAACATTAAGTTTGTAAAAATTGTTTTTGTTATTTTCCATGTTTTATTTTATTTTATAATTATATTGATAATTGATAAATGATAATAATTCTAATTATGCATAGCAATAAAAAATATCAAAGTCGCAGCAGTGGGCTGCAATATGTTAACAAGTGCCTCGCTTTATCCCTAAGCTATTCGTGGTGTTCCGGGACAAAGATGGATTTTTTTATTACTCATATACAAATTATACGCAATAACTAATAAAACTATCGAATACTTAGATGCATGAGAATATTGATTTTATTTACTTGACAAGGGGTTCCAAGTTTGAGACTAATTTAACAAGTGGCTAGCTCGAGCCACTTCAGATATGATAAATTGATGTAAAAAAATTAAAATTATGCCGCGCACTTGTTGGATAGGCCTGCTCAGCTTTTGAATTTTCCGCGCAGTTCACCTCTCGTCTTAGAGGGAACGTTGGTTCACGCCTCCTAGATTGGAAATTGCTGATATAGGCAGTAGAAGTGTCAACTATTAAAATGTTGAGAAACCGTGTCACATAAAGGATGACAAAAAAAAACCATCGCAATGGCGGGGGGGGGGTTTAGACTCTTAAAATTTTGAGAATCTGCGTCACATATGAAATGACTAAAATCATCAAGCCAGGGAGGTGTCGACTTTTAAAATGTTGAGAATCTTTGTCACATATAAGATGACAAAAATCATCAAGGCAGAAGGTGGGGTGTCGATTTTTAAAGGTTGAGAAACCGTCTCACATACAGAATGACAAAAATCATCAAGACAAAGACAAGTGTCTACTCTTAAAATGTTAAGAAACCGGGTCACATATAAGATGACAAAAATCATCAAGACAGTGGGGGGTGTCGACAAGTGGCGTATGGTGAGTGTTAGCTTTGGGTGTGCTGTGTATAAAAAAAAGAAAAAACAAACAAAAAAATATTAGGTATATAAAGAAAGGTGGACTTACTGAGTCACAGGCAGTTCTTGTCGAAAACTTGTATCAAAATACCTCCATTCGGAGAACATATACTCCACACTGGGAGCGGACATGGATCGAAAAAGTATGTATCAAAATGTTTTGAAAACTATTTTCAATTACGTAAGGTAAAATAAAATAAAGAAGTATACATATTAGTAATAAATTATATCAATGAAAAATGACCTGTTAAAATAATCTAATACAAAAGTAGAGACGTGAAATTTTCGAAAGAATGCACAAGAAACCTCATATATGACATGTGAGCAACATTCCCGATAAGCCGAAGGGATAGCTGCGCGAAAATTACAAAGGCTGCGCGGAGGCTGCGCGAAGGCCTCGCGGACCGATCAAATATTAATTGAACACCTGTCTTGTAGTGCGCGTCAACCCGGAATGAGTGCGCGGGGGCTTCCCAACTGATGCGCGGCCGCGCACGCTCGCAGCTTAGAGGGAAGGGAACGTTGCGTGTGAGCTTTCAATAAACAGGACGACTTTCGACCTTAAAGTTGCGTACAAAAATATTCACTCCACGCTACGCGTAACCTAGACTTCGCAATTGTATGTAGTCGTATGGGAAGGCAGGTCGTGCGTTTGGGACAACGCTCGCCTTTTCAAATACGGTATACTACGACGCTACAAATACTATTTAAATATAATATACTAGCTGACCCGGCATGCGTTGCAATGCCACTCAAAGAAATAATGTGTTTTAATTATGTTTGTTGAAGATATATATTGCTTTTGGATGTATATTGTTTTTTTGTCTGGTGCGTATATGAATAGATCTTAAGGTTTTGCAACGCGTGAGCAGGCCAGATACAGCTGTCCATATGAGAAGCATGGTTTTTAAAATTTAGTCCACACCCTTGTAGCGATTGTCCAAATGCGAGTCGCACCGGAAACTGCAAACAATTTAATTCTAATGGCCTATCAGCCGGAATTATTGGGATGCATGGAAACAGTACATCGTATCCTTTAAATTTTCCATTTAAAATTGTAGCTTAGATGATATTGTTTATTAATTTTTTACTGAAAGCCTGGTACCATTGCAAAGTCGTGGTGGATTTATATTTCGGAGAACAATGATAGTACGCCAATTTTCAGTGTTAAAACGTGCGGTAGCATGCCTTTTTGTGCGCCATAGTAAATTCGTCCCATTTAATGAGTTAATATGATTAAAGTACTTCACCCATTAAGGACTTTTTTTTGATATTGCATGTTGGTGTTCAAAGGTAATTTCTTTGCTGAATGCTCTGTTTGACCACCATCCAAAAGATTTGCTGCAATTGCAGATGAAGCGATTGCCAATGCAATATTGTTTCGGATCCAACGTTTTGGCTTGTGATTGATTGCATGTATAATTCTGTCATACGCTGTCATGCGTTGTTCTGGGACCAATTTCGGAAGATTTGTTTGAACGAATGTACCCAATTTGTCGACATTAAATTGTGTTTCTCGTTGAAAATTACGGTAAAAAGGGTTGTTTGCATATCATTGTATCAAACGATCGGGCTTGAGCAGTGCAAGCTCGAACGTTTTCCTAACTTTCTCGTCTGTTTCTGAAGCTCATGATGCCGTTTTCTGGCTTGCTTGAGGTCTAGATCAACTAATAGCTAGTCTTTTAGGTGGCATAATTGTTTGACAGCGAAAGAAATGCTTTGTGACAACTATTACAAATTCACTTGATAATTGTTTACAATACCCTTTGATTGTTTGACATAACCATGGCTCGTATCAAACGTAACTATAGAGTAATAAGCAACTTGCTTATTTTGGACAACAACAGAAATAATTTCGTTCTGTTTGAAATACGAACGACGGACGTCAAAAATATTGAAAACAAATTCTGGATAGGGACATCCTTCACCAAGCGGGATGAAATATACTACTATCTAACAAATATACATTTAAAAAATCATAAAAATCGGTTATCTCTAGACATAGAGATAATTTTTAGAATAATTGAAACGTTTATGTTTGCTAACAAATATAATATATTTCGAAGAAAAAGAAAAAGATCTCGGGATATATATCGACAGTCCTGCAGTATTTTAATTGTAAATAATATATTTTTTTTAATATTTGAAATGTTTTAAGTTTGCTAACAAATATATTTCGTAGTAGCAGAAATCGACCTCGTGGCGTATATCGACAGGCCTGCAGTATTTAAATTGTAAATTATTTAATTTTTGGAATAATATTTAAGATTGCTTATAATCATTTTTCGTAGTAGCAGAAATCGACCTCTGGGCACATATCGACAGCCCTGCAGTATTTAAATTGTAAATTATTAAATTTTTGGAATAATGTTTAAGTTTGCTAACAATCATTTTTCGTAGTAGAAGATTTTAAAATAAAAGTCGAATATAGTTCTATAAAATATCCATACTGTCGTTAGAATATTCCTTATGCATGTAAGAAATTAAAAAGATTTTCAAGGCCGGATGCAAAATATAACTACACCTTCCAATAATCGAATCAATAATGACACTGAACAAAATCTGTCAAATCAGGTCCAAAAAATCTTCGCCCAGCCCTATAATTATAGCTTCAAAAAATCGAATCAGTGTATTTGATTATTTAAAAAACTTCGTAGCGATGCAAATTTTCAAATAAAGTTCTCTCAATATTATTACGATGCTTCAGTCCTAAGCTAGGAAATTTGAATTTCGAACATAAAAAGACGTCCATTTCAATTGTTTTAAATTCGAACGACGGAATGTCAGGAATATTGAAAAAATATTCTGGAGGGACACCATTCACCTAGCGGGATGAAATATACTTTACAACCTATTGCTATATCTGAAAAATATATATAAAAAAATTCATAAAATTCCGTCAAGCCGTTACGGAGGAGTTTGGAGACAAACATGTGACACGAGATTTTTATATATATAGATTACTTTATGTTCTAGGTTTTGCGAGCGTATGTTCCGGGTGTGCAGCGCACACCTTGCAAACCCTAAGCTTTTGCGAATCATTTATTATTTGAGAATCACTCAGTCGATGCAGATGAAGGGGTTAAGTTATGTACAGTGGAACCTCGATTCTACGTTTTTCAGGGGAATGAATAATGCGGGAAACCGATAATGCGGGAAATCTTCAAATAATATTTTCAAAAAACGTATTTATGTAACTAAAGGCGATGTTAAACTATTTGAGTGAAAAAAAAAATTCTACAAAAACGGTCAATCGGGATAATAATTGGGACGGGACCATAATATTTGGATGATAGATCGAGGAAGTCAGTAAATCAGGTAATGATAAACGTGGAATTATTAAGTATTGTTATGACGGGGTATTGAAACAATAAACGATCCATGCACAAAAAACGAAGATAGTGAGAACGGTAGAGCCACTGAAATTCCACTGATAAAAACGTGAAACGAAATGCGAGGCTTTGTTGAAAAATATTCAACAAAAACGGTCAATCGGGATAATATTCGTGACGGGACCAAAATATTTAAACGATAGATCGAGGAAAAAGGTAAATCGGGGAACGATTAATACGGGATTCTTTTATATTGTTCTTATGGGTGTTTGGCCGGGACTATGAAAAATAAACGATCCATGCGGGAAAACGAACAATGCGAGAACGGTAGATCGGGGTTCCACTGTATTACATAAAAACACATGCGAACATAAATTATTTTATCAAGAAGTATTTAAAAAAAAGAGCTCAGCTTAACAGTTTTTCAATTTTATATGAACAATTAAATCTACCAAATCCCCATTGTTATACCCTTTTAAATGATTATCATTAATTATAAACTCAAATAATCGGATAATGACCCACAAATTTTATTTTATTTTCCACTTTTGCATGTTAATTTCTGGCAACATAGTACTTTCAAAATATCCAATAATTTATTCAGATTATTTTTTTTTTACCATGTCCGCTCCCAATAAGGAGCATATGGACTTCTAATGGAGTTTATCTCAACAGAAGTGTTTCTACGAGAACTGCTTGTTACTCAGTTGCTCATAGATTAGCGATAATTATAATCTACCCACATAATTAAGACTTATTAAGGCGAATCAGTAGGAATTAGTGATTCTGTGCCGAGATGTCTCAGGACAAAAGTCTCGGGAATTTTCAGGTTTTTTACTATCTTAAGTCCCAGTACTTTTTTGGAAAATATCACGGGACTTTGGTGTCTGTTCTCGGGATAAATTTTGAAAAAAAATGCATTATATTCAGGCTAAAGGATTAAAACCTGGGGTTTTAAACAAAATTTATTATGCATATATAAAAGGAATCTGATAAAAATATATATTTTTAGGATTTATAATATCGTAGAAGTTTCAAATACCATGTGTTTATATATTGTCATATAACTATAACGAAAGCAAATTCCAAAATATTAAAATATAATGTTCATACCTCATGTTGTTTTATGTACAAATGTTTTTTTACATTTTACTTTTGTATAAACAAAAGTACCAATGTCTCAATCGGACAAAAAGCTGTATTGTGAAGTTACGGTCATAAATTTACTCCTCACGGCGATCGAATTCTTTGATACTTTTTCATTACATGTGCCGCTATCATCCCTTCATAGTAAAAATTAACCGTAAGCATTGCACATATCCATAACATAAGAAAAATAATAATCATTAAATATTGTATAAAAAAACGTGATTTTTACTAGTGCGTTCTTTCAAAAGGCGTATAAGGCATGTATGTATGTAATACATACATACATGCAAATATTTAATTTGAATAAAATTATAATTTTATTACGCCTCGAGTCCCGGGACTTTTAAAAACCTGAGACTTCAGAATCCCTAGTAAAAATGCAAAACTTTAATTTGACCTACAGCATAAATATTATTATTATGTCACAAAAAGGCTCCGGGATTGGATACCCTAGTTGTGACGCATACTCTTAATGTCTCTGACACATATGTATTCAAGCCATATCCAGTCTTGGAAGACACTTATCATTATACCTTACCGACTATCCTCACCGAATAGAGAACTTTATAATAATATTCCAAAATTTCCATGGCTTGAGTACACTCTCCAGTGTTACCTCACAATTTTAAACACATTTGCAACAGAGTTTTAGTTCAATGCCGTTAAAGTGGTGGAGAAATAAAATATAAGGAAAATACGAAACGAATTTGGAAAAAAAAAATTGTCCATCAAAATGTGATCAATATGGAGGTTCGACTTAGGGCCTCCAATTGTGGATGCCGAGAACCCGTCCAACTTTGTGTTCCCGAAATTGTGATAGTACTAATACCGGGGTTTGGGGATTGAGATTGAGAATTGCGAAATTCTAGAAAAATTGTTGAAAAAAGGCTACCAAGGGAAATTTTATAAATTCTAAAAAAAGAAGTTCCCATATTTGTTCATTCCGTAAATTGCTGGGTTTCTTTTTTCAATTGACCAGTGACGAAATATTTTTGAATCAATGGTAGAATTAAAAAAACAAAAAAACGGTCTCACATTTTTCCATTTTAGAAAATCCGTCAATTCCCAGGATGTCAAAATCGAAGAGAAAAAATCTCTCAATCCTGAATCACGAATTTCTACACGAATTTATGGGATTTTACGGAATTGGAAAAATTGTCAATACCGGGATCACAAAAAGGGTCCGGGTTTGATCTCCAAGTTCCACATAAAAATAATAACGTATCGACAGTATGGAAAAATGATTTCCCTATTCTTAGTTATTCCTTTCTATGGTGCAGCGGTTAGCGTTATTGGCTTCCATGCCGGATCTCATGGGTTCGAGTCCCAGTAAGAACAGCATTTTTTCGATCAATTTATCGATTTCTGTTCAAAGGCACCCATACCTTGTAATCTCTAAAAATTCCCTCCCATCTTTCCGATCCTTCAATAACTTGGCGTAGCGAGAGCGAATAATTAACCACTAGTCCTGTCCTAGCCTTATCCTTCTATTTCTACTTGACTAATGAAAATTGGAAAAAGAGAGGTTGAACGACTGAATAACAAACAGTTCTCATCGAAAAAGTTGTGTTATGATACGTCCATTAGAACAGTGTTCCCCAACCTTTTTACACCTGCGGACCGGTAAAAAATAGAAAAAAAATCGCAGACCACTAATAATGAAATAAACATGGTGTTTATGTAATATTTTTTAATCTTATGTTGTTACAAATGGACATAACTATTCAACTGTTTTCAGTTGACAATGCTCGCAATGAGCGAAACCGGTCCTGACCTTTTTTACAAAGTGGAATAAAGTACAAAGGAATATTGTGTTTTTATTAACATGATGCTTTTCCACCGAGTATTCACAGTGAACACCCTAAAAGTGAAAACAATTATGTATTATAAAATTATTAGTATATTTAGGTAGGGTTTTGCATCTGGGTTCACTATCGAAGAGCAAATATTTATGACTGTCGATTTTGAAAAAACCAGCGACCATTGTGTCGCACACAGAAAAAATAATACAACAGAATAAGTATCCGCAATAAAACTTTACAAATTTGAAGCTGGATTTTAGAAGCGTGAGTAATATACGCACAAAAATAGCCAAGAAACAAAATACGGAGCCGCATTATTGACGTCTTCTTATTTAACGATAACTAAAAATACAAGTGAACGTGCAGGCGATAAAAAAAAATCCTATATTCAATATTTTTGCGTGGCGAATTTCTTGAAATTTGGCATACTGTTTGCGGCCCGGCGGAAAGTCTCTGCAGCCCAGCACCGGGCCGCGGACCACCAATTGGAGAACACTGCATTAGAATTCCATATCCATATGATCATGGATAAAAAAAAAAATATATTATGTTATGCAGTGAGAATTTTGTGTTTTTAACCTTCGGGTCCATCAAACAGTGCTATTTTTTCCAAGTAACGCGGTGGAACGGAGTCCCGGCACCTTTCTCCCGGAATTTTAATGTTTTTAATGAATATTCGCAAATTTATTTTGATTCGAAAACTTTTGATATTTGAACGCTAGAGTACCGAAACGTCGAAAATAGGATCGAGGATCGACGGGGTACAAAGTGACCACAGAAAAATGTGCGTAATATTTGCTTTGCATTGATTGAGGGGTATCATTGTAGATTACAATAAATATCAGCTAGATATTTATTGGTATTTAGCGAATGGTTGAAATAAGAAGAATTTTTCAATGCAAATGTACCCCGAAGGTTAACGAGCATGTAATTTATTAACTGCATAAGTATAAAGAACATGTTCTTTTTTTCATCTTGGGTAGCCTTCAATAACACAAATTAAAAATATTTTTAATACGACTTTAGTAGAAAATATATTTAGGAATTAAAATAACAATTTGTATGCACTCGCATAAAGATTGTTAGAACATGAACAATTGCGAAAAATAATAACTCGATAAATATTCTTTACATTGGGCTTATTTGACTTTTGTGAACTGAAAGATTGTAAATGGAGAAGGGGAGAGTTCACTGCCGGGGGCTGCCGGGAGCGCGATACAATGCACAAAATCGATAAACGCGAAGGGAAACCGGGTCAGGTGGAGGGCTACGTGCTTAAAAACGTCTCTACGCAATCAGTATACCGATATCAAAAATTAATAACCCGCTTTATATTAATTCCTTCCAACAAAATCGGTGATTCTTTCGAAAATTTATTCTACATACAGAATACTCAGTAAACGGATTTATTCGAAAAAGTCTTCCGTACACAGAATATTCAAGATTTTAAAATGATTTTTTATGGTATTTTTATTATCTTAGGTCACGTCACGAATGGTAAATATATTTAATTTTTGGAACAAAAAAAGTTTAAATAACAAAATGTATATGAATTATTTACTTATGATTACTTTTTTTTTTTTTTGAATTTAAATAGAAACATTGTGATGTATTCTTATAGAACTAATATATTTGGGTATTGTAAAAAAAAGACGACTCCGACTCCGACATTTTTCAAAAACACGACTCCGACTCCGACTCCGACTCCGACTCCGAATTTGACTCCGAGTCCGACTATGACTTGACTAAAAAATGCGTGCATATAAATGTATGCACTTCAAGTAACAAAAAAAATATATCGAATCTACTTTTTCGACATGAGAAAGAAAGAAACAACAACTTTTGCGCGGACTCATATGCAGTGGATCTTGGTGATTCACTGGCTCGGCGTGACTCATGACACCTACACGTTTAATATTATTAAGCTATATCACAATACTTATTACGTAACTCAATTTTCATAAATTTCGTGAGTAATTTTTTTTTTTTTAATTTGCATTTTTTTTTAAAAGTAGTCGGAGTCGCCCGTTTTTCACGACTCCGACTCCGACTCCGACTCCGGCCAAAACACCGCGACTCCGCGACTCCGACTCCACAGCCCTGTTATATACAGTGCTGGCTAATTGATTGTTAATCAAGCAATCGATGCTCGACATTGCGACTTTGAGTTTCTCTTTTTCTCGCAATTCAATGGTTACAGCCTCCTACTACTTTTTTTCTATTATTCAGTGTTATTTGGCTTTCAACTGTTACAAGTTTCGTTTCTTTATCTTTCACTAGTTTTGTGTGAATTGCGGTTGTCAATACGGTTAAAAAAAAAATGAATAAGCCAAAGCGTATGACACTAGCGAATAATCGTTTTTTAATGTCATCAAAAATTCTAGGGGACATGAGCCAATCATCTTCGGCAACCATTTTAAAACAGACCATTCGCAGGAGGCATGTGGGATGGGGTTCAAGAGCTGAAGCTCTCTCAGAAAACCACTACTGACGGCGGCCACGAAGAAAAAACTTATGGATTGGGCATTAGCCCACAGATCGTGGACTGTGGATAATAAGAGACACGTCATCTTCGCAGATTAGTCAAAATTCGAGGCTTCACTATCGAACCGGGCCGTTATAGAGCGCCCAAAGAGTGGTGAACAAAACAATCGTAAATGCATTCGGCGGACTGTCAAGCATCCACCCTCTGTAATAGTATGGGGGTGCATGACGTACAATGGGGTACGTAATTTTTTTGATCGTCAATAGAATGATGAACTATAAATTATATAATATAAATTATTGGCGAAGCATTACCGATTTTTGAGGAGATGACGGGGGTGTTTAATGACCCGATATTTCAGGGCGATTCCGCGCCGTGCCACAGAGTCCAATTAATATTTCTCTAAATATTTTTTTATACAAATCAATTAGGCTTCAGATTACAAATAAACAATTGGAATTACATCACTTCCCTGGCTAGCGAATAGCCCGGATTAAATCCAATAGAAAATCTGTGGGCTATTATGAAGCGGAAGCACGAAAAACACCCGGCAAAAAAGGCTCCGGAGATAATCAAAGTAGTTCAATATGTGTAAGACAATGAAATCGATATTTAAATAATAAAAAAATATACGATTCCGTGCCTAGACCAATTCTAGAGGTTATAAAGAATAAGGGAGATTCTACAAAATATTAAATATTTAAAAAAAAATGTTCCATGTGTATTATTTATCTGAAAATAAAAAATAAAGGTCCGTTAATATCCTATCAATCACATTGACAAAAGAATTTTTGGTTCAAAATGCATTATATTTTGTTACAGTAATAAAACAATTAAAGCTCAGTGAGGCGTGATACGCTCCGTTTCCCTATGGCTCCCTTTTCTCATTCATATATTCACTGGTATTTGTCTTCCTTTTTTTTATTCTTTAGGAATGATTTATTAGCATGTTGACATGAAAAAAATGTAAATATTTCACTTAAAACTAATAATATTGATTTATAAGTGAAATACATATTATTTTCGCGGCATTAAGAATCAATTGGCCAGCACTGTATATGTATTCCATCAGATCATCTTTAGTCAGTCAAGCATGAAAAGTCAAAACTTTTCACTTCATTTTTCACGACCGGCCAAAATACCACGACTCCGCGACTCCGACTCCAAAACCCTGACCTAAATAACTTATAACAAAATATTGGATAAAAACCATTTTTAATTTATGACGATTTTTCTCCAACTCGTATATATTTTTTATATATAATTTTAAATAACTACTTTCACAATAAACCAACACGTTTCGGGTAATACTTTCAATAGTTAAAAAATAAAAAGGGTTTTTAATATGGACGTAGGCAGTTTTCATAGAACACGTCTGGACTGAAGTTTTTCTTTTTTCTCGCTTTCATTTGATATTTGCTTCTTTTATCAAAATCATTGGTTATGAAAAAAAACATATTTTATCTTCCATTTTAACATGAAAATCAATACAAATACTAGAAACCGCCATTTTAAGCACGATTCCAAACAAACAATTGCAGCGTGACCGGGTTTTGTTCCTGCATTATGATTGGTTTAAGCCAGGGGTTTTTTCGTCTGGGCTGCATGCTGGATTTAGCTGCTTTACGTGGACCGCATCATATTAATAGTAAAACGTTAATATAACGTATATTACACATAATAAAGTAACAAAACATAAATGTAAGCACTCAAAAATACAAATGTATCTAAAATATTCATTCGTTTACGTAAAGTTTTGCAAACAATACCAGATGTTTAAAAAGGCATCTGGTGGCAATGGTTATTTTGGATAACACATCAAATCTGATTGGGCCGCATTAGGCCGCAGATTGAGTATCGCTGGCGTAAACGGATTTAAACGATTATAATTTATAATATGATTTGCACTCGGGTACTTCAATGTTCAACCGAAATTTGTTTAACCTTGTTTGATCATTTTGAACTCAAAGTATTCCCCTGCTTACAAAGAATTGATTGCCATCAAAATCTAAAAAAAAGTCAATGGTATTTATTAGGTGCATACTATGCTATGATGTTTATCGATTCATGATTGTGTTATGATTTTTCAACAAGACGTTAAAATTATTAAGTTTTACAACACCGCAAGATCAACGTTCCCTCTAATTTTTCTATTGTGTATGCGGACCACCATCGACTTTTGTGAGCAATAAATTTTCAACAAAATAAATAATGTGCGCAAAAATTAGTTATGTACTCACTACGCTAGATTTGGTGAGTTTAGTATAAGTATTTTACAATATTTCTGTGTGGGGCCTGTGCGGGGATGGAAAAATGTGTGCGGTCATATTTTGGGAAGTGTGCGCGCGCACACCTTAGCGGGAACGTTGTGCATGATGTAATTACATATATATTAATATTTGTGTTTATCAAATGTATTTTTAAATAAAAAAAATAAAAAAAATTTAGTACTTTTGCCACATAAAATGTATTTGATCAGGACCGGTTTCGCTCATCGCGAGCGTTATCAACTGTTAAGATAAATATATAAACAGTGCTATTTATACAAATAAAATTGAAATAAAAGGTGTAAGCAACTATTAACAATGAAAGTATTTTTATTATGATTTGATATTGAATATATATATTTAAAACTTCTATGGTGAGCATTGTCAATTCAGTCGAAAGGCATATTTAAAAAAAAAACTACTCGTTATACCAATTAATTCTCGCGATAAATCAAATCGATCTTGTTCTTAACACCCGAGTACCGAATCGTCGAAAATAAAATCGAGGACCTGGGGGGTTCAAAAAGACCCCAGGCAAATTTGCGTAATATTTACATTGCATTGATTAAGGTATCATTGTAGATTACAATAAATATCAAATATATGTTATTGGTATTTAGCGAATGGTTGAAATAAGAAAAAAATTGCAATGCGAATGCACCCCATAGATACCAGAAGGTTAATAAATAGTGTATAATTAGTACAAAAGGTATTTTATTTTAATTATTGATAGTATATAGAGGTCGAAGACCAGGCTTAAAATAAAAATTATTTAACTTTATAAAAATCAATAATTTTAATATATTCGATGGCGGTAACTTTATGGAAGTTCATTTTAATACAAAATTTAATATAAAATTCAAAATGACTTCAAATTTTTTTTTCAATAAATCATGTTAGAATATTAAAATCGTTGGTCTGCAGATAGATGTACATTTTGAATTTTATATAAAATTTTGTATTAATATTTTTATAATTTGGAGACATGGAATTTATATATATATATAACATAACAGCTAAAAAAGTAACTAACTACAAATATAAAAGCGCCTGTGTTCTAACAGTCGATAGTTTTAAGTAGTAGCGGTAGATATCTCGATAGAAAAAAATATTTCTGTAGCTATCTTGGGTAGGAATTATATAAATATGCAAATAAACACCAACTCTATATCCAGTTATATATATATACTTTTTTCGTGACACTATACAAAACGTCGCATTTTATTTATTATGTTATCGGCTTGTTAGCATAAAGCCGTCAACGTCATGAAAGAAATGCTTATATGCAAAATTCCGTAAATTTTGGTACTATGAATTTATTCAAAGCGATATGTTTTTTTTGTATTGATTCAACTGTGTTTGGTGAAAATTAAGCTCGAATACGTAAGTCCTACATTCTCATTCTGTCTTATTCGATGCTTATTTTTTTATATGAAATTTCACTTTATATAGCCAGAAAAAAGACGGGCGCTTAATTAAAATTATTTCACCCTTCTCTTCACACATGACATTAGTATTGTACTTTATTTATTACTATGCAGAGAGTTTGAAGATGCTTCTCAAACGAACAAAACACGTCGTACCTCTATGGACGATATGGAATAATAACGTGATAAATTTCAATATTTAAAACATTTCTCCAAAAACAACGAATAAGTAGGTCTTCCATTTTATCGTAAAATTTCAATTACCGGTAAACAGTTAATAATTCCTACAATGGTAATGTGATGACCGATAAAAGAAAATTGACAAATATTAAGTCCTAAATTGAAACTGAAATATTTTTCAATATTTCTGAGATAAATAATGTCATACATGTAGTCTGCGCAAGAATGTTTCGCGTACCTTGCGAAAATTCAGTTTTGTATTTTAAAATGTCCTGAAAGAACACAAATAATTTATATCTATATAAATATCATTACAAATATGTCTAAGCATGTATCCACATCTCAAAAATAAATGATTTTACCTTTGTAACAATTATTAACAGCATATATATAATGAACTGCCCAGCTGGTAGAATTAACAAATTGTTGAAGTCATTAAATAATTTATAATTTAAATATGTGATTATTTTTTTATCAATTGTTAATTATTGATAACTTTAAACATCCAGGGAATCTTAAAATGCATTTTAAAAAAGTCGATGTTTTCTTTAAAAATTTATTCTCCAATAAATATCAAATTTCCCACCCTTAGCCTTCATTGGGGTTGTTATTCATAATGGCACGGAATTATACTTTTTTTTAAAGATAAATTAAGTTTATTTTGGTTATTCGTAACACTTCAAACAGCTTTTTTCAGTTCTTTAGTGTTTTTGACTTAAGGTCAGCAATTTTGTTTCCGATTATCGCCCAGGAATTCTTATCGATGTTGAGATCAGGGCTGATATCTGGCCATAAAAGGTTCTTTTTGCAAAGATTTTCTTGTTAATTCGTCGCCTAAATAACAGATAAAAATGTAATTACCATATTTATTTGTAAAAAAAATTGTTGGAAGGCCAGAAAAAAATCACGAATTGTTTCATTTTACACGATGAAAAACGGTGGAATCATCCTGGAATTCTATCCGTACTATGATGGCTGAAAACTTCTCCAATGTTGGTAAAACTTCTTTAAAAGTGTCAAATTTGTATTTTTGGGCATTAACTGTTCCCTCCAACATAAAAATTTTGCCAACCCCTTCTTTGGTGATGGCACTCCAGACCACATATGCGCATGTTTGATAGAGAGAAGTATGCAAACATTGCTGTTTTTCTACAATCGCTTTCGTTAAACTGCCACGTTACTACTAGCGCCGACCATTTTATACTTGAACTCATCAGAGAATATGACATTCTCCCATTAACTTTGACTGGAATTTTTTTTCTTACCCCAATTACACCGTTTTTTTTATTTTCATGGTCAAAAGTAGTTTTTGGCAGGGCGCCGTGCATATAATCCTAATTTATTTAATAGATTTTGAATGTTTCCTATTAAAATCTCTTTACTACTTTTATTTAGGGACTTTATTCTGACTTTAAAATCTAAAAAAACTATTTTTATAAATAACAACCTTTATAAAAAGTAGGAAATAAGATATTAATTGAAAAAAAATATTTTAAGAAAACTTTTTTCAATGCATTTTAATGTTCCTTGGATGCTAAAAGTTATTAATAATTAACAATTGTCGCCTGCTGTGGCTCAGTTGGTAAGAGCTTGCTCTACCGATCACGCAGGTCTGGGTTCGATTCCCGGTCAGATCACAGTGAATTTGAGAATTATTCAATTCAAAGTTGTGATCGAAGACTGGGTGTTTGTGATGTCAATTCACATAATTTCCTCTCCTCCAATCCTTCTGATCCTTTAATAACTGGGCGTAGAATAGCGATTAGCCAACCACTAGTCCTGTTCTAGCCTTATCCTTCTTTCCCTACTCACTTTGAAAAAAAGTGAGGTTGAGCGACTGAGTAACAAACAGTTCTCGTAGAAAAAACTTCTGTTAAGATACCTCCATTCGGAGGCCATATGCTCCACATTGGGAGCGGACATGGATTAAAAAAAAAAATAATCGCAAATTTAAAATAAAATTTATTTAACTAATACATCGATTTGTCAATTCGAACGCGAACAGAATAGCTTTTCGAAGGAGTCGCACATATGTATGTACTTCTGAGTGGGATGGCGAAAACAATCAATCGTGGTACAATTTCTGACGTGAAAATTATTTTTAAATAATAGATCAAGGAAAATGATAAGGCAACGATGAATAGAGAAATATACACAAGCTTGCCATGTTAAGTCGGACGATGCTCTTCGTGGCGAAAAACGTGTCACGGGTTGCAAAACAACAAGTAGAATAACAAAGTTATCTTTTTTTATATTGAAAATGGATTAATCCATCAAAGAGGAGATAGTTTACACTGTTCTGACAGGTGATTGCAAAGGACTATAATACCAAAATACATTAATGCTGAAAAAAATGAACGCGAGAACGATAGCTACATCGGGTCCTGGAGTCCTATTATACCTACAAGATTTCAATAAATAATCTTCATTCCATTTGACTTGAACCATTAAACTCGTTAACAGCTAGAAAAAAATAAGGTTTTTTGTCCTGTAAGCTAGCAATTTTCTAAAAACTAATAAAGAAAAATTTAATATTCATTTTGTGAGTTCTTAAGAGATGTCGGACCCTTTTTCAATGATGCAAACTCTAAAAAATATTTATTGACGTCGTAATAATGAGAATACACTGGTGGGTAGCGTGCGTGGTTAATAGGTATGCGACACACCGGTGGGTCATTAGCTTTAGAGTGGTTAAATAATTCCAACGGGCTTGAAAGCATTTTTGAAAATTACGCTGATAGTATATGTAATGCAGTTGGTTCGAAGGTTGGAACAAAGGAGACATATTTAATAAGGTGGTAAATTTGATAAAAAAAAAAACAGATACAGATTTTAAGAATGATAGTTTCCAAGACAGTAAGGATTTTGCATCTTATAAATTGATAAAAATAAATATGTTTTCTGAAAATTCATCAATCGTTTTCATCCACCAATTGTTTTGCATTTCTTTATTCTTCATTCATATTATAAAAATACTTCCTTTCAAGATTATTAATCAGTTGAAAATTAACGCTATGGACAAAACTGGACCTGATCATTTCTTATAAATTTTAGAATAATAAAAAAACGAGCCCGTCGACCTCACGGGGGGATTTTTGTTGCATTTTTAAATAGTCAGAAAATTTACTGGCGTGAAAAATAAATTACAAACGTATTTATTGAATAAGCCAGAAATTCTTAAAGTAAAAGAAATATATCTCGGGACATATATCGACAGCCATGCCCTGCAGTATTTAAATTGTACATAATATATTTTTTAGAATAATTGAAATGTTTAAGATTGCTAACAAATATATTTCGTAGAAGAAGAAATATACTTCGGGACATATATCGACAGCCCTGCAGTATTAAAATTGTAAATTATAAAATTTTTGGAATATTGTTTAAGTTTGCTAACAATCATTTTTCGTAGTATCAGTAATAGACCACGTAAATAACTTAATTTTTGTAATAATGTTTAAGTTTGCTAACAATCATTTTTCGTTGTAGCAGAAATAGACCTCGTAAGTTACTTAATTTTTGGAGGGTGAGGGTGAGGTTGGGAGTTGTGGCTGGGGAGGGTGAGGGGCAGGGGAGGGGAAATCGAGGACAATCAGACAATCATACGGAAGGACTATCATACGAACGGACATTATCGACTATTAATATATAGATGTTTTTTTTTACAAATAAAAAGCCTTTCCTCAAAGAGTTAACAGCTTAACGACCGTAG
Organism: Himalopsyche anomala; assembly: GCA_031772345.1. Taxonomy (NCBI): domain Eukaryota; kingdom Metazoa; phylum Arthropoda; class Insecta; order Trichoptera; family Rhyacophilidae; genus Himalopsyche; species Himalopsyche anomala. The sequence goes on along the minus strand of CM062822.1, from coordinate 14,352,708 downwards.
ACGCGTATTTAAGTCTTTGGAATCCAACGGTTGCGGACCGTGGACGCATATACGCGTCCTACGTCATACATTCCATTATATTGAAAAATCACTTGGTTAGGTCGAGTTTTATTTCAAATGTTAACGAGAGATGGTACTATACATATTGACGCATTATTTAACAAAAAATAAATTATTATTATGCAAAACTATTTCGTGAAAAAACACCCCTAGACAGTAGACTTTTTTTTCGTATGTGATTTTTCATAATATTATTTTACGTTCTGTTTAAATATTTGATTTATAAATCGTGTCTGGTTTGTTTCCCCGATTAGCGACGATATACACACGTAATATTAGCAGGGTATCCTGTCGTCCCGATGCATTTGTGGGGCGGGACCCTTAGAGGTACGAATTGCTTAGTGATTTATTGGTTGGGCGTGCAATGCTGCATTTTTATGACGGCCGAAAACATTTTTTGAATTTTTAAACGAGTGGTTGATAATATTATGACCTATTCAAACTTAGTGACAGGGGTTCTCAACTTATGTTTACGAAATAAATTTAAAAATATTCCTTTGAAATATATTCTTTTATGTTACATTACTATAGCAAATATGAATTTATATAGTAATGCAAATATAAATTTGCTATAGTAATGTAAATTTATAGTATTATTATTTGAAAATATAAATTTGCTATAGTATGTACACGTAAACAATCTGAAAAAGTAGGTTTTGCATATTTTAAAAAAAGATCTTTTAGTAGATATAGGTTTTGTTCAGTACACAACATAAGTATGCAATATACAGATGAAGAACCACTGCTCAAATGGCATTGATTTATGCGGCAAAGTATCTGGAAGCTAGAAAATTAAATTTGGTAAAGATATCTCAATTGGTTTAAAAAATATAGTGAATTTAGTAATTTTACAACTGTTTTCGAATTTTTCGCAAAATTGCCCGGCCGTCAGGTAAAATTCTATAAAAAACGAGCGGGCGTTAAGCTGTTAAGAGTAAAAAACACATTAAGAGGGATAAGTATGGATATGTTTCACGACTTTCGAAAATCATTTGGAGAGTGTTATGTCGACCAGTGTTCCGCAAATGGGGGTCGGAGGTCCACGAGTTGACTTTTCAAATCTTACATATTTCAAATGCAAAACATATCGAAAAGAATAAATTAAAAATATATGAAATAATAAAATATAAAAATATACGTATCATACATGAAATTCTTGCAACTGTTGCTAGGTCTAAACACGATTTTCAATTGAAAAATGATTCTGCATATTATTATGCGCATGGAGCTGTGGCAATAAAATCGACGTTATTACTTTAAACGAGGCCCCAAGTAGACTTAGTATCTATATTTTTTTTATTTAACTCAAAACAAAGACATTATTCTACCAAAATTGCAAAGACTGCGACGACCAGTTTATTTTTGAAACTGCGATTTTTTATTCACGTCTGCCACGAGATTTGAACGATCAGTATGTAGTTTGTTTTTTAAGGTTTTTAGTAAATATGGGATAGTTTTAATTTATATTTTAAATTCACTGGAGGTGGAATAACAAATAATTCAAGCTTAAATGTACATATTTCTATATTTAACGTAAGTGTTCGGTTGCCAAAGCCATCACGAATATAGCCTTCTACTTTTATTAGATAATTAAATTATACATTCGGCGGTATGTTAAGCTCGCTTTTAATACATATTATTAACTTATACTTATAGGTTTTTTTTAATTATTCGGTTCACAAAAACAATATAAAGGGAACAATTTATTCGTATCATATATGACTTTTACGAATTCTAATTATTTGCCCCTGTGACAGTTTAATAAAGATTTTTAATGTAAATTTGAATTATTTTGATTCTGTACTATTCCATAAGTTTTGTCGATAACGACCCGGGTTGTTATCGACAAAACTTACGGAAGAGTACAGAATCAAAATAATTCAAACTTGATATTGAAGTTCCATCAAGCACCTTCAGTCGAAGTTCTAAAAAAGAAGATTTTTAAATTATAGAATAATCAATCAGCACAATATAAAGAGCTTACGATAAAATAATTTTATCTGTGCCTATATTATATGCTAGATGCGAAAATATAAGTCCCTACGAGGTGAAGTAAGTTAAGATGTGTGGGTAGGAAAACATGAGTAAGATCAGTGTTTCTGAACCTTTTTGGGAGCGTGGCCCTTCCTTTTGAGAGTCTTTATTTTTCTGTGGCCCCCATACCATTGTTTTGTCTTCCCATGAAAATTATAATTTCAAAACCCACCATTTTTATAGCTCTTCCGAGATTTTCGAATCTAGAATGCCAGTAATTTATTTTATTTACGGATTTACAAAAAATAGCTCCATGACGTCCGCCATTATACTCTTCCCTGTACCGTTTTTACGTTTAATACCCGTGGCCCCCCTAAACTGTGTTAGGCTCCCCAAAACAAAAATGAATCTGTGGCCTCCTTAGAACACGCTGTGGTCCCCTGGGGGACCACATGGCCCACCGTTAAGAAACCCTGAGTTAGATGCGTTATTATATTCTCCATGTATACCCAGTTTTTTTTCTACGCGATTTCAATTTTATGCGAGTTTTTTGGAGGACACTGTTTCTTTTTTATCGCGATTTACTCGTTGCACGATTTTTTCGTTTCGGCCATAAATTGTATCCAAGCACAAAAGCTGAATATGTATTAAATCTATTAAATAAATGCACTTTAGAAGTCCGTTATTTTAAAGAAAAATAATTAACTGTCAGATCATTAAAACAAATTCAATGTAATAATAATCGACTCAGATCAAGAATCCAGGAAAAAAGAGTCAGAGCAAAATTCAATACTTTCGTTCAAAAATACGCGAACGAGATACAAATACAGGCAGACCTCCACTTTCGCACACAATTGGTTCCTGAATTCCCTTTATTTATCAAAAATTACTAAAGTATTTGATAAAAAATCTAATTTTTCGATAAACTTGTCAAGAGTTAGTTGTATTTCACTCTTTTGTTTCATTTCTTCATTGAGAGTTCTGTAACATGCAGTGCTTTTATGGATCGCCCTACGCACTTGAGATATGAGTTCTCCATTGGGATCATATTCTTCCATGATATTCAAACATATATCGAGATGAATAAAAAAAGCTTTCTTCACTTTACTTCACTGATAGAAAACTTAGTGCTATTCTTTATTATTTAATAAGATTATATTTTCACGGGTATAGAGTTGCGCCCGAAATTTATATTTTTACAGTGATTCTGGAGAGCAAGTAAGTCCATTTTAAGATAATTGTTTTCAAAACACGCTTTGTTTGTTGTTTAAAACATTTCCCAACCTCTTCTCAGCATCCATCAACGAGGCCGATTCAATATTGCAACTAGAGTTTACCGATTTGCAAAACAACGATCAATTTAAATTGAAATATCAGGAATATCAAATATTTTCCATTATTTTGAAAATTACTAAAGTAGCGTCACGAAAACTACAGTAACCTGTGAACAGGGCCGGCCTTAAGCGTGTGCGAAGTGTGCGGCGCACACAGGCGCCGTCTCTAAAAATAATCAGAGGGGCGCAGATGTGCTTGTGTGCGAGGCGCCGAACATCGGCCGAAGGCGCCTCGCACACAGGCGCAAGAATCCACGGGCCGGCCCTGTATGTTTACTAAACGTCAGATTGTTATGATATTTTGTCTCGTATTATTTGAAAGTGAGTACTTTCTAAAAATTGTATGGATTTTTCAATAGTGGTGCCATCTATGTGTTATCCTACGAGGTTATTGAGTGATATGTTAATATATAATATCATTATATTTCAGCACTTTTACCCTCTGCGGCCTGCGAAAGGTTAGAAAATTGATAAATTGGCCCTCCTCTCAAAAAGCTTGTGCACCACTGGTATAAATATTATGTATCTGTTTCTCATTAATTGTAAGTATCAAATAAAGAATATGTATACAAAAACACAAGTTTCATGAGCAAAATTTTAGTTTTTTAGTTAGATAGTTTTACATATAATTTTAATACTAATTTAGTTTAAAGTTAGTTTTTCATACACTTTAAATACTTTTTACGCGATATTTTGATTTCTGGAACCAATTTTTCAAATTATATGAAAATGAGTTTTTTTACGTGTCAGTTTCTGGAACCAATGTATCGCGTAAAAAAAGATTGTCTACGAATCTTAATTATTCAACAATCTCATTGTTAACTTCTGTAAGTAGCAATCCCAATTTGAATCACTTCGTAAAAGCATTCTTTGACAATAAAACAATTGACAAAATATAATCATCGTTATTTCAATTTATATACTACTAGCCGGTACCCGGCAAGCGTTGCAATGCCACTCGAAGAAAGAAAGTGTTAGTGTTTTAATTATGTTTATTTAAGTGCATGCTTTCTTTTTCTGTATATAGTACGATACACGCGCCACCTACTGTAATTTAATTTACAATATTTTTCGCGCAAGTGCAAGCATACGTTGTTAAAATGAACTGTATGGCAGACATACAAACATTAATTTTTATATATAAGAACTATAACCTTCCTGGAAGAGCAAGCAAAAAGTTTATCAAAGTTTTATTGTAATCGGATGAGCGGTGTGGCAACGCATAAAGTACGAACAAACAAACATTCATTTCCATAACTTTCCACGATTTGTTCCATTCTCTGATCATGATTGTATGACTTTTTTTCATACGTTGTCTTTTTTCGTATTTGAACTTATTGTTCTATGATTTCTGTTTCTAAAAAGATGTGCCTCACTACAAAACTGCCTAAAACAAATTATAAAATGAATATAAATTGTAAAAAACATAAATTAATGTTATTGTATTCTGACTAGTAATAATCTGTAGTATATCGGAACCTTTAAAATATGAATTCCAGAATATAAGATATATATTTATTATAAGATAAATATATATTTCTTCATCTACTCTTATATGACTTGACACAGCTACTTAATAGATTATTACCACGATCAAAAAGACTGTCAAACCTAAAACGTATAATCAATGCATGCAATTCATTAAGCATCAACATACTTTTAGCATTTACATATAATAGTTGACAAAATATAAAAAAGAAATTGTACAATATTCGTTGAACTTCATGAAAATAATCAATTAAAACTCTGTTAATAATTTCGCATTCGAGCATTTAATAAGAGAAAAACCGTTTCTGATCACATTAAATAAATGCAAATTAATACAAATTAAATATAGAATGCTTTTCCATCAAGTATTGACAGTGGACACAGGAATTATGTACGTAATCAACAGTTTATTCATGTTACAAAATTTAAAAAATAACCATAAAATAAAGGCTTACTAACGTTATGTAATATAATTCATCCAATATCTCGCCATCGATGTACTTTTGCTGTCAAATATCACGAAATATTTTTTTGACGTTCTATTGTATATATATCTCATTGTGTAGAAAAAGTAGTACAGTATTCGTGAAATATTTATAGTACTAAGATATCTACTCACTTAATTCAATGTAATATGATATATGTACATATATGATGATATAATTTCAGCAAAAAAAAATACCGCTTGCGATACATAATTTCGATTTAATTCGCCATGTACCGTTTGACGTTGCATGCGCCATCTAGTGTAAGTTAAATTGTACTATATATAACCTTCGCTGTCGCCCGCTTTAAGCGCACTTGAACGGCGGTCATTTTTGTTTTGATATACCCTGGGCTGTTTGAATGGTAAAAAAAAGAAAATCTACGAATATTTTAGTTTTTCGACATTGTAATTTAATTTTAATATGCCTATAACCTTCCCGGTGCAAGCTTAAAGGTTGCCAAAGTTTTATTGCAATCGGACCAGTGGCATTCGAATCCATAGACACCAAAAATTATGCAAATATACAAAAATTCATTTATATATATATATGTAAGATATAAGATGTATCGTAATAAACGTAGCATACTAAATACCTCCTATGTGAGGTTTTTGACGAAAATGAGTTATTGATACCACGAGATGCGTATTTTTTTCCTCTACCCATATGTATTATAACTAGTATGAAAAGACGTAACTGTCACGAAATGAAATCGATTTTAAATTAATCTTATGTGAGAGCATTCAAAATCATGCATCACAATTAATCCTATGTGAGGCTCCTCCACATAAGAGATATTTATCGCGCATGATCCGAAAGTCAATGCTCACATAGGAGGTATTATAGTTAAGGCTTTTTTTACAGTTTGTGCCTCAATGCCCGTTGAATGGAAGGAAGTTTAGATTAAACAGTGAAAAAGTACAAAATTACCAGCCTCCATCAAAAATATACAGTCAGTAGCTATTTCAAGGAAATAAAAAGTAAGTTTTTATTTTGTTTGTGGAAATTATTTCACAATACGATTCATGCTAGATACGATTGATGCTAGATGTGGAAGATTTGGCGAGCTTGGTAAAAGTATTGAAGCAAAAATAAAATTTGGTGAAACAAACTTCTTTTTACAATATTTCTGTGTGCGGCCTGTGCGGGGATGAAAAATTGTGGGCGGGAACATTGATCTCGTGGTTTCAATAAGTCATTTTCGTCAAAAACTTCACATAGGAGGTATTTAGTACGCAGTGGCGATATGCTATGATTGGAAAACAAGTAAAGATGAACAAAAAATATTGCTCTTCAAAGAAACGAAACTTAGTCCTCGCGATTTTCAAAACGTAGATGTAACGGTAACATACCGGTGTAATAAGAATATTTCAACAATTATTTTGTTAATTAATTACATTTAATAATTAAGTCTGTACCTTGGACAATTTTTAAAGAGGAGATGACTTAAAACTATGGCAAAAATTAAGTAATATAATTGTAGGGATAGGTTAAAAAGTTTAACAATGTGTTTCTATACGTCGTCGTGGTTTTGATATTTTATTACAATTTTGAAGTATTTTTGTCATTATATATACTATTAAATTGCCACACTGAAATAATAATCGAATCGAAAATTCAATTAATGGTCCCCCCAGAATTCTCATAAAAACGCCAGACGAATAACCAATCAATACTAGCTCGGTTGCATCTAGCGATTTTTTTTTCGTGCGGCAGATCTTCATACTTTTAAGGTGTTCACTGTCAATACTTGGTGGAATGGCATTATGATAAAAATAATAAAAGATGTTTAGTACTTTTTCTACATAAAATTTATTTGATCAGGAACGGTTCGCTCATCGCGAGCATTCATATCAGAGCATTCAGTGATCAGTTGATAATGCTCGCGATCAGCGAAACCGGTCCTGATCAAATAAATTTTATGTGGAAAAAGTACTAAAAATCTTTTATTTTTATTTTAGATCTTCATACGTTAATAATTCTTATAATTAATATATATATAGAGAAACTGTATTTATCAATATTGATGAAATAGATTACACATAATTTTTCAAATAATGTGATTTCCTCACAAATTTATATATTTTACAAAATTAACGATTTTTTTTTCGAGGGATTCGGAGGTAACTTTGGGAAATTCATTGTTAATATATAATTAAATTGTATGACTATTATTACTGAACTTGTGACAGGTGCCTCCTTAAGAATCAACATTCACCATACACCACAAGAAAGAGGCGAAACACATATCACGATTTGTAAAAGTGGATTAACAAAATTTTTAAATCGAATTCTACAATATGAACAATTCTATTTAACTATGAAAAAACATAAGACGAATTTCTGAAGATTTTTTTCAGAACTTCTAATTCAGGGATGGCGAACAAGGGACCCACGGGTCACGCAGTGACCCGCGTGAGAAATTATTTAACCCGCTCGGAATTTACTTACTGAAAATTTCTCAATCCCGGGATTGGAGAGCCTAATCGTGACCGCTTATTTGAAAACCATTTTTTAAAAAATATCGGTTGCAGAAAAACTAGCCAGGTCAAAACAATTGTTCGTAAATTGAAGTTTTGTTTGCAACCTGATATTTAATTAAAAAATGTTTAATTTAAAATCAAACAAAGAGTTAGTTAGCATGATAGAATTTAACAATATCATAGGTACAATTCTGAAGAAATTGTTCGTTGATTATAAGCCTTTTAGCTCGTCGGGTATGAATTCTTCTAACATTATTTTTAATGATAGCGACCGGTCGTCATATTATAAAGTTGTCTTATATGTAAGTCGTCGAATATTTTTATATGTAATACACGCGAAATATGCCTTATTACTTTCACAACAATTGTTTTGGTTTGCTTTTCGGTGGAATAATAAGCTTTTTTTCTTTGTTTAATCCTATCCAAAGAATGGAAAGTGAGATGAAAAGAAATCCAGTTTCAGTACAATATATTGTATAAATTCAAACAGGAAGTATGGCTTTTGAAAACATATGTTCAGCAATAATGGTGCATAACAATTAAAAAAGTATCAAAATTGATTTGAAAAATTTGATCTAGAAATTTTAGTGTTGAAGATTTACCTAAGAGTAGTAGGCCTCAAGTGACTAAAAGCTGATGCCTCAAAGCAGATCCAGGACTAACTATTCTAAATGTTTTTTCAAGACTAGATATGCATTCAGCAACAGTTCAGATGTATTTAATATCGTTGGGAAACCTTTTACATATATGTGTATCTCTTCAAAATTACACGCATAATACGCAGACTTACGGGACAACCCAATATTTGAAACTTACACCCTGGTAGAAAAAGAAAAATCAATCCATGACCCTCTATTTAGAGAAAAAAGAAATTCTGTCCAGAGTCCAGACTTTGGTATCTAGTATTCGGCCTCCGAGATCATTAAATTTATGAAACGCAAGTTCACACAGCTAGATAAGTAAGAATTTACTATAATTAAAGATTTCGACTGAAGGTGCTTGGTGGAATTTCAATATTAAATTTCAATCGTTCAAATAATGTACACTCCCACAGATTTTGTCACTAACGACCCGGGTTTCGCCTTTCGGCATCTTCAGGCGTTCAAGTGCACGGATGAACTTGAACTGACGCTTAGTAAATGGATGTTTCGTGTTTATATAATAAATAAATGTATCACTGAGTCTAAAGCCATTGCTGGCGAAAAGGATAAGCTCATGGGAATTCCTAAAGATTTGAGTAGTGAGTGGTTTTAAGAATTATATTTATTTGTTTGTCGGAAAAGGTTTTATGACTATATTTATATAGGGTACAGGGCATATGAAATATTTCTTTTAAAATCGGAAGGCGATACAACTGCGCCCTGTTTATTACCAAAATTTCCTGGTAAAAGAGCTTATGACCGTCCGTATTTGGGTGTAACATTTTTATCCCGTTATTTATACACCAAGTCCTCTTTTACGCGATTTTTTTGGACGACACCTTTGCTTTTTTACGCGAATTATTCATTCTTATGTTATTATTTTCTTCGAAAGAATGTTTTTAAAAAGAAATGGTGACCCTGCGCAAAACCATGTGACGACTATGCTCTGAATCTTGTTGTATGCTTCCATAAATTTTATCGAAAAACAGATAGTAAAATATTAATTAAATCTACAAAGTAAATGCACTCCAGAGGTCCAAATATTGTAAATGCAACATTATAAGTACATACGAACCGAAGATGGAAATATTATTTTTAAACAATTATATGATGAAGCTTATTAGGCACGTACCAAATTAACATTTGCATTTTATAATTTAAGTTTTCGACTGAAGGTGCTGGGTGGAATTTCAATATTAAATTTGAATCGTTCAAATTATTTACATTCACACTAACTTTGTCACTATCGACCAGGCTTTCGCCTTACGGCATCTCCAGGCGTTCAAGTGCACGGATGAACTTGAACTGACGTTCAGTAAATAAATGTATCGTGTTATATAAGAAATAACTTTATCACTAAGTTTAAGACCATTGTTGGCGAAATGGATTAACCCATGGGAATGTTTACATATTTGAATGTGAGTAATTACAAGAACTATACTTACCGTTTGCGCAAAAAAAACTTTTTTTGCAAGAATTTGAAGAACAAATTTTAGTTTTTATACATTTTTTATTCTTTTTTAAGATCTACTTCGATCTTCGGAACCAATGTATAAAATTGTATGAAGTTAATGTTTTTACGCGGATTTTTTCATACGCGTAAAAAATTCTGGAACCAATGTATCGCGTAAAAGTGGATAGGGTGTACATACTCGAGATGATTACTCGTGTTCACTATATCAAAAAGCAGTTAACTGGCAATAAGGTGAATGTGGCTTACATAGATGTACATATTGAAAAATGGGCGTTTACATAATCCAATAAGTATATTCGATGTGTATTCATATCAACTACAGTAGAACCTCGATTATCCGGACCTCGATTTTCTGGATTGTTCAAAATACGAAACAAAATTTTACGAATTTGCTGTTTTTCATAAGGAAAATTGCGTCCACTGTTGTTAACGTACGTGATGGGATGATAACATTTCCAGAAGTAAAACATATCAAAACTCCATAGATACATAAGGAAAAACATTATTACTCTTAATCTATTTCACTCCTCATATATTTCACCCATCCTGCTTAAACCAAATCGATGAAATGCTTCCGGTAAATATCTTCCACCAAATGCCACGTCGGTAATACAACCCATGGATCAGGGTGTAATAGAAACATTCAAACGCATATAAAGAAAACAGATGCTACGGCGATTATTGCTGGCAGGCAAAAATAATGAAGAAAAAGTTATCAATTTTCACAAGAACATAGATTTAAAAGACTTGTTACATGGTAGCAGAGTTGGAACTCTTTAAATGTGTCAACAAAATCTATCTAATCTATGTAACACACTAGAAATTGTCATAAGAGACATTGCGGAAACAATAGCACGAATTTCAAATGTTTTGAATGTTACGAAGAAGATGTAACCGAGTAGTTAAATTGCGATGCGAACGATCCTGGATTTCAAATTTTAAATTATGGGAAAATAATTTAAGAAATATTTTCCTCTGAAATTCAAGACCGAGAAGATGAATAAGAGATTTGCGAGGGAAGATATTTTGGTCCTGCACATTCTGAAACTTTTCAGTGCTTAGATGTCACCATGAAGTAGTTTAAGAGCCAAGAAGAATGTAATTGATGACAACTTATATGTCTTAAAAGTATTCGCGAAAAAGAACAGGTAGCTGATATAAGCAAAAATCAATAATTGAATTTCTTAATAAAATAAAATTTCATACGAAGCTACATGCAAATCTAGACAAAAAAAAGGATTAATACTAAATGTACACTTCTTCCTTGACAATTATGTTTTTTTTCGATTATCCGGATTTTTTCTTATCCGGACTACCTTCAGCCCCAATTAGTCCGGATAATTGAGGTTCTATCAGGGGTTGGCTGGAGAGGACTCGGGGGGCTCGCCCGAGCCCCTTGTTAAAATTAGGCGTGGCCGGCAAGCCCCTTGTTAAGTTAAGAAAATCATTCGTCTCAGACTACATCAGCACCTAACTGCAATTTCTGTTAAATTGTAATATGAAATTGACTTTGTTGCCCTTTCATTTTTTTTCAAATACATTTATTTTTTGGGGTAAGGAATTTATTTTTTCAGAAAAATATTTCAGACTACGTTCGTATCAAAAGTCAGCCATGATGATTTTCATCAGTTTTTTTTTATTTATTGACTTGGCATTTACTTGGTAGAACTCCATTAGAATAGGGTAAAAATAGCAACGTATTTAGTTATACAGTATTATATTTATTAGTTGATAGCTATTTCGGCTTTCGCCATCGTCAGGACTATAACGATGGCGAAAGCCGAAAAAGCTGTCAACTAATAAATATAAAAACTGTAGAACTAATTACGTAGCTATTTTTACCCTATTATTAATTATTAGCAGTTCTATAGTGAATCATATTTTTTTATTATTTGTAAAGAACGGGTTTTTTTCTGGCTGAAGAGTATAAATCGGGGCTTCGGGTCTGATTCGGGTAACAAGTGTGGTATGTATTAGACTCGGGTACGGGCCGGGCCGGGTCTGAGCTTTTCGGGCTCGGACCGGGTAATTTTGTAAAATTTCGGCCCGTGCAGACCTCCAACACGAATTTTGAATGAATTAATACAGACATGGACGCACTCATCAGTAACAAGTGGAAAGGTTTGATGAGTTGACTTACAAGCAATATCAAATATTAATTGGCCTATCCGAACTCATTGATAAATGGCACAATTAAGATAAAGAAAAAAGTGTAAAATCGACAAAACTACAAAGTTATCAATAGATATTTCAATAAAAATAATAAAAGATTTTTAGTACTTTTTCCACAAAATTTATTTGATCAGGACCGGTTTCGCTCATCGCGAGCATTATCAACTGATAAGAAAAATATATAAACAGTGCTATTTATACAAGTTAAATTGAAATAAAAGGTGTAAGCAACTACTGACAATGAAAAGGATTTACAAATTACATTATAATTACACAAAATTAAAATGCTTAACACCTATAACATACAATTAAATTTTGTGGAAAAAGTTCTAAAAATCTCTTATTATTTTTATCATAATGCCATTCCACCAAGTATAGACAGTGAACACCTTAAAAGTGATCAATAGATATTTCATAAAGTTAATGTCATCGAAGATTCTCAGAGGGGAACTTATTACATAATCGCAGTCAACTTTTCTCGCCCTTTTATTCCGTTTCGAAAATGTGGAAAAGAGGTAAGTTCAACTGCGAAAAACATAACGTGTGATTTTAGATTTGTATGAAAAATAGAACGGTTGTGTGTATGTATGTACTGTAATTATTGTTCGGAAAGATGGACCTAGAACAGAAATATGTCAGGACGTTTGTCATTCTTGAGGAATACTTAGTATCGACAGTAGCTCAGATACATTGGCACATGATTTTGAATGATTAAGTCGAGGAATTTCAAGCATCAGCAATCTTCGCAGCCGTACGAATTCCGACGTAGATAAAACGCCCCCAATGCTCAACAGCAGTTGCAGATCATGTTTCGAACGATGCATATACAATTTTATTTCAACCAGTTCCTAATTCTGCCACGACGTCAATTATTTATCACGCATGAAAGTTTTTTTTAAATCTGAGTCGTAGTTGACAATAAATTTGAATGAAATAAGGTTTCCAGTGTAGAATAGTTGATTTTTAACTTTCATGTCTGTTTAGCAATAGTGCGAAAGATCAAAAAACAGATGTAAGATAAATATTTTAAATACGTACATGTATATTGTGATATTTTTTTATTTCATGATTTTGTATGTTGATTTTAATGTATTGTGTAGTATAATATATTATGTTAATTTATTTTTTCTCATTATATTAGTGTATGGCGAATTGGCGTCAGCTGTCATGTTATGTACTGTACTTTTATTTTTTAAACAATACATATAATGAACAAGGACATATGTTACATTCATTGCGTAAAGTCGTTACGTAATAAAAAAAATCATACAAAAGCTATTATAGTGGTAACAATACATTTAAAAAGTTCTCAATAAAGCCCTAAAATATTTTCAGCACGAAAAAACATTTGCAAAAGGTATCACAAGAATGAAATATGTTTGTTAAGCTGTACAAAATCATACAATCTCAACCTTAAAATTAGCATTTTCATCACTTTATTATTTGAAGAAAAAATACCTGAAAAATAGCATGCCACCTACCTTGTCTATATTTAGGTAAATCACTTAACACAAGATCACCTTGAATTTTTATACGATGGGAAAACGCACTAGATACGCGATGACGCGCTGGGATTACCCAGTCACTATCATCCCCGCACAATCGAGACCGGCACCGTATGCCGGAGTGAGGTCAGGGCTGTGACCGACCCGCCGAACGCACAATAATTTATATCACCTTTTACGATTGGACGTTTACACTCGTTCGACGGATGGCGACCGCCGAATCCACTACGCACTATTTAGTACCGACAGTGTTTAATCCGACGAGCACTGCAATCCAAGACACACTGCATCCAGAGGTAAGAGGTCGGCGGAGAACGCGGGAACGGGAGGGGTTTCGCGGGGTGGCGGCCGCAGTTGCATCGATCGCGGCGCGGCGCACACACGCGAACGCGAACGAGAAAGCGGGCGAGTGCATCGCGCCGAATGCACCTCGCACATACCACACTGCACCCCGCCCCACCCCACCGCCCCCTGCGTCGCGCTTCACGAAACTACACTTACGACACATTATTTATCATATTTTCCCGGCGTTTCACTTGACATTTCTTTAATTCGATGTTAATCACGTCACTCGATGACACCCCACTAATCATTCTCCTCCGAGATCATTTTCGCTCGAAGTTTCACACACCAAAGTTTTTTAGACGGTGCTGTAGCACATTTTATTAGATTTTGTTTATTTACAACCTTCGATTTCACAACCCACTTTGCCACTTCATCAATACCAATTATTGAATATCGATAACCATCGCCGTACCTATTTTCACTGACACATCTACTCACTTGTTTTCCCATCGTTATTTTGTTTGTATTAACACATAAAATTAATATACATACATAAATATAATTCGCTCAGCCGAAATTCAACAGTGCACGGATGCTATTCAAGCGTCATAAATATAAAATATTTCGTAAAACAATCATATTAATTTATGTTTATATTTAAATAACGATGAAGTTCTCGTTTCAAACTTATCTCAGGAAGAATGCTAACTGACTCACTGTGCGGCTTAATAAATGTCATGATAAGTTTTGCGAGCACGCAATTTTATCATATTGAAAAAGAATTTTCAAAACTGTTTCCTATTCAATATAATTAAAATTCGTACGACATTTCATATGAATGCGTATCATTTATGTAATAATATCTGACGGGCATTAGATATTTAACTGAACTTTTAGGCATTATATTAAGAAAAACCGTAATATTCCTTAGTACTTAATTTCCACTTTTTTATTTAACAAATTTTATTCAACAGACAATTGACATCGAAAAGAATTTACAAATTACTGTAGAAATTATCAAAAAGTGACTATCTGAAACGACTCATTACTAAAATAAGTAATGAATCATTTTAGATCACTTTGTTAAAATTTTCAAAATTATGATTATGTTTGTAATTACTACTTTTATTACCCTGATGATTTATTAATTACCTGTTTATAGGTGTAAAAATTTGTAATAATTTTGAATTCAATTTGTAAACTTTTTTCTATGTGAATTGTTTGAACACCTTTTCATTTCAATTTTTTTTTGTATAAATAGCACTGTTCATTTTTTTCTCATCAGTTGACAATGCTTGCCATGAGCGAAACCGGTCCTGGTCTTGATAAATAAAAAGTGAAAATGAAGTACAAATGAATATTGTGTTTTTTATTAGTTAAGCTCAACGTTGGTTTGAAATAAATTATATAAGGAAAAAAATAATTTAGTTTTTAAGGATATTTCGATTGAACGTAATGTGCACTTATAATTCGCCATCGTCTTTATTTTTCCTTTGTGTAAACTTGAATAATTAAACAAGTTGACTATAAAAATACAAAATATTAAGTCAATTGGATGGATGTTAAATAATTAAGAGACTTCAGTGATCGAATTGACCAAACGCGTTCAATAATAAGAGCGAAATTATTATAGTAATCAAACTTTGCATATTGTGGCACAAAGATATACGACATTCATTTAACCACTACAGTAAATAAAATCTATCGCTTTGAATACAAGTAACAGAAGTTTGAAGAAGAACCTTTCTTACCCGAGTCTATTTTCCTGGGGATAGCGCGGCGTTGAATTCACGGATCCCGAGCTGGCGGAATATCCTGAGCCGGCAGGAGAACTGCCAGCCGAGGAGGGAATGGCCGCCGGCTCGTAGTAAACTGTGGTGAGCGGCCGTTCATCAAGAGTGTGCTCGGCGCCGTGAGCCTTCGCCGCCGATTTGATGTCCATGAAGGCGACGGCGGCGCAGAGACCGCTCCCGACTGCACCGCCGCCGCCCGCATCAACGCACCCGCTGCCGACACCTGAGGCACCCTTCGCCAGCAGCTTGACATTTTGGACTCGGCCATACCTGAAATGGACATCAGAAAAACATCAGAAGAGGAACATGAATTGTGGAAATCCACGCTCCATTTCAGAATACACATCTGTTTACAACCACTACGTACATAATTTTTAAAAAATACGTGTCGTAAAAAAAAAAGTGATTTCAGTTTCATATTTTGAGGGTTTGTAAAAAAATATACTAAGAGGCGTGTAGTAACACATAAAGTTGTTTAAAAAAATCTGTACAATCGCAATAGACGTACATCAAAAGCTGCATACTCTATCGGAACGGAGTATATTCTGCTTCCTAAAAAACGCCCCACCCCCCTCAAACAAAAAAACCCTCATAAATGCGTATAAAAAATTCTCACGGTACGCTATGTTAGACCTTATTACACCTTACGTAAGATGCTAATTTCGAATGCTAGACACCCAATTCCGTGAAATAGTTTTACAATAATATGTTATGTTGATAGCTATTTCGGCTTTCGCCATCGTCAGAACTAAGATGGCGAAAGCCGAAATAGCTATCAACGTATAACATATAAAAAACTGTAGAACTGAAATGCTTTGATATTTTTACCCTATTAAAATGGAGTTCTACTAAGTAAATGCCAAATCAATAAATTAATTTACAATAATATATTGCTAGAGATGTGAATTTCATAATTTATTAAATTTAATATTCATTTAAAATGCGAACAATATTTTTAAAAGATATTTTATCATTTGATAGAAATCTAAATTCTAAATTATTTATATTATCAAATTGAATTATATCAGTAGTACAATCAGTTGTAGTATAAAATAAATTGTAAACTAAAAATACAAAATTTATATGTCAGTTTAACTAATTACTTCCACCATGGATTATTTATTTGTCAAAGAAAATATGCACATCAGAAAAAAAAATTCTGCTGTATTGTAAATAGAGCCAATATTTTTGATTGTTTGGAAAACAAATATCATTCATATATGTATTTAATATTGAAAATTCACATACACGGTATGTATACATACTTATTTATTATCTTACTGATACTCATATATGAGGGTTTTACTTGCAAACACAGCTTATTCCAAAATGGTTAAAAAAAAAATGAAACTTGAAGTTTTTGAAGTCTTACATTACTTTGGAATGATATTTTGGGTGTTGTCAAGTCATTTTTGGGACTGATTTCTAAAAATACTTTTTTAAAATTAAAATTAAAATTTATTTTTATCTACTAAATTGCATTCATCGATCATGTTTCAACAACTTTGGATAAGCTGGGTTTGCAAGTAATATCTTCATATTATACGTTCACTTGATAAATGCAAACAATGTGATTATCAAATATTAAACATAATTTATCAAATTGTAATTGCAACATGAGAATTTAATAAAAAAAATCAACAATTATTAACAACGAAAGAAGTGAAAATATCACCGGCCATCTCTAGCGTGCTCCTGTATTTACCTTTAGCGTGAATTAAGACTACATTCGGTAATTGAATGCGCGACGATAGAATTAAATACGTATGGTACCATTTATAATTTAAGATTTCGACTGAAGGTGCTTGGTGGAATTTCAATATTAAATTTGAATCGTTCAAATTATGTACACTCCCACAGATTCAGTTCAGCGTCAGTTCAAGTTCATCCGTGCGCTTGAACGCCTGAAGATGCCGAAAGGCGAAACCCGGGTCGTTAGTGACAAAATCTGTGGGAGTGTACATAATTTGAACGATTCAAATTTACGTATGGTACCGTTTAAAACGAATATACCAAAAAATCACTCATATTAAAACCAGTCATTTGCAGTATGCCAGAATATATACGTAGTCTAGAATTTAATAATACATATTCATATTAGTAAAAACACAATATTCCTTTGTACTTCATTCCACTTTATTTAATATGTCAGGACCGGTTTCGCTCACGTTGACGAGCTCAGTTGACGAGCATCGTCAACTGATAAGAAATATTAATAAAAACACAATAATCCTTTGTACTTCATTCCACTTTATTTAATATGTCAGGACCGGTTTCGCTCATTACGAGCATCGTCAACTGATAAGAAATATAATTTAACAGTGCTATTTATACAAAAATGAACAGTTATAAACAACAATTGGCATTGAAAAGAAAATACCAATTACATTATTGGTATTTTCTTTTCAATGCCAATTGTTGTTTATAACTGTTCATTTTTGTATAAATAGCACTGTTAAATTATATTTCTTATCAGTTGACGATGCTCGTAATGAGCGAAACCGGTCCTGACATATTAAATAAAGTGGAATGAAGTACAAAGGATTATTGTGTTTTTATTAATATAATGCCTTTCCACCAAGTATTGACAGTGAACACCCTAAAAGTGATAAGAAATATAATTTAACAGTGCTATTTATACAAAAATGAACAGTTATAAACAACAATTGGCATTGAAAAGAAAATACCAATTACATTAAAAGTGATTCTAAAATAGCACAAAATTAAAATGTAATAAGTAAATGCCAACTCAGTGAGTAAAAACAATTTTTTTATTTTATTAGTAAATAACAACGTGGCGAGCTTTCTTTTTGGAGAATTTTTGCGTTTATAAGTAGGCTTTCTTGCCATTTTTACTACTGCTTTTAATATGAAAATATTTAATGTTTGTTTTATTCCTTGTAAATGTCTTAAATTTATAATTTGTCAATCTGAGGTAATGTTAAATAAATAAATAAAGCATTTTTTCTTTGGAGTGGATCAAACGTACTTAATAGTTTAAGTTTCCCCCTTCAGGTATTAATCTGCTGAAATTGAAGTATAAGTAGGGTCGGTAGCCATTAACAGATCTACAATATTTTCGCACGAAATGATTGTAAAATAATAACATTTTTATTTTGTAAAAAAAAAGATCTTTTAGCACTATGTGCATTTAATCCAAAACAAATGTTTATATTCAGCTATAATAAATATGTATTATCTCTTATATCGTGAGTTTCTATTTAAGAATAAACTATTTTTTAAAAGCACTACTGTCATGAGATTACGACGTTTTTATAACATCAAAACATGTATTAAAACTCTCAACATTAACATTAATTGACTTTAATTCTGAAATAAAAACTTATATTGAATACCAAACCACTACATCAAACTATTTTTTTTGATGCTTTATAAAGTTTAAAAAAATTAACACGAAAAATCAATCTTAAAGCTATAAGACCTACATTTGTCATTGTATAACATTAATTCACAAAGAAGTATTGCAAATTAAAAGAAAAAGTCACAGTCCTAAGTATACTAGTCTATGGCCATCAGTTTATCTCAACATAAGTGTTTAAACGAGAACTGCTTGTTACTCAGTTGTCCAATCTCTCTTTTTCCAAAGAGAATAGGGATAGAAGGATAGGGCTTGGACAGGACTAGTGGTAACCTAATCGCTCTCGATACGCCCCGTTCATAAGATAGGATGGGTGGGAGGGGGGAAAATAATATTAATCAACAAAAAAGAGAGTAAAAAACAGATCTAAGAATAACTTCAACTATACTTTCATTTTTTTCAATAATAATAATTGCTAAAATTATTTATTAAAGTCACTGCAATAAAAAAATTATAAACACATAATATGTTTAAAATTTGATGTACACATTTTTGCATTTGTAAAGTGAGTGTAAAATATGTATAATATGTGTATCAATAAGATAATAAAATTATGTTTAAAGTACTGTGTATATCAATTTGCAATTTTAAATGTTTATATGCATGGTATTTCCATTTAATATAATCAAAAATATCAGCACAATTATAATACAACACAATTTTCAAAACTAATAAGCCAAAATACGAAGAAAATTATAAACTGCTTATATACATGAAAATTAAATACGTTTCTTGTTTTCATTTTGAAAAATATTTGGCATAATTGCCATATAACATTGCACATTACAATAAAACAATGATTTTTCCATTAAAAATATTTAAATGTTCGGAGTATTCGGTGTGCGAAGTATTCTATATCCGGAAGGTTCTGTGTGCGGAAGATTCCGAGTCCGAAAGAATCGGTGGTCGGGGTATTCTTGGCCGGAGAGTTCGTGTTCGGGCTATTCCTGTTCGGAGTGTTCGTGTTCGGAAAAGTAATGTTCGGTAGAATCCGTTCACCTCAATCTACACATGTGTTTACAAAAGATGTAATTGTATTCACCTAATCGAAAGTAATTGTATGCTATTTTTTTAATATTGATAAATCTATCTAATGTTTGCTATGTATGCATGTATAAAATATTATATAAATCACTAAGTGAACATGCAATTAATGTATTTACAAAAATCTTGGAAACATATAGTGTAAATGCTTCTTTATGCGGGCGCCTAAGTACAAGACCATAAAATGTCTTGACACTACACAGGTACGCATTCCTAAAATTCGCGAACGAGAATAATATTGTAAAACTAGCATGTTATACTGCATGAGACATTAACCCTTTGCCCGCGTCACCAAATTTACCGAGCATGCCCTGTACGCGGCTGCTTTTTTGCGGATTTTGTTATCGCGTTTTCGACTCTAAATATAGGTTGTAATATTTTTTCAACTAAAATAATATGTTAATTGCCACCCAAAGTAACTTTTTCAATAATAAAATACAATATATTTCTTGTATTTTCGGTTTAATTCAACAATAATCATTCTTCATACAATTGGGGCGTGACGTCGCCATATTGCAAAATACCGCCACGAAAGACCGAGAACACTGTGCCACACCATACCATGCTTATAATATTAAATTCTCGGAACAATTTCAATTTCACCTGCACTCGATCGCTTATTTACATTATCCAAAATCTTGCATTGGTGACGTATGTTCACGGCGTGTTCCAGAAATAAATTATGTTAGCCTATATTAAATCTTTTTTGACTCTCCATCTATTAAATTTGGTAAAATATACATTTAGTAATATTTTCAACCAAGTTATACAATTTTAACACAATAGATAGCTCTTATATAGGGTTTGTAAATTTCCATGACATCTAAGAATCGTTTTTTTTCAAAATTAAAATGTACATGTTATTAGCACATCATAAATTACAGTCACAATTCGCGGGACATTTTCCAAAAAAGTCCCGGGACTTAAGACAGCAAAAATCCCGACAAGTCCCGGGACGTCTCGACACAGAATCCCTAGTGCACACATCATCACCATTGATACAGTTTTCTTCGTGAGATTTTAAGTGAGAAGTTTTGAAATTTATTTTTATGTTCCCTAGTGCTAGTAGGCAACGTTTAGTGCAAACTATTTATTTAAAGTGACATAATTTGTTTGAAGTTCGATGTATTAGTTTTTAGTGAAAGTGTTTATGATTTTTAAAAGAGTGCATTTAATACAAGACCATATCTTTCCCTGGAGAATTCTTTATAGGTCTGCAAGCACGTAGAAGTCGCTGAGTGCGGAGAATACGGTGGATGGGGAAGCAATTCAATGTGCAATTCGTGCAATTTTGCCATTGCTGCGATCGACTTTCGACACCATTGTCTTGGTGAAAATGCACTATACATAGCCTTATTCATTTGGGGTCGTTTTTCGCAATTTCTTCCATCAAATGCACCAATAACGGCATATAATATTCGCTATTGATAGTTTTTTTCTGTATCAACGTTATCGATTAGTAAAATATCGTGCGCATCCCAAAATACGGATCCTTACCAGTTAACATTTGCGTTTTTGGTCGCTTTGGGCGACTTTAGCCGAATCCACTCGGCTGACAGCCGATTTAAGTGTAGTGATGAAATAATGTTTCATCCATTGTCACATACCCGCATGAAAGAATCATTTCTATTGCGCTAAAACAGCTCCAAACAGAATGTCTGCTCTGAATTGTCGACGCGTTGTTGTTTTTAATCCACTAAGCAAACGGGGTACCCACTTCGAGCAGAGCTTTCTCATGGACAAATAAATGTTGATGTAAAATCGTTAATACACCGCTTTTTGATATTTGTTAGGTATCGGCTATATCACGCAATTTCAATTTACGATCGACCAAAACTATTTTGTGCACTTGTTTATGTTTTGGTTTGGAAAATCAAAATATCCCGTAAAAAAGTATGTTAAGTGTATGAAAAACTAAAATTTTCTCCTCAAATTCTCGCATTTTTTTTTTTTTATATATATTAACACTTCTTAGTCGGGCGCTTCAAAAATAGACTCAAGCCTGTAGCGAGCGTTTTTTAGTGATTAGCGCACAAATATTTAACATTCTTAAAATCAACACAACTTCTAAAACAAACAATATTTTCGATTGAAATTTTAAAAAAAATCATACGTGACATTTAATCATTAAAAATAAAATTAGGACATTTCGATAACATCATAATTTCACTATGTTTCTAAGCTGAATATAAAACTTGTTATTAAATTAGTAGGTAGCACTCCGCATGTTATAAACATTAAATATTCAAAACATTCTATATAACAAAATAGCATATTTATCAATATTTTATAATTATATAAATAATTATAATATATAATCGCCATTCCTACAACTTTACTACCACTGGAAGTGTAAAATCTAATGCCGTAAAAATTACAGCGTAAATATTCGAGACACATGTGTCACCGTTTCTAGCAAAGAATTAGGACTAATGTTAATTAGTTGCGGCATTTTATTTAACGCCGACAAACGAACCCGTGATATTATGTGTCCCGCAAACAAGTGACGATATAAAAAAAACGTATTATGCCGTGATCCGCATTCTACCGACAATACGCTAAAAACAACTTTTATCGTTTCCCGCATATTAAGTGTTAACCAATAATATATTTATTATTGAAATACAATATGAAACAGATACATATGTTAAACACGCAAAATTGTATTTACTTTTTAATATAGGAGTTATTTGCTGTTATCACTGTTGTTTGGTTGCGAAACATAACCAATTTTAGGGTGTTCTCTGTCAATACTTGATGGAAAGGCATTATATTTAAAAAATAAAATGCTCATTTGTACTAATTTCACTAGTATTTAATATGATCGGGACCGGTTCGCTTATGACGAGCATTATCAACTGATAAGAGAATACAATATTACAGTGTTATTTATACAAAAGAAATTACAAGCTAATAATTTTATTTTGTTAATTTCGAAGTTCTTTTGTTCATTTGGTTATTTTATTTATAATTCTAAGAAAAAAATCGCGTAACAATGAGTAAATCGCGTACATAAAAGGAACGCTTCCGTCCAAAAAAAGTCGCATAAAAAAAAAAACGCGCAACAACAAAATCGCATGAAGAGGACTGGGTGTATTGAATTAAAAAGTCGTCAGAATATCTCACATACTTTTATACTATATACCTATATATATAACCAGAAAGAAATCGCGCATTTTATGACCCGACGTTTGAGTGCAGTTCGAGTCCAGACACGGTAAAGTAAGCACGTCTGAGTTTTTTTGCGTAGGCCGTAGACCTACTTATTGTTTGATATTATTTATAGCAAGGCAACTAACACAATTAAAGAAATGTATGGTGAATAGGTAACAAACAGTATGTAGATGTCAACTTTGGTTTCAAAGATTCAAACATAAATCTAAAAAATGCACTTACCAGATATCTGGACAACCATCAAAATTTTAAGATAAGTTAAAAATCACTGGTCGAGTCCGATCCTCGATTAACCATTGAGGAATTATCGGAAAGACTTCATGGTCAACTACGCAGTTAGATTTTAAGCACATTGGCAAAACGTCCAAGCTTGTTCAACAGAAACGATGTATATAATGTACGCCCTCAAAGCAAGAATGACTCAAGAAAAAATCAGAAGTTAAGCTGGGAGGGTCTGCCACACCCTCCATATTCCTTCCTCCTTCTAATTATTTTTATTCAGATCTATGGAGCACACTCCCAAGTGGAAAACGTTTTCGTAACATGGAAAACCACGTAAATGAGTATTTTGAATCCAAAACGGAAAGTTTATTTAAAAAATGGAATTGAAAAACTGCAGACAAGATGGGAAATAGTTGTAAATAACAATGGAGATTATATTTTATAAAATAAATAATATAATTTAGAATTTCGACTGAAGGTGCTTGATGAAAATTTATGTTTATATTAGAACTATTTTCATAATGTACGTTTCCATTATAATTTTTATAGTTTTGGCCGAACACGACCCGGGTTTCGCCTCTCGGCATCTTCCGGTGCTATCCAGTGCGCGAATGTACTCGAACTGACGTCAGTCACCCGGGTCGTGTTCGGCCAAAATATGATAAATGATAAATATGATAAATGTAAGCTTTACATGTTTGTAAGCTAATAATGTTTTTCATACTATCATTCCTTACCTGCATGAGCCTATTCATAACTCATAATTATAGATAGCCTACAACTACAAATTTCTACCAATTTTGACGGTTGATTATTTTTTTAGATTTAAAATGTGGTCATAAACTACATATACTGATCATATCCTCTGGCAAAATGATCCGAAGATGAACAATGAACAGAAATAAATGATCAAGTTGTCTTCCCCCTAAGGTCAAGCCGGTGAGCACGCCATGGCTAACTATCACTCTACATTCAAGATGTATGTTAGAAGTCTTCCATTCTTCGCGGACAAGGACAAGGCAAGAAACCTTTTCTACGCGCAGTCGAATGTCCACAACGTCCCTAAATGCGATGTCACTTTCACAGGGGTTTAAAATTTTTAACATGATTTCAAATTAATCTTCTGTGATTATTATAATCTATACCAGTGTCTGCCAAACTGTGTGCCGCAAGAGGTTTCAGGGTATGCCGCGAAAGAAGAAGCATATAAACTGTTCATTTTAAATAATGCATATTCATTTCAATTGTCTTCAATTTTAAATATGTACATCAAATAAATATTTGTTACAGGGTAAGTTAGGAGTTACGTGTTTTTTAAAATCTAATTTAGAGCCCCGTTTTGATGGAATTCTTTCAAAAAATCAATTGCGTCCTTCACACTAATAAAACCATTACCATCTGTGAACATTATATGCCGCCTGTGTGGTCGAGTGGTCAACATCGTTGGCTACCGCTACGGAGGGTACGGGTTCGAATCCCGGTACGGGCAGTTTTATAGATTGATTTTTCAATCGATTTATGAATTTCTGTTCAAAGGCATGGATGTATGTGATGTCTTGAATTCCCCCCTCCCACCCATCCTATCCTATGAACGGGGCGTATCGAGAGCGATTAGCTAACCACTAGTCCTGTCCTTGCCCTTTCCTTCTATTCCTACTCTCTTTGGAAAAAGAGAGGTTGAGCAACTGAGTAACAAGCAGTTCTCGTAGAAAAAATTCTGTTGAGATAAACTCCATTAGGAGTCCATATGCTCCATATTGGGAGCGGACATGGAAAAAAAAAAAAAAAAAAATATCTTTAAAATGTTACCTACACTATGATTCCCCCCTGTATTCATATTAATACTCACATTTCCTTTTTAAGGCTTTTTTATTTGTTGTTCCGCGGAACAAACTCCATTCACCAGTTTGCCGTGAAGTGAAAAAGTTTGGCAGACACTGATATATACTAAATAAACTGAAGTAGAATTTATTTTCATCAGGTGAAAATGAGATCTATCTAGTGTAAACAATAGATACAGTAATATGTAATAAAATAATATCACAAGTTTACAGTAGTCATTTGCATTTGTTTATTGAAGTAGTAAAAACTTCAGCGACGCAGCAACGTTGCCAGTTCTACGGCTAGTGGTATACGTGCCACACGTTGGTGAACGGAGCAGTGTGAGGCAACGTACATGTGTTGGTAAAAGGCGTTCTGTGGTGTTGCTCGTTACCTTGTTGAGTATAGGTTACAGCCAAAAACAAAATTGTGAATATAAGAAAAAAAATAAGTCTAGTTACCTACGTCCTCAATGTTGACAGGTTTCTAACTAAGACTACTCGCAACCAATTCATAACGTAACGGATTGTTTAATATAACCGGGCAATTAACCAATAACGGAGCATTTAAAAAAGATTAAATAGTTCGTTGGATTGAAGAGGATAATTCATTTTTCCAAAATCAATAATTTGTGTCATAATGTTTGGGTTAAATAATTAAATCTCATAATGATGTACTCAAATGGCTCGTCACATTGTCTGCAACATTCAAACCAATTGTTCATATAAAAACAAGAATATTTTATCAAGCGATTGAAATATAACCTGATCAATGAATGCATTGCCTAGCGAAGTGGACATTTTCAGCAACAATATTTGTGGTCAAGTTTTACTTTTTTATTTTGCATGTTCAAAATATTTGTTTTTTGTCTTCTAATGTGTATTATGTACGGTTTTTTTTATTATTATTTTAATTAGATTTGTCGAGTGAATGGCGAATTGGCGTCAGCTCTAATGCCATGTACTGTCCTTCTCATTTGCAACAATAACCAATTGAAACAAAAATAATTATTTAACTATTATTATATTAATTAAATACCACAACGATAAATACTATCATCATTTAAAATTATTAACGGTTACTAGATACACATTCTCTCAAACTGTTGACATAAGGCCTGGACAAATCAACTAGGGCCCGCAGACCATGTGCGGCCTTGCGCGTATTCTTGGGGGTCAATATTTATTATGTTATAAAAAAAAATCTTTTATATTACCTAGGTATGAAAATTATTTTTCCACGATGATAAAAATGCATAATAAAAAATGATAAATATGCTTCACAGCATGCTACTCTTTTTCTCCTAGAAAATTAATCAAATCTCGCAACAAAAAAAAACTATGTAACTGATAAAAATGTACATTTTAAAAAAACACCAAATTTCAAATTTGCTTCATGGTTTGTTTTTAAGTAGTTTAAGTTTCATTTGACATATTATGGTGGCTTATTCATAATGATATTGTTACATAGGTATTATTACATTACCGATTTCCCGTATTCCCATAAATGATAATTTGACATTTTCCTTTCCGTGACTGATTTTCCTACAAATCTGCATTTAATTATTTTACAAAAAGAAAAAGAGTAATAATTTGTAAATCACATTTATCGTAAAAAATATAATAGTATTTTACTTCCAGTTCATCGTTGATTTTGAGTTTTTATCTAGCTCAGGCATGGGCAACCTTTACGAGTCAAGGGCCGGACCAAATTAATAAACATAATAAAATAAAACACGTTGCTACTTCATATATAGTTTTATATTTATATAATGAGGGACATAATACTAATTTTATATACTGATTACAAAATTTAGTGTGAAGACTGGCGTTGGTATTGCTAAGGATAATCGCATAGAATTTTCGAGGTTTCATCTGTTATCCTCGTTCGAATTTTTGATTTAGTGTATTTCATCGTCGAAAAAAACTGTTCACACGTATATGTGCTGCCAAAAAGACAAATGATTTTTCTTACAAATGCGCGTAAATTTGTATATTTTTCTTCCACCAAATAAAATTTACTAAAATCACTAAATCCCTCTGAAGTTCAATAAGTTTCATCTATAAATTTGCTGGCTCATTATTTACATTAGCATCCATCGGACGAGCAAATATAGCGAATGTGGAGTCTTTGTTTTGGAAGTCTGCAAACCTCGTATCAATTTGCTCTATTGGTGCATTCAGTTCATCTCCATAAGAATTATATGTGATGTTTGTTTGAGTTGATAGACTAGGAAAATAGTAACATTGTTTACATCTTATCTGATTTTCCAAAAATCTCAGTTTATTACTAAAAACTTTGACATGTCCATGCAGTTCATGAACCAATCGTCCCTGTTTTTGTAATTTAAGATTCAGATTATATAGGTATCTGGTAACATCTACAAAGAATGGTAAATCACACACCCATTAATTATCTTTTATTTGGTGAATTGTGTTTCCTTTTATGTCCATAAAATCTGCAATGTCTCATCTCAAATCATAGAATCGTTTTAACATTTTTCCTTCACTCAACCACCACATTTCACAGTAATAAGACACATCTTCATAGTCTGAAAACAGGTCTTCCAAAAACACAAAAACTGGCGGTAATTAAGTACACATGACTTAATAAAATTAATGCTGGCTACTACTACTTCCATTAGAACTAGTAGAGTTGAGCCACTGCAAGCGCCCGTGTCATCTCCATTATTTAATCCCTCCCTGGAACTATTAATTTCTTTCTCTATTACTTCGCCGAGATGAATCAGGACCTGACAAAATAGCTCGGCGGGCTGGTGGTTGCCCATATACGATGTAGCCTTTCGGCCGAAAGTTTGCCCAGACCTGGTTTTCATGAATTAAATGTTATGTATGTATTTTCATTCGGCTACCACATATTTTTTTTGTTCAAAAAGCTATTTGCTTTACTTGCATAAGTATAATTATATTCTTGAAAACTATTCGAAATAAATCAATTCTTAGTAAAATATAAATTGTAGCAATCGGCAGTTTCACGGCACAGCGAAATAATATAAATCATATTGCGATCTGGCAACAGTGCAGCCCGTTCATGACGCAGAACATTTTCCGTTTCGAGTCGAAGAGAAAGATAAGGCAATGCCTACTTACATTATTATTATTTAACCTTTGGTTGATATAATGAATAGGTATCTTACTGTTGACAGTAGTTAAAGAATGAGTAATTAATTACTAACAATTGATGTCAATCGCAAATAATAAATGAAACAACTGTCCCTCATTATTATATATAAAAAAGATAATAGGTAGGTAGGTATATAACGATGTAAGATTAGATAATATTATATTTGAGTATTCATGACTGACAACAAGGTAAAGCAATATACAAATTTAACAAAATGTAGCAGCGATGCAACATGATACTCTATATACGTACATACGTCGTTTTTATAGAAAGTAATATTGAATTATAATTATTTATTATCTGATCAAAGTTATAACTCTTTCGGTTCCGATTATATCTTCAAAACGTGTAAACAGGGACATTGTTTCATCTTCATACATCGCTACGATCATGGTTAGTAAGTTGTACCTGCATGTAATTTCATCGTCGTTTGTTAAAGTTGTACGAGAAAGAATTTCAACTAATTGTTTAAAATTGTAAATATTTTATTATACATACCCAAATGTTATACCGATATCTAGAAAAGATATAAAAAAATTATACAGACCGTTTTATTTATTAACTCAAATTCTTCTCAATTTCTCAAGATTGTAATTTCATTTCACGAAGCTATTGCCAAAAAAGTAATAGTATATGTTATAAAAAAACGAATTCAATATGTTCACATCACCCGCTAGCACAGTGAACATCGTAGGCACAAATGCATCATTATGCGTGTACGTAACGAAAAAACTCCAACATTTTTCACATTCAATGTGTTCATTGTAAATTCTTGATGGGAAGGCATTACATAATAAAAAGGGGTACTTTCCTGTAAGCCGTGCATCAAAAAGTGCGTAACTACAGAAACGTACTATTTTGCTTCCTAAAAAACGCCCCACCCCCGCAAACAAAAAACCACTCACTAAACATTCAAGAAATTTTGCGATTTCTTACCAGACTAACGTTATTTTAGACCATAGGTTCCCAACCTTTTTCGGGTGGCGACCCCTTTTTATAAAGCCATGTGTCTAGGCGACCCCCGAGGAATTTGAAATCCCCGATTTGCTACTTTTTCGTTATTTTGTTGTTCAAATCCAAAATCGAAAAAAAGTTGAAGTCGCGAACCCCAGGTTGGGAACCCGTGTTTTAGACCTTATCCTTAAATAGGATTGTAATTTCGAATGCATAACGCGCAAGTACCTACGTTTATTAGTATTACAAGAAAGATGACATTATAACTTCCGCTCAAATGATCATCACTACTAGAATTTCATGATTCTAGTAGTGATGATTTAATGTTTATTTAAAATGCGAAAAATATATTTTTTAAATTATCTTATTCTCGTTAAGATAAGAACACAATAATACAAATCATTGAATTGAATTATTTCAGTAGTAAATTATTAGTTCTAGGATAAAGTAAAATGTAAACGAAAAATCCAAAATTCATGATTTTGAACTGATGTCAGTTAACTACTTACCCCACCATGGGTGTATTTATCGATCTTATTATGTATTGGATACCACCTTTTCGATTCTTCGGTATGTTATTTCAGAGTATATTGAAGTGGTATAAGGTTATCAGTACACATTGGTAATGATTAATAATTACACTGCGTGAGAAGCGTCTCTAGTGTACATCTGTACTAGAGGTCTGCGCGGGCTCGGGCCTGGCCCACGAGCTGTTACCCGACCCGGCCCGTGGGCCGGGCTCGGGCGGGTAAGCGCAATTGAGAGTCGGGCCCGGGTCGAGCCGGGCTTTGTAATTTGGGATATAATCTGGGGAAAAATATAGCAAATCGAGGATTTCAAATTCCTCGGTGAGCCAAAAAAAAAAAAGGACTTTCGGAGATAACTGGGAAAAAGCATAGCAAATCGAGGATTTCAAATTCCTCGGTGAGCTAAAAAAGAGTTTCGGGTCGGGTTCGGGTAACAAGTGCGGTATTAGACTCGGGCCCGGGCCGGGTCGGGCGTGAGTTTTTCGGGCTAGGACCGGGTAGTTTTGTAAAATTTTGCCCCGTGCAGACCTCTAGTCTGTACACAAACGTATATTAATGCGAGTAAAACTACGTTCGTCAATTCAACGCGCACCGATAAAATTAAATACGTATGATACCGGCTAATGGGAAAATTCCAAATAAAAAATCTACTGATTTTTCATTATCAGTTGATAATGCTTGAGATGAGCGAAACCGGCCATAATCTTTAATGAATAATTTCGAATTAGGACATGTATTTATTTTGTTTATAGCAAACTTTTTGGCCGGTGATTCAAATGGATACATATAAAAGCGAGTGGCGTTATGGGGATTAAAGACATGTCGGCTAAAACGATCAATTGATTCAACGTAAATAAAATTTTAAAAATATATGCGGAGTACCTCAAAACAATCACTAATGTTGTTACAACATAAGATTAATTGATTAAATGAAAAATCTTGGTTTTTTTTGTTTTTAAAACACACGTTTGAGCTTTGTGCAATCAGTTGGCACTGAAGAAATTATTAAAATCAGGTAATCAAACATAATCCTAAAATTACCTCAGTCACGCTAAGTGTAACTTGGGGATATATTCAGAGACAACTTATTGTGTGATGCAGACTGGAGAAACGACTGAAGTGTTTTTGCGAGGTTGCCGTAGTTCGTCGAGCGGCTATACCCCCTTCCTAACCTCGCAGCAGACTTGGCTTTCGACCAACAATCAGAAGCGGCCATGTTTTACTGCGCTCGAAAGTTGCCCAGGCCAAATCGAAACAGTGCTACGACGGACGTCTCCGACGAGATAACCCGCACCTCGCGCGCGAGAACGAAACAAAACATTCCCCGATGACATTTTTTGCGTCACAATGGTGGCGAGGGACAACAAACATGATTGAAAGAGACGAAGAGTACGGGCTACACTTGTTCTGAGAGAACAAGGGAGATACTGACGATATCATGCCGAGATACCTAAGGCCGCTTTAATAATACTTAAAAAAAATATTCCCGCAGCCGAGGAAACGAATCGCCCGCAAGAGTGAATGGTATGGAACGTAAAATACAAACGCGTGCAAGCAAGCAGGAGGCATATTATTATATTCATTTACGCTTGAAAGCAGCACACGTTGTGAAGTGAGAAACGACACGACGACGACGAGTAGAAAGAACATAAAGTTCAAGAGAGAGCGTGACACCGATAGGAAAATTATTACTATAGTACTTCACGAGAAATAAAACATTATTGCCTCATTTTTTTAAAAATTATAAATCCAACTAATCGCACGCGCACACACACAAAGTAACGTTGGCGACTTGACGAGTATCAGCCGACATGGCTGAGGTAAAAAAAAAAACCGGCTTTATTAAA
Source organism: Himalopsyche anomala (assembly GCA_031772345.1). Taxonomy (NCBI): domain Eukaryota; kingdom Metazoa; phylum Arthropoda; class Insecta; order Trichoptera; family Rhyacophilidae; genus Himalopsyche; species Himalopsyche anomala. Next base: position 14,320,902 of record CM062822.1, on the reverse strand, counting down.
ATGAAGACTGGTTTTGTGTTGTTTTCTCTGTTGGCACTTTTTTTAATCTCAAAGCAAAGGCGAGCGGCGACAACATACAATATGATGCAATATTCTAATCTTTAGTTCGTTGGTTTCCTTCAAGAGAAAATTTCATTTCGTACGAGTATCTACGAAAAAAATATGAATACAGCTGTGGCTAAAGGGCAGAAATATTCATAATGCAGTTAGCTTAAGAGCAGGGCTGTGGAAACTTGAAAATTGCCCGATTCCGAAGCCTATTTGTAATTGGATTAAAAAAGAGAATCAAGGCTTTGCATATTTCTAAATATTTACTATTTTTTTTAACTTTTTGTATTTTAATTTATTTTTTAAAAAAAAGTCGGAATCACTCGTAAATTTACGACTACGACTCCGACTCCACAGCCCTGGTTAAGAGTCAAACCATAATCCCGTCTGCCTCGCATGCAGGTAGTAATATTTGAAAGGAAAAAACATATAACGAAATAAGGCGCATTTTAAGATTAAAATATGTAAAATAACTATATTAAATACCTGTTAGTCCTAATCGTACTTACCAAGAGTCGTTTTTAATCTTTGAATCTATCGAAAGTTCGAAAAATAATTTTAAATTTAAAGCGAAAAAAAGATTTGACATTGATAACTACGCTTTTTTTTCATGAAAAACGCCATGTAACGCGATTAACAATCAATCGTCTTCAACTTGAAGGGCGTCCCACACTGAACTAGGCACTCAACTCTTCGATAATATGCAACTCTCCGCTACATTACTCATTCACATATCTTTTAATATTTTCTTCACTAGTTTCATGAAGTAATTGATCAATTAAAGCTGACAAAAAAATCAAATCAAACAGAGAATCGAAAATAAAATACTTAAATAAATGACAAGTAATACAAGTTTTTCTCTGAATTATCTCTTTGCTATATGTGTCTGATATAGGGTTGCCAGATTTCTTGCAAGTCAATCAGGGACATTAGTCCAATTTGCTGACTTTCGAATCCAAAAACCCATGAATTTACCGATTTGCCCAAAATACCAGCGTGACTCGTTTTTTTAAGCTCTTCTAGAAGTAATAAATAGTTTTCTCTACATTTCCGGGACAATTTAGTACTCATCCTGGATACGGGACAGCGATTCCAATTCCGCGAGAATCCCGGCCAATCCTGGACACCTGGCAACCCTAGTCTGATATGAGGTATGAAATTAATACTATGTAATACTAAAATTTGTAAGTAAGTCTTTGGAATCTCAGGCAGTGCGCAATAAAGCAGTTTTTCTGATGATATATTTGATCGATTAAAATAATAATAATCCAACAAAACAAATGCAGCTCAACGCGCCCAACTTTCTACAAGCACTCGAATGCAGGCTGCAAACGAATTCGAGTTCTGACCGGTCTGAGTCACATATTTCCGCGGCGTGATCAGCGAAGTAGACCAGGCGATTGGAGTTTATTACCTAGGTATATATAATATAATATAAGCACACAAAAAATATATATGTAGGTAAAATATTTGCCAAAGCCGCCACAACGAAGAAAAGACACTAATATTTTATTTGTAATGATATTTATAAGGTATTTCAGTTTTTATTTGTCATTGCAATAACTGTTTCCAAAAGTGATGGAATTATCGTATTACAGCAGTGGTTTCCAATCGTTATGTTACTACGCCTACCTTAGAAGAAAAATAATATCTTCGCGCCACCCCATCCTTTATTTCATATAGTAACAAAGACATGTTTTAACCCTTTATAGGACAAATTAATTATTTTGGAATTTGAATTTCAAATGTTATATTTTGAAATACTTATTTTATTGACTACAAATAATAAATTTGATAAAAAAAAAACATTTGAAACAATAAATTAACCAAAGAACGTGCTCGATAATGTATTGAGGTACTAAAGTTGACGTTTCTATGGGCAGCATTGGAAATAGGCAACAAAATAAATGGTCAGAATTTAAATCAATTTCTGGTCAGAATTTAAATCAACTTTTGGTCATAATAAAATTCAATTTTTGGTCAGAATAAAAATGTTAACGGTCAGAATAAAAATACTAACGGTCAGAATAAAAATAATAAACGGTCAGAATAAAATTAATAAACGGTCAGAATAAAATTAATAAACGGTCAGAATAAAATTAATATACGGTCAGAATAAAATCTATTGTACGGTCAAATTTTATAAATATTTCGGTCAGAATAAAAAAAAAATGAAATTAATAATCCTTTTTTTTCAACATTCATGTTATGTGTGGAAAAGCAGACTCTTATAATGAGTCATTATTATTACCACTCGGTTTGTTTATATAAATGTAGGGATCCACCGAAGTGCAGTGGATGTAGGATTCCAAGAGGAACCAAGGCTATATGATGAATGTTGTTAGTTTTCACTTTTTTAAATTCAAATAAAAAAAAAACCTCTTTCAATTAAAAAAAAAAAAGTGTTTTCCTTACAATAAGTGTATTATATCGACTGTAGAAAGGAAAAAGGACGTAACCCACACATATCAAAATTTACAAAGGGCGCAAAAACGTGTTTTGATGATTTTGGGCCATATGCAAATTAATAATTATACACAACCTTGAAGTGCACGTAGACTTCTAAACTGGTGTTTAATTGACATAATCTAATATTAATTAAGAAATTATCTAGGAAAAACCTTTATTTCAGTATTTTTTCTTCGTTTTAATTTTTTACAAGGTCATCTTTTTCAAACTTAAAAGTTAAATTTAGATACTAAATCGGCATTTTCAGCTTCCATCCTTTTGATAGAATGTGTGTCAAGTTGTATACATTGTGATTATCGAAAAAAAAGCTGTTTTGGAAAATTGAGGGTTACGTTCTTTTTCCTTTCCACAGTCGCTATGAAATGTACCATAGCAATTATTTATCTAAATGTTCTTTCCAAAAATATTATCCTTTCCTTTACTCTCTTCAGAGCAGATCACAATGTATCGAATTGTACAAATAATAAAAAATAGTTGCAACTTTTAGATTATTTAAAATTATTTAATAACCAAAAGAATATCGGTTAGGCGGAAATACCGTGAACATTTTTTTAAATAAAAACTTTTTTTGACACGAAACATACAAATGCCTGGATGTGGAAGCTAGTCTATGAAAACTGTCAATTCTTCCTTTGGGCGCGCAATAATAGTGATTCATTCAATGACCGCGGCGCTAGTAGCAACGCTCGTCCAATCGCCCATTGGACGATTTGCCGTAAGCAACTTCACTTTGCACCAATAGCAACGCAATACGATGACATCATATCATCAAAAAAAAATCAGACCATCTGTCAAAATAAATATGACCGATTCCATTTAAATTCTGACCGATCCCATTTATATTCTGACCATTTAATATAAATTCTGACCATTTAATATTTATTCTGACCACTTAATATAAATTCTGACCATAAATTATTTATTCTGCCCTCTGTAATTCTGACCGATACATTATGACCATTTAATATAAATTCTGACCAGTGTAATATAAATTCTGACCGATGCATTAAAAATTCTGACCGAAACTGAATTAAAATTCTGACCGTTTAAATACGAGCCTTGGAAATATATACCTTAAAACGCGGTTTCCAACCTTTATGCTACTGCGCCTCCCTAAAATAAAAATAAAATTGCCGCGCCTCCCCTACTTTTTATTTTTTATATAAATATAGTAATACAGACACGTTTTAAATAACAATGATTTTATTTTTAAAAAAATACTTACACCATAATTAACAAAACGATAACAATAAACATACAAACAATTTTGAAAAAAAGATGCCGGAACTCACTTGTCAATATTTAAACAAAGTTTTTTTCTATGTCCGTTCCTAATGTGGAGCATATAGTTAAAAAATGGAGGTTTCTCAACGGAAGTTGTTTTACGAGAATTGGTTGTTATCCAACCTCTCTTTTATGAAGAACTAGCGAGTACCCGGCATGCGTTGCAATGCCACTCAAAGAAAGAACATGTTTGTGATTTAATTCTGTTTTTTGAAGTGCTTTTGGATATCTTTTGTTTTTCCGTCTGGTGCGTATACTAATAGATCTGAAGGTTTTCCAACGGGTGAGCAGGCCACATACAGCTGTACATGTGAGAAGCACAGATTTTCAAAATTTAGTTCACACACTTGTAGCGATTGTCTCTGTGCTTTGTTGATGGTCATTGCAAATGCGAGTCGCACCGGAAACTGCAAACATTTAAATTCGAATGGCATATCTGTTGGAATCATTGGGATGCTTGGCAACAGTACATTGTCCCCTTTAAATTTCCCATTTAATTTTTTTAGCTTTAACCCTTTGAACTCTTTAATTTTTTTCAAAAGTGTTCCAGCAACTCCAAGCCTTTTTAGCGTTTTTAGCGATTTTTTTTATTAAATGTGTTATAGCTAAAAATATTCATATAATAATTAAATAAAAAATGGTTTTTAGAATTTGTTTATGTTTATTATATATTTAGGCTACAAATTAATCTTTAAATTTTGATAAAGTATGGTATTTTTTGAAACAATCTCCCGGGTGAAGGCCAGGTTTTCTTTCGCACGTATCACAAAAGTAAGTGGTTTCATGCCTTCCTCCGGGAATTTTACGGTTAGAACATACCGTGCAGTCTTTATGCTTGTTGGGATTATTATATATAAAATGGCCAGTACCATCCAAACGTTGTTCTGTGTCTTTTGATGATAGTCTTCCTGGTTTGGACTTGGGCGCTCGAAAATCTCCGATGAGCTCCATCAACAATTCTTGTCGGAACTTTTTGTGTCCTAGAGGTTTTCTATTTTCTTTTGTTTCGCATATCTTATACAATATATAGGAGTTTACTATACTAGTTTCAAAGCCCCAGAAGAAAAGCTTTCTCCACCATTTCAATGTCTTACGCATGAAACAGTAAGATGTTGCTAATTGGTCGGCGTTATCTACTCCACCCATGTTTTTGATATAATTTTGTATAACCGTTGGCTTATCTATCATGGTTTCATTATTTTGGGCAGATATGATTCCTTGATTTGATCTTCTCGGTCTTCTTCTCACAGATTGTGAAGATGATGTAAACATGGTACTCAACATGGTAACAATGCGTTTATCGCGCCAAGCAAGCACGAGGGTATTTTTTTTCCTATATGCTATCTTACTTCCAATTACTAACCTTGGTTTTTTCATATTCTCGGGTATACCCCTTCTATTTGTCATTATTGTACCTGTCAGGTAACACTTTTTTTTTAGCAATTCTTCGGCCAATATTGTATTTGTATAGAATCTATCTGTATAAATATGATACCCTTTGGAATCAGGAATCCTTTGTTGTAAGTTGTTAAATAAGTGTAGTACGATTCTACTAGTAAATGACAAATCGGGCCTTATCAGCCCCTGAGTCGTATAGCTCCCGTAATATGGGACAAATGTTGAGATGTAACTCGTACGAGAATCAGACAATACATATACCCTGAGACCCCATTTTGTTGGTTTTTTTGGATTATACGCGATAAAGCTTATTTTTCCTTTGAATTTTACTGTTGATTCGTCAACCGCCAAATTTTCTTCGGGTACGTAATTTTCTAAAAATTTGGTGTTCAAAAAATCAAGAAAATTGCTTACACGTGCAGTTCTAGTCCTGGTGTCTTGACCTGGATTTGTTATTGTTTCCAAATGAAGTGCCCAAAAAATTTGAAAAAAACGTTTGCGACGAAATATTTTGCCAAAAAATGATATTTTGGAATGAAAGGCTTGTGACCATAAGGATTCCATATTTGCAGAATGAATAATTCCCATGTTTGTAATAACTCCAAAAAATGCTCGCATTTCGACATCGGTGACATCTGTCCAATTACGCCATACGGAATATTTTTTCAATGTTTTTGTAGATATAATTTTCGCAGCATACAAATTGGTTTCGTCAACAATCTTTTTGATCAGGGATTCGGTAAAAAACAGTTGAAAATATTGAATTGGAGTCTTGCACGTGGGGGGTATTTTTGGGCCCGTGGTAGTTGTCCCAGTTGAAAATCTGATTCGAGGTTGATAGGTGTCACTATTTGTTACGTTTGTCCAAGGTGGTGAAATAGGATCCACTGAAGATAACGCAGGAGTATGATCATTTTCGTCTTCATTGTCTTCGCTGTCACTTGGAATCGGCAAAACTCGTCGCCTTCGACTTCTTAAAAAAAAATTTTCTTCCGAAGAAGAATCGATGCCAATGGTATTTTCGGTAACTTCTAATTGCTCGAATATTTCGTCTACATGATTCATGTAGTCGTCATCCCCATCACTACTTTCACATTCGCTATCAACACGGTCCATTTTTCTAGGTTATAAAAATTAGAAAAAAATTTTAACTTGAAAAAACGTGAAAAAACACTTTTTATTTGAATATAAAATAAGATCGAATAATTGAAATATGCTTACATTCCTAATCAAATTTGATTATTGATAAAACACACGCAATGTTGACCGGAACAATGCGAAACGCAAACTATTGTATTCAGCGGTGTTTTATACCTGCACCCACCAAACATGTGACCCTTGGCAAGTGTTTTATTACGTAATTCTGAGTTGCAAATAAATTGCATTAGTCATAAAATGAGAAATGTATGTTTCCTCTCTCAAACCGGCTCCTGCGGCGACCCACCGGCAACAATTCGCCGGAATAACGGCGAGCGTAAAAAATGTCGATGTAGCCTCGACGCGGGAGTTGCCGGTAAAAAACCAATGTCGATGTTACCTCGACATATGAGTTCAAAGGGTTAATGATGTTGTGCATTATCTTTTTCACTGAAAGTCTGGTACCGTTGCAAAGTGGTGGATTTATATTTCGGAGAAGAATGATATGTACGCCAATTTTCAATGTTATAACGTGTGACGGCATGGCTGCCAAATCAAGGGAAATTAAGAATTCAGTTGGATAATTGACAATTTCTTCATGATTCATAACAGTATCGATGGACTTCTACTTTGTCTCTCTGCCTGGTATTTCGTTTTGAATCCTGAAGTTGATGGCATTAACCTCGTCATTTTTGGCTGCTAATATAACACGTTCACTGAGCCACTAATGATTTTTGTAATTCTGTGCGAAATTTTTCGGAAAACTTTGTGAATCAATTTGCCTCGCCTATGGTTCTTGTAATTTTACTAAGGTTGGAGAGTCCCTTGTTAATTTAAGAGAAAACAATATTCTTAGATCAAATGAGAACATAACTGAATTTTCTGACTTATTTATTATCTACGACATCATCAGTGTACATATTTTAGGAAATTTACATTGATAAGTTTACATCAGAATAACAAAACTCACTGCTTGAATTGCGTTTATATAAAGCGAGCTCCTTGTAAGCGCATTGGTAGCCCACTGCTGGCTATGCCAATTTAGAAAACTTTGCGGGCTTCCACACAACAACTCACCAAAGTTTTATCGCAATCAGATGTATGGCATAGAAAACGCATATGAGACAGACGTTTTGATACAGAATTCACGTATTAGCAGCCCACCGCTGATTTATATACGTTCACGGGCGTCCGCACAACAACTCACCAAAGTTTTATCACAGTCGAGTGAAGAGTATAGGATATCATACAGAAAAAACAAACAAATTAACGTATTAGCAGCCCACCGCTGATTTATATACATTTGCGGACCTCCGTACAACTCACCAAATTTTTACGCAATCAGATGATCGGTATAGTAACGCATACGGGAAAGACAAAAAAAATAATTACGTATTGGCAGCCCACCACTGATTTGTATACATTTGCGAACGTCCGTACAACAACTCACCAAAGTTTTATCGCAATCGAATGAACGGTATAGAAACAGGAACGCATAAGGCACAAATTACAAAATTAACGTATTGGCAGCCTACCGCTGATTTATATACACTCACGGGCGACTCACAACAACTCACCAAAGTTTTATCGCAATTGGATGAACGGTATAGGAACGCATGCCAGACAAACAAACGAATTAACGCATTGGCAGCCCACCGCTGATTCATAAACCTATTCTGGCATCCGCACAACACGTCGCCAAAATTTCATAGCAATCGCATGAGCGGTATAGGAGCGCATAGGTAACAAACAAACAAACAAACATTTTTATATATATAGATAAAAATATGGGGATAGGACAGGACTAGTGATTAACCAATCTCTTTCGCTTTGTCTAGTTTTTTTAGATTTGAAGAGGTAGGAGAAAATGTTTAGATATCACAAACATTCATGCCTTTAAACAAAAATCGATAAATCGACTGAAGAAAATGTTTCGTGTTATGACATCGATTTACATTTGAGTGTTACGATGCCCGGTACATTATGTTACATTCAAAAGGGAAAACAGCTAGTGGTTTCCAAGGTTTTTTTTTACTAAATTTGATTTGAAACATTAAAAATGTCCAGAAAAAGGTGCTGGAACGCCGTTTCTCCGCGTAACATGGTAAAAAATCACTGCAAACATGTACATTTATTTTTATTTTAAATTACCATTTAAACTACTTTAACGCATCAAAATTTAATGCGAGGGTTGCTGTTGTTTATTGGCACAAAGTGCATCAAATCTTGAGGGCAATGTGGAGAGCGCTACTCGTAATTCTTTTTCGATTATTAACCCGGCTCAATATTTGATTTTCATTGCAACCAGTGCCGAAAAACACGTTTCGCAAAAATAAGACGTTTTGAAGGGTAGAAGAACAAAAAATTTTACTCTTCACTAAGATTCATCCAAAATTGAACTATAGTTTCATTTTGAAACTTTTGTTTTAGTGAGCTATTATCGCAATGATAATTCTATCAATTTATATTTCGATGTTTGTCAGCTCAAATTCTACTTCTTCACTGTCGATAAATGGATTCTGTATCCACAAAAATGTTGAAAAATAACAGTCTTTGAAACAATTTAAAAAATGCAGCAATAAACCATCCAAGTGTTCAATAAAAATATGTTTGCTTCTTCAATACTGGATGTGGACCAAAAATCTTTTGAAATTGAAAACATATCTAATTCATTCGTTTGTAAATTTGATTTCCATAACTTCAGCATTTAATTTTAAGCTTTTACTTTGTATTTTTGAATAAGTAGATGCATTTGTGATCGATGCATTGATTTATATTTTAAGCCGCTCAATTTTCCTAAAATTTCAACCAAATAGGTCGTTTTGTGCATTGGAAATGCTAATGCACCATTTTTAAATCTTCCGCTCCAGATATATATTTTTAATAGGAATTAAAAGTACAGTAAATGTGTATATAAAAATGTAAGAAAGAAAACATTCATACACTGAATTGTTACGATATGAAGTTTTATTTATGTGAAGAAATTATTGTATTAAAACTATTTTTATATTAAAAAGTTTTGGCGCCTCCTAGGTTGGAAACCGCTGCTATAAGGGGTTAAAGCATGGGTGGCCAACCTTTTCAGTAGCCGGGCCAAATTTTAGAAATGAGATTTCCTACCGGGCCGTTTTTTTTCTTCTTAAATTTCTTTTATTATTCAAAAGAAACAAGAAATATATTGTTTTTTTAAGAAGATATAACAAAAATGAGAATCAAACATATTTATTTGATTAGTTGGGCAATACAAAAAAAATAAAAAAATAAAACATAAATTTTAGTGAGACGTCTGATTTTGTTTGTCTGAACTAAGTGCATCAATGTTGATAATGACAAATAGCGAGATCATCGACAGAGCATGTTTGAAAAATGCAGGATATTTCTCCTTGTCCAAATATGTTTTGTAAAACTCTTCCAAACTAACCTGATTGAATTTCTCCTTTAACTGTGCATCACAACACATTTCACAATGTTCCATTTGTAAAATTCCTGGCAATAAATTCACGTCTACAGAGAATGGCGTTGCAAATGCACCAAAAAGTTGTCACGATAGTTGAATCAATGTGCTGAGATACTTCCATATATGAGATATGATACGAACTACGCACGTTGGAATGTTCTTTTGGTGGTTTTATGTACACCGACAGAAAAAAATCTGTGCATATGCTCCGCGGGCCACAAGTAGACACCCAGCGAGCCGCGGGTTGGCCACCCTTGGGTTAAAGGGTAAATGAATATGTTGGCCTGTCGGCGCCTCCCTTTGCAATGGCTCACGCCTCCCAGGTTGGAAATCGCTGTATTATAGTGTTAAAAGAAGTGGCCACCAAGAACAATTTATAAGCTAAACAATTCAACCGCGACTGTATTCTCGTTACCTTTGACATTTGTTTGCCGCCACCCAAAGCTGATTTAGCAGGGATATATAACCAATGAGTAAAGAAATAGTCTGAAATTTGTTATACAATAAAATAGAATAGAATACACACGAGGCATTTCTTAGTAAAAATGAATAAGAATAAACGAATTTAGTAATTCAAAAATATTTTTTTTACCTTTCGCAATGGAACTCATCAAAGAATATGACACAGTTCCATTCATTTTGAGTGGATTTTTCATTCTTTTAGTCAAAAATGACTTGTGGCAGGACGCCGTGCACGTTATCCTAATTTATTTAATAGATATTGAATGCTTCTTATTGATCTTTCTAATCTGATAATCTCTTTACCACTTTTATCTATCCAGGAGGACACTCACTCCTCTGACTTTGAAATCTATTTTCATAAATAACTACCCTAATGAAAGCAAAGGGTGGGAAATTGTATATTTATTGGAATAAAAATCTTTCAATGATTTTTTTAAATGCATTTCAATATTATCTGGATGTTAAAAGTCGTCAATAATTACCATTTCATAAAAAAATAATCGAAAATTTAAACTAAAAAATATTAATGAATACATCGACTTGTTAATTATACTGCCAGGGTATTATCATCAGTTCATTATTAGCTTTTCAAAATTTTATCAAAGGTAAAAGCATTTATATTTGAGATTCCAATTCATTTTTCTTCCTGGTCAGCAATTGACAGTGAAGGAAGCGAAAAACTTCTATATTAAAAAGTGAATACGATTCTTATTATGTATTAACGACGAGTTATTATGTAAAAAAAAACGTTTTTTGCACGAATTTGAAGAGCAAATTTTAATTTTTCATACATTTTGGATAGCTTTTTACGTGATATTTTGACTTTTGGAACAACTTAGACTGTACAACAACGAAATATCACTGATTTATGATTCAGTGCGGTGCACTAATATCAGGACGTGGTAAAATAATAAACAAACTTTGACTTTCCAAAATACAATTTACATTACAATCGTGAGGGACACGATAACCTTTATCGGGGTCAAAAACGTGAGGATCGCAGCAACGTTACGAAACTGATGGAAAATGTCACCGAAACCTTTAACGCAGCGTTTCCGAAGTCCTTCAACTCGCCAAGCCACAAGAATATTGAAAATAGTCACCTCAATTGCAATACGATTGGCGACTAAGGATTTCTGTACCGACTTGATAGGTATATTGTTTTCTTATTAGTGAAAGAATACGCTGTAGATAAAGGCTGATCTTAACCTGGCCTTTAATCAATTATTTTATTGACTACCCGGTAGCCACTAACGTAATGCAAGCAGGCATTAGAAATATTTTATTACAAAAACTTTTACTCGAAAGCACTTTACACACTCAACTCGCCAGAATTCAAAAGAAAATAAAGTGTACATTTAAATATTCTGATCGCAAAAAATGTTTTAGCATTATTGTGAAAATACACATAATTAAATATATGTTTCTAATATTAGTCTCCAAGTTCAACAAGTATCAATACGAAAATTTTAATTACTTCACGAGTCAATATTGTAAATACCAACAACTCAATATTTTCGGTGAATTTGGCGGTAACTCTGAGGAAGTTCATTTTTAACATGACATTAAATGTACTATTAACTTTGTTACAAAATGTGACAAATGTTTCGCTTCTCTAAATCAACGGACAGAACATACAGACACAACAAGTGGATTAACAAAGTTATCAAATTAAATTATTTATTAAATACATCTCTCACTTTGAGGGTGTTCACTGTCAATACTTGGTGGAAAGGCATTATATTAATAAAAACACAATAATCCTTTGTACTTCATTCCACTTTATTTAATATGTCAGGACCGGTTTCGCTCATTACGAGCATCGTCAACTGATAAGAAATATAATTTAACAATGCTATTTATACAAAAATGAACAGTTATAAACAACAATTGGCATTGAAAAGAAAATACCAATTACATTAAAAGTGATTCTAAAATAGCACAAAATTAAAATTTTTCAAAGACCATATCAATTCTAACAAAGAAATATATATATATACATACCTATATATATTTTAAAATTATATAAAAGAATAGTCAACAAGGGCTAATGCAATGGATAAAGTAACGGGGAACTAGCAAATATTAGTTGATCGTTCAAAAGATCTGAATCAGGTAAAAATTTGAATCTATTGATTTCTAGGATTTCCTGTTTGTCTAGTTTGACAGACTTGTTATTTAAATGTAGAACTTTAAAATTTCTACTAATATCGAAAGTGTGATTATTTTGAAACAGATGGTTTCATTAGCCCTTGTTGACTATTCTTTTATATAATTTTAAAATATATATAGGTATGTATATATATATATTTCTTTGTTAGAATTGATATGGTCTTTGAAAAATTTCTTTTTCAGAATCTTCCTGGCTGTCGATTTTGTTTAAGAATGTACACTCATCAACTACTTGGAAGCGGGGAAAAATAGGAAACTATCATTCACTCTATTAATGTCATTATTTTAATTGTATCACTTTGTCAAAGAATTCCCAAATTTTAATTATGTTTGTAATTACTTTCAATCCCCATTCTAAATTTATTAATCTGAGATGACTTTTTAATTATATGTAAGATGTGTTAAACATTTTAATTTTGTGCTATTTTAGAATCACTTTTAATGTAATTGGTATTTTCTTTTCAATGCCAATTGTTGTTTATAACTGTTCATTTTTGTATAAATAGCATTGTTAAATTATATTTCTTATCAGTTGACGATGCTCGTAATGAGCGAAACCGGTCCTGACATATTAAATAAAGTGGAATGAAGTACAAAGGATTATTGTGTTTTTATTAAAATACATCTCTATTTAACGGGGAATTCAATAATCAAATTAATCTTATGATTATTCTTTTAAAAAATATGTATTCGTATGATACACAGTGGTGTAGTGGGGCCAGTTCAGCGACCTAGCGTCTGAAAATTACCCAGTGGCCTTGCCACCTTTTTGACTTGTAACTTAATTTTCAAGTACATACAACATATTCAAAATACTGTTAATAAAATTTGAAAGCATTTTATCACAATTCACCCGACGGATTTTACATAAATGTACATGTGTGACGTGAAGAAATACCATCCCTCTTTCCAGGATCTAGGTGTTGGATCTAGGAATATTTATGGGATTTTTTTGTTAGGTGACAGCGTCCCAAATATGTATTATGTTATTCTTTCACTTTCTTAGCAGGGTGGCCGAATGTTATCTTAAATAAACATTTTTACATGCTCAATGGTTTTAAAAACTAATTTATTACTTCCTAAACATATTCAATATCAAATTTCTATGGGCTGAGAATCACATCATGTCTTTGATGTGAATACAAGAAAAAATATCTGGTTAAATATTTCGCTGAAACGATTTTAGTTAGACTTCAGTCTATTACTGTAAACTGTGTTGACATAAGAGGACTATTTTTATTATAAAATTTTAATTGCGCGTTTCTTTATTGTTTAATTGTTAAAACTTGTGGTTTTTTTTAACTTCGGACGGATATAAAAAAAAAAACAAAAAAAAGGGAAGAAATCAATGCCTGACCTGATACCTATTTATTTACCACTACACCACTGGATGATACATATCCCTAAAGCCTGTTTAAATTCAAAGCGGAATTTGTATTTATAAATTGTGGTGTTATAATGCAAAACGTACTATTTCCAATAATCAAACTTTTCAGTAGAAGCAAAAAACTATTGTAAACAACACAAGCATGATTGAATCAATTAAAAATAATACAATAAATTATTTTGAAATCATTGACCTACTTCATAAACTTGGTAAATGGTAAAAAGTATTTTAAATTCATTTTAATGTTTTTTTTTTCAAAACGCACTATTTCCTGAAACTTCGTGTACTATGTGAACATAAAATAAACTTATTTTCTTTTCTTCTTTTTCAAACAATATAAGAAAATATATTTAGGGAAACAAGTTAGTAAAAAATGGAATAAAAAATACAAAAGAAATTATTTTTCAACAAAATAAGAAAAATAATAGCTGAAAGCCCGTTGACCTCAACGGGGGGATTTTTGTTGCATTTTTAAGTAGTCAGAAAATTAAATGGCGTAAAAAATAAATTACAAACCTATTTATTGAATAACCCAGAAAATCTAAACGTAATTAATTTTCTAAACGATTTTTTTTAGGAATACACCCAATTCTCTAAAGAACTAAAATACACCGGGACCGCAAAACAAAATATGCAAATAGCGAATATAATAAAATATATTCATAAAAATCATAATTGAGCTGCCCTGCTGAGCTGCTATATCCAATATCGACAGCCCTGCAGTATTCATATTTTATCAATTTTAGAATAATTGAAATGTTTAAGTTTGCTAATAAATATATTTAGTAGAAAAGAAATAGACCTCTGGATATATATCGACAGCCCTGCAGTATTTAAATTGTAAATAATATATTTTTTAGAATAATTGAAATGTCTAAGTTTACTAACAATTATTTTTCGTAGTAGAAGAAATAGACCTCGGGGCATATATCGACAGCCCTGCTTTATTTAAATTGTAAATAATATAATTTTTAGATTAATTAAAAAGTCTAAGTTTGCTAACAAATATATTTCGTATAATAATTGAAATGTCCAAGTTTGCTAACATTTTTCGTAGTAGAAGATTTTAAAATAAAAGTCGAAATATAGTTCTGTATTATATCCATGTTACTCAGTTACTCAACCACTCTTTTTCCAAAGAGAGTAGGAATAGAAGGAAAGGGCTAGGAAAAGACTAGTGGTTAGCTAATCGCTCTCGATACGTCCCGTTCATAGGATGGTTGGGAGGGGGGGGGGGGGATTCAAGACATCACATACATCCATGCCTTTGAACAGAAATTCATAAATCGATTGAAAAATCAATTTATAAAACTTCCCGTACTGGGATTCGAACCCGTGACCTCCGTAGCGGTAGCCAACGACGTTGACCACTAGACCACACAGCCAGCTGTGTGGTCTAGTGGTCAACGTCGTTGGCTATAAATAATAATAATAAAATGTTCTAAAATAAAAGTAAATGTTGGAATAAAATAAAATTTTCTAAAATATTTATTATAGACAATAAATACATGAAGAATTTAAAATGATTGAATGATCCAAATGTTATGTTTGAATATTATTTCATGAAATATAACCGCCCCTGCATAAACAAGGGGTGCATTGATCCAATACAACATTGACCGGCCGCCACTGCAGTTGAATGTACATGAGTATGAATTTTAGTGACTAAATAAAAATTACGAATATAGAATTTTAGCATTTAAAAGTAAAAAATACTAAAAAAATCGCAATAAGCATATATTTCAACAACAAAAAACCCTCTGGTTTAGATGATTCGCAATGCAGTAAAAATTATGGAAATGTTTTCTCAAGATTAATAAAATAAGAACACATGGTGATGACCAACATACATCATGATTTTAAAGACGTGGCTGCTGGCATTGCCACTCGCATGGAAATCTGGGTGACAACTACGTAACGGTATATCAGCCTTCGTGAACAATGCGCCGTGGCCCGCGGCCCGGAGTTCACAACCTGAATAACTGTTAAAAAGCACGCGGGCACGGCTGTTTGGCCTGCGGGTTATTTACAGGCAAAAACAAATAAATTAAGAAGTGACGTTTATTTTATTAATTCCTAATTGATGTGTTGGAAATTTATGCCAAATTTGAAAGCACAAAATACTGAATGTTTGAATTATTTTCCTTTCCAATGTAACTAAATAACATATATGTATTGCCAACGGAACTGTTTCAAGAGAAACACCGAACCGTGCAGTCAAGGTATGGTGAGTTTTATGAACAAAGAAATTTCCTGTTGGGTGTTTTACAAAAACTCGCTGAAAGACTTTATAGTCCTCTGTGGCGCCCAGTCGTATTTATATTATTATATTTCATTTTTACACAAAACCAAATGCCATTTATTTGACGTAGCGTGCAAGTTTCAATACATACCAATATCAGACACCTTGATAACATAATAATTATGAATGATAAAAAATAATACATAAATAATTCAATTGAAGATGTTTCAAATTAGATTTGAAAATCATGTATCCGACCATGGCGATAAAATTAATTCGAGACGAACACAAAAAAAAATCAGAGTAAAACATGTAAAAGGAACCTTTTACTTCACCGGGGCAAACAGCAAGAAAATATACGCAGATTGGAATTTGATAATTGCTAACCTCTCATCTTCAGAGCTGTTCTCAATATTAAGTAGGTATGTTTAAAGCTTTTGTTTTGATGATTGAAAAAGCATTTAAATTGGACTTTCTTGGTAAATTTAGTTGAAAGAGAAAACAACCAGAAATTCGTCAGGTGGCATTTTAATATGACCGATAAATAGCATATCAGAAAAGCACTTAACCTATCAAAAAAAAAGAGTAAATAATAATATAAAAAATATCACAACAATCAATATGGTCTTCAGTTTACAATTAAGTATCTGATGTCTCAGAGGGAACAGAATTCCGGAAATATTTTAGTGATTTAAATTAAAACAGTGAATGATAAGTAAAGCATCTTTATGATATTTACACATTCACATAAAGGTATATTTCATTAAATGTGTCGGCGCGAGTTGAAAATGATTTGCAAATTGTTCACTATTAAATCACTGATTTCAACAAAGCACTGAGACGATACTGTACCCGGAGTGAATAAAGCAAGAAAATACATGTCAATAAATTCAGTCAGTCTCAACCATTGAATAATTAGCCGATACTCAAGGAATCTCGTTATGCATCCATTTATATTGGTGTACATCAGTGTTTCCCAACCTTATTTGTGCTATGCCCCACTTCGACGCATCAAAAATCTGCATGCCCTCCCTCCCTCCCTTTTATCAAAATCTTGAAGTGTTAAGTGCCTAACAAATTCGGAAAAAATAATTGGTTCAAATAAAAAATGCACATATGTAGTCAATACTATTTTTAATAACTTAGTAAGTAACTTCATATCGACTGTCAAAAGGAAAAATGACGTAACCCACACATAACAAATTTTACATGAGACACAAAAACGTGATTTGATGATTTTGAGCTAAAGGCAAATTATGAAATGTACATAACCTTTAAATGTACGGAGACTGATAAACTGGTTTTTAATCAACTTTAAATAAATATATTTATTCGGCATTTTCAGCTAAAATCCTTTTGATAATCATAATGTGTACAACTTGATACACGTTTTATCGAAAATAAGCTGTTTTAAAAAAGTGTGGGTTACGTCTTTTTTCGTTTCCATAGTCGCTATGTATATTATGTGACACGTACAACTCAGAAAACATAACATTCAAATTAGTGCGAACCTAGTGCTTGATGTCAGCTTCGGAGTTTTAAGTGAGGAACTAATTTGCAAAACAAAATGTATCAAATATTTATGATTTGCAGCATTGCCCCCCCCCCCCTTCCACGGTGTACATAATATATCAATGATAATTAATTCATTTAATTATATTTAATTGAAAATGTCATTTTTGGTATTTAAAAATGTCTATAATACGGCACATTGAAAAACAATTTCTTTCCGAAAAAAATACAATTATGTTATTTTTGTCTTATTCTTCTTAATATCGCTCACTATTTCCTTTTAGTGAGAATACACTCTTACATGCGTCGTCAAACTATACAAAAGAACCAGATATAAAAGACAACGATTAAGATTTTATTTTGAATTTGATATTTCTGCCAATGTTTTATAGATAGTAAATGAATAACCCCATAAAACCAATATGAGGAACTAGTTTTCGTTTTCTTGGAAATTTTAGGTATAGAAATTTACTCGATTATTTGGTTAACATTTAGAAAATGAAAATTTATTGTTTTACAACGTAATTGTGATTTTTCGGTTGAATACAAGAAATGCTTACACTGATCATAATAAATAAGCATCAAATTTACCATGACAAAGATCGTATAAACCAGGGCTTCGAATGGGAACGGAACCGAAAACCGCTATTTTTGTCGGAACGAAAACCGGAACCGAACCGAAAAAATATCGGTTTTTTTCGGTTCACGCTAGTGTAGGGTTTTGAGATTTTGAAATTCCATGGTGGGCTAAAAAAAATACATTAAATTTAATTTTTCCTTGCGGTCAGCCTATTATATGTTTTTTAACGGATACTAGACAAATGATGTTGTGTATGTCTGGTTTACATACAGAAACATTGTTATTTTGACATTTAAATATTCCAAAGTTGCACGCGCGTACGCCAGTAGACACAAGCGGCACGCGAACAACTGCTTGACGACGGCTGTGGGATTGTATTCGCGATGTTTATTTTTCTAGATAAAGCTACCCGAAGAATTTTAAAAACCCTTTTTTATCATCCGCAGTCTAGATTGAAATCGGAACCAAATAGTAATAATTGGTTGAAACAGAATTTGAAAACATATTTTACTTTAAATTTCCAGAGCACTGGAGGGTATTGTATTATTAGGCTAAGTATAACACTGAGGGCCTGAAAAAAATTATCAGTTACTAGTAGGATGTTTAATTGATTTCGCTGCAAGTAAAAACAAAAAAACAGCATCAATTATTAATATGTATGTTTATGTATATATGTTTGTACATATAAAATTATAACTTTTTTTTATTTTACTGTAAAAAACGTTGAATGGTCACGTCACTTCTGTGTAAAATTTATTTCAGGCAGCTTTTCTCGCTGTTGGACTGAAGTACATAAATATGATTGAACCATCAATTAATTAATCGACTTCGCCTGGAAAGAATATTATATAAATTAAATAATATGTCAGTCTTCGGATGGTAAAGTATACATCAATCGCGGTCATGTGATCAGGAGATCTCGCAAGATACTTTTCGATCACGAGTCAACAATCTTGGGAGATCGACCGCACTGCCGAGTAGTGATAGGCGACCAAATCAGGTTTGACGAGTAATACAAAAAAAACAATGCAAGCCGTCTTCCAAGATACAGAGTTACAAAATATGCTTTCGACGACACGATACACTTACTCAAAATCAATACATATTTTAAACATTCGTTAGATTTCAACGAAGGAAATACGAATACGTTGGATATATAACGATGACGTCACTAGGGCCGAGGTGGCAGAGGGAGGTTGGTTTTCGGGAGGATTGCATCAGCCTAGCAATGTAATAAAAGTATTATTTTTTTCAAGTTATAACATTTGTTCGCCTACTTGGTGCCTGTATTATTAGTAAGCTTATTTTAAGCCACTACTCCATTATCATACTTTTCCTTCGTAAGATCGTGATAAAAGATAACCGATAAATGATAATTTATTTGTATTATCAACGTAAGTTAAATGATAACGTATAGTAACGTTTCATATTATTACTGTATAATTACTATAAAAAACGAACGATGACAACGCATAGCCGCAATTTCCTCTTTAGTTTGCTACACCACTTGCCAGCATCGATCCCACAGAGCGACGTTGCCGAATGTAACGCCGGCTAAAGCATCGTATACCTACCTACCTACACAGCGCCAGCGATGGCTAACGTACCGTGTGACCTGCGCGCATGTATACGTAGGGGCCAATACACCTCTACACATTTATACTCAACTCACGTAGTCTCCCACTGTTGTGTTGGTGGAACCGCACACTGCTTTAAAACACGTTTTGTCCGCGATCGCGTATGTTGATACAAGCTGTAAATAGCTACGGGAGCATGTATGCGTGCGTACGCGAATGTAATACAAATGAAGAGGGTGATATGATATATACTTATATAATATACTATACGTAGAACTTGTGTCAGTACGATCTCTCCGAGTGTCGGTATACAATGTTGCCAAATATAAGCCACGACGAGAACGCCAAACAAAATATACTTTTGTTTACAGTGGATATTTTAGTGACATGGGTGAGTATGTAGTTTTAATGTTATTATGAAATAAAGAACAAACTTAAGAATGGACGTTTTTACAAAAAAACTATAACTGATTGGTTATAATGGAATTTAAAGCAAAAACTATCTTTAAATACTTTTGAAAAAACATTCGAGGAGGCTTACTTAAAACAAGATAAGCCAAGCCAAATCCCACTACCAATCGATTGAAGTAAAACGACATTCATTTTTTATTATCTCATTACTGCCGACGTTTGAATACACAGACACATTCGACATAAGTCAATCATGACCGTATCATGCTGCCTAGATAGATAAAATACATGTTTCACAAATTAAGAATAATGTACCTTTCAGATAAACATTCGTATTCCAAAACGTCATACACTGGTTCGTTGATTATAAAGAAGAAAGTTAGATGGCCATGTTAGTAAGTCAATAATATAACTTACCCATATAGGACACAACAATCCTCACACAAAACACGATAATATTGAAATTTCACTCAATGATGTGGCTATTAATTGGCATCGCTTAGATATTCGATTAGACAAGACCAGGCATGCCCAAACCTTGGCAACTAATTAAAGGTTCTGTGTGATCCTTTCGAGATTTTAAACTTTCTATACATTTTGGTATTTGTAAAATACATTTTTAAAAATGTATTATATACTAAATTTGTGAAATTTTTGCCTGGGTGTTCGCATTCCGTCGCCAGACATTGATTTGTAGTAATGACAATCTCTAAAGAACCCCAAAATCTAATCATACGACCATTCCAGTTACTTTATTATTCTACTGTTGGATAACAATAATAGTGCGGCTACTTAGGTATATCCTTTCTCATCTTCAAATCGCGAGCTGAGTACTACAAGGTTCTAAGTGTCGACTTTCGGCCAAATTAAAGTAATAATGAGGCAGTCTTAAGCGAAGCATTGTCTACATCTGTGTTCTTCAACCTTTTTACATTCACGGACCGGTAAAAATTTGAAAAATATCTCGCGGACCAGCGTCAACCAACATTACTCGATAATTTAAGATTTCGACTGAAGGTGCTTAGTGGAATTTCAATATTAAATTTGAATCATTCAAATTATGTACACTCCCACAGATTTTGTCACTAACGACCCGGGTTTCGCCTTTCGGCATCTTCAGGCGTTCAAGCGCACGGATGAACTTGAACTGACAGTTCAAGTTCATCCGTGCGCTTGAACGCCTGAAGATGCCGAAAGGCGAAACCCGGGTCGTTAGTGACAAAATCTGTGGGAGTGTACATAATTTGAATGATTCAAATTTAAAATTACTCGATAAATTCGTAAGATGACATATAGATCGCGCCACTATTGACAAATCCATGATTGTTAGAAAGTAACAACCTTAAAATAATACGTGTCAAATTTTCATAACAATTGAAGTTTAGTTCACAAGTTACAGTGGTTTTAGTGACGCCACTTTTGTAGTTTTCAAAACAGTGGAAAATTTTGAATTTCGCGTGTCGATAAAGCATTGCTTGTTAATGGTAAAAATACCGTTCAATCAAAGCAATGGCTTGACAAGTGTTATTAGGACTCTTTTATTTCGAGACAAATGGTTGAGAAGTGGTTTGCTGATTTTTGAAAGCTCATTTCATGATTTTTGAACTAAACGTTCTGGTCGCCCAAATTCGACAGTTGTTTGAGAAAACATATAAAAAGTCCAAAAAATAGTTTTGACCGATCGTAAATTGAAGTTGCGTGAGAAAGCTGACATCTTAAAGATATCGGGAGGCAGTTCATTCACCATTATGCATCAACATAATGGTGAATAATGGTGGTAAAAATTTTCCGAAACATAAGTCTTCGCGGAACGGTAATAAACTCTCGCGGACCGTAGGTTGAAGAACACTGATCTACATGCTGTATTAATATGAAGTCGAATTTTTGCTTAAGTTTCCATTAAAGCCCAATAAGCGTTCTATGTGCGCGTCGTAAGATATCTGTGGTTTCAACTTGAACGCCTGAAGATGCCGAAAGGCGAAACCCGGGTCGTTAATGACAAAACTTGTGTGAATATCTTTTATATTTTGATAATTCTATTCACGTATTTTTTTCAATTATCTGATTTTGATCAATTATTTTTATTCTTCAACACAAGTAAGTAAAAGTAAGTCTGTCTGAGGATGCCTCTGAAAGAGGCGAAACACGTGTCACAGTTTGTAGCACAATACGTGGAATAATCTAAGTTATTTTTTATTTTATATTAAAATGAACTTCCACAAAGTTACCGACGAATCCATCGAAAGCATAAACAATGTATTTTAGAGAAAAAATGATTGAAATTATGCAATAAAAAGGGTGGGTTCAGTTCACTTTTTCCCATCATCCTAACTTGGCTCACTTTGCCGTATTTTAATCTCGTTGACCCCAATCTATCAAACTATTTCGCTTACTTTATTTATATTACTATTTGAGCATAAATTTACCTTGTCCAAAGCATAGACTCGTTTACTCGTTATTTAAAACAAAAGATACAAAAATTTTAAAGTATCGGGATAAATTCTAAATACCCTCTGTTAAAACGTAAAATATTTAATAGCCGTCAGCATACATATGACACACATGGAATATTTGCATTTAACTGTCGAAACTATATTATGTAAAATATACCACATTCATTATTTGACAGGTGTCACAATATTCCATTTTTGAATCTTGAATACAAACAATCGAAGTCAGTAGGAATCGCAAATATCGTTCCATTTTCAAATTTTTAATTTATATACACTATTTTTATCGCCTTGATATTTATGACGTTAGCTCAGTTGATAGAGAGCTCGACTGGTAATCCAGAGTTCTGTGTTCGATCCACGATCGCGGCGTTTTTTTGTATGAGAATTTTCAGCGATTTGATTTGTTTCGTCAAATAATAAACAGTGTATTGGGAAAATATGTCTTTAGTATGAATAAAAAAATTAATTAATGGCGACAGCGGGGCAGGATGGGGGGGAGGAGGAGGACCGTCTTTCTTGACGTCATCGAAAAGGCGAAATCGCGACCATATACAAACGAAAAAAGTATGTATTTAGTATGAATAAAAAAATGGTGACAGCGGGGCTGGGGCGGAGGAGGGGGAGGGAAAATCGGGGACAATTTACAGACGGACGGACATTATCGACTATTAATATATAGACTAGCTGTAAGCCCGTTGGCCCCAACTGGAGGATTTTTTCGTATTATAAAAAAAAACAAATTTTCCGTCATGTAACAATCAAATGCATATTTATCAAATTAATCAGAATAAATTAACTTTACTAATTCGCCAAACGGAGCTTATTTTTAAGAATATATGAGTCTTTAAGAGTTGAAGTGAACCAAACTGTGAACCAAAAGTGAACTAAAAATGGTGAAACTTTTCCATATGACTTTTAAGTGCAATTACGTTTTTAATTATTTTTTGTGGGAACTGTCATCATCTTTTAATTGTATGTGAAAGTTTATTAAATAAATAAGCATAAAAAAGTAATACAAAATAACTTAGATTATTCCACGTATTGTGTTACAAACTGTGACACGTGTTTCGCCTATTTCAGAGGCATCCTCAGACAGACTTACTTTCAGTAAGTAAGTAAAAGTAAGTCTGTCTGAGGATGCCTCTGAAAGAGGCGAAACACGTGTCACAGTTTGTAGCACAATACGTGGAATAATCTAAGTTATTTTATATTTTATATTAAAATGAACTTCCACAAAGTTACCGACGAATCCATCGAAAGCATAAACAATGTATTTTAGAGAAAAAATGATTGAAATTATGCAATAAAAAGGGTGGGTTCAGTTCACTTTTTCCCATCATCCTAACTTGGCTCACTTTGATGTATTTTAATCTCGTTGACCCCAATCTATCTAACAATTTCGCTTACTTTATTTGTATTAGTATTTGAGCATAAATTTACCTTGTCCAAAGCATAGACTATCGCGGACAATCATGCAATCATACGGACATTATCGAGTATTAATATATAGATATTTATAGAGCTTTATTATTATTTGTGTTCTTTAAGGACATTTTAAAATACAAAACTGAATTTTCGCACGGTACGCGAAACATTCTTGTGAAGACTGTACAATCTAAAAGAAACTTGGAAAAATTTACAATTTTCAAAATATGTACAAGCATTCAAAATTTCAAATGCACATATCTTTTTTGCTGCAGCTGTCCACATAGAACCTTGTATCACTCGGCTCGCGAAATGTGTATTTTTTCCATCGTTAAATATGAATGTAATTTATCCATTGTTTTAAAATATCGAAGCGTACCTACCTATGTGGGTACACTTAACCCCCAGAGACGAGAGCTTTTTATCGATAAAAAAAATATTTTTTAAGTGATATTAAAGTCACTGATAACAATTATTCCTAACAAATATTTAAAAAAAAAAAACGCAGTCGTTGTATAGAAACCCCGCATGACTATATATGGTCATGTTCATCCTTTTATTACCGTGTAATATTGTGTACGGACAGTAGTAAGGACGAGCGTGACCGTATGGACTCGCAAACATTCAGGGTTGAAATATAGCTAAACGTGAATATTTACAATTTGACCTCTTTAGATCAACAATTATATATAATTTCAATACAAATATATATCCAAAACAACTGTAAATAATTTGATGTGTTGATAAAAAAATAAATAACAGTTTCAAAAAGTTCATTAAAAAAACGGAAATTCAAAAAATCGCAGGTGCTTTTGATGGCCGTTTCTGTCGCCACGGCTGATGACTAACTGAAGTCTGTATCCTTCTTAACCAAATCTAAGTGAGAGCAACGATATTCAGGTAGAAAAGGGATGAATAGTGGGATAAATAGACAACGGTGTTTACTGTGACCATATGGTCTCGCTCGTCCTTGGAGGGTTAATGTGCCACGCATTTCTTATCACAACGTGAATCTCCTATATATGTTGTTTTCTAATAGGATATAACACTAGATGTAAAAATACATATTATAGGTAAGTCTACTTGAAAATGTCATGAGATAATCAAGAGCCGATTTTATATAACAAATTAATCTTAAATTATGTAACTACATTGTCACAAATAAATAAATCACGTTTGAAGTAACGAGTGTACATATTGTGTGAAATCCTAGGTATCAGGTTAAATACCTAAATTACTTTTTTTGACGTATTCTTTCCCAAATATAATTATTTTATGCAAAATTTAAAGCGAATCTGATATAAACGTGGACTTATTTCGCATTTTTTAAAATCCATGTTCGTTGCCAATGTGGAGCATATAGCCTTCTAATGGAGGTATCTAAACATAAGTTTTTTCTACGAGAACTGTTTGTTACCCAGTCGCTCAACGTCTCTTTTTCAAATATAGTAGTAGGGATATAAGGATAAGGCTAGGACAGGACTTATCTGGACTGGTTAACTAATCGCTCTCGCTACGTCGTTATAATAGGATCGGAAAGGTTGGAGGGAATTTTTAGACACCAAAAACCAGGGCTTCGAATAGAAGTAAAGTAGATTGATCTGATGGTATACATATACGTATGTTAAACTGAGATGATTGCCAAAATCAATTCGGAGTCGGTTTGTAACCAATGTTCCCGCTAAGGTGTGCGCGCGCACACTTCGAAAGATGTGGCCGCACACTTTTCGCACAAACCGCACATATAAATGTTGTACAATAGTTACTGAAAATTTACCGCACACAAAAGTTGATGGTCCGCACACACAGTAGAAAAATTAGAGAGATCGTTGTTTGTAACTTAAACCCGGTGTCGCTATTTTTTACTCGACTTCCAAGAGCCCTAATTTTAATAATATACCAGTGATATAGTGGTAAATAAATAGGTACCAGGTCGGTCATTGACTTCTTCCCTATTTATTTTTTTTAATATCCGTCCGGAATATAAAAGACACAAGTTTTCACAATTAATTCAATAAAAAAATATGCATTATATTTGAATATATGTATGTACCTAAAAATTAAGTAACAAGTCAAAAAGGTAGCAGGTCAGCGCACTGGCTCATTTTCAGGTGCCAGGTCGCCGACCTGGCCCCACTACAACACCACTGTATATTATAAACGTGCATTGAAAAAAAATGTCAGTAGCTGTGGCTATACTAATTTCGTTAAATTCACAAAACAGTACGAATATATGAAATGCAAAAAAAAAAAAATGAAATAGGTACCCGGAGACAAATTGAAAGAATCTAACCTGAAATTTTGTATCAGTGCCTAGTCCTCTATAACAGCGACTGGCAAACTTCTTGGGCTCTCAAACCACCAAATTCACATTTTAATCTAGCGGACCACTAACTGGACTTGGGTGTTAAATATTATATGTTGAAATAAAAATGATCAAAAGAGTCAAAAAATGCATCTAGTTCATAAAATAAAACTATTAATTGTAATTCAATTATAAAAGCTTCATTATTTTTTTAATATGATGGATGTTCCTGGATATTTGAAATGATAAAATTTATATTTGGCTCCAATGATGTAACTGCAAGACGGAGACTGAATGTATTTCAAGCCGAGATCGATATCGTGTTTTCATTGCTGTGACAAATAAAAAGGCCTTTTCTCATAAATATGTTGCGATAAATTGAATTAGAATTTTCATCGCCTCTTCAGTAAGCAAAGGGAATTCACTTTTAATAGAAAGCTTAAACTGAGGTCTCGATAAGGATGAATGAAATTATTGAAATTTAACTTTGAGTGTCGTCGGATGAAAGATTGATGAGGCTTTCTTTTAGCTTCATGCATAAATTATTATCTATTATCCACATATTACTATGTCTAGGATCTAATTTATTTGGTAATAATGATCAAAAGATTCTGTGAGTGATTCAAAGTGCTTTTGAACCAGGGTTACCACTTGATAGTTATTATCATTCTCCCTCATATATTCTTTAAAATTTGAAAACATTTGCCGATCGTCTTCAACCAATCGCGTTTGCCACAGTAATATTTATGATAACATACAATGCAACGAGATAGGTGTGTTACGTTACGAGAT
The DNA here is from genome assembly GCA_031772345.1 of Himalopsyche anomala. Taxonomy (NCBI): domain Eukaryota; kingdom Metazoa; phylum Arthropoda; class Insecta; order Trichoptera; family Rhyacophilidae; genus Himalopsyche; species Himalopsyche anomala. The sequence goes on along the minus strand of CM062822.1, from coordinate 14,293,791 downwards.
TCAGATTTTTTTTCGGATGGTAGAATTATAAAATTAAAATAATGTCAAATTTCTTTGCGAATTATCGATTATTTTTCGCGGACCACACTTTACCGACCGCTGCTCTATTACATAGTATTCCTATAGCGTAGCTCCAATGTCTACGCTATAGGGAGTCGAATGTATTTACAGTAATCACTTCCAAAACTACCTCTAGTATAAACAATACAATCAAGTTATAAAAAAAAGATATTCGCATCATTGAAATTACAAGGCCATAAGAAATCGTTCTGATGAAAAAATACCGTAAAACGTTTGATCGTACAAAGTCATGAAAAGATAGGTAAAGTGTATCTAAGTATATATTCCAATTCGAAGTAACTATGAAGTAAACACCGCCCCACTCCTCAGCCATGGACTATACTACATATTATTCTAATAAAATGTATACGCAACTTCAGACTTCCACTCAGACTAGGATTGCCAGATTTCTTGCAAGTGAATCCGGGATAATTTATCCGATTTGCTGATTGTCTCCGAAACCCGTTTTTTTTTTTTAGCTCACCGAAGAATTTAAAATCCTTAATTCGCTCAAAACTTCCGGGACAATTTAGTACTCATCCGGGATCCGGGACAGCGCTTCCAATTCCGGGCCAATCCGGGACAGGTGGCAACCCTAACCCAGACACGAACCGACACCAAGTCGAGCTTCGCTGCCCAAGCACCTTGCATTTTCACCAATGTTAAAATTACATAGGTGTGTGCTAAACTAATCTGACTATACGAAATGCAAAAAAAAATGAAAATATGTACCCGGAGACAAATTGACAATAATATAAAGAACTATTCCAACAATTAACAAAAATATTTCAGCATAGACAAGCGGAATAAATATGACAACACGGTAGACATTAGATAGCCGGTGGCATAATTTAACATTTACACATACCATAAACAAAGCATACAAATAACTTATTCGTATCTCCACAAACACATGCCGCAGAATGCTTCGCTATCAGCATCGTGTATAGATATATAATAAATAATATAATGTTGTTATTTTAGTTTGTAAAAAAATGCGTGAGTGTATATGTGTGACACGTAATGTTCTTGCGCTTACACGAAAATTTTCGGTATGTGAGAGCGGCAAAATAAAAATATATTATTGCCGAAACAAAATAATGCGCGACAGCGATTTTTGAAAAAAAAAGCCATACAATTTTATGGAAACGATTAAAAGAATGTGAACCGAGGCATATAAAACGGATGAAATTTAGAAAAAAATGAACGATTAACAAGAATAGAACAGTTAAAATAGTGTTATTAAAAAATAACTATACACATGTATGTAGGTATTTAACGTAGACTCAACTGTGGAATGAATAAATCAGGCTATACATAAAAGTAAATTATAGGTTCTGCAAGATCGATTGGTGCAAAGGCCAATGCGCGTATACCTATATAATTTGGCATGATTCTAAATTAACGGATTGTATTTTCATAAAGTCAATCCTCTTTTTATGCGGTTTTTTAGAAATGCAACTTTTTTAAAAAATGAACTATATTTTACTACACATAAAAATTTTAATATTACATCGAGAGCATGTATCGTTGTATTTTGGATATAATAGAGAATGAATCATAAACACAACCGACATTTGGAAAAAAATACGATTTTGCACTGTTTAAATCATGTTGCATCTGCCATCGCTGAATTAAGCCCACCTACTTGGGTGTGTTACAGTCGATATGATAGATATGTTTCAGTTGGTGAAACCATTGAAACATCGATAATATCAGCTGAAATGATTACTTTAGCACATGAACATGGCGGAGAAAGGTTTGATACCTTTAGCGAAAATTATATCGACGAACTACTTACGGATAATGCTATAAGTGACGATGATGTCAATAATTTTACTTTAACTATTGACAAAAAATTAGAAAACGATGACGAGCTGGAAGAAATTACAGTTCCTTCACTGCGAAAATAATTCAAGAAGGTCTACAACTTTTCAGTAAATTAGAAGATCATTTCATTCTAAATGATTCGCATTCAAGTTTCAACGATAGCTTAAAAAAATATTGATGGGTATAACATACTGCATAACCAATTAATTATCGAAAAAGAAAATCAGAACAAACAAACTCTGATCACTAATTTCAATGTTAAAAAAAACCATAGTTTAATGAAATTGATGCGCAACTATTTCTTCCAAAAGAGTGAATTAGAACCACATGCTTTAAAACACACTTAGAATTGTCATACAGTGACTGAATATTTTTACACATTGTTTTTTTCCCTAATGTGTATATTTTAACTCGCTGTTTCAAAGTTATGTTGATTTTAAAATTCATGGAACGCATTCCCACTTTTTGTATGGAAGTCATTCATGTCTTTTTATGCGATATTTCGTGAAACGCATCTACCGTATAAAAACAGGATTGACTGTATTTATTTACAATTTTCTGAGTAACATTTAGAGTACTTAGGTAATACAAATTAAGGTATTTTGTATCGCTAAGCTTAGGATTGAATTGGATTGGACTGTAATTACTCTGTGTCGGAATTGGTTGAGGTTCACGAAAGCCGATACAATCAAAAACAGTTCATATTTGTTGTATGATTTCAACTAGAGTAAATCCTCGTTTTATGCGGTTATCTGTGCGATTTCGAAGTTATGCGGTTTTTTATAAATGCAATTTTTCAAAAAATGTACAATATAAACGCACAAAATATTACATCAAGAGCACGTATTTTGGATATAATAGAGCAGGGTTTCCCAAACTATGTTCCGAAAATAATTGGTATGGTTTTATACGCTGCAACAGTTTTTAAAAAAATCTTAAATATTCAGCTAAGTGTCCGTTATATTTTCCGGACTTGCAAAGGTTTCCATTCCAGAAAATGTTTGGGAAACCCTGTAATAGAGAATGAATCATCAACACTAACCGACATTTGTAAAAAAAAAATTTTGGACTGTTAAATTAAATCACGTTGCATCTGCCATCGCTAAATTAAATCCACGTACATGGATGTGTTACATCAGCTGAAATTATTACTTTAGCACATGAACTTGACGGAGAAGGGTTTGATACATTTAGCGAAAATGAAATCGACAAATTACTTATGGATAATGCTATAAGTGAAGACGATGTCACTATGGACAAAGAACCAGAAAACGATGACGGAGTGGAAGAAATTACAGTTCCCACACTGCGAAAATAATTCAAGAAGGTGTCAAACTTTGCAATTAATTCGAAAATCATTTCATTCTAAATAATTCAAATTCTGAACGGGAATTTAAAAATTGTATTTATGGGTATAACAACTGCATCGAAAAAAGAAACTCTGAACAAACTTATTTTATTGTTAGAAAGAAAATAACACAGAACGATATTGTGATTAATACTAATTTCATGCATAAATAACCATCGTCTTTTGAAATTGATGCGCATACTATTTCTTCAGAAAAATACGAGTGATTTCGAACCACATGCAAAACGCACCTAGCATTTGTCGTACAGTGTCGATAGTTTTACTTTAAATGTTACTGAAGTAAAACGATAAGCACCAATTTTATTTTTAATCAAAAATATTATTAAGTTCATAATTTTCCCCCTAACTTTCCTTAACTTTTTTATGCGATTCTGAGTATATTTAAACTCTATGTTTCAAATTTATACGGATTTTAAAATTCATGGAACGTATTCCCACTTTTTGTGTGGAAGTCAAGTCTCTTTTATGCGATGTTTCGTGAAACGCATCTACCGCATAAAAAGAGGATTGATTGACTGTACATTGAAAATCTATGTTTTCGGTACACCGTCGTTTTCATTGCAAATAACTACGATGTAAGGTTATCCTTAATCTGATATTAACTTACGTCAACACAAGAAACACACTAAGTAGTTGGCGTCTTGTAATTATTTGAATGGTATTCATCCTAGCAGCGAATTAGTCATCGTTGTCATCTCGAGTCAAACATTAACGAATAAAAGAAATCGTGGATCTCAAATCGATATTTGGAAAGTACTCAATGAAATATCAGCGACAAAATTATTCACTATTGCGCATGTGCTTTTTCAATTCACCCCACCCAAGTTTTTCGAAACAATTAACAGGCGCCGCTAACAAAAATCGGTGGGCATCAAAATTCAATATTTTTTTAAATCATAAAACAGTATAGAGTTGAAGTATTAAAGAATAACGAAGCGCATTTAGATATTTACTTTTTTCTACACACATACAAGCCATATGGGCTACACGTTGCTTAAAACTCAAATAGGTGTATAGTTCCTTCCCACACATCAGTTGTAAGATAAAATTAAAATTTTGAATATAAAATAACAATATTTGGGAGATCACTCACGCTATTGTATCGGTGTTATGAGATTGTATTGGTGGTCGGTTCAGGGAGCCCGGCGATCGAGCAAACGGTGCGCAGCGGTGTATAGCTATAGAATTGATAGCTAGCGTACAAGCACAAACACTGGCGCGGAAGAAATCTACGTAGCTATACATATTTGCATTATATAAATAATATACCGACAGACGGATAGGCTGAGCGCGCGCTGTTGCCACACCGGGCAAAAACTTCTAGGTAAAATAAGAATTCAGCCATGATAACATACATGCTGACGATTTTATAAGTGCAAAACACTAAAATAACGAGACACGTTAGCTGACAAGTTTAATGCTAGAAATAAAAACACCCCATTTTGAGACATTTATCAAAGTAATTCAAAAGTTTACTATTTTTCATATTGTGTATTTCATGTAGGTATATGGTTCTTTTCTTTGCATACTTCACATACCTACATAGTCTTAGATATATGGACGGACGGACAATTTTCAATATACATATATCACGTAGTGTCTGCCAAACTGTGTGCCGCAAGGAGTCTCAGGTGTGCCGCGGTGCAAGAAGCCTTCAAATTTTTAATTTTACACAACGTTTATTCATTATAATTTTCTTTGATTTTAAATAAATTTAGCATCTACACATTCAAACAAATATTTGTCACTTTCATACATAGTAGTCAACGCAACACATTTCCTTTTTTAAAGCATTTTTATTTGGTATGCCGCGGTACTAGTCCCATTCACCAGTGTAAAAAAATTGTCAGACACTGACGTAGATACTCAAACACGATAATCCTGTGGATTTCTAACGACAATAGGTAAGACAACGAATCTGGTGAAGCACCCAATAAATATAAATAACTTGGTTGGTAGAAATATTAACCCTTTTAATGCCGGACGATTTTGCTATGCATATGCTAAAACTGCCAAGCGTTTTTTATAGAGAAAATCTTCTTTTAAAAGCATTTTTTAGTAACTTAAAAAAATACTTGTATTCTCTATGATATATGGAAACAATATTCGGAGATATTATCTGCATTTTACAAACATGATAAAACAATAAAAAATATTAACGTTGATTAAAGAAAATTTAAAACAAATAAAACTAAGTTCCCCTTTAAAAAGACAGTTTAAACATAATAATTTTGAAACACTTTGTATGTCATTATGTAGTAAAATCTATAAATAGTCATTGAATGAAGAAAAAAAATGGATATATTTTATTATCATACAAAGTATCAATTTTTTTCGCATATTTACATGCAAGTGAAAAAAGTGAGTTTATCTATAATGTCATGTTACATTGCGAAAAGATTGATATGGGACGATGGGATAGATTGATATGCCGGGCTGATATACTGTGTGTGACCCCCGTAATCGAAGCCAACTTATTTAAAATATATATATATAATTTTTAACCGTTTCGTTTAACTGAGTCTTGCGCGTGAATTTTACTATCAAGTACTTAATATATTTTTTAACGGTTTTGCCATTGACATGGCATATGCGAGAATTTCTTTTGTTACTTTTGCTTTGGCTCCTGCTGACTTATTTTATTAATGACAAGTTTATGATGACGAGATTCTATGATGACAAGAGACAATATAAAATATTGAAAAATAATCTTTTTGATTTGCCGACGATGGATGCAGCTGTGGCATAATAATTTCAGAAAATTTTACATGACTTTCTCGTATTTTAATATTTCTTCGTCATTTATAACAGCCAGGCATCAAGGGTGATCAAGTAGATTTTTAATTAACATATTAGTTTTGACAGAGATATTATTAGACGGAAAAAATAGATGCACTACTTATATTTAGTTAACTGTTAAAAATAAAACCGACGTCTACAGCAAGTTTTTTTCTACTGTGGGAATTATAAAAACAAAACTTCGAATCAATTTAAAAATTGAGACATTTAATTCTCTATTATTTTTGAAATATATGTTTTATAAATTGAAATAAATGTATTAATGAAATTAAATAAGCCTATTTATTTATTTATCATCTATTCCTATTTACATATATTACTATATACAAATTTGAATTAATAATTTTTATTATATGTACATCTGAAACAACTCGAATACCCGAGTATTTTAAATTTTTACTTCTCGATACTCGAGCAGTCTAGTAATTGAAGTCTACTCCCGACCCAGTAATTAAATATGTAAATGACTGTATATAATAACAGTTTGGTTCAATACTGTGTACGATAAGAAAAATTCCATGTTTGAATTAATCATCAATAATGTCACCAAAACTACATGCACAAAAGAAAACATGTGACATCCCTCATACTTAATTAAGTAAATAATTGAATAACTTCTCATTTATCGGTTGGATTTTAGGTTTAAACTGTAAGTCTGAAAAACACACTGCATTTTATAACGAAAATAAAATAAAACAGGTACCTATGTTCAAAACTTATGTCGGGGTGAAAAAAGATTTTATTTTACAATTTTATCGGCGTCGAACTATTTATTTATGACATATAGGTTGGAGAGAGAATAAGAGTACAACTACCCTTTGAAACTGTATTTTGTGAAGGAATTCAAAAATCGCAAGCCAAAAATAAGATGTTGATTGTATATACCCTTAAAAGAACCGTGTAAATCGAGGGATAGGTTTTTAATTTTCAATACGCTGGGTGCGTATCAAACGTCTTCCCAACATATTCCGGCGTACCACAAGAATCGAATCTTGGCCCAATTTTATTTCTTATTTTTATTAATGATATTGTAGAAAGTATTAGTGGATAGTATCTGCTCTTTGCTGACGATTTAAAACTGTTTTTTACTGATTGATTTAAAACCGATTTAAAATTGTTTTTACGTATCAGTAAAGAGTCTGACGGTACTATTCTGCAACATAATATGAATGCGATTTTGAATTGGTCTATAAAAAACAAGCTCGACCTCAACATTTTGAAATGTTTTTGTATTTCCTTTTCTCATTTAAGATTTCCCGTCATATATAACTATGCGATGTATAATGATGCTTTAAAGCGTTTATTGTACATTATTGTAAGATTTGACTCCTCTTTCACCTTTCATTCACATATAACGTGCTAGCAAACTTCTTTCGTTTATTGTTAGACAAAGCAAACCATTTGAAAACCCAACTGTGTTTCGCACTTCTTTGTTTCTTTGGTCTTAAGTACGCTTGAATATGGATCCCATATGAATATTACAATTGGAGTGAGTCCACGAGAAATTTATAAGATATTATAATTTCAAAAAATATAATATTTTCCCTTTGATAATTCCTTAAAGGAATACTACCCAACCAAATTTCATTTAGGAATGCTATTATTTCACTCTCTTGCAGCTCGAAGATATTGTTAAAGTTTAAAGCATTTGTCTCTTCTTTTTCGGGGCCGAGTTAATAATCCTGAAATTAGCATAACTATGAACTTGCATGCTCCTAATTTATTCTTACGTAACAATAACAATTTTTTTCTTCTGAAAACTTGTTCCTCGCTTAGGACGTACAAGTCGCCAGTTACAAGGACTGTTCGACGGATCAATTGATTGCCCAGAAAAGTGGACATTTTTAGTAACAATACGTGTTAACTGTTAGTTAGGTTCCACTTTTTTATTTTTTGATTTTGTATGTGCAAAATATTTTTATATTATTGATGCATTGTGTACCGTTTTTTATCTTAATCATATTTGGCAAGTGCATGATAAATTGGCGTCAGCTGTAATGCCATGTACACTCTTGATTTGAAACAATAAATAAAATAAATAACCATTACACAACGTGAAAATTAGCGTAAAACACAAGGGTTATATAGAGGCAACGACGTTATATTTTGTAAAGCACCATTAGACGTAACCAATTCAGTAAATGTAAAACGTACTTGCGATAGACAAAAACACACTGAAAAGAGAACAATTAATATTATTAATAGGTAAAAGTAATTAACATATTTAAATAAAATATAAAATAACCACTTGCTCGGTTTTTATTCTAGTTATTATATGAATTATTATCACATTTACAGGAATCATATTATGATCGGTATCCGAATAGTCAGATAGTGAATATTTTGGTAAATAAATATATGTATGTATCCTCCGTTACTAGATATATTATATGGTAAAAGCCAAGCTTACAAAAGTAAAAACTTTAACCTTTGCTTTGCAGTTTAATCGGTGAAGGTGCAAGACAAAAATATTGCTTTGCAAGTATTAAGGTACCTACATACCTAGTTGTTTTATAAGCTGCACGGCGATATCTAATCAATGTCGGAAAAAGATATATAAAAAGGAAAATTGTGTAAATCAATACGACAAGCCAAGGACAGACAGCGCGCAGTGACTGTGACTCATTTCTGTAGAACGAACAAATCTGACGCGGCTAAAACACTATGCGGCATTCATGATACGCTAATAACATAATTTTTTTGTCGTAAGAGAAATAGACGACGGTAAAATAATAAATAACCAGTGAGGTTGAATCAATCTTACTGATCACAGTGCAGTCAAAACGTCGGAAAGGTCCACACTAGGTCCCGGGATCCCGCCTATTTTTGTGATCCCAAAATCCCGGGATTTAAGGATATAGATTTTTTTAGCAAATCCCGAAAATTTATAGGATTTTGGATTTGAAAGAGCTAAAAAAACGAGCCACGGTGATATTTTGGGAAAATCGGCAAATTTTTGGCTTTGAGATTTTGAAATTCTCGAGAGCTAAAAAAAACGAGCCACGATGACATTTTCGGCAAATCGGTAAATTCCTGGGTTTTGAGGTTTTCAAATTCTTCGAAGAGATAAAAAAAAAAAAAACAAGAAAACTTTTCTCAAATTATATACGATTTCATGTGGAGTGCAAAATCCCAATCAAAATTAATCAATCCAAAATCCCGGGATCGGAGACCCAAGCCCACACTGTGCACATACATATTTGAAATGTAAATAATTACATACCTAACATTGTATAAAAAAAGAACAGTTTTGTACCAATTGCACATTATTTATTTTAGGTTTCACTCATGACGAGCATTTTTAACTGATGAAAAAAAATACAGAGCTTATTATACAAAATTGAGTAAGACAATGTGTGACAAACAATTGGTAATAGAAATAATGATACAAATTATAAATAGATTGTATATAATTAAAAAGTTTTTACTTAGTTACGAATTCTTACAAATCAAGGTATTTTTGACGATTCTATAAAAGGCGATATATCGGCTATATGAACGAGTATAACCGACCCATTGAAGTGAACATAAGCGATTCGTTGTTTAATTGCAATAGTATATTTTGAATACAAAATCAATATAATTAAAATTTATGTTTATTGTATTATAATGTGACAGGTACATACCAGTCTGCGCAACAATGTTTCGCGTACCTTACGAAAATTCAGTTTTGTATTTTAAAATGCCTCTAAAGAACACAAATGAATTGTATCTTTATAAATGTCATTACAAATATGTCTCAGCGTGTATCCACATCTCAAATATAAATAGTTTTACCTTTGACACTATTTTTAACAGCTAATAATGAACTAATGATAGCCCAGGTAGTAGAATTAACAAATTGTTGTATTCATTAAATATTTTTTAATTTAAATATGCGATTATTTTTTTATCAATTGTTAATTATTGATAACTTTGAGCATCCCGGGAATCTTAAAATGCATTTTAAAAATTCCATGTTTATTTAATGATTTTAACCAAAAACACCGTGATCGCACTCTCGCATTCTAATACAGGGTGACTGTTCCTATATGTCCTCTGGTTAGCCTTTTTAGCTAAAATCTTAGTGTTATTATAGTGAAAAAAAAACAGCATTATTTAAATGCATTTCGGTAGTTGACTACTTTCAGATATATGTTTGTACTAAACTTACTGACTTCGTCAATGCGAATATTTAAAAAAAATCACACGTTAACATCGCAAGTTTCAACAAGATCGAGTTGTTCCAGGATGACTAACAAAACCTTAACCACTGTGAACATTTTTAAAAGTCTTTCTGATATATAACATTTAATATTTCATGAAATGTGTACGGGGGCTGACTACCGGCTGAACGAAAAAACACTGGGTGTATCTCCTGCGTCTAAAGAACATTTCTTTTGGCCAGGTTTATATTAAGTCCAGTAAGAGATCCGAAAAGTAAAGTTAAACGAGTTTTTTGCAGTCTCGAGTCCCGGGACTTCGTTGTAAAATGTCTCGGAAAGCGAAACTGATTTAAAATGTGCCAATAAATTGTACATTTTAATTATAAAAAACCAATTCTTATGGTTAAAAAAAACCCTCAAAAGGACTGATGTATATTGAATAAAAGCAGGTATAAGAGAGGAGCCGCAAGAAAAACGGACATGACATGGCCGAAACGTGACACTTAGATGACAGCCCTTATCTAATTCGTTGACAGCACACTTTCCATACAATCCATTATGATTTACAAATGAATTATTAAACATGATTACAGATTTTCATTTAAACGAATTAGTCGGTCCTCTTAAAAGAATGTATGTATGTAATTGTAGCATTGTTTGGGTACGTTTTCGATTACGTAATTAATACATTACTCTATGTATGGTGGTATTGCGAAATTGATATTTTTATTCCCACTTTTTAAAGTCACACAATTGTTGAAATTTTATAAATAAATTAAATAAATAATTCTCTGATCCCGAGCAATTGACGAGTCGGGATGATTTGATATATTAACGCATTTATATATATGTATATAACAATAACAAAATAAAATCGGATGCAAGCAATCACTAATGTGATCTAAAAATAAAAAGTTAATTATGATTTAAAATAAATTTACATAGGTGTCTATTCTCGGAATCAGTCTGGAAAAAAAAGGATTATATTCAGGCTAAAGGATTAAAACCAGGGGTTTTAGCGAAATTAAGTATGCATATATTGCAATATAACAGGGGTCTGATAAAAAAACAATGTTTGGGATTTATAATTTCGTAGAAGTTTCAAATACCATATTTTAACTTTTAGGGTGTTCACTGTCAATACTTGGTGGAAAGGCATTATATTAATAAAAACACAATATTCCTTTTTACTTTATTCCACTTTGTTAAAAAGGTCAGGACCGGTCAACTGAAATCTGTCAGAAAGTGGCACGTAAAAAACCTCATTTTCATATAAATTGATTAATCGGTTCTAAATCCGCGTAAAAAAGTATAAAAAATGGAAACAATGATAGGGAAAAAAATGACTCTGAATGTGAACTGTGTTCATAAATATTTGATGTGTTGATGTTTACGCGTTATTATTAATAAAGCCCACAGAATTGTTGACTATATGTTCGTCATTTTATTTAAAACCCGTCATCAGAAAAAGAAAACAATTTTAAATTTTGATCGTGTAGTAAATGTAACAATTCCTTCATTATTATGTTGAACATGTTATTTCAATTATTTTTTTCAATAATTTTCTACAGTATAACAGTATATATACCGTACTAGCTGTAAGCCCGTTGCCCTCAACGGGGGGGGGGGGGGGGAATTTCGTTACATTTTTAAATAGTCAGAAAATTTACAGGAGTGAAAAATAAATTGCAAACCTATTTATTGAATAAGCCAGAAAATCTAAACGTAATTAATTCTTTAAATGGATTTTTTTAGGAACACATCCAATTCTCCTAAAGAACTAAAACACAACGGGACTGCAAAACAAAATATGTTAATAGTGAATATAATCAAATATATTCATAAAGATCATGATTGAGCTGCCCTGCTGAGTCGTGTTTTAAGCTATGGTCGGAGTCGTCTTATTTCTCCACAAATCCTCGGCCCTGGATTATACACACGTAACGACAAATACAAAAACAACATACGCATCGAATTTACTTATGTTTATTGTTTCAACATTTTTTTTCTTTCATATGTGCGATTTGTGAAGTACACGAAAAAATAAAATATGCCCCCGTTGATAATTTTATATCCAATTAAGGTTTATATGTATTATGATATGAACTTAACATTTCCCTTTCCAAATAACGATATAAATGTTTACATTTGGAATGAAGTATTAAACGAAATGCGCCAAGACCGTCACCGAGCCCGCCGAAACCCTCAGAACCAATTTACTGTGTAAAAGCCTCCAGTGTCGCGTAGGCGGACGATCGATTGCGAAGCTTCCTACCGCCCGCGTCACCGCGGCCGCCCCATATGCTCCGCTCACTATTTCTAGCGTCCGCACTCTCGCCCACGGCATCTGCTCGCTTGGACTCGACCGCCCCCGCTAACCCAAGGATTCTGTCAAATGAAAGTGACACCACTATTCTACCGAATATTTTTTTCAAAAATGATGAAAATATCGACGCCTTCAAATTTTGTTGTCCGAATAAGTCATATATTTTCTTATATAAATTCGCGGATCCAGGAGGTTCGTGTTTAATGCAGTACTAAAATGTACCCTGTTGGCTTCGCACTGTCGTATTACAACATATTCAGTTTTCTAATAAGACTAATGTGATGATATACTGAATGATTATAAAGAATGCAGTGAATTTGATAATTACAATATTAACACACATGTGTATTGTGTTTACGTGGAAATTTGATTTTATATAAAATAAATACATACATATTTTATAAAAACGAAGTGACTTTGAGATACGAATAGCAGATGAGATAACAAATCTATCGACGTTGGGTGCCATCGTAGAATAAATTTACATAACAGGTCAAACGTACAAGTGTACGGAAGTTATTCACAGGTCTAGTGGTCAAAATTTTAATACCATTTAAGTTACATTATGTAGATATATATAATCTCCGACCAGCCTTTGGAATTACATATGAACAGTACCAGTGGTATAATGAATAATAATAGGTACCAAGTCGGTCATTGCTTTATTCCCTATTTATTTTTGTTTGTTCTTCACGTTAAATGTGTTAATTTATTTTTTTATTTCTATAAAATTCGTCGGGTAGATCAATTTTGATATAATGTTTTTTAATTTTTACGAATAGTATTTTGAATATACGTATGTACTTGAAAATTAAGTTACAAGTAAAAAGGTGGCAGGGCGGTGCCCTAACTCATTTTCAGGTGCCAGGTCGCCGACCTGGCCCCACTACACCACCAAATAGGTCACTATTTAGTACACGAATAAGTCTCCTAATAAACTGTAAAGCATGATAACATGTTTTACATTTTAGTATATATATTACTGAGCTTAGATGATTTTATTGCATTATGTATGCATTAAATATGTCGGGTCCTATGGCACAGCGGTTAGTTTTGTTGGTTTGGAGTCCCAATACGAACGGCATTTTATCGATCGATTTACCGATTTCTGTTCGAAGGCATGGATGGGTCTATGCAAAGCCCCCTATAGTTAAACTTAAGACGGCTATGGTCTATGTCAGTGATGCACAACCTCTACCTTCTAGCGGGCCGCATAAAACAAATTTATCGTGGGTTCGGGCCGCAAAGAAAAAAATGATTTAAAGTACGCTCAATCCTTTTTTTATACAGAAAATATGTATGTTCCGTGTAAAACAGCCTTAAAAACGTGTAAAAAAGATTAATTGAATTTAGATAAATGAGTAATAGGTTCCATTTTATTATTTTGACCGTGTTATTTAGAAAATAAATAAGCCAGGCAAAAAAATATCATGAGTACTTGCTAATTAAAAATCATTTCATTGTGAAATATTTATGTTTCATTTATATGTAATTCATAAGTTAATGCGTTCATGGTCTTTGTTAATTTTTAACTATTTTTTTAATATTACATTATATTTGTAAGTCTGTTTCTATGAACCGATTTATTCTCCTTCATTGAAGAAAAAGCTTGCTTAAATTTGTTTAATACATGTTTTACGTGAAAAAAGTATTTTTGAGAAAGAGATTTTAGGGCCGCCACAAAATTCAAAAAGGGCCGCGTTTGTGCATCACTGGTCTATGTGATATCTAAAGATTCCCTCCCACCCTTCCAATTCTGCAATAACTGGCCGTAGCGAGAGCGATTAGTGAACCACTTGTCCTGTCCTAGCCTTATCCTTCTACCCAACTACTCTCTTTTTCAAAGAGAGGTTGAGCGGCTGATTAACAAGCAGTTCTCGTAAAAAATATTCTGTTGAGATACCTCCATTAGGAGGCCATGTGCTCCACATTGTAAGCGGACATGGATTTAAAAATATATCCAATAAAAATTTCATGGAATATACTTATTACTCTGATTCTAATTTATTCGTATGTTATCAATTTGGATGCATATCTGACTCTGACGAAGTTTCGTATCATTGCGGGAAATGATAAAATATGCGAGGTGAGTGGTTATCGAAAGATACATCACAATATGTATACAGTGGAAACTCGATTCTACGTTTTTCAAGGGACCGTAATAAATGAACGAATAATGCGGAAAACCGATAATGCGAGAAAGCTTCAAATAATACCAAAAAAAGGTTTATTTTAAAAAAAAAACTTATTTATTTATGTAACCAAATGCGATATAAAACTATTTGAGCGAAAAAAAAATATTCTACAAAAACGGTCAATCGGGATGATAATTGGGACGGGACGATATATTGATCGAGGAAATCAGTAAATCAGGGAATGATAAACGTGGAATTATTAAATATTGTTATGACGGGGTCTTGGTCGAGTAAAAAATAAACGATCCATGCAAAAAAACGAAGATAGCGAGAACGGTAAATTGGGGTTCCACTGAAAAAACGCGAGGAAAAACTATTTATGAAAAATATTCAACGAAAACGGTCAATCGGGATAATATTTGTGACGGGATCAAAATATTTAAACGATAGATCGAGGAAAACGGTAAATCGGGAAACGATTAATGCGGGATTCTTTAACATTGTTCTTATGGGTGAGCGCTGGGACTATGAAAAAAAAAAAACGATCCATCCGGGAAAACGAATAATGCGAGAACGGTAGATCGGGGTTCCACTGTACCGGATTTATGTATGTGTCTGCTGCATAAACCTAGACCAAATCAATAATAACGATACAAATAATCATGCATCCACCTCAATACTACAACTAGATAACTCTGAACTAATCAATGTTGAGAAAGTTAAATTCATACGGTATTTCATTAACGTAAGTACATTTAAGCTATTATCATATTTAAAAAATAAAAATTGGTGCTTTATTTCATAAAATTGGGAACAATTAAATAATTTAATTTTGTAGAAAGAAAAATGAGGTCATTCAATAGATATCCCAAAAGAATTGAAAATCAAGCTTCCTAGTATTTTTGAGGTAGCGATATGAATACTGATATAAAAGTATTTTGTTTTTTTTTTCCAAAAATGTGTAATTTAAACGTATATCTCAAAAAAAAGATGCAATTGAATTACAGAAACTACCTGTTTAACACCTGCTTCGAAAATGATTCAAGGAAATAGGTGCAGGTAGTAAAATACCTTGGCGTCGACCTTTTTCCTTTTGATTTTTCAACAATATTTGTTACTTATATAAATAAGTAAGTAGGTAGTTTTGAGTAAGTATGTACTTACTAGCCGTTTAAAAACGATCCGAATCAATGTTGGAATTATTTTGAAATATGTACATACATTTCATTTCAAGAGCCTGTGCAAATGTAGGCAAGTGAATATTCAGCATAAAAAATAGTGTCAGTTGCACACTAATAAATTGAGATATCAATTTATTGATTTTACATCGGGTAGGATTTCCACAAAAAATGTATGCTCGAGTACACTCGAGTATCGCAACGTCGAACATAGAATTGATGAGCGACGGGGTACAAAGTGACCCCATAAAATATTCTATATTATTAGCATTGTATTGAAGATAAATATCAGCTAGATATTATTGATATTTAGTGAATTGTTGAAATAAAAAGAATTTTGGAATGTAAATACACTCCATATGATTTCGAAGGTTAAGGATATAAAAGATAATTCTGTTAAATAAAAAAAATATAAATTCGGCGGTAACTTTGTGGAATTGTAGGCACAATGAAACAACAGAATAATATGTCCGCAGTAAAAATGGACCTCATAATTCAGATTACTGATTATTTTGATTGCGTTTTTCAATGTATTTTTCAGTTATTTACAGTATGCTATTTATTTACTAGTGAAAAAGGAAGTCTAAGTAAAATTTTATGAATATAAGATGAAAATGAAATTGAAGAAATCATGGAAATGGTTCAAGGAATTCAAAGTTTTGTATTTAATGGCATGCGAGGCCCAAAAGGTAAGTGACCACTGCTATTGATATATAATAATAAATGTGAGGTGTTTAGTTAAAAAAACTATTCCAACACATTTTGCTACTGTCGAGATTCTTTATTGGCATTATATTTTTCTTGAGCAATGTTTTTTAAAACTTAATAAATTAGTAATTAGAAAATTAGAAAAAATCAATTAACAAAAATACAGATTTCGAAAATATTTTGGAATACTAAATATGATAGTAATTAGGTCATTTCTTACAATCGAATAACCCCATTTAAGGAATTCTTACCCAGAATGTATTTTGGAATTCGAGTAAATGCACTCTTAGAATAACCATTTATATTAACAGTACATACATATTTGTACAATGTTGTATGTGCAACGCTCGCACTAGAAAGTGCGCTGTAGATTTTCGTTTTGGATGTGCAATTCCATAAGCCGGATTTTGGAATGGCAACAGCCTGAAACTTCTTGAATAAAACAAAACGCTTTTTGGAAACGAGTTCACATTTGGAATTGTTATATTAATTCATACATATCATTAAATAAGAATAAATAGCCACTGGTTTGTGAAAAATAACTAGTTACTACACATTGCATGTGACCTTATATATTTTACCCAGAGATTGTAATACCGGTACTACCGAAACCGAGATTTCGGTGTTGTGTTTTTTTTTCAATACTGAAATACCGGTCATGAAAATGCAAAAAACCGGTTTTTTGGGCATTGAAAATAAGTTAAATTTTGATGACGTATTTTAATAAAATCTGTCAAGCGTTTTATCAACATTGAAAAAGTTCCACAACGGATGAGCTTTTCTAGTATCGAAGCAATAAATTATTTATGAAAATCACCAGTATATGAATGACGGTATTTTACATAAAATATAGAAATATCGATTTTGATGTACTCGTCCGATATTGCGTTCCTAAATGGCTGTTTTTAGATTGATTGTTTTGTAATACGACGGTATTGATATTTGCAATACCGGTATTAAATATAAAATACCAATACATATGCTGGTATTGATATATTCGTAGGGTGTTGCAATCCCCAATTTTATTCGAAACATAAAATGATTTTGAGAATGAATGCAAAAAGCTGATTATCAAGCAAGATATTATTTCCATTATGGCTCAACATCGTATCTGCAATAACTAATATTATTAAACCAGAAATTACTGTTTTTATTGATATTTGAAACTACTATATATCCATATTATTTCGATAATTTAATATTATAACAAATTCAATTTGAGAAAAACGTTGATGAAACGTGAAATTACCAAAAATACAAATATTACGGCGATATGACTTGACCCGTTTGATTCTTGAAGATTTAGCCAAATACTATTTTAGAATGCTTTCTCGATTAAAAAGCTTTGAAGTAAGCTATTTATCCATCGTTTAACTCAACATTAACAACATTTCGATCGCGGCCGTATCATCAATTCTCATTCTAAAATGCCAATTCACCAGTGTGTTGCAAGGTTTTCATTGTGAAATTGTCGATTTGAAAGTGAAACGAACTGCAATCCTATTTATGCATGCATTCTAAAAAGCTATGGTGTTAAATTTTCGTCAGTATGAATATACAATTCACTGAAGTTTCGGACAAACCTAAGGATACTTCAGATCGACTTCTTCATATTTATAGCTGGCAAAGTGTTACTTACTAAAGGGATTCCATAACACCACACTGTAATTAAATGATTAAAACTAAAAACGTCGGATTTAGTATCCTTTTGAAGGATGCAGTGGATTCATAATGGTACAGAAATTATATAAAAATGTACATTTTTGTGGAAAAATACACATTGTTAATACCATAAGGCTAAAAACCGGTAGATATGTTGTGGAAATAATACAACAAGATGTGTTTTACCAATAACTGATGTATTAAAAATGTGAGTGTCCTCCACGCCACGAGTATTAATAATTAAGGTGTGATATTCCAATAGTTCAAACCGACACACAAACCGGCGATTCCCAAATAGGGTGCCAGGGGGTAGAATAAAGAGTTCTCGAAGATCAAATACCCATATATAATTTTATCGAAAAAAAAAGATTTTTTTTGCCTGGAATACTGTGGTTCGCAAAAAAGAATAGAATTCTTTTAGGGTGTTAAAATTACATTAATTTAATAAGGAAACGCCTCATTATGTACAAGACGTTAAGTAAGCTATAAAAATATATTTATAACGCTAAGAAAATTCACAAAGTCATAAATTATAATTTCAAGTCTTCGATTCAGGACATTTTGTGCCGAGTTGTAAAAATTATCTGACTTCGACTGATTTCTTATTACTAGCAATAAATAATGATAATTAATCAAATAGAAGTCAACCGCCTGTAATGCGTTAAAAAAAAGCTACAAGCTAAACATCAAACAAGAATTTTAAGGTCTTTGCAACTTTTCTCCACGACTTCGTGTATTTTGTACAAAATCGTAGCCTAAAAACAGAACTTATTTTTTATAGAGTAGGGCAGTGGTTTCCAACTTTTATGTTACTGCGCCTCCCTTTGAGGAAAAAAATATCTTCGCGCCTCCCCATCCTTGATTTCCTATAGTAATAAAGACACTAAATAAATATTTTGGACTCTTCGCGCCTCCCAGGTTGGAAATCGCTGGAGTAGGGAATACAAAATAAAAATATTGCCGAACCAAGATTTTTAAAATATGATAAGAGACCCAACTGACACCTGATAAAATTCCACACTATAGCAAATATGATGCATTTTAATTCCTCGAAAGGACTAAACAATACCATTGCTTAGTTAAGAAATATACAATAATCATAATATTACAACGGCGTAATTTGAAACTTTTTTTCTTGTAGTGGGCCAATGTTAGACCGATGGCTAAAGTTACCCACCCGTGTCGACTGTATTGGTTTCTTGTTAATATAAATATAATTGATGATTTCAAAGCGAGATTTTGAACCACCCTCGATTCGGTGAAGTAATTATAATGCTGAATAAAACCCAAATATAAACCCAATATCTTTAATATAGGTGATTTTTATTAAGAGTGCACGATTAATAGTTGCAAATAAGTCGTATGTCATTTTATTTAGAAGCATAATAATGATAAATTATTATCAGATTTGCTATTCATAGTCGTTGCATAGCGGAACGCAAATAATGTTTCAAAATTTAACAGAGCGGCTTATAGTTTCATACAAAAATATTGTACGCAGGTCGTTTTCGACTGTCTGTTCCGAGCCAGCGAACATCTTTCAAATTGAAGCTGTACAACTACGACCGCAAAACGCTCTCGACAACGTTGTAGAATTTACAATGTTGCCTACTCTATAACAATATACGCAGCCACCCAACTTCAGCTACACTCGAGAACATACTATAATACTCGATTGAAATTCTTTCTATACCATGTATAAGTATTAACAAACTAGTGGTTGTTAATTGCGCAAGATAAGAAAATATAACCAGTAAAGGATACGAAAAGAATCTTAGTTAAAATTATATTTTCTTCAATTCAAATTTTCTGAAGCAAGTTGCAGTTGAATGAGCTATTGGTCAGATTGTATATTATAATTTTACGTGTAAATTGGTTCGCATCTAACGACGTTGTGATGTAACGTAAAATTGATGTCTATCCAACTAGCAGCCATAGATTATTTGAAATGGCGAGTACCGCAGGCATCGATATGTATGTACTGTCATAAAAGTATCGCGTGCATGCAGTTTCCAAAGTTCGTTACCAAAATATATTAGGTTATTCAAAAGTGAAACCGTCCATTTCAGACGTATCAAAGATATAATAAGTAAAAATATAACGATATAAGTAGCCTAAGTAATTTTGTTAACAATGACTAAAAATAGTAGTACAATTAATTTAGTGCAACCATTCTCAATAAAATGAATAAATAAAATTGAGCGGGAATAGGTAAATTCTATAAATTGTTCCACTCTTAACTTTACCGTTTGAAATGTTCTCTTATTCGTTCCTCACGAATATTCTCGGGCAAATTTCCGACCCACAGGTGCCGAGTCTCTCTAACCATCTTGCTGTGAACTCCACATTAGGAATTATTTACTCGTTCCGCGTCACTACGTGGCAAAAATCAATTTTGCACCCAACATTGAATTACACATTTTAACAACACTTTGCATACACTTCATAGATTGTTTTAGAACACAGAATTGTCACATTTAATGAATACGCACTATATCACTTCATGTATTATTGTAGCATCTTTCACACGACAAACGAAATCGTAAACACTACGCGTATGAAGGACGCGGACAAGCTCGTCGCGATACCCGGCTTGAAAGTGCTGAGTTCTTCGGTGCCAACCCCGCCCTCTGACCGAGCAGAAATAATGTTACCACTTTATGATTAAGTAACCATAGTGAAATAATTTCCATCGTTATTCAGTGATTTAGATTTTAATCCTATTCAAGTATGTGGTCACTGTGTGCATAAGAATTTTAATTTTCAATTTAAATTAAATTCGTAAGCAAATTGGTTTTACTTCTCAATTAATGTACCAAAACTCTTTTCTATACTGACCACACTATTAGAAGCGTACGTCAATATAGGTAAGTAATATATTAGCTTTGAATAACATAAACCATGTACATAATAAAGAGAAGTGCGTAATATTATATCGTATGCTTGGTACAAAGCTCGCTACAAAATGAAACTTTGCAGGAAAGCGTACAAACTTAATTACTTTTATTTTTCAAGATTTTGACTGAAGGTGCTTGATGGAATTTCAATATAAAATAATTGCTTTCAATGAGCTTGGTTACGTAAAACTTTGTTATAATATTTGACTAGTTTGTAGAAAAAAATCATTAAAGCAATTTTTTACACTTATCATTATGATTATCACAGCTTTATGATTTAGTTCTAGAGACAAACGCTTATCAAATATTGATATATTTTTTTCTAAAAATTTAATTATTGAAACATTTTGACCTGCTATTTCACAACGTCGTTCTTTGGATATAGTATAGTTTTTGAATTCTCAATATTAAATAAAAAAAATTTTTTTTTAATATAAAGTCAGATTATTTTATCGTCATTCATTGGTTTTATTATCACTCTACTGAAAGAAAAATAATCTCGATACTTTTGCGAATATGGTGTCTTGCGTGTTTAGTTTAACGTACTTCACATAAGTTTTCTAAGGTTTATGGTTGTCAAGATTTTTTAAATTTTAGAATGCAATTTTATAAAATTAATTTAGGGTTTGTTAATTCAAAAACAAATACATTCAATATAATTTGAAATCGTGAAAATATAATTATTCGTTTTGTAATACTACTTGTACAGTAATGAATAAAAACAAATGTTGAGTAGGAATGATTGTCTTCATTCATTCTGAATAACTATAAAATAATAAAAAAAACTGACAAGACAAAATACAATTTTTGAGAAAATGTATTTTTTTAACAACTTATTGTACTTTTTTAAATCATTACTGGTTAGCAAAACTCATGAAATGATTATGATAAAATATTATTTCGTTACACCTATTTTAAAATATCTACTCTTCATAGTAAAAATGGATGCTTTAACAAGTACACGCAGATTTCAATTAATATTTTATTATAAATGAAGCTGTCATAACATAACAGCTCATTTGTTTGTGTTTTATATTTTATAGTAACCCTGATACCGTCTTGAAGTAGTTTAAAATAATAAAAATATGTGTTCATTTTAATGTTATATAAGGCAGCTGTCAGAATTTAATTGTTTATATACTATGGAATAATTTTGCTACTATAAAGCAAAAATAAATACTAAATGAATAGCTTTTAAAATCTGAAAATACTGAATATTGTTTGAAACCAGTGAGTAGTGATCGAAGAGCCTAGAATATTTCGAGCACTACGAAATGTACATACAAAATGTGCATATAAAAACTTATTTATGAAACTTGGCATAGATTTTAATATTTTATTTTGTCTGTGGGCAGACCATTTTGACGATGTCTATATTGTCTATGCTCTATTTACATTAGTCTATTGACTATTTTATAGTTTCAATAAAATGAAAACGTCAAGTGTCAGATAACAGTATAAAATATTTTTTACTGGTAAATAAGGTTCATCACTAAATGACTAGCTTTAGCACACATTTACCGGGAATTTTTAGACATCACATAGACCCATCCATGCCTTCGAACAGAAATCGACAAACCGATCGAAAAATATGCTGTTTGTACTGGGTCTCGAACCCGTGAGATCCGGCACGGAAGCCAACAACGCTAACCACTGTGGCATAGGACTAGGGTTGCAAGAAATCTGGCAACCCTACATAGGACCCGTATTATACGAGGACTATAAAAAAAATGCAGAAAACTCCAGTAAATTTAAAATCTTGAATAACATTTTAGATCACTTTTAGGGTGTTCACTGTCAATACTTGGTGGAAAGGCATTATATTAATAAAAACGCAATATTCCTTTGTAATTTATTAAACTTTGTTTAAAAGGTCAGGACCGGTTTTGCTCATTGCGAGCATTGTCAACTGCTAAGCAACGTTCCCTCTAATTTTTCTACTGTGTGTGCTGACCATCAACATTTGTGTGTGGTAAATTTTCAGTAAAATAAAAAGTGTGCACAAATATGTTGATAGTTATTCTCTGACCTACTTACTGACACTAGATAAATTAATTCTTCATTTCAAGCCGCTAAATAAAAAAATGTAACTATTGTACAACATATATATGTGCGGTCTGTGCGACGGACGGAAAAAAAGTGTGCAGCCACATCTTGTGAGGTGTGCGCGCGCACACCCGCACACCTTAGCGGGAACATTGCTCTTAAGTAGTTCTCAGTTGACAATGCTCGCAATGAGGGAAACCGGTCCTGACCTTTTGAATAAAGTGGAATAAAGTACAAAGGAATATTGTGTTTTTATTAACATTCTAGATGTTGTCTGTGGTACATGAATCAAACGATTTGGCATTTAAAATAGCCATAAACGCTAGAATTTTTTTTTTTTTTTTAATCATGTCAATAACATATGAGTAGGTCTCTTTTCAAGAGAACATTTTCTCTTTTTTAACACAATTCTTTTGTTCTCTTACTTTTTTCTATTACAGCCAGAATGTCCTCTTTTTTCAATTTTGACAATACTTTCACGAAGCCCGTACTTCATTTTTTCTCACAAGATGTAAACAGTTTAATATTAATTTATGCAATAATTAAATTATTAATATTGTTTATTTAAAGATGTCTCTTCATGCAATACACAATTACGCAATACAGTGGAACCCCGATCCTCCGTTCTCACATTGTTCGTTTTCCCGCATGGATCATTTATTTTTCATAGTCCCGGCCAAACACCCATAAGAACAATGTAAAAGAATCCCACATTAATCGTTCCCTTATTTACCATTTTCCTCGATCTATCACTTAAATATTTTGGTCCCGTCACAAATATTATTCCGATTGACCGTTTTCCTTGAATATTTTTCATAAATAGTTTTGCCTCGCATTTCCTTTCGTTTCACGTTTTTTTCAGTGGAATTTCGGTGGATCTACCGCTCTCACTATCTTCGTATTTTGTGCATGGATCGTTTATTGTTTCAAGACCCCGTCATAACAATACTTAATAATTCCACGTTTATCATTCCCTGATTTACTGATTTCCTCGATCTATCATCCAAATATTATGGTCCCGTCCCAATTATTATCCTGATTGACCGTTTTTGTAGAATAATTTTTTTTCGCTCAAATAGTTTTACATCGCCTTTAGTTACATAAATAAATAAGTTTTTTGAAAACTAAACTTTTTTTAAAAATATTATTTGAAGATTTCCCGCATTATCGGTTTTCCGCATTATTCGTTCATTTATTACAGTCCCCTGAAAAACGTAGAATCGAGGTTCTACTGTATTGAATATTAATATTTGGTAATTTCAATTTAAATATATTTTAATTAGAATCAAGGTTTGTTCACAGATGTCACCACAATCAAATATCTCGAGTATGTGTTTATTTAAAAAAATATATACACTTATGTATATTGAATAAAGAATTTTAATGAAGCTTAACGTTCGAGATTTGTGGCCGTGGCTCAAACGTTGGCCACAACATTACCGCACTAAAATATTTTCCATTTCAAATATAATATTTATCATTACGTAGATAATAGAGAATTAAGATGTTAGAGTGAATAATAAGATGTATTGTGTATCCCTTGTGAGCCAGTATATATAGCTGAGCAAATGTAAGTATAAACAGTTCTGACAATGGCACATGTCGAAACAGCTATTAACTAATATCATAAAAACTGTAGAACTAAATACGTTTCTGTTTTTACTCTATGACATTTTTTATGTT
This sequence comes from Himalopsyche anomala, assembly GCA_031772345.1. NCBI lineage: Eukaryota > Metazoa > Arthropoda > Insecta > Trichoptera > Rhyacophilidae > Himalopsyche > Himalopsyche anomala. The sequence continues at coordinate 14,268,953 of CM062822.1, read as the reverse complement.
ATCAAGTCAAGTTTGGGATTGTTTTCTTAAAATACTTTAAAAATGTATTTTTATTTACTAAATTACGTTGATGGTTCATCTTTCACCAATTTTGGAACGAGCTGTGTTTGTAAATAATAGTCTCATATGCAGAAAACTCAACACTACTTAGATTGTATTTTGTCATATCTGAAAAACATATCAGTATGGAGATTGCTGCATTTGTTTTTATAATCCTCATACGCGAGTGTCTCTAGGAACACTGTTCCTACCATGTATGGACGTCAACGTGCTAAAAGTGTAATTGTAATTTTTTTGGAATGGCTATTATTCTGAATAAAAAAAAATTAGTGCAGTACTCTAATGGTTAATATGCATAGTAAAAAATATTTACATCTACTATCAGTGTGATGAAGCTGTTTTATATGAATCAAATTTGTTTGATATAAAATTTAAAATAACTTGATTATTCCACGTATTGTGTAACTAACTGTGACACAATACGTGGAATAATCAAAGTTATTTTAAATTTTATATTAAAATGAACTTCCACAAAGTTACCGCCGAAACCATCGAAAGTATCAAATTTTTTTATATTGATTTAGTTTGTCGAATTGGAACTTATATTTATATGAAGTGTTGCTTCGATGTAAATAAAAAGGTCATTGAATTCATTGTAAAAATATTTTATTAAATGATTAAATGATATTTATTCAAAAGTTACAATACAATGTAAAATGAAGTTAATTCAGCTCTCTCATTGAGACTGAGAAATAGGAATATGGGTCCAAATGTTTTCCATTTTGGACGCATTGTTTTGTGGCTGCGTTTTCAAAGGCAACTTGGCCACACTGTCTGCTGACTCTTTCACAGCAGCTATTTTTTGGATACTTACAGCATGTCTGTAATAGATTAAAACATACAATATTAATATTCATACATAACAGTCTGACTATTGTATTCTGTTAAGTAATATTTTTCAGAACCATTGACGCAAAACACCCAGTTTCAGTGTGGAAATATGTTTTGATTAGCTGATATATATGAGCCCTAGAGAGGTGAAGTGAGCCACGTAGTAAAATGGTTAAAAAAAAAACTATTGGACTTTTCATCGCAATCACGTCTTTACTTAGTGTTTTGGTGGATCGCAAATTTTTATTTTATGGAGATAAAACTATTGCAGTGGGTATTAACTGAAATCATTTTACTTTTATGATACTTTAAGACTTGTAGAATTTTATAACGCATCCAACAAATTTTTACCCAAAGTACCACTTGGCTCACTTCACCTCTCATATATTACCACGTGCGAACCCAAATTCGAAAATATGAACTCTTAGTGGATCTTTTCTCAACAGAAGTATTTCTACAAGAACTCCTTATTCAGTTCTTCAATCTCACTTTTTCTTAGGTAGAATGATATGGCTTGGTCAGGACTAGTGTAAAACTAATGTAGTTGGTAGGCAATTTTAGACATCCACGATTTGGTCATAAAACCATGAATATTTGAAAATTTTATTTATAAAACTGTATTTACTGGTATTCTAATACGTGAGCACATAAACCGAAGCAAATAACGTTGACTACTTTGCCAAAAGGTCAACTGCTTTTGCAATTATTTTATGCCCTTCAAAAATATTTATAGCACTTTAATAATCCCACTAAATAATGTAAAAAGCATATTGTACTGAAATACACCAGTAAAACATTTCCAACCTATTTTTCATTCACCTGAAATTCATTTAAAAAAATTAAAAACTATGATTATGCATACATGCTACCAATTCAGAACATTTAGCTTCCTAGATTCCATGCAAGGTATGCCAATATTCCAATAGTTACACTTCCATACTACTGGTGTTCATCAAAATCCTACAATGACAGCTGAATCCAGTTTATATGTATTGTACACAGAGGCGGATTAAGAAGACCTTAGGAGGCCCTGTTTGTCGGATAACTTAAAAGCGTTGCAAAATTCTATGTTAAGTAAAAATTATTATAAAAAAACTGAATTTAAAATCTATGGATTAATTATCATAGAAACTATTTGTAGGCCCCAAGCGCATGCATCATTTGCTTATAGGGTAATCCACCACTGATTGTACATGTATTTAATTATTTAATACTTAAATATCATTTTATATTGTTAAATTAAGACTAAGTGAGCAAATATGAAATTATATTTCTGAAGCTTGAAACCAGGGGTTCACATATTTTTTCGCTTAAGGTATAGTATTGAAATCAAAAATATTTGAGTGGCTACCTTTCTTTTAAAAATATTTTCTTTAAAACATAAGCAAAAAGTAACAAAATATTTCATTGTGTATATTTATATTTTTAACTAAAATAGGTAAACATTATTATTACTCTTATCAGTATAATAAAAAATATTTTTTAAATTTTTAGTTTTTTAAGCTAGCTGTAAGCTCGTTGCCATCAACGGGGGGGGGGGAATTTTTTGCATTTTTAAATAATTAGAAAATTTACTGGCGTAAAAAGTCAAATGCAAACTTATTTATTGAATAAACCAGAAGATCTAAACGTAATTAATTCTTTAAATGGATTTTTTCTTCTCAAAATAAGCCTTGCCCATTGGACGGAACGACCACTTCAAAAATGTGCAGTTCAATATAAACCGTTATCATGAACTGAATCCCTACTAAATACGAAGAAACATTATCCCCAATTAACATATAGATTGTTTGTTTGAAACTAAATTCTCAATCTAGGCTCAAATGTTGTGGTGTAAATATGCAAAACACATGATAAGGTTGTCTATTAATTTTGACTTATCAATGCTCACCGTAGAAAATGTTTTTTCACAAATAAATAAGTCATTTGATGAGCATGTTTAACAATATTCAGATCTACATCAAGTGGAATTCCTTTGAAAAATTCAATCATATCTTTATCACAATAAGATGTCTGACCGCTCGCTCAAAAAAAATCTCGTGTGACACACTTTGTGAACCCCTGGTTATGGTATTTCTATACATGTAAAAGGAGCACAGTGTTCATTATATCTGTTTCATGTAATACATCAAATTTTGAGTCTTTTCTATAACATATAATCTTACTGTATTCTTTACTTTATTGAGATAAAGATTCAAATGAAGGCCGACTTTAAGAATTGATGGTCTTCATTTTCAGATTGAATCTGGGCTACTAAATAAAATAACTCCAATTTTTCGAGACTGAAACACAATGCCAACTTAAATTATGATGTCTAATTGATTAAATTCATAATATATATTATATTTTTCAACATGTACAATGAAAGAATAATGTATTTGACATTTAGGATTCGGACCAAAGTTGCTTGATGGCATTTCAATATCATATATGAATGACTTCATTGTATTACATGCATTAATTAAATTGAAATATTGTACATACTTACTCTGGTAAGTCTCCAATACCTTTGAAGAGAACTTCGTTAGTTTTCTTAAAATTATATGGCGAATAGCGATTGTAGAATCCCCAGATGCTATTCATTAATTTACTGTTATATTTTACTGGAGTCAGTTCCATTGCTGAAATAATTAAGCGATGAGCATTACAAACTGTTTTAATAGTATGGTTTTTAAGAGCAAAACGCTGTTTCGATCACTACTTTACACTACACACTATACACTAATTTAGGTATATGTACACCATGCTTATAATAAAATTAAATCATTGCATGTGTAAATGTGCTACATTATATAATAATGTTAAAAACTGTCTTTAATATACAGTAGAACTTGATTTCCGAATCATTCAAAATATGTAAACAAAAGTTTTACAAATCTGCTGATTTGACATCGAAATGATGTTTGGTAATGATAAAGACACCCACTGTTTTTCATTGAGAAATCAAAGACCCCATATGCTTTAAAAACATCAAAAGTCTTCCGGTTGATCATCAGAAAAAAGCATGGATAAATGGTGATATTTTGTAAACGATGGTATGAAAAACAGTTCATTCCAAAAGTGAAAAAATATCAAAACTCTAGATAAAAGTGGAAAAAACGTTATTATTACTAGATAATGCACCTTCCCACTCATTTGTAGAAAGTTTAAGCCATATGAATGAAATGTTTACGGTAAGATTTCATCCACCAAATGCCACGTCAGTAATTCAACTCATAGAAAACAGATCCTACGACGATTATCTCCAGCAGACTCTTGAGATGTTTCAACATTGAGAAAATCATGGAAAATTGAAAAGACCATTGGTAAGTTCTAGTTACACAATAAAAAGTTATAGAGAAGGCATTGCGGAAGCAAAAGCACAATTTTTAATGTGCTGAATGTGACGAAGAAGATGTAACCGAGGGGCTAAATTGCGATGCGAATGATCCTGGATTCCAAATTTTGAATAATGAAGAAATAATTAAAGAAATATTTGCCTCAGAGGAACAAGATCGTGAAGACGAAGAAGAGTTTTGCAAGTAAAGAGATATTGGTCCTACAAATTCTGAAGCTTTTCAGTGATTACATGTCGCCGTAAAGTGGTGAGTGAAAAGTGAGAGGCAAGGAATGTGTAACTCAAGACAATTTAGGTATATGTCTTAAAAGTATTCAAGATTTGGCAGCTTCAAAAAAAACAGCTAGCTGCTTTAACAGCTTAACGACCGCACGTTTTTTTATAAAAGTTCACCTGGCGAAATAAAATTTTGCGAAAAATTCGCAAAAATTGTAATTTCACTAAATTCACTATAATTTGTAAGCAAATTGAGATATCTTTACAAAATTTAATTTTATTAGCTTCCAGATACTTCACTATACGCATATATGCGTCCGCCGGCCAGCAACCTTTGTTTTTCAAAGGCTCAAATACGCGTCCACGGTCGTTAAGCTGTTAAGCAAAAATCAATAATTGAATTTCTTAATAAAAAATAATTTAATACCGAAGCTTTATTTAAATCTAGACAAATAAAAAATATTCCTACTGATTATATTTTTTTTTCCCTATCAATTATGTTTTTTTTTGATTATCCGGATTTTTCCTTATTCGGACTACGTGAATTGCATATTGTAACGTATTGTGAGTGTATTAAGTAATAATCGATTGCTTATTTAAGTATTGCATATAATTGCATAGAAGTGATAAAAAAATCACTGTTTCCCCAGAACACCGAGAATCACTTTGAGATTAAACAAACCCCTTGTTAATGTATTGGCAGCCCACTGCTTTGTTCAAGTGAAATAGTGGTTAATTGAATTTATACATGTTTGGATCTTATTCAATGTTCAAATTGTACTCAATATTTGTGAATAGAGAGAGATCTACAACAAATCTTATTAACCAATAATGAAATATAGATAACACATGCTAAAATAACGTGATTGTTGTAACTATTTTGAAGACGTGCGAATCGGTCATCGTTTGCTTGAACTATTTGTCACTCGAATAATATAAGATAATCTAATCCTAAAATGATGTCAATGATGACAAAGAAAAAATCTCCACAAAATTTTCTCAGAAGAAACAACTCGTTCCACGATAACTGACATGTCAGTTAGAATTTTTATTTTTATCATGTATCCCAAATACACAAAAGTTATCATTTAATGCATTTATGAGATATTGGAAAATAAATAGTGGAATTTAGAGCAATAACCATGATGCTGTAGGGCGTAGGCCAAAACTGTCATGAACTCTGTGATAAGGATAATGGCAAATGTTTACAACACTAATATGTTTGGTCTAAGCGCCTCGTCCACAATGAATGTGAGATAAGCAAAACATATTACAGTATAAATTATTTTATATTCTTTTATTATTACCAGATTTGTCCAAAGTTTATTGTAAGAAACAGTTTATTTATTTGTAAAATAAACATTTTTGTTGGGTAAATCTTTTTCAACTTAATAAATTTGTGGCACCAAACAAAATATTGAATCATATTTGATAATTTTTTGATAGTATTTAATACAAATGCAATCAACAACTTAGTGATTTACTGCTAAGAATTAAAATAAAAAAAATGGGTGTCAAAAATATTTTATGCAGAAGTGTTGATTTGTGCCAGACAATTTATATTATCTTCCATAGGTTACTTACTGATGGTTTTGTGAATATTACTTACGTATCGGACTGAAACATTTCTTCGAGCTGAAGTTATCCGGCTTTTTCATTTTAGCAATAGCCAATTTATCTTCATTCTCTCGCATCTTTTTAGCACAATACATTCCTTGAGGAATCGAAGACATCTCTTTTGTGAGAAAATGACAATCTGAAATAGAAAATCAAATATTAACTAGTAAACCTTCACAAGTGGATTTTTTTTTCCGAGGCAAAGAATATTGTGAGTTTACCTTAGTTAAGTAATGTTTATTTAATATAAAACAGGAGAGTGTTGTTATGACTGTAGTAGTCATATTACTTAATTGTGATCAACTATAATACGAGAAGCTTAAGACGAAAAAAATACTAGGCAGGATTTATTTCAGATTCCTTTCAGAGCCAAAATATTTTTTCTTTTTATTACACCTTAAAACTGCTAAAAAATACTTCCGATATGTTGCTGGCCCTTTAGAAACCAAGTGGAAAACATATTTTTTTTAAATATACGTCCTTGGTTTTTACCATCCATCAGTGTTAAAGCATGTTTTTCCACTTGATTCTTAAAGGGTCAGCAACATATCGGAAGTATTTTATAGCACCATAGGGGAAGTGTTAAAAACACTTTGAAGGTGTTCACTTTCAATTCTCAGTGGAAAAGCATTATATTTAAATAAAACTCTTTTGTACTAATTCTACAGTGTACAGTTTTTGTACTTATGGCGAGCAGTATCAACTATGAACGCGTTAATGATTATTCCTTAGGACTGATGCAATCAAAGTAATGCGTAATCCTTAATAGATCTTCGGGGGTATAACTTCATTTCAACATTATTCAGAATATCAATAAGAAATTAAATGGTTTAATCTAAATTGACATACAGATTTTCACCTCATAGTGTATTAGTATTTTTGAAATAGTGGCTTGCATTTGTTCATTAAATAAAATTATTTAATGCAAATCTACAATGGGTATAAACTGTTAAAATGTTAGATTAGACTGCCAGCTAGAAAGCTATTAATTTTATTATCACATATTTTTTATTGCATATATTCAAATAAATTTTGCAGCCATATGGCCGCTCAAGTAATGTTATAACAGCTATCTAAAATAAGTTCAACAATGAAACTCACCAAAACAAATATCAAAAAGAATTTCGGCACTTATGTTGTCTTCCAGAATGCTAGAGATAGATTTTTTTTCAAAATCTTGATTGACGTTTCTTAACACGACCATTAAACTGCTGAAGTTTCTATTGATTATCAATCAACACACACACAAAATATCTAGAATAGAAAAGTCTATAAAGAGGTATTTTTATTTTATTTTTATGACATGCACGTTTGTTTTTTGATCAAAAAAGTTTTTATAAATTTTATTTTAAGCAAGTTTTCTCCATTCGATTTAAGAGCAACCCGAGCATGCGTGTTCACATTCACAGAGCAGTGTATCTACAGAGAGGTCAAATTTTCAACTGCGGCCGTTTAGTTTATCTCATTATATTAATGCACAAGACCTTTGTAGCGTAACTAATATACTAACTAATAACTAATATACCCATAGAAATGGTAAAAAAGCACCTGATATCTTGCACGCAGAGCTTACTAAGTATGTGAAAGAAATAGTCACATTGCTTAAACTATGATAGATGTGAAGAAATTATTCGAGAATATTTCATCAGTTGAGCGCAATTATTATATTTTGCAGTCGCATACAGTTTATTATCACAACAGTTTTTCGAATTTATAAGATTGTCATTGATGTAATAACAAATCATTTAATAACTGTAGGTACAGTTGTACTTACCTAAATTAAAGACACACTGAATGTTTTTGTTTTATGTCAGTGATCGGCAACAATTTATTCTAGCATGCAATTAGTTAATCCTCCTTGTTCATATTACACAGAAATGAGATGTGGAATTGTTAATTTTTTTTAAATAAAATACATGCATATAGTTTATGCGTTTAATAGTCATTATAGAGAGATTCGATTTTCGAGGACGCCTCTGCTGCCCTCAATTTTACCTCACTCGTTAACATGAATTCTTATTCTTCTTTTTCGGCATTTAATTGGTTTAATAACTATTTGGACATTCATTATCAACTCTTGGAAGAAAGGCACTACATTAAAAAATAATAAAAACCTGTATTGATTAATATTTTTATCAGTTGATTATGCTCGTGATAAGCGAAGCCGGTCTTGATATTTATGAAAAAAATATAGAATTAGTACAAAGTAAGAGAGTTTTATTTTTTACTTTAATCGGTATCGACTTTTCTTAAAACTTCCTCAATCTTTGTTACGCGATTTTTCCGGGAAATATTCATTGTGTTTCAATACATTTCAAGATACTATTCCTTTCGCTGTTTCATACAAATCAAATTTGATCACAAGGAAAGTGTCTTATAACATATTCTATGTATTTTTATAATTTAAAGTGAAATTCCCGAGTTGGTATCTTTATTTTAAGTTGCATAATAGAATGATGTAAATTGAATTATCAACATAATTTAAAAAAAAAAGATATTGAAGTAGAAAAGTGAACCATAAACTACTAAATTAATTTCAATATTTTTTTTCACGAAAATAAGCAATAATATGAAAAAATATTTTTTATTACATAAATGCGTATCGGTTCTTTGTTAATAATTGGTTTATGTCGTACAAGTATTCATTTCAGCATAATTAACAATTTTCAAATCAGCACACAGGAGGTTATCTCTGAAAACGGGTAGGGTCACCAAGAAACAGATTATATGAACTGTCTGGTCTCAAAGGAATAAGCGTTGATGTTAATTAAAAATGAGATACTATGTTTCTCTGAGAGATGCTTTAAATTTGAATTAATTAACACACGAAAAATATGATTGGAATATTATTTGAAAGACGTGCCTTAATTTTTAATTTGCAATAGTTACAATAATTCAAATAAATAGATATACTGTTATGTGGGTCACACAATCATGTGCCATTAAAAACTGCTAAAAATGAAATAGCAGAGGTGGTCTGTTAACTGACCTTTGGCAGCTGCAATTTTGTAAAGACGCATATATATTTTGCAAATGCTGGAATCTAGAATTCACAAAGATTAACATACAGTAAGTCCTTGACTTAAGTGAGTTCGAGTTTCCTGCTTCTTTTATTTAGCTGTGCTTTGTTCCGCTGCACATGTGTTAAAGAAATATTAATTATATATTTGAGATGATGTGTCCATTATTCAACCATTGGATCCAAGCGAGCATTAGCTGCGAAACACATTCAGACAGGCAATAAGAGATACTGATTGGACAAAGCAGGAAACCAGTAACGCAATTCTGGAGAGGGAATAACATTTATAATGTTACTTTCGATGGATTCGGCGGTATCTTTGTGGTAGTTCATTTTAATATAAAATACTTACTTCATACTTAAGCAAGCATTTGCGAAAGTAGTTGTTTGAGGATGCCTCTGAAAGAGGCGAAACACGTGTCACAGTTTGTAACACAATACATGGAATACTTTTATAATATTGGCGATGCTTGCAGTGAAATTTCAATATCTATAATGAGAAACGCATGGAATAAAAATATTCTCTTATTTTCGGAGATAGTATCGACTGTGGAAAGGAAAAAAGATGTAAGGAGACACAAAAAACATTTTTTGATCATTTTAGGTAAAATTTAAATTATGAAATATAAACAACTTTGAAGTGCAAGGAGACTGATAAACTGGTTCTTAATTGACTTAATCTAATATTAGTTTAATTAATTTTACAAAAAAACCTTTTTTAAGTCTTTTTTCATGAACACAATTTTCGCAGGCCCTTGTTTTTTCAAACTTAAAAGTTTAATTAAGATATTAGATTAAGATTCGTAATTTTCAGCTAGCACCTTTTTTGTAGAACGTGTATCAAGTTGTATTCATTGTCATCATCGAAAAAAAGCTGTTTTCAAATAAGTGTGGATTACGTCCTTTTTTCTTTCCACAGTCTGTATGTAAAGTGAAGAAGTTGACTATGTCATTAGTGACTTAGTCAAAATGATCTAAGATCTTTAGCTAAATCTATAAGTAGAGGATTTTGTTAATTTAATCAATAGTTAATCAAGAGTTTGACTGAAATTATCAACGAAGCAAGTCTTCCAGAGAAAATAAGACTCCTTTTCACAAGAACATCAAGAAAATGAACATCCGAAATGAAATCAAGAAGATGGCTGAAACATTAAATATGCTTGAGAATGGATAAGCTGACTAAGAGACACAAGGCACTGATAATGAATGATTTGTGAAAGTATCAAAAGCTGTGAATGATGATATTGCATGCAGTGACCTGATAAACATACAGCCTATGCAGTGCAGTTGTCTCATGCAATGTTCCCTCTAAGCTGCGCGAGTGTGCGGCTGCGCAGCAGTTGGGAAGCTCCCACACACTCATTCCGGGTTGACGCGCACTACAAGACAGTTGGTCAATTAATATTTGATTGGTCCGCGCAGCTTACCTCTTGCCTAAGAGGGAACGTTGGTCTCATGTATTTTTTTTTCAAATCATATACAATGGAAAATTCTTGATGTGGCATAAAAAATGAGTCAAAAAAATCTAAATAACTTTGATAAACGATTAGCATTTGTTTTTATTTAAATTGAATTTTGAAAACATCTTTATTACTGTATAATCCGGAAATTGGTTCTTATTATAAATTTCTATTGAATTAGATAATATATTTATCTCGAGAAGAGTTCATTAAATAGTAATGATAAAGTATATTAACACTGGCGGAATAAAATTCAAAACAAATAAACAAGTATTTTTTAACTTCAAGGCAAACATTGTCAATAAATAAATTACAAACACACAGATAGTCATTAATTTAATATATTTTTTGGGAATATTTAAGTCAATAGAGTGATAGCGAAAAAAGATTTATCTTTATTGCCTGCAATTTTAAATGAAACGAGTAAGAAGAAATGCATTTTTTTTCATTTCAAGGAATGATTATTTTTCGGTTCAAATATACATACATAATATCGAGTCAGTAATAACAAGATAATAAGAATGTCGGCTGCGTGGTCCAGTGTCAATGTTGTTGACTTAGAACACAGAGGTCACGGGTTGGAATCCCAGTACAGACAGTTTTTATAGATTGAATTTTAATAAAATAATTCAACCGTTCCATCCGCATTTAAAAATCGGGCTTATAATATGCTAGCAGAGAAGGTGATGGTAAAGGATGTTAATGCATTAACAAATCGCAATTATTCCCTGTGGTTAATTTTTGTCAGGAAGATCTAGTAATTTTCTTCAGAAGCATATATTATATTAAAACATATTCAATCTGTAACATCAAATAAATTTAAAACTACAATACCTATTTAATGAATTTTGAGTGCCACTGATTGGCGTATTGGTTTTATTCTATTTTAAAATATTGCTTATCAATTCCTTATAAGTATAAGTAAAATGATCAAGCCAGTTTGTTTATTGCTAAATGAGTGGGGTAAATATTTCCTTTGAAATTGAAAACGTTTTACATTACATACTATTTTTCAGTTTATAAATGAGACATTAATTTTTTAATGCTGAGATGTATGCATTCTTTGTTAAAAAAAATCCACGATGTTGGAGATACAGACCTAGATGAAGCATAAACTAAGCATTATTCAACAACATCATGAATAGTAATATAATAAAAGAATTTGAATTATTCCCAATGTTTGTATTGCAACCAGTATGATAGTTTGTCAACCGTTGACTTCAAGTTTCATAAACATGTTTAGATAATTTTGAGGGTTTTTATAAGAAACATGAATAAATATCAATAATTTGATTTGAAAACATTAACAAATTTTGGAATTCAGTCATTAGTTATCAGGACACCGAATCATAGCTATCAAAATAACATTGTCATAAAAAACTAATAATACATCAATCTTGTTTTGGTGCACTCTCAATCTGTTTTAGAATATGTTGATTTTATGCATTTGAGATTTTAGAGAAGAAATTAGATTCATTCATCAGTGTTTATTCTTAATATTTATAATAGCAGCTAGGAAATATCATAAATACTTTTCACAAAACCCTGAAATTGAAATTGTATGATAAAGTCTTCAAGTACCTAGATGAAGATCTATAATAGTTATAACCAGGGAGTTATGTGGAGTCGGGTTAAAAAAACGGCTCCGACTCTGGCATTAAATTGAAAACTGAATGCGACTCTGAATTTATTGTTTGAATAATTTCTTTTTAACTTACATAATATATGTATACCATCAGATAATTTTAGTTACTAGAAAAATTTTAGTATACATTCATCATTTCACCTCTCAATATGATGAATAGCTACCAATAGTTGAACAAATTGATTTTTCTGTCTCTGGCTCCTGAAAAACACATGACTCAGACTCCACAGCCCTGGTTATAACATTAAGAATAAGCAACAAGTTTCCAATGACAAGACAACATGAACACACAATAATAAATTTAATTTGAAAGTCAAAAGGGAAATTCGTTTCTATAAATTTTACACCTAATTAAAAAAATCAACGCTCCTGAAATTGTTTTTTTTTTGGTCTTCTTCGTTAAGTGCTCTTGATGGTGTGTGGACTATGTCATTTCATTTTTTCCCCGACAGTTTAACTTTTCTTGATTGCTCTACTTTGTAATGAAATTTTATTCAAATCTTTCGAGTTGCTCTGTTGCTTGCGGATTGATGAAAATGTTTTTTTCTGTCTTTTTTTTTGGTATTTCAGCGAAAGGTCGTCACTTTATCTTTGAAAGCTTCATTGTTGCCTTTTCAATATTGAAGAGAAGTATGTGCTTGATCAAAACTCAAACACCTAGAATTTACCAGTTCTTGTTCTTGAACATCTATTTCATTTCTTATTTGTGAACTTTATTTAAATGCTCTGAGGCAGCGTTTCCCAAATGATGGGTCGCGACCAACGTTCCCTCTAAGCCGAAAGATTAGCTGCGCCGAAATTTCAAATACTGTGCGAACCGATCAAATATTGATTGGACAACTGTCTTGCAGTGCGCACCAACCCGGAATGAGTGCGCGGGGGCTTCCCAGTTGCTGCGCGGCCGCGCACACGCGCAGCTTAGAGGGAACGTTGGTCGCGACCCATATTATTTTTAAGAATAAATATGCATAAACGTGCGAAATAGTGAATTGTGCACTTTTAGAGGGCTGCCTATAACTATAAATTTACTTGAAAAAATTTTACTGTGGCCAGATTATAAACATCAGCATTAATATGGAAATATCTTGTGGCCGCACTAAATAGCAAGAGATTGGCTAACTACTAATAGTCTCCTGAGTGCTGTTTTTCTACCCATAGCCTATGCGAAAAGACTTTGAGAGTGGATATGAGTTATAAAAATAAAACCTTCCTGCGTCCAGTAGAAAAGGAATATAAAAATTGACTTATTTTTAATCATAAGCCTTAAGATATTCTGTGTGAGGGTGCTTCTTAATCGGTTCTCTGCCACGGACGTGTTAACAGGCCATACAATTTCGTGCTCATACCATACAAAATGTGCGTTTTTACACGCAGTACTTGAGATGCGGTTTAAAGGCCACAAGAAACGTATTTAATAATTTTAAAATATCACACTTATAGGGACATCTCTTGGAATCATAGTTTGATACTTAAACTATAAAGATATTTTTTTGTAATCTAAAATACATCGATTTTAAAAAAAAGCTTTTTGTTGTGTTCAAATTCGTCACTAGCAGGGCCATGCTAATGTGGTGGTAATTACCGTATTTGGATAAATGATGGCGGAAATGACCCATCGTTTATTTATATGGTAAGTGTTTGTGATGTACAGTGCCGGCGCGAGGCTATTTGACGCCCTAGGCAAAGATGATTAAAGCGCCCCTCTTTAAACAAATTGTTCCATTTTTTAAATAATAAAAAAAACATTCGGGATCACTAGAAATATCTTTCTTTTTTTTATGCATGTCCGATCCGAATGTGGAGCAAATGACCTCCCAACAGAAGTTTTTCTACGAGAACCGCTTGTTACTCAGTTGCTCAACTTTTCTTTTTTAAAGAAAGTAGTAAGGGTAGCCTGATACGGCAGAACTAATGGTTAATTAATCGCTCTCGCTACGCCCAGTTTTCAAGGGATAGGAAAGGTTGGAGGGAATTTTTAGACATTACAAACACCCATGCATTCGAACAGAAATCGAAAAAATGCTATTCGTACTGGGATTCGAACTTGTGAGGTCCAGTATGGAAGCCCGCAACCATAGGACCCAACTAACATTACTGATAACTTTATCCTTTCATAAAAAAAAATATATTATAAAACACGCACACACACAAGAGAAAAATAATAAAGTAATAAAATACCCTTAATTTTTTTCAAAAAAATAACTTAAAAGTTTTTATAAAAAAATAAACAATTTAAACAAAAAAAGAATTTATAATCAAATAATAAAATACACAAAAATGCACTGGGCTAAAAAATATAAAAAATAAATAAACGGAAATAATAAAATATATATTGTAATTTTCACTATCAAGTTTCATAACACTATGACAATAAAAAAAACCAACTCCACTATTAAAATTATATCTTCGGGTTAGTTAAACGCAATTAACAAAATAAATAAATAGAATTAATAAAATGTATATAGTAATTTTCACTACCAAGTTTCATAATAGTATGACAATATAAAAACCAATTTCACTATTAAAATTATATGTTTGGGTTAATTAAATGCAAGTAACGCCACAATTAATTTCTAGGAGATTTTAAATTTAATCGCGACCTAACATCAAATGCTCCAACGACTGTAGAGAGTCATTGCACCAAAATATCGTATTACTTTGAGAGAATCTGAAAAAACCCAACTATCAATCATAAAACTGTGTTGAACATTAAAAACTATTGTTATATTTTATCTCTCTTCTGTTGCTTGAAACGTCAATTACATAAAATACAAGTGGTCTCGCATTGTTTACAAGGATATTTTAAAAAAATGCACCCTTATTGCAGATGCGAAGGTTGAAAACGAACTAAAGGCATATTCACACTCAAGCATATTTACGCATTTGTCTACATTATATTATTTTAAACAAAATTTGACCACTTTTTAGATACATTGCCCGTTGTTTCAATGGATTGTAAAAATACGTTATCAATACTATCAAAATCCAATTCTAAGTCAGTATCAATTTTATAGCCAAATACAACATTTTCAAATTCACTATCGCCACTTTCATACAATTGAGCATCCCCTTCTTCAATTTTTTCCCCTTTCGAAATAGATGTTCAATTTATTTTCAGAGCAAAAAAAACGAATATCACGATCACTAAAAAAAGGATACACAAATGCTCTAAAACGTTGAATATTGCTTAATTTCGTAAAAAAAACTGACGTTTTACGGGTAAAATACTGGCCACATTGAGGAAACAGTTCAGAAAAAGTTATAAAAATATACTTCACACAAAATAATATTTAAATATCTTACTTATTTAAACAATTTTTACGCAAACACAATAATCGCTTATTATGCGTATTTTGATTACACTAGTGTGAACAACCTTTATGAAAGTTTGAAGAATGTTGCTTCAATTTTTGAATGGACACGTGAGTCGCATTCAACGCAATTCCAGGCAGATCGGTTTGAAAAAATATGGGGGTTTCCATTTCTTGGAAAGGTGCATAAAGTTATTTCACTTGCACTTCTGGTTTTGTTTTCAAAATAATACAATAATATTTACAATAGTATATCGGTGACATCTTTATTGATTAAAACACACATAGCTATAATTTATAATTTAATATCATTACATATTATATTATATTTATTTTATTTTTAGAAAGGGTTTTTTGCAGCAACAAGAATCTATAAATTTACAATGATTAAATAAAAATATCAAGGCCATACGTTGACAATACGTAAACGACATTTTTATAATAAAATGAGTTATGAATATAATTTATTTGTTTTTTCGAGCTCTATTAAAATATTGACATCTCGTAATTTACAAAAAATATTTCATTGAAATTGTTCTAAAGTTGGAAACACGTAAACAGAAAAAAGGTCCATCAAACTGCCAGAAGATACTAGAAGAGCCACATCGTTTTCCGTTTTCCTACTATTTGAAAATAGGTGAGAAAAAATTCCAACATGTTAACTGTAACATTTTGTATTGGAGAGTGGACAATCCGTAACTGGATTTAAAAAAAATATAACAATTATGTAAAGTTTTTCTCTTATTATATCGATGAAGTTAAAACAGGTGCATTGAATCGATCAAAATATTTGGAATTGCTTCCTCGTATCACCATAAAAGAAAAACAAAATTAAAATTGTTAACTCTTATCAAACATACTTTTTAATAAAATGTTTATTTAATTAATGTTGTATCAACAAATTATTTTAAATATACATAATGATAATTTTACTCCAAAGTGTCTTTTATTTTCATTGATTTTCCAATACTTATTTATTTAAACAGTTTTTTGGCTCTCCTGTAAAATTGAAAAAATGTCGGTTATGTGTTGTCAACTTATGGCCATCGACATGCTGCGACGAGAGCGTAAGCGGACACTCGTCTTCCGTGCGGACATTCCAACTTCTTGAAAAGGTCGCAGTCGTAACAAAAACGGTCAAAACAAAGAGAACCAAAACATGTGTGCACATGTATATTCATACAAATACAAAAAAAAATGTTAAGAAAGTGTCAGGGTTGCAAATAGCTGCATTTTTGTTGTTGTTTGAGAATAACTTACGATACATAACGACAGCAAATAGATACAATCATCAAAATAAAATAAAACGTATGATATAATATTATTGAAATATGTATGTAAACTAATTTTAATACTTCATTTTTGCGCCCCCTTATGATTTGCGCCCTAGGCGGTTGCCTATTTCGCCTGTATGGTGGCACCGCCCCTGGTGATGTACTATTAATATATGTCCAAAAAGTAAATATTTATTAGGTATTATTTTTTGAAAGAAAATCACGGCCCTCTATACAAGGCCATATTAATACCGCATGGCACAGAACAGGTTAAAGAGGCAAAACACGTGTCACAATTTGTAAAATAATATGTTGAATAACAAAATTATCAAATTTAATTTTATATTAAAAATAAATCATTTATTTCCCATTATACCCGTCATCCGCCAAGCAGTCTTTTAAATATTTCGAGAAAATTAATATGAATGAAATGAAGAAATTTAAGAATAATGTTAAATACATATGAAAACAAGACTTAATAAATTGAATAATTATAGAATCTCATAAATATGTTAAAATTACTTCAAAAACCATAAAGATTTACATAACCAATTGGTCCACTTTTTATATTATGTTTATTACTTTTCACATTTGAAGTTCTTCATTTTTCGTAAACAAAGAAAACCAACAATTTATTGTTTTTTTACTGAATGAAGTATCATTCTGTTGCCATCTTTTTTCTCTCACTTATCTGAAATAATATAATATGTGCCCAATCCGCTTTTTAAATAGTATTTTGAAGATGCAAAAAGAAAACACGTTATACATTTTTAGAAAATGCATTTATTTCACTTATATGTAACATTAATATATAATAGACAAGACTGAAAAAAATGATTGATATAATTTATATAAACACATAAAAGAAAATTGCTGTTTCAGCGCATTCTTAGATAAAGTAATATAAGTTTAAACAGTTATTTTTTAAGATGTTATGCCATCACAACCATTGTTAACCTTCAGATAAATTTGGAGACATTCTTGATTAAGTAGTTTCACGTTGTGCAGCATAAAATTCACTAATTCAGCAATAGTCCACAATACTCATCAACAGTATATTTTTTTAAATACAACTTGTGCAAACATATAAATAAATTTTGTTATATCCACAAAAATCATATCATTAAATAGTTACTAATTCTATAAGGAAAATGTAATGCACTGCTTAAATATATCATGGACATATTACTTTTAGGGTGTTTACTTTCAATACGTGGTGGAAAGGCATTATATATTCAAAAATGAAATACTCATCTGTACTAATTCCACATTTATTTCAATGAGCAAAACCGGTCCTGATTGTTTAAAATAAAAGTGGAATGATTGAATTAAAGTATTCAATAGCCAGAAGATTGTTGACTTCTTGAATCAAATGTGATTTATTATTTTGATTGACAATCAGGATATGTCAGGTAGACAGGAAGTGTGAACATCATACCACAATATTTCTTTAAAATATTGCAATAATTCTGTTTCACTCACCACATAGAGAATAGTTTTTTTTATTCGATTCTAAAAGCGTCAAACTTTTAGGGTGGGTTCATAGTCCCAAGCTCGTCCCCTGACTCACAAAATTATTAGAGGAAAAACATATATTTGTAGACTTGTTTAGAAATTTAAATGTAAAAATTCAAATTAATGTTTAAAGCATACATTATTATTATCAGTAAAATTATGCGATGTCGTGTATGTTAACAAATTGATATTTCAATAGTCTGTATTAAGTGGAGTTAGTTCAGATAATCCATATTCAAAATTAACAGTTATGAACATTGTTATCATATCCTTACCTTCTTGAACTCTATCGAGATCTGCGATCATATGCTTTTTTACATTTTTGAAGTATAAAATGAGTAAATAGAAATATTTTGACATTATTAACTAAAGACATTTTCAGAGATTGCACATATATTTGACACAACATAAAATAGGCGAAGAAATTCATCAATTTCATAGGTGTATAAATTAAATTCATTATCAACTACCAGTCTAAGATCATTTTATGAATATTTTGTATGAATAAGATGTAAAAAGCTATTTTGTACTGCAGTTAAGATTAACTAAATCCAATTTGTTATTTTGGTCCAGGCAATGCATTGAGTTAAGAATAGGCATCGCCCATCTTAATACTGAAAATAAATACTGTTGAATATGCTGTACAATTTTTTTAGAAATAAATATTCACTTAAATATTATCGAAACGCATTTTTAAAATCAACATTATATACAACTGTTGCATTCAATATTTTCAATAAATATTTTTCATAGGTAATGATTTTTGTAGGGTAACTAATGGGTTTTTAGTTGATTTAACACTGAACAGGTGAGTTATATTATGCAAAAAATAATTTGAGAGAAAATTTATACAAAAAAATTAGCAATTAATGACGCATGACAAATAAACATGAGTACACAGTACATGCCTGGGAAATTAATATGATCGAATTATAGGTGGTACAGTTTTGCATTCGTTTTGATCGAGAGTTTTGTCAATGACAGGTCTATATGAAAGTTTTACGTCGCCTGATTGGATATCTACATTTGAAACGGTATGTTTTCGCCAATGCTTCTCAAACGGTACGAGTGACTGAAAAAGAAATGTTTAAATCAGTATTAGATTTACAGTTCAGTGTTCATACAAATTTAGATTCACAACACCCTGACACCATACCTTCGAGAATTCTCATAAAATAGTTATCAAGATACAATGTTGACTGAATGATGATTGCAAACAAGATGTATATTTGAAACCAAATGTTCATATTTTATAATTTATTGTGTATTGTACGTTTATATTGCTTATGGTGATCCTGGCGGTGACGGTACCTAAAATCTTTAAGTATGGTTTTATGTAGTTGACGTTGAATTTTACTGGTGATTTAAGAAGAAACTAAAAAAGATTAAGATAACATTGTTTGACTTTCATGTGTTGAGATAGAAAAATAGCATTATCTACAAAAAAAAACCCCCTTTTGTAGATAGCATTGTTCTGCTTTAAGCCCTCGTATGGTAACGGATATTATTCCTTCAAAAAAGGATTCAAAAGCATGCTCCAGCACTTGACATTTACTCTCAGACCACTGATCTATCGGCGCTATATGAAAATGCAAAAATGTTTGAATTTGAATCGTTCAAATTATGTACATTCTGACAGATTTTGTCACTAACGACCCAGGTTTTGTCTTTCGGCATCTTCAGGCGTTCAAGTGCACAGATGAACTTGAACTGACGCTTAGTAAATGGATGTTTCGTGTTTATATAATAAATAAATGTATCATTGAGTTTAAAGCCATTGCTGGCGAAAAGGATAAGCTCATGGGAATGCCCAAAGATTTGAGAAGTGAATGGTTTTAAGAATTATATTTATTTGTTTGTCGGAAAAGGTTTTATGACTATATTTATATAGGGTACAGAAGTGGCGACCCCAGGATATGCAATATTTCATTTAAAATCGGAAGGCGATGCAGTTGTGCTGTTTATTTCCAAAATTTCCTGGTAAAAGAGTTTATGACCATCTGTATTTGGGTGTAACATTTTTATCCCTTGTTCCTGATTGAACACGTGTCCTTTCGAAATTAAGTGATTAGCAAAAGTAGACGTGTCTTTTTTCAATCTAAAGGCTGCCATATGCTCTGATAAAATCTGTGAGAATGTACATAATTTGAACGATTCAAATTTAATATTGAAATTCCACCAAGCACCTTCAGTCGAAATCTTAAAAAATGATTTGGTCAAAAATTCATCAGGCTTGTTAAAATAAGAATATTTTTATATGTTACAAAGGAAATCATTGTTTTTGAAGAACTTAAAGCCATATTTATTCATATGTAAAAGTTTTGTAATTGGACCCGTTACCCAAAAAATCAACTTTGAAATGTGATATGCTTTTAATCAAAGTGTCAAACTTCTTCTGATATAATTATTCAGCTTTTAGTTAGTAAACAAATATATATCCATAAAATAAGTAAAACATCTACCTGTCCTTCTAAAGGTTTTGTATAGTCATATTCATCGCTGCGCAGTTTGAAATCATCACGAGCATGAGCTCCACGACTTTCTTGCCTTACACAAGCTCCTTCGATAATCTGTCTGGCGCATATTAACAAATTTTGCAGTTCCAGAGACTCTATCAAATCCGAGTTCCAAATCATGGACGAGTCGGAAACTTTTATGTCATGGATATCTTTGTACACGTTTGCCATTTTCTTACAACCTATGGAAGGAATATTAAAACATAATAATCATTAATTAAGAGTTAAATCTTGAATAATATCGCAAATGTATAAGTTAAACGGAAAGAAATGTCTTTTTTTTTTCAAAAAACCATATATAATTATTCTTAATTATGATCTTCTTTCACAAAATAGACTGTTTTTCAATACCTATTTCGTAAATTTCTGACAGTTTATTATTTAAATATAAATCCGCTCTCAATATCGAGCATATGGTCTCCTAATGAAGGTATCTTAATAAAAGTTATTTTTCTACGAGAACTGCTTGTTACTTAGTCGCTCAACCTCTTTTACAAAGAGAATAGAATGATAAGGATAAGATAGGACTTGTGATTAACTAATAGTAGCGCCCAGTTGAATTGAAGGATCGGAAGAGTGGGAGGCAATCTTAAGACATCGCAAACACCCATGCCTTCGAACAGGAAATAGATAAATCGATTGAAAAAAATGCTGTTTCGTACTGGAACTCGAACCCGTGAGGTCCGACACGGAAGCCTACAACGCTGAATGAAAAAATTAAGGGACAACTAATTTTCAAATTTAACCATCTACAGAAATTGCAGTTATGTGATGATTTGATCTAAGACGAATGATTTTCTTATCTTAACAAGGGGCTCGCCGGCCGCGCCAAAATTTCCAAATTCCTCGTCTATTTGTTTCCCAAGTCTTTTTAAATGATTCCGTACTGTTGTACACGGACAACCGAGGTCTTGTGACAATTCCTTGATTGTTTTGCGCGGATCGGATTCCACCAGTTAGTTGGGTGTCATTTCGCCACATTCAAACTTTGAAACTATCTATAGCACTTTTGAGGATTCAAGATGTCTCCATAAATATCGCAGATGGTCTGAGTAGTTTCACTTGACTTTGATCAATAATCAATTAAAAATAGCATAAAAAATCGGAAATGTGTCAATTCAGTCTAAGGCCTCTGCATTTTTCTACTACATCAAAAAAATGACAAAAAAGAAAGATAACTAATAGAGCTTTAAAAACAAACTGATTTTAAAGTGAAGCACCAAAAGAAAATGATATTTCTTTCAGTTTTACCTAATATTTATAAAATATAAATTATGAATTTGTCATCATGAGTATCTTGTAGCAATAAAAGTTATAAATATAATCTCACTATTCCAAGAACTAAAGGCGACAATGCATCTTATAAGTGTTGGTATCATTATAATGTAGACTAATAATTAGTTTAATCAAAAAATATTCAGTCTTTTAAAGATACAGAGCATCTAAATTCTTACCTTCTTCTAGAGTGGGAGCATCCCTGAATACGGCAGCATGTTCCTGCATAGTTTTCTGCATTTTTAATCGTAAATCAGCAGTGCTAATTGAGCCTTTGGCAAAACGTACCTTATCAAGATTGGCAACACTTTCTTCACCTGCATTCTGAAAAAATGTAAATAGCATATAAAATATCCAGTATCACATCAAAAGATTTATATATTTATTAATTTTTGAAAGGAATAGATATTAGTACCAAAATGTCGAAAATAGGATCGAGGAGCGACGGGGTACAAAGTGACCCCAGCGAAATTTGGGTAATATTTGCATTGCATTTATTGAAGGATCATTAAAGATTACAATACATATAAGCTAGATATTATTGGTATTGAGCGAATGGTTGCATTTAAAAGAATTTTGCAATGTGAATGACCCCGCTAGGAACTTAAAGGTTAACAAGAAATGAGGCAGAAAAGAATTAAGGTATCCTACAAAAAAAATAATTCACAAAACTATTATCTTATAAAAATCAATAATGTAGTGAACATCACAAATATATGCAATTATTTTTCACAATATATCAACGTTTATCACAGAAAAAATTAAAAAAATATTTCAAATATTAACTACATTATTCTATTTCTTCAATACTGAGTGACCGCATGACCTTAAGTTAAAGGTGTGTGTACATACATCTTTGAAAGGAGCAACTTTGTCGCCTGGTTTGTTTTCTTCAGCAATAGTTAACGCGCAAGCTCTTCCGAAGACGACAAGATCCAAGAGTGAATTGGCTCCGAGTCTGTTAGCTCCGTGAACTGAAGTGCAAGCAGCCTCACCACATGCGTAAAGTCCATTCACTACTTTATCTGCACCATTTTTGTGTTCTACAACCTATAACAGTGAATTGTTTTCAGTGACGCTCATAGAAAAAAAATCAAAATGTGAATACTTCATAGCAATATTTTGGTTATTTAACCTTTATCCGCTCGCGCGCTGTGCGCAAAAGGAGTAGCACACTGCCCAAGCATTTTTTCGCGACAAACGCATCCGTTAAAAAAATTATATCTCTAAAACTAGTCATCCTGGTTGAGTAAAAAAAAGCATTATCAAAATAAAAGATTGTTTACTGATTTATTACGATTTGCCCAAAATTACAAAACGGACATATCATTTCTTAAGAGTCGGACATTGTAACACAGATGTTTATATTACTCATCATCATCAGTGTCTTTTCATTTTATATGGGGAACCGTGGAGCCTAGCTCCAATCTCCCTTTCATCTTTGGTTTTTTTTTATTTTTATTAATGTTGTGGACCCAGTTTTATTATTCTATTTTTTTTTGTGGGTTTATCTATTGTTTTTTTTTTATAGAGAGTGATAGGGGGTGGGGGAGAGGGAAAGGGAAGGTAGCATATATGCGGGGAGGGGAGTGAAAGGTAAGAGGAGGTTACAATTTAATGTTATATGATCTATAAAAAGAAGAAAGTTTCTTTTCTTTTCGGCCGCGCGATTGCGGCAACCAGGCATGTCAGTGGTGGGGTCGGAGGGGAGCTAGGGCGGTTTCAGGAGGAGGACTTTCCTTGGCCGCGCTATGTCAGTGTGCGGGTACTCAACGTAATTGTTGAGTAGGGCTTTTATGGTGTCGTTTGGATGATCCGTCACGTCGCTGTAGAATTTCTTCGACAGCTTCATGACGTGATCAAGAATTGGGGCTGTGTTAGTGTCTCTATGTAACGTGGTGCCTCGCACGAACCATGGAGCACCTGCCATCGTGCGAAGCGCCTTGTTTTGTATTGTCTGGATATGATGCATGCCTGCGTGTGCCCATATTGGGCATGCATAGGTCATGATTGGTCGTGTTATCGCGGTATACAGTAGTAGCTTGCTTTTCAATGCGAGTTTACTATTGTGTCCTAGCATGGGATAGAGTTGGCCCATGATAGTTGATGCCTGTTTTTTTTTTGCAGTTATGTGACTGCTGAAGTTAAGTCGCGAGTCTAAGGTGAGTCCAAGGTATTTAACCTTTTTGGCCCACGGGATGTTTGTGTTGTGCATCCGAATGCTTTTAATATTCTTATCATGTCTGTTAGTTCTGCGGCTGAAGGTCACTGCAGTACTTTTTTCCGGATGGATCTTAATGCGCCATTCGGCGCACCAGGCGTGTATGTCCTCGCTTGCCTTTTGTACAAGCACGGTGGCTCTGTTTCTATTTAGCGATCTTGCTAGGATGGCTGTATCATCGGCGTATTGTGCAATGATTGTTTCATTGCTACCGGGAATGTATGTTGGAATAGGAATATCATGAGTATAAAGGTTGTACAACAGGGGTGATAAGGCGGATCCCTGTGGCACACCTGCTGTTATATTACTCGTATGACAAAAATATTTATCGAAACCGAAAATAAAATTATGGATCAGTATTTCAAAGACATTATTTATGTAACCTAATATTCATATCTTGAATAATATTATCATAAAACAGTGTAATCCGATAGCGAAATGAACCACAATCAACCACTGGGCGTATAAAGGTTAAAGTGCTCAGATTTATATTGCTAGCAAAAAAAAACAATTACTTGGCCTCTGTAGTTTGTCGGAATTCCGCCCATGTTGTAGTGGACGGTGGGCAATACGGGGATTGGGTCTCTGGTTACATCAACCCCGGCAAATATCATCGCAGTTTCAGAAATACCAGGAAGACGAGCGTGAAGCTGTTCTGATGGTAAATGATGGAGTTGAAGATAAACATGATCCTTGTGCGGTCCGCAACCTCTTCCTGGTACAAAAAAAAACAACCCAAAATAAAAACGGGCATAATTATAAATATACATAGAGGCAGTGGTGTAGTGGGGCCAGGTCGGACCAGGTCAGCGACCTGGCACCTGAAAATGAGTCACTTTTTTGACTTGTAACTTAAATTTCAAGTACATACATATAATTTAACCCTTTAAACACCAAGCCAATTCCAAGGATTTTCGCCATATGCCACCATTTTCAACCATCGATTTTTCCATGAAAATGCCATGTAACACATCCGGAAATTCATTGTATACACAATTTATTATTGGTTTTCACAGAAAAGTGAAGAAAAAAAAAACCAGAGGGTGTAAGATTTCAAAAACGTACCCAGGGCTACCACAAGCAAAAAATATTCTACCATTATAATTAAAAATTTAACTTATGATTTTTATTTTCCTATAGCAAGCTTTTTTTCATTTACCTAAATATATTTTATAAATAGCGGAAAACGTTTTAGGGACGCCGCATTTATAATATTATTATAAAAAAAGTGTGTATATATTATGTTTTGTCTACTCGCACTTGCTGATATTCAGATATGACTGTCTCTCTCAGACGTATACGGTCATTGCGATAAAATACGGGGCCAGCCCTGATGACATGTGTTAATTCAATCTCCAATCAAATTAAAACGGCTCAACATAACGTTGGTGGTTAGACCGATTTCGCATGCAGGCACGCCGTGTCGTCTGAACAGTTAATTGGTCAAACATGTGGTTTTAACATTGGATGGATAAAAAAAAACAAAAAAAATAGGGAAGAAATCAATGATCGACCTGGTACCTATTTTTTTACCACTTCACCACTGCATTGAGGTGATTACAAGAACTTGCCTTCTTTAATTTCCACAGTCATGGCTCTGGAGACCACATCACGCGAAGCGAGATCTTTAGCCACCGGTGCATACCTTTCCATGAATCTTTCACCTTGGGCATTGATTAGATATCCACCTTCTCCTCTGCAACCTTCTGTTATAAGGCATCCCGCTCCATAGATTCCTGTGTATGAAAAAAAAAACTGTTCAACGACCATAATTCAAACACATTATTTATACAGATTTAATGCTCATCCAAGGAATCAAATCTCATGTACAAATATTATACCAAGTGTATAATATGTTCTACTTATGTTATACATGGTATCTCAGCGAAGAAAATTTAAATATTTAATACACATTAATAACATTTAAGAGGCTATTTAATGTTTGAATAATTGAAAGATCAAAATATTTCTTCTCGCCTGTAGGGTGAAACTGCACGAATTCCATATCTTGATTTTGCAGACCAGCTCTGCTGACCATGGCAGAACCGTCTCCGGTGCAAGTATGAGCTGAGGTACATGAAAAGTATGCGCGACCGGCTCCTCCAGTTGCCAGAACAGTGTTCTTTGCTAGGAATCTACAAGTTTAGGACATTTTTGTAAAGTTTTAATATTGACGTTGTTAGAAATATATCATTCTTCTAAAATATCAATATAAAAATGTATCAAAAAAATTAAAATACTATTCTGTACTAATTCCACTTTTATTTAATATGATCAGGACCCGTTTCACTCACGATGGGCATTATCAACTGAAGTAGATCAGGTTAGGTATCATTGAGTGGAATTCATCATCAAAAGTGTAATTTGTACAAATGAATATTTTATTTTTTGAATATTATGGCTTTCCAACAAGTATTAGGGGAACCGGAATTAAGTGTCGTTTTTTTAATGAAACAATCTGATACGATAAAAACATTTATTTTTCAAAAATTAGTTGATTATATAATTTTCATTGTTGTATATAACCTCTCTCCACCTATCTGGCAATTTTTCAATCCCTCTTTTATAAAAATCACCGGGTTTTGAAATAAAATATTTGGATATGCCTAGGGCTTCCAATTAACTGTTAACATTTAAACTAACCGGTTTTCGGTTTTTTTCAAATAAATAAACCGGGTAACCGGTTTAAACCGGATTTATTTTCAAAAAACCAATTTTAGTACCACACTAACCAATGTTTCAAAAAAAAGTATTTTGATTACTTAAAAAACAGTCAATAAGTGCATAAAATTAGAACTACCAATTTTCACTATGCGCAAACATGTATTCGTGTCCTTACGATTGTATGCCTAACATTGTCACATTTTTAAATAATTGTTTAAAAGAAATGTAACGCATATTCAGCTAGTGTTCAATTGTATAACACTTCGAATACCTTTTTGCTCGTCTTTATTATTATTTTTGTTTACCACGTGTGCATATTGGAAAGACACCGACCACTTAAAGTAGCCGATGGTTAATGGCACCGATTGTTAGAAAATAAAAAAAAACGTTTTAAAATTGAATTGTTTTATAACTTGAAAGATATAATAAAACATGGGCTTGGTCACTTAACCTTTTTATGTATGTTGCTGCAAAAAAGGTGAATATAAATTGCCATCTTTTAAAGTTCAGGTACTTACTACTTTCTCGGAATAATAGCAATCTATATTATACAATATTTAAGTTCCATATCCAATATTATATTGTTAATAATTATAAATAATCCAACTAATAAAGATCAAATGAATACGTGAAAAAAAATGTAATTATAAATTTTTAAAAGATCATTGATATTTTGAGAATCTTTCGTATTAGATATTTGATTGAAAGCAGTATAGTTGTCCATGATTTCGACTACATACTTGTTGTTAATATGTCACAGAAATTAGACAATTGAACAGTAAAATACTTTATTATATTGTACTACTTATAATACTATTATTATATACAATATTTTTAAATATTTATACTCTACATATGAATAGTTAAATAAAATCTCGTGGTGTTCGTAGCAGAAAAAGATTTTTTTATTAACCCAGTTAATCGCCCAAAATAAACCGATTTTCGGTTTTTTTCAAAACACCCGAAAAACCGGTTTACCGGTTGGAAGCCCTAGATATGCCCATTTTGACCTCTTCATAACTGGGATATTTTTTTTATACAAAAAATTTTACATCTATCTGAATAGGTGATAATTGGACGGAGCAATGTCTGGTGAATATGGTGGATGTCTGATAGTCTTCCATCCCAGGTCCTTGATTTTTGTTTGGTGTGAGGGCGTGCATTGTCTTGAGGCACCCATCTTTCCTGTTTCCAAGTTTTGCTGATTTTTTTAAAGTGTTCCTATACACTCGACCATGCGTATCCGAGTTTATTTGTCAGTTCCTGAACCGTGAACGTTGGATTTTGTTAATTTTTTTTTTAAATCAAAATCACCGGATTTGAATTGTTTGAACCACATTTGACATATACGAATGTCTAAAATATTCTCCATCGTAGCACAGATATTTTTTGTAGCACGTTTTGCATTCTCTTTTTTCAAAAAATGGTACATGATTTTTCAAACAAATTCTTCATTTGGTACAAAGCCCTCCATTGTAAATACGGTTATCTTTTTTATTATTTATACGTCACAATACACTTCAGCAGTGGCGGTTCTAGGTACTGGACTAGGTGGGCTAAGCTCGACCTGCATTTTTCACACAAAACTTTAATGGCTGAATAAAAATGAACAGCAATTCGGCCGCTGGACAAAATAAATACATTTATAAGCGTAACTAACCTTTCCCAAATGAATATAATATCTTTGTTTTAATTTTCCTCTGTCAATATAAGACAATGCTATGTCTACCTACAATAATATTCTCGATTGTGTTTTGTATTACAATTTTAAACTAAGCCGGCATAAAAAAAACAATAACCCTATAAATACTTCATAGAGAACAGGCAACGTGACGTCAGTCTGGCAACACCTACGTATTAACGACTCAGGGGCTAGAGATTTCTAGCCCCCAATCACAGACAATATCCCGCAATATTTCTTTACACTGGGGCGCAATCAAGCACGATTAGATTTTTTTTGTATTTGTATGTACGGAAACGTCATCAAACACACACGAGTGTGTTTCAATCTATCAAGCTTCTGTCATTAGTGGGGGCTAAATTGAATTTGCCCATGACATGTACTCATACATCGAAACACAAATACCAATATCGTTGTATTGTATGAAAGTGACAGGTATTGACTTTCAGTGACAGCTCTGTATTGCTTTTTGTACTTGTTATTTCACTTTGAAAGAGACGAATTTAAGGATTCCGTATTATTATTCTATTATTTCTTAGTTACATTAGCATTGATTTTATTATATAATAATTTATGCATTGCAGTAGTGTCGTAGTATTTGTTAATTTGCTTGTAGATTAATGTATAAGGTGAAGTGGAAACATGCACAATTTCGTAAATAGTATACAATGCTATGCTTTTCTCTAGCCCACCCAAGATTTAAGGTCAGGAATCGTCACTGCACTTCAGGTATGTATGGCTAACAATAAAACTTCAAATACGTCGTGAAAGATTGCCTGGCAAAGCACAATTGGCCATTGAAGAGCGAGAAAAAAAAATACGACTAGGGTATCCAATCCCGGAGCCTTTTTCCAATCCCGGGATTTCGGGATTGATAAATTTTCAATCCCGGGAATGGGATTAGCTCACCGAGGAATTTGAAATCCCCGATTTGGTATACTTTTCCCCCGGATTGTCACAGAAACTAGTTTTTTTTTTAGCTCACCAAGGAATTTGAAATCCCCGATTTGGCAATTTCGTGTCAATTTTCGGGATTTGCTAAAAATTTCTCAATCCCGAAATCCCGGGATCACGACCATGTCAATCCCGGGATTTCGGGATTAGAAAATTAAACGGGATCCCGGGATTGGATGCCCTAAATACGACACTTAATTCCGGTCCTCCTAATATTAACAGTGAACACCCTAAAAGTGATAAAAAGGTATAATGAAAAAATACCGATTGTTGGTTACTTTTAGTAAGCACACAGGTTTGATATTTGAACAACATATTGAAGCGTTAAAAATAATTGAAATAACTAATAAAATCCTACATCTACCACAATTGATGTTTACTTAAAATAAAAAGAAATCTACAAGTAAACACTCTGTGACAGGTTGAACGGTATGAGTTCCTAATGACAATGATGACCAAATTATTATTCTCTTAAAAAAATAAGTTCAAGTAGTTGAAGAATTTGACTTATTAACTAAGCTATAAATCAGGGTTTCCCAAACCTTTTCTGCAATGGAACACTTCGCAAATCCGGAATTTTTAACGGAACACTTTGCTTATTTTTATGGTTGGGAAAATTCATAACAGTAACAATTTGAAAAAACATTTTTTTTTTTTAAATATATTCAATAAAAATATTACTATATTAAGCTCTTAATGATTAAAAATCTCCACCTGTATCTAGATACTTGACATCAAAACCGTCATTGGAGATTGATCACTCGACATCGACTTTCAATATGAAGTAGAACATGCTTAAATTTACTGCAGCTAATAAAACCATTCCAAATTTTCGTCTAACACCTATTCAGGTTCAATGGAACACCAGTATTTCACAGAACATAGTTTGGAAAGCCCTGCTATAAATTAAGCCAGTAAAAAGTATAATGTATTTTTAATATAAACTAATAAATCAGTTTCATTTTGATAACCTAACCTAACCCAATGATTTGATCTAATATAAAAAAAAGTATTTCAAACCAGGGATGTATATAAATGAAGTATATAGTGGTTTAAAAAGCCTTCCCTTTGTGGTGGTAAAAAAAATATCTTTAAGGTATAACATTGTGTCAAATATCACATACCCCACTAGTGGACTAGAAGTAGGATTGACTTTTAAAGTAATTGTATTTCAGTGACATTGAAAAAACTGTCTAACCTGTGGAGGGTTCCGTCTTCCAGACATATAGCAATGACACCTTTACACACACCATTTTCCATAATTAGATCAAGAGCAAAGTACTCGATGAAGCAGTTGCAGTTGTAGCGAAGTGACTGACCATAAAGTGTATGCAGCATAGAATGACCTGTCCTGAAAAGGAATTCAAATATAAATTAAGCTAATAACATATCTTTTTTTTGTCTGAAGTATAATTAAAGGCCATTTTTTGCACATGGTCTAACTTTATGAATGGATAATTAATTATTTAATACCTGTCGGCTACCGCACAACATCTATGCGCTTGCCCACCTTTGCCGAAGTCGAGAGATTGGCCACCGAAAGCTCTCTGGTAAATTTTTCCTTCTGGCGTTCTAGAGAACGGAACTCCATAATTCTCTAATTCAATGACAGCCATCGGCGCTTCTCTCGTCATGTAATGGATAGCATCCTAAAATATATTGAATTTCATTTGCAAGTTGAATAAAAAAAAAACTGAGAAGTGCAGATGTTACCATATTCCTAAAATATTTTTGATAATTACCGATCAATCATGATTTATCACTGTAATTACTAAAGATGATAATTCAAGCAGAGCAGCAGTGCTATAGTTATAATTATGTTTATCATTGGGTTGATAAGGACTTTTTAAATTACCTGATCTCCCAGCCAATCGGAACCTTTGACAGTATCATACATGTGCCACAACCAGTTGTCGGGTTCCATGTTGCCTTGAAAAAAAAACTCAATAAAGATACAAGTAGACAACATAAAATATAGTAAAGTATGTCGGCTTAGCTCAAAATGTACGTATCTACATTTGAAAAATGTTAACACATTGGCTTCGGATGGCTCGTATACGAGTCTTTTCGCCGGTCTGACTGATGCGTTGAAATATTTTAGATTCTCTACAGAGATGGCGTAACAAATGTTTGATACATCATTTAAAAAATAAAATATTAAAATATATGCACAAATAAATTTTTAATTCATGATGAAAAATCAGAAGACAGTTAAAATATTACTTAAAAAAATGGGCCACCAAAATATGAACAATTGTAGGTTAAAAATAATCTTTCATGTTTTCTAATTTTGTTTTGAAATAAAATAAACAGGAGCACATGTATATTTGGCTTGATATTTATTACGTTTTCGATGAAATTTATAATTCTATGTCAAATACCTGATTTTCTATATTAAAAAATACAAAAGTTGAGTATCACTAATAAAAGCAGGCTAACATATATAAAGTATTATGTAACAAAGTGTTGTACAACTGGTGTCCAAATTATTTTTTAAAATGTCAAATAGTTTTAAAGTAATACCCTTTTTTCGAAAGTATGTACCTAATTTTTTACAAAATTTAGCAAAAATGCCCCGATGCGAATGAGTTAATAAGGGAAATTAGTCGACGAAATTGAACTGTTTTGTCCATTTTCATTTTCCTTCTAAAAAATTTTTCCCATGTGTATTTTTTACAAATGATGATGAGAATAAACAAGTTAGTCAGGTTCAAATTCACATCTGCTGACATTATAATATGGAATTGTTACACTGGTATTTGTAGCCTGTATTTAATCTGTCATAAGTTTACTTGGACCCGTTTTTCTGCAAGCTAGTTTGTGCAAAACCAACTGATGCAACTGTGTGCAACTTTGAGGCTGCTCTTCTTGTGATGTACCAAAACTGTATGGGATTGATAGATATTGGGTTGATGCAAAAGTTAAGACGTTTTTGTGTGATCCCAGTGAAAAAAAAATTGTTTTCAGAAATGATGAATAATATCTGCTTTAAAATGATTCCATTGTATAAAGGATACTTTCCCTCTACTTTCTATTCGGTTTTGCCCTGGCCAGGGTACAGTGAAGAGCCCTAGTATTTTTTCGAAATGGCGGTCGATAAACGACATTTACGACATTGTTTACTTTATAAATTCCGTAAAGACAATACTGCGACTGTGGCAACCAAAAACATTTGCGATGTGTATGGAGCAGATGTCATCAAAGTTCGACAGGCACAAAGATGGTTTACAAAATTTCGATCTGGGGATTTTTCACTAATTGATAAACCACGTGCCGGGCGGCCATTGAAGTCTGATGATGACAATTTAAAAGTCATAATTGACACCAATCCACGTCTTACCACCAGGGAAATCGCGTCGATGATGGGAGTCAGCCAATCAACCGTATAGACAGACCAGGATTAATAAACATAAAATGGGAAGTGTTTCATCAAGACAACGCGCCACCACATGTGGCGATGATGACCCAACACAAGCTTAATGAGTTGAATTGGGATGTTATCAATTACCCACCGTATTCTCCAGACCTTGCTCCTTCTGACTATCACTTATTCAGATCGCTGCAAATTTTTTTAAACGATAAAAAATTTGATACAATAGAGCAGGTAAAAACATCCCTTAATACATTTTTCACATCAAAGTCTACGGAATTTTACACCAATGGTATTAATAAGTTAATAGAAAGGTGGGAGAAAGTTATAAGAACGGATGGAAATTATATAATTGATTAAATAAATAGTATTTAAAAAAAAATGTTTAATTTTATTTAAGTAAAACATCAAAACTTTTGCATCAACCTAATATTTATGACTTCACAATGTTATAAGTCACATGACATGTTAGTGTTGTATGCAAACTTTTGAAACCTTGAGTAATCCTTTAGGGTTTAGACCACCAGCAGAGTCATGACATGCATTTATGAGAACTGAAACCTAAAAGACCGTGCGTCAGCCTGTTGTATATTTATGTTTAGTATACTAGTCAGTGGCATACGGTGGGTGTTAGTTTTGGGTGTGCTGTATATATATTTTTTTAAATATACGATTTTTTAAATTGTGTTTTATTATTATTTTCTTCGCTTTTGAGACATATTTTTTTCTTAATTATGCTGTCGTTAAATGTGTTCTTCTGTATTAGCTGGATAAGTATTGTTTATTTAAATTTCAATTTTTTTCCCTTTAAAATGGCCTTTTTGGAATTTTATCAAAATTTTGAATAATTCAAGGAATTTCTCCTGATTTATTTCTATTTTATTTATGTTTATCTAAAGAGGTCAAATTGTAAATATTTTTTATTATTTCATGTTTAGCTACATTTCAACCCCAAATGTTTGGTTGACCACATGGTCACGGTTGTCCTTACACAATATTACGGGTGTATAAAATGTAAAATTATGATTTAATCGATTTGAAGGAATATGAAAATGTGGCTCAATAAATAATCATGTTCTTCGCCGTGCGGTAGAGGTCTGCACGGGTCGAAATTTTACAAAATTACACAGTCCGAGCCCGAAAGACTCAGACTCAACACCGGCTTGGGCCCAAGTCTAATACCACACATATTACCCGAACCCCAGATTTATATTCCTCAGCACGAAAAAAACACGTTTTTTTACAAATTTACAACAATATACGATTCTCTATTTCTTACATTACGAATAATATTACCGCATGGCTGACTTACGACACGAACATAGTCTGAAACAGTTTTCTGAAGAAATAAATTCCTCCCCCGCCCGGTCCGAGCCCGAATCTCAATTGCGCTTACCTGCCCAAATCCGGCCCGGACCCGTGCAGACCTCTACCGTGCGGTAAAATTCAAAAAAATATTGATTTTACATAATATGTATGCATATTCACCGTGGCAAAGGAATTTATTAATTACCTAATGCTGCATTCACTCCTCCCTGAGCTGCTACCGTGTGTGAGCGAGTGGGAAAAAGTTTAGTGATAAGAGCAGTTTTAAATCCAGTTTGCACTAGTCCAAATGCTGCCCGAAGTCCAGCCCCTCCGGCGCCCACCACAACAGCATCGAATTCATGATCGATGACATTGTACGCCTTTGAGATGGCATCACTATTTACTTTAGCTGAAGCCTCAGCATTGTTACTGGAACTATTTAAATGGATGTTTCTGGATGCTGACAGCGGTCTTACCTGAAACAGTATTTTTTGTCAAAATCTTTTCTGTTGTATATTTTGAAAAATACATCTGAAGTTTTGATCAAAAGGGTAGACTACAAGAACAACGTTTCTACATCATCAAGAAAACAAATTATTATTCAGGGTTTTTATTTTTTTTAAATTATCAATAAGTAAGTATCGAGGATCTTATGTAGCGAATAAAACTATTTGGTTCTTTCCCGTTATCCGGAGGCATTTTTTTATTTGTGAATTCAAAAGCAAAATAATACTAATAAGTTAGATTCAGGAAGTTGGAAAATACAGATTTTAGTTTTCTAAAAGGAAAATTTATTTGTTATGTTAGATATTTTAAATACTCAAATGTTTTTTGAAGGCCAGCAGGTTTTCAATGCGACCAAGTGTCCCGAATATGTTGTGAATTAATTATTTTTTAAATATTATTTAAATGCCATAACAGGAAAGTATTAACTATTTTATTTTTAAACTCAGACCCATCTCTTAGCACTCCTAACCCTCCGCCCCATACCTTGTACATGAAAATAAAATTGTATGCTACTGACAACAATTATTCTAATAATCTAGGCTGGCATTTTAAAGCGACTTCCCTTGCATGTTTCAATATTACTTTCACTTATTTTATCAAGTTAATATTAAGAGTAGCATTGCGTGGTTTGTTGATTAGCTAAGTCATGTCAATGAGAACATAATATGTGAAAAATTTGTCCAGTTTATAAATAACATTTTCTAAAAGGCGATAAACAAGTACGAATGCTAACATGAGGAATTCAGCGAAAACAATATGCAGGTGGAAACTATATTATATAATATTATAATAGGCAGCTGCACAATTTCAATTATAACGACAGAAAACACGGTTAATAAAAATCTTTATATATTTAATCCTTACCAAAGCTCCAGCATTTCGAGCCAACACAGTTGGCAATTTTAATAAACCACTCATTGTATAATTATTGTTTTATAATGCAAGCACACGTAAGTCAGCCCTCTCGTTCGTATTTTTCACCAAAATTTGCCACATAACCATAGACACTAGAGCCTCTCCAGTCTTCATGCAATTTGGTTTTTGGTAATGACAATTATATTATAAAGTCACAACAATGAACATTTAGGTAATTTCGATTTATAAAATAGTGATAATAACATTAAAACATTACATGTATTGGAGATTTAGAGAGTTTCGTAACAACTATTTTGAGATTGAAAAAATAATTTCATACGTGCATATTATAATTATTTTTGATTATCTTGAATAATGATAAAACAATATAAATAATCGGTAGCGCATTATGGACATGACAGATGTTGATTATGTTGTTCGTTAATGCAGTGTCAGCCAAACTGTGTGCCGCAGTCTCGAGTGTGCCGCGAAGGAAGAAGCCTAAAAACTGTTCAATTTTAAAAATGCCGATTTATTTAAATAAATTCAACATCTCCATGTCATAATTTGCAAGATTCGATGGTACACACCTAAAACTAACAGAGGAGGAAATTTAAATAGATCTAAAAAACGACTCTGTGCACAAAGCCTGATTTTCTGAGCTAGATTTGTCAACATTTTGCATATCGCTTTATTATCGAGTCAATATCCTCGATTGGATACGACAGCAATTAAATTCGTAGTCGTATCTTTGCGTATATGGTTTTTAGATACACTATGATTTTTTTATTCATATTAATAAAGAATATTCCCTTTCTAAGGCATTTTTATTCGATGTGCCGCGTAACAAATCCCATGCATCGCGTAACAAATGCCGTGAAGTAAAAAAGTTTGGCAGACACTATTTTAATGTATTTCTTACCAGTTGAATACATTTTTGTTACTTTAACGTTTATTGGTTTTCAGTGGTTGTTTGGTTTTTAATATTCATGATTAACCAGGAATCAAACTGTTAGAAGTAAGCAAGTCACAGGAAGTTCACCATACCAAATAAGATTTTTTCAATTTAAATTTCATATCTTTCATAATTCGAATTTGGAAAGGAAAAAAGACGTAACCCACACATTTTACAAGAGGCGCAAAAAACATGTTTTGATGATTTTGGGCTATATTCAGATTATGAATTATACACAACCTTGAAATGCATGGAGACTTCTAAACTGGTGTTTAATTGACATAATCTAATATTAATTAAAGAAATTTTGTCTAGGAAAAACCTTTATTTCAGTCTTTTTTTTCTTAGTTTTAATTTTTTACAAGGTCATCTTTTTCAAACTTAAAAGCTAAATTTAGATACTAATTCGGCGTTTGCAGGTTGCATTATTTTGATAGAACGTGTATCAAGTTTGATACATTGTGATTACCGAAAAAAAACTGTTTTGAAAAAACTGTGGGTTACGTCATCGTTCGTGATATGGATGTTTGTTATATCTCCTCTCCTCGAATGGATCTCAAGCAACTGTCGTTTTTTAGCTGTAGTCTTGGCCGATAGTTGTAATACCAGCTGTATTTGTGTTTTACCATTGGGAGATATATAAAAAATGAAATTATGGTAAATGATTAATAATCAGAAATCACGGGATCCCAAAATGATCCGGGATTGGATGCCCTCATATGTATGTACATATAATATGTCGTGTATGTAATATTTCTAAGTCGCTCCGAACGAGAATGTGAATTTATTAGTCACTACTACAATACCGTAAAAGTAAAAAGGCAGCTACCGGAAACAGGTATATTCCTAGTAGAGGTCTGCACGGGCCAAAATTTTACAAAACTACCCGGTCCGAGCCCGAAAAACTCACGCCGACCCGGCCCGGGCCCGAGTCTAATACCGCACTTGTTACCCGAACCCGACCCGAAGCCCGAAACTCCTTATTTTAGCTCGCCGAGGAATTCGAAATCCTCGATTTGCTATACTTTTTCCCAGATTATCTCCGAAAGTCCTTTTTTGTTTTTTTTAGCTTACCGAGGAATTTGAAATCCTCGATTAGCCATATTTTTCCGCAGATTATATCCCAAATTCCAAAGCCCGGCCCGAGCCCGACTCTCAATTGCGCTTACCCGCCCGAGCCCGCGGGCCAGGCCCGGGCCCGTGCAGACCTCTAATTCCTAGCAATGATACATCGATATATGATTATAATATTAGTATTTATTTTATTGCTCCCAATATTAGCATACATCATAACTCAGCAATCCTATTGGCCGACTTTTTGGTTTTTTTCCGTGTAACGCTGTGGAACGGCGTTCTTGTACCTTTTTTCTCAGCATTTTTAATGTTTCATATCTTTTTTTTCACTTTTGATTTTTTTCAAGCATAAAATTGGCTGTTTGTCCCATGTTGGGATACACTGATATATAGCCTTCTTATTGGATATTGCAAATCAAAAACTTAATGCATTCATCTTGTCCTAGCTCCATCTTTCTATTCTTAGTCTTTTTGAAAAAAAAGAGAGGTTGAGCAACTGAGTAATAGGCAGTTCTCGTAAAAAAAACTTGTGTTGACATATCCTAATTAGGAATATGGCTTCCTAATTAAGATATTTCAACATGCTCTATATTGAGAACGGACATGGATTAGAAAAAATCTTTCGTAAAAATCTTGACAAGAAGTCAGTTTCGGCATCTTATTTTTTTAAAGACATGCAGTGGTTGTAATTCATCAATAAACACTATCAAAAAATACGTATGGGAGTCAACGGCCCGGCAACGGTATGCGTTAAAAATAGCACACTGGTCGCAGTATTGGATAAACTAACGGCTGCTTTTGTTTGTACGTAGAAATAATAATTAGCATAGAAAAAAACGATTTAACTCTTGTAAATAAACATTCTACAAATTGGAGTCGGTGTAAGATAAAGTCAATGTTGATGAATATTTAAGAGAATTCACATTTCTGTGCTTAATAAATACCTACCGACAAATGTAGTTCAAAAGGAATAGCAAAGTTGAAAGTACACAATCGTCAATTTACGTCATAGTGATGATTTCAATACTATTTATTCAAAATAACCCAGGACCCAGCGATAGCATGGCTAATTCATAATAACCACATATATTTATATGTTCTCGAAATGTATAAATTTAAGATATATTTATTATATAAATATTTATATGAATACTATGGTATTTTTTTATTACCTGATGATGAAGCTGCTCTACTTGATGCCAATGTATGTCTGGTTTTTGAAAACATAAACTGATTAGATTTAGCTGACCTTTGCCATCGAATTTATAGAATTTGGTAGTAGTAAGCTTCAGTGTTGTCAATCTATTTTTTTTTAACAAAAATATATCTATACTAACAATAAATTGCTGTTATATCATATAAATAATAAAATAATCACCTACTACGAAATAAAAAAAACTCAATTGCCTACGGAAATGCATATCATTTAATACCTGATAGACTGAATGATCTGTTCTGTAAAGACTTATTGAAGTCATCGATTATCAATTATAATAGTTTTTTCTCGATTCTTCATAGGTACATTTATAATATAATGAAAACAGTACATGAAAAATCTAGAATTGCGAAAGTAGAATAGAGAATTAATTGTATAAAAATTGAAATAGAAATAAAACAAAACCTAAGCAAAGTTCATTGCTGGATGTGTCCACCTCTCTAAGCATCATGTTGATCAGATTTACAGCCCTTGCAATTGGGGGCACAGTTTTAAGAAAAAAATGTTTGGTTTCGGCGTCGTAGATAAAAATTGGGAGCATATAAATTTATTGTCTTGACAATTTTAGAATTGTAATTTCGGTAATGTAAAAGAAAATAAGAGAGCTTCAAATCGAAATCTTACAGCATTAAGAGAGTGAAACGATAGTAAAATGAATGCGTTTGGTAAACACTCTTTTGAGAAATTGTTAGAGGGAAAAAATATATATTTTTAAAAGAAGCGTACCAAGGAAACCCACAAAGTGCGAAGCTAAGTTGGATTTTCAAATGGCCTTCCTGTAACCACAATATATTTGCTAGCACGTAGAGTCAAGCTATGTATTCGCCAGAGAATAAATGGAGTTACATGTCACGGAACAATTTGCTTCTACACACTAGGACCTGTATATTGACCAATATTGACTAGGACTCGTAGCGAAATATCGCTTCTTACGGTTATGACGTCAGTGCTGCGTACAAATAGGGTTGCCAACATTGTGTTGATGCTAACCTGGAGATTTTTTTGTGGAAGAAAGAAAAGGTTACTAAATTAACATATATATGTGACTAAGTATTCTATTCACGCTGTTAATAAAATAAAAAAACTCAATTAATCAAATTTGAGGCGAATTAGCAAGTATAAACCGTTGGGCCTCTTCAGAGTAAGTAGTATGTCTCTCGTACTGGTTGGCTCAGGCGTGCGTCTGCCATGATACAGAAACGCGGCCATTACGTTGCAACGCCACCAAATCAGTTACGACGACTAGTATCGATATTATCTCTGGTCAGTGAGGCCAGAGGCGCGGTATTGTTCGGGCTCATTTTCCTCTGCTAGCCTTAGTTCTAGCTCGTGGGTTGCCTAGACAAGTTCTTCCAGATTCATCTAGATGAGCCGGCAAGGTCTCGTCAGTCACTGTTGCAATTTACCACATTTGCCAGTGTTTGCCTCCGCCCCAGAAAGGCGTAGAGGGATTCATCGTCGTCTTGGTGCGTCGACATTAGCTTGTATTCGATATGAGCTCAGTGGGCCATGTTTTGCTGCTTGAGCATCAGGGATGTAAGGGCTTTCCAGTTTTTTTGGCTTATCTTCAAGTGGTGACAGTCATGTTAGCACCTCTCTCTGTAAGCCTTGTGAAGCTCTCATCGTCCAGAAATCCTTTTTTTACTTTGGCATGAACTAAAGTTGTTTTCCAGCGTTCCAGAAACAGTAACACTTTCGAATGTTCGACTGCGATCCTCCGTCAAACGCCAGTTTGTTCGTGGACCTCTCGCAGTTGATACACATCGCAGCTGATTAGTCAGTGACGTTCCTAGGCTATGTGCCGCTCCTAGGCAAAGTTTAAAACAGCGCGTTTACTATTTTTTTGAAATTATCTTATCTGACGCTTATAGTGCTGAGATCGGTGAATTTCATATTTAAAGAAGATTTTTGCTGTAAATTTAACTTGTTTACCCATCGGTCATAATATTACTACCGTTGAAAATGTTTTTCGTCGGTATTTTTTTTATCAAAGACATTGGGCCATCATATTTATTCTAATCCAAATTCTTGTGTCAAAAATATTTAGTCATTTAAAAAAAACTGATTATATGCCCACGGGACGTCCCTGTGATTAGTTTTCGCGAAACAAAGAATTAAAAATATTTTAAATGAGCGCCACACACCCTTATTGGGATAAGGACTGGATTGTTATTTCAAAGTAAAAGATCTCAGGCGTAAAGTTCTCGAAATCCTACCAGTTGAGCAACATTTAACATGACCCGGCAGGCGGAGTGAATTCAAATCAAATCCAGCAAAGAATTTAGATTGATGATGAAAAGAAAAATAACTGTCAGTACTTCAAGGTGAGTTTATTTATATGCCGTACAGAAGACACATGAATTAAGATTACAATTACACCGTTCATAGAAAGCATACAAGAACAAATATTACAATTTCAAAGCGAAAGAGGCAACGCGAAACGACACGGGGTCAGATGATGCCGTCGAGTCAGTAGCGTAGCGTGGGGGGGGGGGGGGACCACCCCGGGCGGCACATTTATGTGGGCGGCATTTTCGAAAATGAAAAGAAAATTTTGAAAGTAGTATGAAAATAAAGATTGATATGTATACATAACCAATGTAAGCAATACCACTTTCACTATATTTTCTCCCGCCCACTGACAATATATACTTTTTTGGAGGCGGCATTTTTGAAATTTTCAAAGATAAAAAAACAAATACAAATTGTTTTGAATATAGAATCAATGCGAGCTTTATTTAAATATTATGCCTTCTTTCGTCTAAGTTGTGCTTTGTATCTTACTGATTAAACACAACTTTTTGGGGGTCGCTTTTTTAAGAAATAGAAAAAAACTTCAGAGGTAATAAACAAAAATTGTTTCATATAAAGAATCAATGCAAGCGATAATTAATTCACCATTTTTTCCTGGCATGATTATGCTTTGTAAAACACTAAAAACAAGATCATGGTAGCATTGCTTAGGAAGAATTAAAAAAAATGTTGATGTTCCTGCTAAGCAAACAGAGATATGAAGAAAAATTGAAATACCCTTATACTTTTGCAATTTATATAAAAAAATCTCTTTCCTATTTGATTTGCATTCATACCAGATCGACTAGTGGTGACTTTTGACTTATGCGATTTGTACACTAAAAAAAAAACATTCGGGGTCGTTAGTTTTTTTCGACTACGGTAACGACTCCAACTCTACAACCATGTTTTTAATAAAACAGATAAAATAGATGTTGATAGCGTTACTTACGATTTTGTGAAGAGAAAAGCCAGAAAATTTAATTTTAAATATGTTTTTTTCCCAAATGTTATGTTTACAAAATAAAATTTGGTATCTTTTGTCATGAATTAAGCTAAAACTTTAAATTCGTTTACTTATTTGTAAAATGAATACAGTGAAACCTCGATTTTACGTTTTCCAAGGGATCCTGGAAAAAAACGGTAATTGCGGGAAACGGTGAATGCGGGAAAGCTTCAAATAATAATAAACAAGTAAAATCTTAAAAAAACATTTATTTATTAGTTACTTGTACATACTGTCCTTTATGCTAGTTTGTTTCTTTGTTGTTTGGCACTTTAATCGGAACAAAGACGCCTCAAACTCGCGTACTTTTCTAAGAGCGGATTCATCGATTTCTTTGGAATAGAAAAATAATTTTATTTTTTCGAAGGCCAATAATGCTTGTGTAAATATCGGAATAGGTTCGGTATTATGGTCTTCGCCATCTTCTTCTTCACTGCTGTCATTAGTTGCATCACATAATGACTCGATTGTTTCAACGCCACAGGTAGCTAGCTCACTGTAAAGCACTGGTACAATTTGGAGGGTAATAAACTACCTTGATGTTCTTAATCTGAGGAAGTGTCTCGAGGATGGGCGACACAATTGTCTATTAGTAGTATTTTACGCCCCTGAGCACTAATTGAGGAATCGAAATTCCTCAAGAAAGCAATAAAAATATCGGTGTTCATCCATGCCTTCTTGTTGGCGTGGTATTTTACGGGAAGTGTTTTTATATTCTTAAAACATCGAGGTTTCAGCGATTTTCCTTCTTCTTCTCAGCTGAGTTTTAGTTTTCTTTATGGGTGGCGGCATTTTAGTTTCAATTTGGAAAAAAAATGATACGAGATGTGAGGCAATATTGAACGCAACTGACTTGTACAAATCCAGCTACGCGACCAAAAAGTTTGTATGTACAGGAATAATTATTATCATGAATTTTAAACAATTCTACATTTGCATCATAAACAATAATACGCGTGTGGTGGATTTCAACCCAAAAAAAATAGCACAAGCGTCCAATGCGTCTAACATGTACAGTGCATTCCAACGTGTCTAGACATAACACCTGCACTCGGCTGTCAAACTTACTTGCTGAGATATGGAAAAATATGCAATAAAAACGGTCAATCAGGATAATATTTGTGACGGGACCAAAATATTTAGACGGTTTATCGAGGAAATCGGTAAATCGGGGAACGGTCAATGCGGGATTATTTAACATTGTTCTTATGGGAGTTTGACGGGACTATAAAAAATAAACGGTCCAGCCGGGAAAACGTATTATGCGAGAACGGTTGATCGAGGTTCCACTGTACTTATAATAATAGCAATAATTTGCCACTTTTCCTCCAAACATAATAAAAAGACAATTGACTAATATTTTTTTTTGACACATTAAAAAAAGTTCATGCTCTGAAAAAAATTCAAAAGAAAAAAAAAACAAAACACAATATTTTTAGAGAAATTGTATTTATAAATAAAAAAAATTGATTCACCTGGAGTATCAGCAAAAAAAATATAAGTGATTTAAAAAAAAAGTGGACAAGTTATTGAGGGGGGGGCGGAAAATTCAAGAAACGCCCTAGGCGGCGGGACCCCTTCCTACGCCACTGCGTCGAGTAATCCACTCCAGATTTATTATTAGTACAAATTTATCAAGTTTTGCAAATTTGTTTAAAATGTTCTTTATTTGTTCTTTCGCTTTTCTTTTTTTGTGCCCAAATTTTTTTTTTTTGAATGCTCCAGTTAAACATTTTCCGAGGCAAGTGAGCTTAGTTTTAAACATGTAAACATTT
Source organism: Himalopsyche anomala (assembly GCA_031772345.1). NCBI lineage: Eukaryota > Metazoa > Arthropoda > Insecta > Trichoptera > Rhyacophilidae > Himalopsyche > Himalopsyche anomala. The sequence continues at coordinate 14,224,999 of CM062822.1, read as the reverse complement.
CTAAGAATGTTTTAAAATAGAAGGACGACTTTGAGTTGTATAACTACGTCTTTTTCAGAAAATTTTTAACTGGGGATGATAACAAAAACAGTTGAATTTGAATCTTTCAAATGATGTACATTCACACAGATTTTATCACTGACGACTTGGGTTTCCCCTTTCGACATTTTCAGGCGTTCAAATGCACGGATGAGCTTGAACTGACACTGTCAGATATGTGTACATAATTTGAACGATTCAAATTTAATATTGAAATTACACCAAGCACCTTCAGTCAAAATCTTAAAAAAGAGTTACTTTTATTTCGCAAGTTTCGGCAAAAAGGGTCATCACCATTTACACATTTACATTTTTCTTATTTTATTTTTTGAAAATTTCAAAAGGGATATAAATTTGTGACCCCTTGACTCCAAGGGTCTTTGTGCATCGCATAAGTTTCTCCATATAGTGGTTACGACACTTCCGACTAGCCATAATGTTTATACAGTTCCTCACCCTTCACATAATTAAGTAGCAACCATTAAGATATTTATATTGACCAACAATATTATGTCAACAAATATTTCAGAATGCTGCAATGCAAAATACAAAACCCCTTATACATATCTACATAGTTTTAAAAAATAAAACACCTAGATACTTTGTATCGACAAAATAAATTACTCATTTGTACTAATTCTACTTTTATTTAATAAGATCAGGACCGGTTTCGCTCACGACGGCCATTATCATCTGATTGCACATGTGGAGTGGAAGTATTAACAGTGAACACCCTAAAAGTGAATCAGGACTTGTTAGTTGTATCAAAATTTTCTATTATTAAGATTGGTTTCTTTTGACGGTAAGTGTTTTCAACTTACTGTCGTAAATCGTGATTTTAGCATAAATTTGTGTGACGAGTACACGCAACAAATTTTGTGTAGTAAATTATTCTAGCCATTGTTACTTGGTCAATGATGTTAATTAAGAAAATGGCAGCACTGTGTTTAATTTGTTCTACTTTTGACGTTTATATGTCAGTTTTTCACGAAAGGGCTAATTATTATGTGCTGTGTCAGTCTCCATTTTATTGAGTTATAATATAAATATTACCTACGGGAATTATGGATAAATTTGATGATACTAATCTTCAGAGTGAAGACAGTAAAATTGATGACACTTATTCAGAAACATACGAGGAAGAAAGCAGGCTCAGAGGTTCCTTCCTTTATTTATAAATTGATTTGCCGAATTGGCATCATTTATAAAATTATGCCAATTCAGGAATGTCTGTCATTTTTTCACTCATGTATTATGTTAATAAATTAATTGACAATATTATCATTAAAATTTTCCGATGATTTTAGTGTACAATAATTCATACATTTTGTTTTATAGTTTAAAGGGTTTTAATTAATTTATACAGTAAACTGATCACTGATTTACAGAATATCAAGTGTCAGCAAACACAGTTTTGAAAAATGTGTGTGTAATTTTTACACCAAATCTGTGGCATAGGCAAATCTTATTTGCCAAACATATGAATTGTTAAAATTATTAAACTATAAAATCGTAGCGGTTGAAAAAATCATATAGATACGGATGTCAAATTAAGTTTGATTGATACATTATTGAATGTTGTAAGAGTATGTGCTTGCATATGTTTCAATTATTTCTAATGACTGAAAATTATTGCAGATTATTTGGCTTATTCATGAATCAAGCAAAGGTTTCCACTTTTCATGAACTAGTAATTTTTTGCCTATTTCACCGATTCAATGTAATTTATGCAGTTTTTGAAAGCTTTTTGGGTTGAGTTAAACAAAAAGGATCCAACTGAAGTTTTTTGGTATTTTGAATAATGAATGGGAACTAGTTCAACGTATTACTAATTTTAATTTAATAAACAGACCAAACTGAAATTCGGCCTAGTTTCTGTTTTATTTGCATTATTTTGTTTTTTCTAATCCAATAAATACTCATATTTTTTTGCTATGAAAAAGTTATGCTTTATTAAAAAGTGATTATAAGGATGGATAACATTCGAAAAAAATGTCAAAACTTTGAAGCTCAATATCCACTTCTCGTATTACATTTGTCTTAAAATAAGTAAAAACTATATCATTATCATTAAAATTCAGTGTATTTTCAATAAATGTAAAGATTATAAAAGTTTCCAGCTGTTTGTTATTTTAGTGATACAAACTTTTTTTTTGTGGTGACTGTAAAATGGTTGATCATTCTTGAAATCAGTGTTCTGCAACTGCTGTGCCATTAGAATATTATTGGTGTGCTGCATCCCATAACTTTGTAGTTAAATAATCAATTTATTTGCCTCTTATATCCCAAATTTTGCCAAGGCATTATATTTTAGTGTTAAGCATTGGCGGATCCAGAAATTGTCCAAGGAGGGGGCCATTCAATTCGAAAATAAACATCATAAAAAGATAATACATTAAAAAATAGATGATTTAAAAATATTATATCTATATAAAAGTAGTCAATACATAATCAAGTATGTATTCTATAAAACACTGTAAACTAAACAATTAAAGATCGCATTTCACAATAAAGTTTTAATAAAGTAGAAAAATGAAGAAAAAAAATCTCCTCAGGGGGATGCCATGGCCCCCCCCTTGGATCCGCCAATGGTATTAAGGTATATAAATAAAATATAAAATAAGCATATTTGTATAAAAAAACACTTAATTATAGTTTTCATACCAAATCAGCTATTTAAAAAGAGTTTCACCTATGTATGTAGTCAAGGAAATCATAAATAAATGAGCCGTTTGAATTTTAGATGAAGACTTAGCTCGTGATTTACAGCACAGTGACTCAAACGATGAATCTCAGGATGTCCCGTTAGAAATTGAAGAGAGTCTACTTAGAGACAATGAAGACCTCGGTAATTACATTTATTTCAGTAGGTTGATAGATTATAATAATTATTAAGTTATTAATCATCCAGCATGTTCATATTTCTTAGGTAATCAAAATGATTCCATCGATGATTTAGAAATGTCTGATAAATGTGAACAGGACGAAAAATCAGTTTCATTTATGGTCAACGAGGATGATAAGATAATGCCACAGTATGAAAATGATTATAAAACACAGTTTATTGGAAAACATAAGTCTTTTGATGATTCTATGATAAGCGAAAGAGAGAGAGAGAAAAAAAGTAAAAAAGAGATTGAAGAAGAAGAAAGGGAGAAAATGCAGTAAGTACTATTTTTATAATTCAATAGTGTATCAACGTTTTTTGGCTATACACATTCACCTCTATCTACAAGCACTTCTCAGCAGTCTTTTTGTTACATTTCAAGATGGTAAGATATTTACAGAAATAAAAAAAAATGGTTTTGTAGGAAATAAGTAGTCAATTATTACAACATCACTGTTAACTTGAATCACAAGTCAACAGTCAAGAACAGATTAAAAACAATACATTTTGTATCAATTTTTAAAGCATGTATTAAATTATTAAATTAATTTTGATATCATGGTAAGAATGAAACACACCAAAGTACATTAAAGACCCGATAATGGGTTGGGCCACAACAACAATGATATGCAGATAAGTGAAACAAAATTATGTCCATGCTTACAGTTTTGTTAAGAAAAAGGAAATTGTGAATTTTCTTCAAGGAAATTCATGTAGATGCATAGGATGTTGTTACATCAAAAAAAGATGAGACTGTAATAAAAATTAATACTCATTATAAAATGTCTCCCATAGTTATAAAAATATGATGATGCAGAAACTACAGTGAAATATTAGCTTCATTGCATGCTCATCTTTTTTTCATACTAGAAAAAAAGGGGCGGTGGTGCATATAATTAATCTGTTTTAAACTGGTAAGCACCATGATTCAGCTGGTGCCTTGAGCAATACTGACAAGCACTGTGACCGCATCCAATGTTACCAGGGTCCGTGCGGTACTTAGGACTGGATGAAACTGCGGTGCGAGTGACGGGAAGCTAACATTATGTATTATTCACCACCCAACAGGCTTTCGGTGTACAATTTTCTTGTATATAACTAATATTTGTTGCAGTTTAGAGAAAAATTAGTCATTTTCAAATATCTTTAAAAATAGAATTAGTCATATTTAAATTATTAAATTAAATATTTTACTTTCTGTGAAGTCTTCAAATTGCATGTAGTTTTATGCAGTAAAGCTGTACAGCTGTACAGCTTAGACAATCTGCATTGGTTATAATTCTTCATAATTTTAAGCAGCCATTTCGAAAATAAAAATACCATAAAAAAATATTTTACAATTTTTCTGTATTTATTTTTAGGGTATTAGTTTCAAATTTTACTGAAGAACAATTGGACCGATACGAAATGTATAGACGGGCTGCATTTCCTAAAGCTTCCGTTAAGAGACTGATGCAAACAATTACAGGTTGCTCTGTTGGTCAAAATGTGGTCATTGCCATGTCAGGAATAGCCAAAGTTTTTGTCGGAGAAGTAGTTGAAGAGGGTATGTATATATTCTAATTAGTATCGGATTGTCTTCGATTTGCGATAATTCAATGAAGAAAATAAGTGTTCTATTCTGAAATATTTTGTTACAGCTTTAGACGTACTGGAACAATCGGGAGAAGTAGGGCCCGTTCAACCGAAGCACCTAAGGGAAGCCGTGCGCAGATTACGTAATAGACATGTGATACCTTCTCGTAAAGCGCACCGAAGTTTATTTAGTTTATGATTTCTATGATTTGAAAAAAATCTTGTTACTTTTCTCATTCCGATACAACTTTTTTATTTGTATGATTTTTTTGTCTCACTTGTATGTGCAAATGAGGCTCTCGAATTATCATGTGAGACTATTTGATGAGGCAGTTCATATATTTTGACAACTTGACTCATGTAGACCAGCATGATGGTTGACAGTGTAGTTCTACCCATACTATTTAAGTTCAGAATGAAGTCAATTTACTACCAATAATCAATTTTTGCCGTGCCACACTAATTTGGAAATGATAATAATCAAATAAATTCCAATGAGACATGTTTTATTTATGGTTACAAGAATTGATGAATACAAAAAAAACTTGATTAAAAAAAACCCACAGAATGTATTTAGTACAAAAATGGAGAAAGCTTGACTTGAAATGTTACAGAGTGAAGCCAGGTTTCACATTTTCCTTCCATTATGGTGGAATTTCTGCAGACTTGTTCCATTTTAATTCATTTAACACCCATTTTTAGGTTTTAGTTTTCTATTCTTATTTCAAATATTCAAAATTACTCCAAATCAATGTATATTTTTTTATAACCAACCCATTAATATGTACTAGAGGTCTGCACGGGCCCGGGCCTGGCCCTCAGGTCTCGACCCAACCCAACCTGCGGGCCGGGTTTGGGCGGGTAATCGCAATTGAGATTCGGGCTCGGGCCGGGCCCGGGTAAGGAATTTATTTCTTCAGAAAAATATTTCAGACTCATAAGTCAGCCATGATGATTTTAATTTTAACCAGTTCTATAGAGAATCGTTAATTGTTGTAAATTTATAAATAACGTATTTTTTTCGTTCTGAGGAGTATAAATCTGGGCTTCGGGTAACAAGTGTGGTATTAGTCTCAGGCCCGAGCTGGGTTGGGCTCGGACCGGATAATTTTGAAAAATTTCGGCCCGTGCAGACCCCTAATATGTACTAAACCAATATTCGTGATATTTAACATAGAATTTATTTGAAAGAGTGTTACATTTATTTTTCCAGATACATCAAAAATGTAAAATCAGGGTTTCACTATAATTGTAAAAATCTTGTGAAAAGAAAAGGTCTAACTTATTGTGAAATGCTAACTAGAGTTTGGTATTGTTAAAGTTTTAAGCATTGTCAATTTATATTCTACACAATTTATCTTAACAATTCCAAAAAGAGTTATTTATTATCACGTTCGACTAACAAATTATTTATTGTGGAACTTTTGAATTGTCTCTTATTAATTATCTTGTATGTATAATAAATAAACCCCGATTTACATATTTGTTTCTTTTCTTCCCAATACTTCCTAACAAATTATATTCTCGGATGGCTTATAGAATAATCTTATGGTGACTTAATAAGAACAAATCGGCCCCTTACGCTTCTGCCGGCTCTTGGGAAAGTGTTGAAACGGCTAATGTGCTCTAGGATTGAAGCTCATCTGGCTGAAATAGCATCACTATCTAATAACCAATTTGGTTTCAGACCAGGCAAGAGTACTGAAGATACAATTTCCACAGTACTTACCACTTCGGAATCCTCCCCTAACAAATATGTTTTGGATATTGCCGGAGCATTTAACAATGTTTCTTGGCCACTTATATTGCACAAACTTAGACTGAGAAAAATGCCTAAAAATATCTATGCCTTGATCCAAAGCTACTTCAATGGCAGATCGGTTCTATATGAAAATGGACAACAGATTGTAAAACGAAAGACCACAATGGGCTGTCCACAGAGTTCCGTTCTTGGTCCCTTGCTGTGGAACATTTTATTTGATGATATTCTGTCCATCTCTCTTCCACCTGACTGCAGTATTTTTGCCTGTTGCCGTATGAACGTTTTTTTTTTTACGTACAAATTCATACAATATCTTTGCTCTGATTCTCTTCTATCTAGTGGCAGACTACCTTTTAAGCAAATGAGGCGCGCGTTTGTTTAATTTTTTCTCTTTTATCCATCTAGTTTTGATATTTTTTATTGCTTTTCATGTCGTCATTCAAAAATTTCACCATTGATCCAAGCTTTGAAACTTGATGAAATATTCAACCAGAAGACTTCTAATGTTTTTAAAGCATGCATAATCTAGGCATCGGAACAAATGTACAAAATGTTATGTATTTCATCACGTACGTAAACAATAGTGGACGCAATTTACCGCAAACTTATTCGTAAATCTTTTGAACAATCCGTATAATCGAGGTTCTACTGTATTCAGATTTTTATCAATTTAGAGATTATGGTAACTGTCCAACCTAAAATAAAAATAAATGTAATACACTATTGATTGTAATGATTTATTGTTAAATTTGATTAGCATTAATTATTTCATAAAAATTAATACAGTACAGTTATCAATACTTTTTTTTCAAATACATAAGTGATTAGCATGACCGAGTGATATATTTAAGTAAGTTAAAGATTAATATAATACTTAAAAATAAGTAATAAGTAAAATGGCAACAAGGTAAGAAAAAAAAAATTTTTGTTGCTGTAAAATAAATCATTTACACTTTAGTGTAGGGCCTTAAATTAATAAAAGAATTATAAATGCAACTTCTTTAAAAATATCACATTTTTGATTATCATTTCACTTGTAATATCAAAAAATATAGCACACATTATAAATAAAAATGATTTCTTCAGTGATCAATATCAAAGCGATCTTTTAGTTCTCTCATTTCCTTAGATAACAAATCATAATCACTCTGAACACTAGAACACATAATTTTTTCCATTTCATATCTTTTCGTCATATTCTCTAGTTCTTCTTTTAATGTATTAACAGAATTTTCTTGGTTTTTCTTTTCGATTGTTATCAAATTTTCATGATCTCTAACAGTTCTATTAGCCAACTCCTTTGCATGCTCGGCTTCTTTGATGATTGCCTCCGATTTTGAAAGAAGGGAAGCTTGAACATCGAGAATTGTTATAAGCCTCTTAATGATTAACGAAAAGAACAATGTGAAAAAAGTAATGTAGAAGTTTCTCTGCGCTCGAAATAACCGAATGCTTCCTTTCATTTCCGCTGTAAGTGTGACATGATCGGTTAGATTAGAGTATTTTCTTATCTCTCTGATGGAATCAAAGAGGAACAACGTGAGTATTCCAAGTAACACATAAAAATATATGTAGGAGTAGTGGTTAAACCTTCTGAAAATATTAGAATTGAATAATTGCTGCCATCTTCTAGGATTCACTATTGGTAGGATTAGAATTATCACAAGAGCGATTTCAAAATACAGAAACCCGGCAATCAATGTCCACTGGAAACTCATCTTGCGAGGAATATTTGCTCAAGAAATGCGACTTAAGAGGCAAGTAACTATTCTAGCAATAGTATCAAAGTCGACATAAAAATAAAAGCATTTTTTTTTCAAATTGCATGGAAAATGATACTATTTTTAATACTCAATGACGTTTACTTTTTAAGTATGTGTAAGTCACAGTTATAATCATAGACAATATTCAATAATACGACCAGAGATAACAATACGACATACACTAGAGGTGTGCAAATGAACAAAGCATAGATAACAATTATACATTACGGCAGTGGCTTCCAACCTTTGTGTAACTACGCATCCCTTTGAAAAAAAAAATATCTTCGCGCCTCCCCGTCCTTTATTTCATATAGTAATAAAGACAAGTATTTTCTTTTTTTTTTCAAACGTTCCATTTCTTCTTTTTTCCTCTTCGTGTAGGAAATACTCCTGGCACAGTTTGCCGAAAACAATGGTGGGGTTTTTTTTCCCTTTTCGCCCTTTTATTGGATTTTTTCCTCCATTACTGGGCAAGAAAAAATGTCTCTTGGATGGACTAGGAACATTTGATGGATTAGCCACGGGTTCACTGGTAATTGGAGACGACATATCATCATTAGTCATAAGACCAACCACAAGTGCACTGGCGATTGGAGACGAAGCCCTATAACAATTCGTAGTATTCCACGCGACCAAATTGCAATGATCTGAAAAAAATACACAAACATTCAGTAGTTGACCATATGGTGTTCCAGTAGTTGACCCTATGCATAGCCCCCTATATAAATCATTCCATTTTGTAAGTGTAGGGTGGTTTTTGAAGAATTTTTAACTGTAGAATGATGCCTAAGTAGTCACAGAATACACTGTTAAAAAATCTTCAACTCAAATACATTAAATTCAACGAAAACAAACTTTTAATGCGGAGACACATAGAATCACTCACTCGGTTTCCATACAAACTCTATGTAAATCGCTAGTCGACGACAGACTCAAGAGGGACTCATCGGAAATTGCGTGATGCTTTTTCTACTTGGCTTTGGATGGAGACGGTAATGCCCTATGTCATCTACTGGATAGAACAGTCCTACACACTTCTAATTCATAAATAATCATCATTCCACACTTATTAATGACAAAAAAATTGGTGATGTTTTTTTTTATTAATTTATCGAGTAGTTGACACCTCTGGTCAACTACTGAAAAAGCATGAAAAAATGTTTGAGTAGTTGACCCCCCCAAACTCGCTTTCCTGAAAATATAACTAAAAATTAAAAATGATCTCAATACTTCAATATTATGAAGTCAAAAACATTGAATTGCCATATGATTATATTCACTCATGTCCTTAACAATTTCAAATAAAACACTTACCTCACTGTGTTGTTTTCAAATGGCTGCAATTACACTAAAATGACGTATATGGTGATGGGTTAGCTTCTCAATCTGACCACAGATGGTTTGAATTGTCTGAACTTTACAATTTAGAGCAATCCCGCGTCTGCATTTCTTATTTTGGGCAATTTTATTGCCAAAAGGTCAACTACTGGTACATGGTCAACCACTAGTAAATTTACCTTAATTATTTTGTATGTACTGTATTGTACTATTATGAACTATCCAACCTAAAATTATGTCGAGTGTTCCGTTAAATTTCCGGATTTGCAAAGTGTTCCATTGCAGAAAAAGTTTGGGAAACCCTGGTGTAGGTAATATTTTATAAAAATATATTTCCATGGGTACTTAGTAATAGTTATATTATAAGGATACAATTGATTTTTAGAAAGGATTCTGTGAAAATGCGACTCTAAATTAGATAAACAAACACTCATCTACCATCGCTATCGTTTTTTTTAAATTATTATTTCATTTCCACAAGCGTTGAAAAACCAAATTTGCAAAGATGTCGCATCCAAGAGGCAACAGAGATTTAATCTCTGTTGTAGCCAATCGAAGATATTTACTTCATAGTAATATCCAAAATGCTGACAACTCTACCTCAGAAAATGAGGCTTTGTGTACAGAACTGTTTTTAAGATTTATTAAAATATCCGCCTGTTAGTTTCAGGCGTGTACCGTCGAATCTTGTGAATGGTTGATGACCCGCTGGTAAATTTGATAATCAAGTGATGGAAAATAAGACTACGTAGCATATGTGTATACCAACGCCACTGTAACCCTGAGTCGCGTTGATAACTATGTCACGTAACAAATAATTATTTGAATATATAGATGTTGAATTTATTAGTTGAATAATGAATTTAGAAAATTGAAATGAATAAGCATTATTTAAAATGAACAGTTTTGAGGTTTCTACCTTTGTGGCACACAGTTTGGCAGACACTGACCTAGAGAAATAGCTTGTATGCCGTAATGCAGCGATTTCCATCCTGGGAGGCGCGAACAGTCCAAAATGTTTATTTACTCTTTAAAACGTGTCTTTATTACTATATGAGATAAAGGATGGGAAGGCGCGAAGATATTTTTTTCTTCAAAGGGAGGCGCAGTAACGTAAAGGTCGGAAACCACTGCATTAGGGTATATCTGGACTGGTCTCTCATTTAGTCATGCACATCGTGGAAGCTTTGACGCAAATCACATATTAATGCAAATCTGTGCGTTGTACCCGATTTTCAATACTAGAATCTATCTCAGTATGGCTGGCAAAAAGGCATTATACAACATGGTCATTAAACCGATCACGCTGTACCCTATTTGGTCTTTTAACATCCCTGACAGCAAATTCCTCCTACAGGGGGTCAAAAGTAAATGTCTGCGCATAATTTCAGGATTGAAGAAAAATACCATCACGCGATAACTTTGTGCCAGGCACAAAGGTCCAGACATCCAAGAGACCCTACGTCACCACTGTGCCAGCGTTGTCGAGTCATGTTAAAAAAAGACGACTCAACTCAAATTATTTTTTCAATTATTTAATTTTATCCTTTATATATGTGTACCATCAGATCATCTTTACTCTTAGCATGCAGTGGCAACACTATGGGCAATTTTAGTTTTTAATACACATTTTTTTAAAAATGGATCTGAGTTGTAAGATTTTCCCGACTCCAACTCCACATACCTGGTTATGGAGAGTCTAAAGCTGGGGCCTCACCTAACTCTCCGAGCTGAGAAAATCGAAAAATTTAAGAACCAACCAACAGAAAGGAGGTCTCCAATATACTCATCAAAATGATGTCACAATCCTTACGCTCCACCTCCCCTTCTCCGACAGGAAATTTTTCCACAGTAGACGTAGCGAGGATGAGGGCGATAGCCATGCCTGCTCTCATTTAATTGCCCTAAGAGATGGATCATAATGTTTGGTTGAGCTTTTGTGCCCTCGGAAGGGAGTATACACACTCAACAACACAAGTCAGGCTCGTCTATTCAGTTAGGAACTGGGCATGTCTAATATAAGAATAGTAAACTCTTCAAGTTTAAGCTAACATTTCGAGCAATTCTTGGTATGAATTGAACTTTAGTTAATGATTCAAAGCCAATCATTTTCATAAATTTTCTAAATTACTTTCCCCACGCAGAGGTTTCAGCTGACAACATCTTTTAGAGTCACGTAGCTAGCTTACATGCAAGAAAGCGAAATAAAGACTTAGGCTGTATCCACTCTAGCAAGAACTTTAGTGGAAAAGGAAATTAGGAGTCCGCTTCGCAGACCCCATATATATAGTCAATCCTCTTTTGATGCGGTTTTTTTTTGTGTGATTTCAAAGTTATGCGGTTTTTTAAAAATGTATTATATTAACGTAAAAAATATTACATCAAAAGCATGTATCGTTGTATTTTCGATATAATAGAGAATGAATCATTAACATTAAACCGACATTTGGAAAAAAATTACAATTTTGTACTGTTTCATTAAATCATGTTGCATCTGCGATCACTGAATTAAGTCCATGTACTTTGGTGTGTTAGAGTCGATGAAACTATTGAAACATCAGCGATATCAGCTGAAATTATTACTTGAGCATATGTACTTGTTGGAAAAGGCTTTGATACATTTAGCGAAAATGAAATCGACGAATTACTTACGGATAATGCTATAAGTGACGATGATGTCACTAATTTAACTTTAACTATTGACAAAGAACCAGAAAATGATAATGAAGTGGAAGAAATTCCCACACTGCGAAAATAATTCAAGGTGTCCAACTTTGTAGTAAATTAGAAAATCATTTTATTCTACACGATTCAAATTCTGAACAGGCATTTTAGTTTCAACGAGAGATTAAAAATTGTATTTATGGGTATAACGAACTGCATAAACCATTAATCATCGAAAAAAGAAAATCCGAACAAACTCTGATCACTTATTTCATTGTTAGAAAGAAAAGAACACAACAATGGTGTGATTAACACTAATTCTATGCGTAAAGAACCATCATCTTTTGAAATTGATGCGCATACTATTTCTTCTGAAAAATAGAGTGATGTCGAACCGCATGACAAACGTACCTAGCATTTTCTTACAGTGACGATAGTTGTACATAAAATTTCTGAAGTAAAACAATAAGCAAGAATTTTATTTTCAATAAAAAATATTTATAAGTATAGAATTTTAACGCTGTGTTTTTCTCTTGACTTTTTATGCGATTCTGAGTATATTTTAACTCGCGGATTTTAAAATTCATGGAACGTATCCCCACTTTTTGTATGGAAGTCAAGTCTTTTTTTATGTGATGTTTCGTGGAACGCATCTACTGCATAAAAAGAGGATTGACTGTACATAGTTTTAAAAGGAGAGTGAAGGTAGAAAAAAAGTATTTTGGTTCAGAGTGCGTCTTATAATCGAAGGTGTAGTATAGTGGTGGCGAAACTTTTTCACACCCATGGCAAAAAACCCAAATATTATTTTTTGTCAAATTTTCAACCTGCCAAGTGCAAAATTTCTAGTTTAATAATATATGAGAAACACCATGTAATAGTCCTGGATTGTTTAAATCTAGAAAATAGCTATCTATTTATTTCTTGAATAATTGCAGAAAATCTTTCTTTAAAAAGTTTTTTTTTCAGGGCTGTTAGTCAGGTTAAAAAAAAGAATTTTAAAATGACTATGAATTGATTTTTTTAATCATGTTCGTTTAACTTACATCTCCATCCTCCATACCACTATTTTTGGTCTGCGCTATAGATATACAAGTAGTTAAACTCCGATACAGTAATTTAGATTTCTTGAACCATTCAATCTCGAGTTCATTCATACAGTGAAACAACGGAACAAATTATTTTGTTTTTTTTATTTAAGTACAAGAATGGCAAAAGCTTGACTTGAAATGTTATAATTATAAAAGTTAAAAAAATCAGTCTTGTTAAAAATAATGGCCCAAACTTTTACGTTGGAATGGTAACTAGAGTTTGATATCGATTAAATTAGCAATGTACATTTTTGTTAGAAATAATTTCAGAAAGAGTAATTCACTACTACACTTGCATTAACAAATCATTTGAGAAATTTTAAGTGTTGAGATTTTCTTGAAAATTCAAAACTAAAAAAAATTTACATGTTTATCGCTATTTACACTTATCTTGTTATCGACACATTTTTGAGAAGAATTTGTTGTGTAAGTTATTTTTGACGTCAAGATTAATTAGCAATTGAATTTTCAACAACTCCATCATCATACAGATATATCTTGAAATTTTGAAAAATTATTTCTTTACTCACAATTGTAATCCATCAACCATTTTCCTGCCGAACTATAAAATTTCCATTGCCAAGATTTCGAGAATGAATAAATTATTCAATAAGTGAAAGATATTTGTTAAAAACATTAACAATTATTTATAACACAGTTACAATTTTTTTCGAAGTTAAATTCTGTGATATTACAGATTTTTGAAAAGAACCCAAAGATATTCTTGTGATAGTAGACAGATGTCTGACCCTGACTAAATTTAAAGTATATGCAGGAAAAGAATTGAACATCTGTATAAACCGATATAGTTCTTCAATCTTTGAAATCGAGTACAATTGACCAGTGAGTCATGACATAATATAATAAACAATGAAATAAATATGTTCAAATTATATACCTGTTTTAAAGGCACACTTATGTTTTATGTATTATTTTAACAATACAGCATCACGATTTTTTTTAAAAATTAAGTAATATAGAAGATTATTAAGAAAATGTTAGCATTTTATCGACCGTGTAAAGGAAAAAGAACGTAACCCACAGTTTTTTCAAAACAGGTTTTTTTTCGATAATCACATTGTATGAAACTTGATACATGTTCTATCAAAATTATAAAAGCTGCAAATGCCGAATTAGTATCTAAATTTAGCTTTTAAGTTTGAAAAAGAAAATCTTGTAAAAAATTTAAACCAAGAAAAAAGACTGAAATAAAGGTTTTTTCCAGTCATTTTTTAAAATTAATATTAGATTATGTCAATTAAACACCAGTTTAGAAGTCTAAGTGCACTTCAAGGTTGAGTATAATTCATAATTTGTACATAGCCCAAAATCATCAAAACACGTATTTCGCGCCTCCTGTAAAATTTGATATGTGTGGGTTACGTCCTTTTTCCTCTCCACAGTCGATATGGTGATTAAAACATTACACTGATAGTATTATCTTAATTTTGTAAAGCGCAAGAACAGTAAAATAAGCTATGTTTTAAAGGAAAGTCTAACAGTTTCAATGTAAAATCATTTAAACTTAATAAAATTTCTTCATGCAGTAACAAAATTCTCAGTGAGATTCCATTTGTTTCAAAAAACAATATTATCTATAATATGCAGCATTTATAGATGTGTATAATTTTAAAATTTGCTGTAAATAATATGAAACAATGTTAATGTTTTCATATAAAATAAGCACAAAAACTTTTTTTTTTAATATTGCCTTTCCACCGAGAATTGACAATTAACATCTTAAAACTGATGTTAAATAATCTCAATAATCTTTCTACAGTGAGAGCTTTGATGTTTTCTCTTAGACAACTTTTAACTGTTAGGCAGAGGAAATTTCATCGGTCTTGAACTTGATGTTTCTTGAAACCAAAATAAGTGAGGTTTTGTTTCAGTACTTACTTACAAAGATCAATGAAATGCTAGTAAATATTTATCCAAGAATCTTTAAAAAAAAAACACATCCTTCATTGGATTTAATGAATCAATAATAATCAGTGGCGGATTACCGCATAAGCGCATGAGGCGAGGATGGGGACAACAATTATAAGGGCCTCAAAATAGCATATATTTTATAAAACATTTAAATTCAGTTTTAGTAATTTGAAAAAAAGGACTGCTAAATTTGATTGCACCTGGGGCTGCCCGAGTGCTTAATCGGACAGTGATAATATTGAAGAATTCCAAAGGTACACCAGTAATATTTGTTTACGCATAAATATAAATAATTGCGCATCATCCAACCAGTCACAACAATTCATATATTTGTAAGTTAAATAAAACACATTTTTTATTTAAAATATGACAGATAAACCTCGTATTACTCGGGACATGAAAAGGAAAATTTCACGAACAAAATGCTTCATAATTTAAGAAAAAACAAGAACATCTTTTAAAAAGGTAGAAACCTGAATAGAAATATTGATTTATTATTTGAGCTCCGATAATGTTTGAATGTGGAAAATGTAAAATTTTATAAAATATTTGCATGACAGATTTCATTTACAAAACTTTCGTAATGGTTTTTGGTCCCAATATTTTTGAATTGACTGACATTTACTGTGTTCACAAGCAAAAGCATCCTATGGGATTTCAAATTTTGGCTATAAATAGCCCAGTAGATTCCAAAATATCTTATATAATTGATTATATAGGAAAGTTGAAAAGGTTTTTCACGAATAACGTATAGGATAAAAAGTTTATAAAAATTGAAAATATCTTAAGGCAACAGTTCTGTGGTGCAATAGCGATATAAGTTATTTGCTTATAAGACAAATGAGATTTTGAGAATGCCACTGATAATACAATAATAAACAAATATATGTCATTTCAGTTTTTCAATTCGGTACGTGTACTTCTCTAGCATTTTCAATGGATTAGTTAAGTATTAAATTAGTCATAACAATTCAATTCCACCGTGAATATTCGAAAACAACTATTAAAAAATCGATGTTTACTTAGGAATTTTTTTAGCACCTAGGGGTTAGGTATATATTCATCCTACATAACTATTAAATTAATTAAATAACAATTATATCAAACAGAGAATTGCGTTTTTAAATTTAGTTTTTGCAAGAAATTTAATAACTAATATGGACATTTCACAGAAAACTTCATGACATTATTAATCTTTTCACTCCGCATTCGATGCAAAACTTAGCACTGTCCAAAGGAAACTTGGAACCGCATTCGTGGCAAAACTTGGAAGGGCGGGTGGACACCGACATTATACTCGAGCAGGTCCTAGACACGGGCAGCATCATGGAGGGCAACGAAGCATCTGATCCGCTGGAGCTCAGGCATCTCTCAGACCACTGTCTGAGAGACTCTTCTCTCGCTGGAGAGGGAGAATTATGCTCGCGTTGGGGCGATCTGGACATTTTCCTTTCTTCATAGAGGGGGGAAACGGGCGATCGAGGCGCAGGTGATATTGAGCAAGATTTGTGCGGCGACACAGCTCGAGGAGCGGTTCTTCGGGATGGAGACGAGCGGTTTAAGCTACTCCTCAAAATTAGGAAAAACCGATATCAGATACGAGTTGAAATTTGCTTTTTCAGCTGAATGTTGAAATTTCTGCTGCTCTATATTATAAATTTTGCTATTTTTGCGAAAATTTGATGGACTAAATCGTAACGTGGGAATAATCATTGGATAGCTAAAAACATGTGATAATAATTATTTTGTACAAACCATTGGCCAATCGAGGGGGAGGCCATGCGGGGCCATGGCCCCCCCTGAGAATTTATTTTCCATTTTTCTAATTGATTAAAATTTTAATGGCTCTTTAATTGTTTAGTTTACAATGTTTTATAGAATACATACTTAATTATGTATCGACTATTTTTATATAGGTATATTATTTTAAAATCATCTATTTTTTAATGTATTATTTACGCATTATGTTTTTTTTTTAATTAAATGGCCCCCTCTTAGGACAATTTCTGGATCCGCCACTGGTGCAAACGAATGTTAGATTTATATTTTTTTATACTTACCTCTTAAAAATGTTGATTGATGACTAGTAAAGAATTCAGATTACAAATTTAAGTGAATACTAACCTTCCATATGCAGAGTCCGATATTGATTTAGTGCCAGATTTATTGCTGTAGTTATCCGGAGACCTTTCTCGACTCGGCTCTTTGTCGTTATTGTGCTGAGTACTCAAACCGTCATTCAATTTATATTTATCAGAATTTTTATGAGCCGATAATTTATAATTATATTTATTCTTGGAAATGTCCTTTGGTGGAGATTTGGTGATTCTGTCAAAAGGAGTCGTTTTAAGAGCGCAAAGCTTATCGATATCCTTCAACGAGCGCATAATGTCGTCTTCCAATTTTGATTCGTCTTCTTTATAGTGGTCATTAATAACATATTTAGGCGTAGAATCACTCTGGATAGGATTGTACAGGGAATTCGAGGGTGCCACACGAACAGGAATGACAGGATCGGATAAAGCATTTTTGGAAGGAGAGCTAAAATTTAGAGAAATGGACTTATTAAATACATTCACTCTGCTAGTTTTGTTATTTGCTACAGAGGTAGATTTTTCATTTATTTTTCTAAAATCTAATCCATCTAATGAGTTTTTTGTGGTGGCTCGAAAAGCATTCTTCCCAAAACGGTTAATTGGCGAGGAATCCTCGTCGAATGATGACATTAATTCTTCTAAATCATTGTAAAGAGAATCTTCATCTTGATTGGACAACTGCGACGTGGTCATACTTTGCTCTAATGAAACCATAATTTTATCATATTGCGCACTTAAATCGTCAATAGTGGGAGTCGTCGATTCGTCATTATCATAATTAAAATTCTGATCTCGAGAATCGTGATCATCATATTCTTTCTCAAAGTTATTTGTAATTTTAGCATCATCGGTGAACGAGTCAAAGATGACAGGGTCATGTTCAGAGGCAAACGACTCCGTGCTGCTTCGCAATTCAGAGTTATCCAATAACTTTTGGACACTGAGAGGAATTTTATCATTTATCAATCGGGGATCGATGAATGATTCTTGTGAGCACGAGAAGTTATCTTTCAAACCACCATTAAGAAGAGTGTTAGAATTGAGATTGTGTCTTTTATTTGCAATATTTTCCACGGGATCCAGTTTGATGACGCGATGTTTTTCCGTGCGATTCGGAAACCTAGAGAGTGAATCGGAATTATGGTTAGGTGAAATACTTTTATTTATGAGAACATTTCCAATCTTCGATTTCGGTGATCCATTATTGTTATGAGTGTTCGTTTTTTTCAGATCATTTTTACTGAAGGTTTTTCCTGACTTAGCATTACCCTGCGTTAAAGATTTGTTTGCGGATGGAGAAATTTTTCCTTTGTAACAATATTTAGTGTTTGCTGTATTTCTAAGAGAATTCGTTCTATTGAAGTAAGGAGACATTGTATTGTTGTTATTTTGGACTTTAGGGGGTGAATGTTGAACATATGATTTTGGGGTGATTTGGGATATTGGAGATAATTCTTTTTTAAAATCAATGGAAGGAGATTCTAGTTTTGTCAAATTTGTTGTCGACGACATGAGGTCCATCATTTGGCGCTTAGCTGATAGAAATGGGTCATAACTGTCATCGAACCTGAAATATTGTTCAAACATTGTATGAGTGATGAATGACATTTCATCATTGCAACTATTATTTTTTTCCATTCAGTTGTTGATTCCAAAAAATTGTTTTGTTTAATTTACCTACTCTCATTGTACTTTTCAGTTTACAATAAACAATATCAAAGAATGTTCAGACATAAAAGAGCAATAACAACTGACTAACGAATGACTTAATTGACTCTGGCATTATGTGATTATTATAGAATTACCGACAGACTGTAATAAATCAGTTTATTTCGACACCATTTAAATATATCGATGATTTAGTTCCATTGTGCTACAACTAGAAATTGATAGTTTTGACCAGGGTTTCGAACCCGAACGGAACAGAAAACCATTATTTTTGCCGTTTTAAATCACTATAGGGTTGTGAGATTTTCAAATTCCTCGATGAGCTAAAAAAAAAATGAGTCACGGAGATATTTTGGGCAAATCGGTAAATTCCTGGGCTTTTGGATTTGAGCTGAACCGAAAATCGTTAAAACTGTTATTTTTGCCGGAACGAAAACTGAAACTGAACCAATATACATTTTTTTTACTTGAACCGGAACGAAAAAAAATAGCGGTTTGAACCCCTGGTTTTGACACATCTAACCGAGTTGTAAAAAGGTGATTATTATTATTTGACTCATTTTTCAGTGAATCATTAAGTCATTAATCTCAATTCAATTCAAATTCATTGCAAAGTTGACAAAACCATAAAATGATATTCGAGTTTTATTTATATGGAACTGAGAGAAAGTTTGTTTAATAAACATCTGCCTACTGAGAGAAAATTTTCTTCTATTTGTACTTTTGTGGAGCTATAGAAGAGTGGTTTCCAAATATAATGGGTCATGGTAAAATAAGATGGTAACATCAAATTTTCTTTAAAATTCTCATCCGCGTAACTACAAAACTGTATAAGTAGAGGGTCGCGTAAGTAGAGGATCTACTGTATCTCAGTGTTTCATTATGTAAGTTTACCTTTCAGCAATCGATTGGCATACTTATCTTTAAAAAAGATATCTTTCCGGTAGCGATATCTGGCAAACATTTAATATTATGAATGAAAGATGAAAATTGTCGACAAAAATAGCATATTTTTAAGTGATATATTGAAAAGCTTTAATAATGTGAAAAACTGCATAAATATTTGTAATAAAGTTATTGAAAAGTTGAAATAATCTTTTTATTTGAAAATACTATTTATTTAATCAAATTAAGTTTACTAGTTTTTGAGATATATTTTTTTATGATTGCCCATGGTCAAGCAGAATGATACTCAGGCAGTGAGTTATGGCTTTTGCTCACGGCGCACGAGTGTGTAAAGGGTAATAATGGATTCCAACCTATTTTCTATTTAAATTTATAAACAGTTAACATTTCACATATTATTTTACTGTTAGTCTTATCTCACCTTGACTTATTCAGGTTCTTTGGTGAGTAGGTTTCAACATTACGGGAAGATTTTTTAATTATTGGCAAATGTTGTACTTCGTGCAGATCTGTAAACAAAAATATTTTGTCTGCATGAATAAATATTATGTCATTGTTGAATTAAAAATAAAACCATATTCACAAACCTGGCAAAAAAAAGGAAGTACACAGCTATGTATCAATTCAGATATATTATTATGAATAAAGAAAAATAATTGATATACATTAGAATCCTGATTTATCCTCTAAATACAGTTAGAGATAACATTTATGGAAATGTACCAAGTTTGAATGATCAATGAGGTTTCACTGTATTGCTGTTAAATTATGTTTTTTTTTTCTATCTATCCATGATGAGTGGCCATTTTTTCACGATTATTTATTATTTGTACACTCAATTTGACCTGCAGTGACCAATTTTAAAAATTGAAAAGATAATCATACAGAACTTTTTGTGCACACAGCAGTTAAGGCAAGACTAATTTTCAGCAAATCAGAGAATCCATTAGTAAAAAAAGGGATTTCTCAATTCTAGGAGTGAAAAATATGAACAATCGGATAACAATAATTGGTTTGAAGACATGAGACATTTTTACAAGCACCTGTTTAATGAATTAATATAATAACATACATAATTTTTAATCAATATAAACTTGAAATGAGGTGAATCCTGTTGATATGTAATCTAGACTGTGAAAACTTAAAATGTGATTTATTTACAAAATGCGGCAGCATAATTATAACAGCTCTCATTTGATCCGGCATCGATTAATAGATGACCGTTTTCAAAGCACAGTATATGGTTACTCTGTGCTTCGAAACACTCCAGGAAAAGACCTACACGCCACTCATATCATGCAAACCAACAAACATGAGGTTTTGAGGCTGAGCGAGGTGCATTAGCAAGGCGGTAGGAAAAATTGTCAGAGGGCGGATTTATTCCGGCCAGGAGCAATATCATCACTAGGGGGTGGCAGTATTGATGCCTTGTCAAATGGAAACCCATCTCAGAACGACTGATAAGAAACACCTTCTAGAAGACTGATAGCTCGGTAGGTTACTGAGACGGTTGTCTTTCAGTGTTATGTCCCCGCTGAGGAAGGGGACACAAAGGCAAAAGATACTTCGTATGACTCTCTCCACGCGGAGATCCCTCACAGAGACCATACGATAGTAGCGGGGGACATCATTGCAAGAGTTGGAGTTAATCCATCAAGTAACAGTGGAAAAAAATTAATTCAACTGTAATAAAATTGTCCTTAAATCCATACATAATTTAGATGAATATATCTCAGCAAGTGTGCATCGTTGATTGTTAGCTTAAAAAGACATTTATACATACACCATGAACTATAAAAAAAATATTATCATTATATGAATACGGTACAGAATGTCAAATGCTATAGATAGAAAAGATGTTTTTTTTACCAAGCCCTGTTACACTTTTGAACGTTCATTAAGGCCATGCAACTAAAACACAAAAATCTTCATATAAAATTTGAATAAAAATAATCAGCTTACCTAATGTGGATTGATGACTTTCCCCGATTGATGATCTGTCGCTGACTCCAGATTCAACTGATGCTGATCGACTTAGTGAATATTTATCACGTGTCATAGACCTGCAAATATTAATAATATCATTTTATTGATTTTGTAAACCTGTGATTATTTATGAGTATATATTTGGCATTACAGCTAATACCAATGCGCCAAATATTTTAAAGTTGGAAGATAAACGAAAAAAACTTAGTGAGAATTTTTCATAAGTCACTCGAGATTAACCTGAGGAGAAGAATACATCACAAACACCCACGTCTTAGGTCTTAAATTTAAATTGAAAAAATCTATTTTGTCATTAACCTTACCGGGAATCGAACGCAGACCCGCCTGATCGGTAGAGCAAACTCTAACCAACTAGACCACAGCGGGTGACTGATTGCTCGACCCCCTTTTATAAAATATTATAACTGTATATTAAAACTGCTTGCTGGATTACAGCAAACCAGAAGATATACAACTGAAAGCAGGGTGTAGATATATATTTTTCACCCTCGAAAATTTTAATTCCTGATAGTAAACAATGGAGTCAGCTATTCAATACTTGAGTGTCAAATATACCTTCGACTTTTGACGGGTGGCGCTCTGTATGACGTTCTAGCCATGAGACGTGAGCGAGCGATGCGAACTTCTTCAGGATTTCCGCTAAATCCAGGAGCGGTTGATAACTTAGTACGGGCTGCGCACCAGGCAACGTGACGATCGAATGCGCGGGCTCCGAACCCTCGGCCACAGTGTGGACATTGGCAACTTTCAGTGGTTGCCAATAGCTGTAAATTGTCAGTTAAAACAGATGCATAATGTGACGTCACTGATTTAAAGGTTTTTGTTAATCAATATTATTCAACATTACTAATGACAAATTTTAATTAAGTATTTATCACGATTATTACAAATGATAGAATTGACTGAATTGTCAAAAATAATTCAGTTTTTGATGACTATGGTCTAGGTCAGTGGTCGGCAAACTCATTAGTCAACTGAGCCAAATATCAACTATACAACGATTGAAATTTCTTTTGAGAGCCAATTTTTTTAAACTTAAACTATATATGTCAGGTAGGTATATTGTCATTAACTTGATAAGGGTACTTCTATTCTGGCTTTTGTTTAAAGGGTTCAATCTGATTGAGTTACGTTCGCTGAGACCGCCCCTTCCTACTAAGTTTTAAGACCAAAAACCAACTTCTGCGTGTCTAACACGAAGTTTCAGCCACACTCAAGAGGCCAAAGAGCTGCAGTTTGCTGACCAATGGTTTAGGTAATAATATTCACTAAGCCTACAAGTAAGACAGATTTGGTAAAACCAAAACATTAAAGAACTGATTGGTATTATTATTATAAACATTAAGATTGGTAAAAACAAAAAAGAAACTTCATGCTGCTGTTCGAACAAAAAAATATGTTTCTAGAAGAGTAACTCTCACCTTGCTGTGGACAGCACGAGGACTAGGTTGTTTAACTTTGACAGACATTTTTGGTATCGCTGGAGGTGTCCTTTCTTTTTCTTTCTCTAAAAATGGGCTATGATCAGGCAAACCAAAATTTTTCGGCAAATATTGTGCTAAATCAGTACCTAAAAATCAAAATAAATATTAGAACCGACAGCCAACGAAATGTGGAAACAAAGTTAAATATTTTCAGTTACCTTGATTTAAAAAACAAATGCAAAATGAAAATTGAAAATTGACTATAAGCATTTCTTCCATTTATAGCAAGTTTAAGGTTACTGATCTCTATTAAGTTGAAAAAAGTCATAACAGAGTATTCTCTTCAGAATTTGAACTCAAATTGCAGCTCACTTTTATTAACTGAGCCGCTGTGTGTTTTTACCAGGGCTGTGGTGTCAGACTGTTTTAAATGGGAAGTTTAAAAACTAATAACTTCGAGTCTTTTTATAAAAAAATTGTATTCAAATCAATAGCGTCGATTTGGCGCCACTACATGCTAATTAAAGTCGTGTATAAAAAGTCTAAGGTTGGAGTCGCCTTATATCTTAACGACTTCACAACATTGGTGTTTACCAATAATTATAGTTATTTATTGTCAACATCCACGCAGTCACAATGAAAAAGAAATGGGAGAGCTTAGGTGTGTGTTGTCAGCATCACTTACGAAGCTTCGACGAAAGAAGTAGATACGAGCCCCATAACATTGCTGTCGAATTGTACTCTTTTTTTGGATACCCATCGCATGTCTTCCTCTAACAAACACACATCGACACTAGAATCGACTGTGATTTTATTCATCTCACATGTCCTTATAAGAATGTTCATTTAGAAAGTGTTTATAAATGGCAAGAATTGTGTTTACTATCATTATATCAATGTTAAAAATTCTTCCAAAACTGAATAAATCACTTAAATCTATTTTTTATAATTTGAAAGTAAAAATATCAAATCCAAAAGCGTCAATGTATAGTTATTGATACATTCTTCAATGCTGACATTATTTTCAACTACAGCTTAATTGAAAGGTATCTGAGCAACTTGCAATGGACGATAAATACATTAGTCAATGAAATCAACTACCTTCTCGTCGTTGCCTCGAAGAGTCAAATGCTTTACGTTTCTTAGCAGCAGTTTTCTGACAAATTTGAGCATGTTTCAACAGTGACGCTGGTAAAAAAGTGCGACCGCAGATACTGCACGGTGCCAATTCTTCAGTCGAACCTGTAATTCCAACATACCTCCCAATTATAAGGGCCGATATTTGTCTATATAATTTTGATTCTCAAAAATTACAAATAAACTAAAATTGTGTCATTAATATCAACTTCGTATAAGAAAAGTGGATAAACATTCGATAAGTATAATATTGGAATAGAGATGCAATATAATGTGTAATATTTAGAATATCTACTTCTGATTGTTACAATGGGGACGACAGAATTATAATGTTCTTAATTCTTTTATAAGTTTTGTATATTACAATATACTTTGTGTCAATGGGTAAATGTAACCAATTCACTAAAATATATAGTTAGCTTAGTCAACTATGCTTTGGTGTTAAAGGAGCGAAAAATGTAAATGATGGAAATCGAACATACCGATAATTTCATTCAGTGGTTTTGGTTTTGATAGCCCATTATTATAATTATTTGGTGGATCAAGCGTAGCTGTCGCATTGGCTACGTCCAATCTCCCTGGAAGGAAAAATATATTAAAATCATAACATTTCACATTTTTATTAAATATGGATAAATTTTCCATTGTTGACAATACACATTGTGATACTGAAACATGGAGAACATTTCAACAATTTGATTACGAAAGCTCAACCTAACTTATTCTAAAGAATTATATAAGTACATTTTAGAAAGAAGTGGGAATTGAGCATAATCAATTAAAATTATAAAAACAATAAATTATCAGAAAATTGTGATATATTTAATTTTTTTTTCAGAACAGTGAAATGATTACCAGTATCCGGATCACCGCCAGGGCCGATTGCAGGTATCCTGGAAGAATCACCACGTCCAGTCCCTGTAAAACACCAGAAAATTTTACCTTAAAATAATTCACATACAGTGGAACCTCTCATAACGAGCACCTCTTATAACAAGTAATTCACATAACGAGCAAAACAGATTGTGACAAAAGTGCTCCCTTAACGAGCGATATTTCGCATAACGCGTGACGCAGAGTTTTGGAAAGATCACTTTCACATCGTTGCTTGCCTCAAGATGATTGACAAGGCGTAGGAAGGGGTTACCAAGAGAACCCTCACTTCAGCTAAGAAGAAGCTTTGCCAAGGAGCGTTATCAAATGTGATTTTGAGGGATTTGAAACAGTACCTGTGGAGTCTACAGTCAGCGAGATTGCATCATTGACCAATACCATGGGACTGGAGGTGGATAAAAATGATATTGATTAGCTTGTGAAAGAGTACAGTCAAGAGCTGACCACTGAAAAGCTTATGGAGTTGCATTGTTTTTCACAGCAAGAAGTTATGGAGGAGAAAGTAGCAAAGAAACAATCTTCTGACATAATAAGAGAAAAGCTGAAAGCATGTGAAACTGTTGCATTGTTCATTAAGAAGCATCGTTTCAGCATTTTTTAAAATCGTTTTTTTGAAAATCGAAATCCCGTTCCAGGTTTTTACGCTTCTTAACAATTTATAAGTATGTAATTTTACTTGAATACACGTTAAAAATATTAAAAAAAAAAAAAATTTCGACATGGAACACATTATTGTATTTTACATTGGAATTTTTATATGGGAATTTTTTTTTTTGCATAACGAGTGTTTCACATGACGAGTAAGATTCTGGAAAGAATTAAACTCGTTATGAGAGGTTCCACTGTATAATACAGTTGGGAAGTGTCCAGGATCGCCAGAAAACAAAGTTAACGTGCGTTTTGGAAAGGTAATAATAAAAATCTTAGTAAGTTTTTTAGCTGTAAAAGCAAGTGAATATTATAAATGTATGCATTTAAATCCAAGGATCGCATAATTTTACCAAATGCTGTTCAGAGTAATATAAATTTGAAAATCCAATGATTCAAGTTAAAAATTAAAATGTAATATAAAATGCCCTTCATTAATCATCATCACCTGCTGTGGTCTCGCTGGTTATAGCTTACTCTACCGATTAGGCGGGTCTGGGTTCGATTCCCGGTAAAGTCAATATCAAATTTAGATTTTTTCAATTTAAATTTGAGACCTAAGACGTGGGTGTTTGGATGTCAATTCTCCTCAAATTTACCTTGAGTGACTAACAAAAAAATATCATAGTTTATTAAAACGAATTGCAAATATTGAACCGACAATTTAGTATTTCGTTATATATGAGATTTTGCGAGGTTATGATAATCTTGAGATTTTTTAACTCTACCTACTATTCACACGTCCACAATTTAAGCAGTTATAATTGTTATTCTTCAAAGTCTTCAACAGCAAGTTTTAGCACATAAGTCTAAAAGTCATAAAGATACTTATTTGCTGACTGGAGATATTCAAATGAAGGCTCTCGATGTGTGATATTCTATTGTGTCATAGGTTGAATAGCTGTATACAATAACATGCTATCGTGTATACAAGATCAAATTTCGCAAGAAATGATAGACAACTTTATCTTACCTTACGTTTGTTTTAAATCTCGAGAAGTTTTCATCCGTTCAACGGAAAGATATTTTTTACAAAATCTACCTATAGATAATAAATATTTGAATAATAATTGTTCAAAAGTGGCAGATAAAAATATTCAAACCAGTTTTTACGTAACTCGGAAAATCGCAACATTATTAATATTGGCGTTTCAATCAAATCAAATCAACGTAATTTTACAGTAGAAGATTTATTTAGAAAAAGAATCCAATCTTCGAATAATTATGTCAATAAGAAAAAAAATATTAAAACGTATACAAGAATCTCTCGGTAGTAATAATAATTAAAATTAATTAAGAGTATCGTAAGATTTACGTCATGACAGTTAATTATTTAGTTAAGTCAACTAACAAATATACCTACTATTAAAAAACCTGTTTCCATTAGTTTATTGCACGGGATTCTATCGAAATAAACAGAATCATCAAAAGGCCAAAGTTCACACTGTAAATGATAATAAATTCTGTATGCTTAGCAACGTTGGAATAAAATTTGCAAATCGTGCAAAACCCTCATTTACACGACGACTTATTTTTCACACATATGGTTGTTCTTAATTAACCTAACAAGCATACGTGAAATATTTTAAACATGAATAATACAACTTTAAAATATACATTTATAACAAATATACGCATTCTATGACTTAACTTGATACATAAGTTATGAGAAAACTGTCCAGTAAAGTCCGATCGGTAATTCAACCACTTGAAATTTCATCAAACACGTAATACTTCAAAACTGGAAACTGTGTTTTCGTGATATAATAATTTACTAACCTTTATGGGAAAATAGCGCTTTCAACGTTTTCATGTTGATCGAACAAATTTTGAGGCTTTATTGAACACAAGTGCGAGATAAAACAATATAACTTATAAAGTGCGGCGCAATCAACTGAGCCAGTGGACCGGAGTCGTACAGAAATACCCCGTGCACAGGAAATTTGGTTGTCGGTGTACGCATTTGTTTATTTTTAAGGAACGAAAATATGCTTAGCCTATTCGGATGGAGCACTTGAGCATGATTGACGGGGAACGCTCGTTAAGTAGAATAAAAATGCCGAAAACACGTCCAGAGTTATTTTCCGGATCTAAAAATCTGGCTGCGGTTTTGAAAGAAATCAAAACAGAGCCCGACAGCAATGTTAGTAGCGGTGATCGCTGATTAGTTCTCTTTAGTGAAGCGTAGAAGGCATTTGAAATGTTTTTTTTTAGTGACGTTTAGTAATAATAGTCAATGAAATAACCTCAATTATTCTAGAAATACCATGTATTGAGTACGCGCTGCCGCATTCGACCTTCTGCGTAAGTTAATTTTGTAGGCTCGCTTCTCGAGTGCCGTCGAGCCGCCCTAGGTAAATGTCGCCGAGGTGTCGCTATTTTAGGAATCGGCGTAAAAATCTACCGAACTTGTTTCTATTTTCCTGGAGATACGTCTCATCGCTGACGAGTACCGCCGTTAATGCTCTGCCTCTACCTTCTGCCCATGCAGCAGTTCTATTTTCGGTGTCAATATAAGTCGCCTACGCTTATCGCCTTTTACAGAAACAATGGCAATGAGCGATCGAGCTCGTTCACGACACCCAAAATGAATGCAACCTGTTGAGATCATGATGCCGCTTGCCGTTGAATCGAATTAACCGCGAGCGCAGGTACGTATTGACGACTCAGCTCCTATTGCGAGAGATAAGATGTCGTAGTTTCTCAGAAAACAGTGAAGCGATTTTGTTTTTATAAACAAATCAAACTCTAAACAATCCAAATAACGGCCATATTACGAAGTACAGGATTTCGAGCAGAATACACATTCAAGGGAGGTAGACGAAGAACCTTTATGAATACATAATTAATGTGACGGTGAAGGTAAATTTATATAAGCTGATTGTTGGCCGATCAGTCGGTCTTCTTTTTTTTAATGAAGAGGAAACATCGACAGCAACTGCGTACTTGCACACCTTATTGCACGGGCTCTCAACCTATTGGTTGCGACCCCCAAGGGGTTGGCGAAAGGTTATCGGGGGGGGGGGGGGGTCGGCAACTTGTACATTATTATTATCAGGGCTTCGAACCGGAATGAAAAAAATAGCGGTTAGAATCCCTGATTATTATCCCGGGCAACTTTTTGACAAATCCGTGGAAGAGTTAAAAAACTAGTCACGAAGATCATTACTACGGTCAACTAAAATTACCTTATTAAAAATGCCTTTTTCAATTGCATCGCGGTCGCGGGTCACATGGGTTTTATAAAAAGGGATCACCACACGAGAAAGGTTGGGAACCTATGCCTTATTGTATTCCAGACAGTGGCGTAACTAGAAAATCTGGGCCCATATGCAAGTTATCAAAAGGCCTTTACCGTTTATTTGTTACAAAATGAAATTTATACAATGAAAAAAACGACATTGAGTTATAAATTTCCAGCTGTCGACGGATTGGGGATTTTATCATATTTTTTTTTCCATTAATTTTCGTTCTAAAGTCAGGATGTCAAAACATTGTAGGTAAACGACAAATACCTTGTCGATAGAAAAAGCAATAAAGTTAACAGGTAATTATTGATCGAATGCATACTGTCAGGTAGTAATTATATATTTTTTATTTCTATTATTCAAGACTATTTTTTCAAATTTTGAATCATACAATCAAATGGCAAATTGACGCTTACGGTGGTGTAACTTTCGGCTAGACGTGTATCCATATATATTTATGATGAACGTGCAACAAAAAATCTTTTTTTCGGACAGATTAAACCTTTTATGTGAACGTAATTACTCGTGTTTATTATTATGGTAACGATTTTGCAAGATTTTCAATATCGAATTAACGCATTCAATGTCGCAATATACGAAATTCGAGTAGACAAGAAAAAAGATGCCGACGCGTGTAAAGAATGGTATTTTGCAGTATCAGCGAAATACTTTTAGTATGTGGTCAAATGTATTAAACCTATATTGCACAACATAAAATTACACGTGTCCCAACAATTAACACAACAGCGCGATAACAGTCATCAATTTTAATTTAAACAAAGTTACCGCGAAATCCATCGAAAATACTTTTGGAAGAAACAGAAAGAATTACGAGGTGTTGTAATGAAACATCCCTATTAAATCCAAACTATGGCAATAGGTAATTAATGGTCGATTTATCGAGACGATTTTTCGACAGAATTATCTTACACATCTACCGGATGTTTGCTTATATTCTGCACTAATTAAAAGTCAACATGGCAGCACAGAGCTGGCGGATCCAGGCCGATATGTTTGACAATGTTACGAATATGTAAATTCAACTGAAAGCTGAGATTCGATAATATCTTGTTTATAGATAGGATGTCAGCTGTTAACATTATAATTTTTGCAACATAAAAATATGACGAAATAATAATACCTAATGAAATTCAAAAAATCTGGTTAAATTCAACATACAAAACTTACGGAATCCATTGTGCAATCAGTGGCGTTACTATACAGATCCGTATTTTCAAATGGAATGGAACCAATGGAATGTTTTTCTACTCAATATCTGTGAGGTTAATAAAGAAAGAAGCAAAGACGTTTCCATCCATTTCGTTCACGCTAAGCATAGCATACGACAATATTATTATTTTTTGTCAATTTAAGATTTCGACTGAAGGTGCTTGGTGGAATTTCAATATTAAATTTGAATCATTCAAATTATGTACACTCCCACAGATTTTGTCACTAACGACGACCTGAAGATGCCGAAAGGCGAAACCCGGGTCGTTAGTGACAAAATCTGTGGGAGTGTACATAATTTGAATGATTCAAATTTTTTGTCAATGTTTTTGTATTAGGTTAAATAAAGCATCATATATTTTTTTGGGATACGAGCTAAACGAAAATGTGTGTATTGAAATTCTGAATTAAAAAAACTCAAAACTGACAAAAGATGGGACACGCACTTGTAGAAAATTAACATTTATTTATCATTTTTCATTAATTGAAATTTGTATACTTAAACGAAACTATGCTAAAACACCAAAAATCGAATCGTGATGAATAGTTCTGAATAAAAACCATTTTAATCTATCTATTTAATAAGATTATTTGATGTAAAAACTATGTTTAATAACTTTGCTATTCCTTTGATTGTGGCATAATTTGATACATTATCAGTGGAACAACACATTTTGAACATTCACAACGTTACCGCCGAATCCACCGAAAATAATGTTTTAGTAAAATTAGAACATAATCATTAATTTTCCATAGTATATAATCCAACGGAACATTGCAGACAATGGCCCTCTATAGAAATCATTACTAGTTGTAGAGTTACTGGATTTATGATCCATTAAAAATGCTAGACCAGTAGTTCGCAACCTAAGGTGGCGATTTATGGGTCCTATACACCAGTGCTCCGCAACCGGTGTGCCGCAAGGCGATGCTAGGTGTGCCGCAAAATTTTGAAGAACACATTGGTGTGCCTTGGAAGATAAAAGGTTGCGGAGCACTGGTGTACACTGATAAATCGGGTAAGTTTTAAAAATAAATGTTTTTTTTTTAAATTTATAATAACAATTGGATATTTGTAACTAGATATTATATAAAATCAAGTTTCGTTTTTTTATATTTTCGCATATATTGGTGGTCCTGTTTAGTACCTATCTAGTGAGCGAGTCCATTTCTATATTCAACGAAAAGATTATAAGCCAACGATTGTAAATAGGGAAAAACAATCTGATTTGAGAAAATATTAATGAAAACGTTTAGTATGTTCAGAAAATCAGGCGTCAGTTAAATGAGATTATGCTATCGTTGAGTAAGTATTGTAAAATAAATATTTACATAACAAAGATATTGAAGTCGCAATGCTGTATTTATTATCTATGAACTCTAGTTAAAATTGTTACCAAGAGGGTCACACGATAATTATTATTAAACTGTTCATGTAAAGCAGTGCTCCGCAACCACTGTAAGCGGGACACTAGTGTGCCGTGGGGCGATGGTAAGTGTGCCGCAGCGCATTACTTCATTGAAGAAAATATCAAATAATTTGTTCAAACAATGATCAAATCAGAGTTGCCTAATTGTAGTACTGAGGTGGCAATATATATTACACAATTGAGAACGATGTCTAATGTTATTTTTGAATACACCTTTATGTATATATAAATATATATTTATATAAATACAGGGCTTTTTTACCCTGTAACGCGGCGGAACGGCGTTCCGGCACCTTTTTTTCTCAAAATTTTAATAAATGTTTAATTTAATTTTTTCTATTTTAAAATATACATATATTGTTTTTATTTTCTATGCATTATATGAAAAGCCGTCATTAATTCTATCAAAATGATATTCGAATATATAATAAATAATATACCTTCTTAGAAAATGCTCGAAAAAAGTGCGTTCCGGCACCTTTTTTTTTTTTCAAAAAAAGCACTGTATGCATGCATATTTGAAGTGGGCTGCGAAAATCTGGAGAAAATTTTGGTGTGCCGTGGGAGAGAAAAGGTTGCGGAGCACTGATGTAAAAGGAAGCTTATTCGGATGGTTATGAATAGTAAGCTAGAGATTTTTCTAAAAGTAAAATGATGATTGCCAATAATAAACGTAAAAATAAATCATCCTCGTCCAGTATGAATTTTTTATCGCTACTTTTTTGGAATAGCCAAAAAGAATCCAATTATGGTACATGCTGTTCAATAATAGTAATAAAAAGTCATCATCGATAAGTTTTTTATGGCCAGGGCCGGATTTACTGCACAGGCGCTACAGTTCAGAGCCTCAGGCCCAGGAGCACGAAAGAAATATTTTTAATTTAAAAAAAGCCGAGGAAAGTATGGAACAGCATAAAATACGGTAGATTTTTAAAATAAATTAATGTATCTTGACATGGGACGAGTTATAGGCCTAAGCTCCTACTACCCCTCTTGTGATGACAACTGGCAGACATTTAAAAGTTTAGTTTAATTAATTGTGTTTTTAAAAAAATCATGTAACCAGTAATATCGATTGTTTTTATTGTTTATGACCGTAAATGGCAATACTGTTTTTTTTATACTACGAAGCGATTTTCGTGTTTTTATTCCTTGCTTTTTGGGACGTGGAACGGACACCATGGGTGTCCGTGCCTCCCAGTGCTGGAACCTGGTTCCAGTGGCCTTTAGTTTTAAATTCACTTGGGTTTTGTGTGATACGTGATTCATGGAATGGCGTATCGGAAATTAAAATTAGTTTTTTTGTTTTCTGTCGCGCGCGGACTTAAGCATAAAATTTCTTAACTTCTATAAAATCATTTGTGCAAGCCGGGTATTATTGGTGTCGTAGTAATGTAAATTCTATTTGTTAAATATTTTGTGTGATTAAAATTAAATGATTGTAAGTTCCTAATAAACATCTTCGTAACAGTTGAGCGATGTTTTTCTTTATTCCTACCTACTTGCTGTACCTCGACTTATCATTCAAACTACTGTTGGTCGTGATGATTTTTATTAGTGGGGATTCATTTTTGGGGAATAACATCGTGAAAAAAAATTACAAATTTCTCACAATAAATGAAACTCGCTCAAAAATAAATTACGAGTCATGTCAATCTCTAGCGTGAATCGTGAATAGTCATATCATATACATACAACCACCAATATTTTAAAGAAGAAAAAGGGTATTTATTTTATGATAAGTATTTATTGAAAACAAATTAAATCTGTTTTCAATAATCCTCGCGTGATACATTTCAAATACATACGTTTTTAGTTATAATTATCTGTATCTACCAGAAAATGTAAAAAAGAAGCTCTACGTACCTATAACAATATTTAAGTTAATAGGGCACTTTACATTAGCATGAAGTCGTCCACGCTTTTGTGACGTATGTTCCTTATGCCTAATGTGCATAAGGAACTGACGTCACAAAAGCGTGGACGAGAGATTGGGTAAGTAAAGTGGAAAGCAGGGCTGTAGAGTCGTGAAGAAATAAGACGACTCCGACAATAGAAACACGACTTTCAATTATTTTTTGGACTTAGTAGCATGCAGTGGCGCCAGTTTTGACCCTAGCAATTTAAATACACATTGTTTTTAGAAGGATTCGAGTTATTCGAGTTTTCGAGCACGACTCCAGTTAAATCAGTCCGATTCCACGACTCCGACTCCTGACTCCACAGCCCTGGTGGAAAGTCAATAATTGCTCTGCCTTTGCAATATTTTTAAATATTTGAATCGTGCAAAGTTTTTTCTTAGCATACGTACTTGCAATTAAGTGCCATGGTGAGTGTCATTTTTTGCATTGCCTGAATCCTAGATGTGGTTTCGCAAACATAAAAGGCAAGAAGAGTACTATTAAGTACGATGGTTGGGGTACGAAAATCCCAAGGCAATACAGTCCTTTATAAGTGGATTGCTCCTTCAAGTGCGGTCCTGTCTAGGAATATCTTACTTTGTACTATTTGGTTTAAAGATAAAAGAATCATTAAATAAATAGTTATCTACGATGGTAATTCTATTGACGCGTTGTTAATCATAACCCGACGACTGATTTAAATGTATCATCTCAGATATCCTAAAATATTTTATAATGCACACTTATTTGGCACACTGCCAGAGAAGGTTGCTGACTTCCGAGTGCAAGATTCAGTCTGCGGCAAGTAGGCACATAGTAATTTCATGTTTTGCGCTATATTATTTATTATTGTGGTCATTGACGTGAAAACCAAATATTACATAAAATTAGATTTAACAAGAGCAATAAAAGTATAAACGGCGATTAAATGTTTTTGTGTTCATTCAAATATAGAACACCTTTCATAATGTGTCTTACATATTGCCTTATACTCCCCTTGGGGCGTCTTTAACACCGTAATTGGCGAATATAGAGTGAAATCATCTGCATATTTTTAATTCGTCTAATATCAAATTATGTTTTACATTTTTCTCTCGTATGTTCCGAGAATACTTCTGCGGACAGTGTACCCAAACCTGAGTTGAAACTTATACTGATCAATTTTGTTTTTGTAATTTTTCTATTATGTACTTCAAAGTGAAACACACTTTTTGTGCTTTGGATGGTTGTAATTTGCATTGTTGTTAATTGTATATATGTTACACCGAATCGGTGAAATTGCCTATTTCACGCAGTCGGCAGACATTTTGCTGAATGCGTGAAATCGGTAAGCCCGTTGCCTATTTCACGCATTCGGTAAAATTTCTGCCGACTGCGTGAATTCGGCATAAAATCTTTTGCTTATTTCATGCATTCAGCAGGTAGATTCATAGAAACTTTGTAGGTTGTCTATGATCACAGCGCTCTGGCGGTGTTTTTTGCAACTAAACCAAATGTCATTTCATAGCATATAAAAGCATATTGTTAATTAATTACAATGTCGTTCATCTCCATACAATTTGCAAATAAGTTAAAACTGTAATATGATAGTCAGCACTCGTCGACATCAACTCATCGGGCGTCATTTTAGAGATCTATTTTCGACTTTGGAATGTCTCCCTTTGTGACAGTTGTCAAAATAAACCATAGACCATAATAAGTTATATTGGAACTATCTATGGTATAAGAATAAGCTGTCACAGTGATGATAAAATAATTATATTTTAATTGTAGAAAGCTTATAAAAATTAGAAATTAAATTTACTCGCATTTTTGCATCCAATAAAATCAAATAACGTTCGTTCGGACACAGCACTGTACAACATAACCTCAACGGGTGACGTTTCTATAATGTACAAGCTGTAAGCCCGTTGCCCTCAACGGGGTGATTTTTTTGCATTTTTGATAAATCAAATATTTACTGGCGTGGAAAATCAAATGCAAACTTATTTATTGAATAAGCCAGAAGGTTTTAGCTTAATTAATTCTCTAAATGGTTTTTAAGAATACACCCAGACCTCTTTAAGAATTAAAATAATTGGGGTTGTAAAAAAATACGCAAATATCGGAAAACGTGAATTCTGGACGTGCTTAAACAGGATTTCACTGTAAATAATAAAAAATTACAACTGAACCAAATTTAAATTAAGAAACAAAAATTCGACCCATGGTAAAAAGAAATGTTATGATATTTTTATTAACAAAAGAATAGTGTGTCATTCCACTATGACAGTAACAAGACAGTGGAGAATGTCGACTAATAAAATATTGAGAAACCGTGTTACATAATATGTATATGATTTTTGTCATCCTATAATTATTATAGGATGACAAAAATCATAAAAACAGAGGGCGGGGGTGTTGACTCTAAAAATTTTGAGAATCCGTATCACATATAGGATAATCGAAATTAATTGCAAATTTTATCCAGATGTATGAAAAATATTCAAAATATATTCTCACACAATTATAATCTCACATAAAATTATATTTATAATATATTTTATCTAGTATGGAAGACAGTCAAAATATATAAAAATCAAATGCAATTTTTCAATAAAAAATCAATTGCACATTTTATCCAAATGTATGAAAAAAAGCAAAATATTATTCTATGATAAATCCATATCATAATTCAAACATTATTAATGTATTAAAGAATTCAAAAAGATTTACAAGGTCAGACGTGAAAAGATTTAATCATTATGATTCAATTGATCAAATCAGCTCCAAAGAATATTGCTCTCACTCGACTCACATGATCCAACGATTCATTTCGATAGCCCTATAATCATAGTTTACAATAATCGAATTAAAGTCTTTGATTATTCGAAAATTTTCGAATATTATGATCCATGGTGATAGAATACTTCAGCTCTACACCAAGAAATATCGATTTTTCAAACGGGAAGATATCAGAACATTCACGCGCGGCTTAAAATAATCCGCTCTCATTGGATAGAACGACATTTCGAAAATGTGCTATTCCATATACCGTTATCATTAGGCGAATTCCACGGCAAGATTCGCATTAAGCGTTATTAATAATATGAAGATTGGCCCTTTTAGTTAGTTCGTGAAAAATGGTTGGAACATGGTATAGAAATAATCTTTTCAAAACGCGTCATCATTCTGCATTCACAATCAAAAACAATAATGACAATATTACAGCCAAGCTAAATTTGACTTCTGTGTCAAAATTATTTTTTCAACTGTCATGTTGACAGTTAAAGAATTTATACACTGACCATAGACAATAATTATACACCCTGGCGAATTCACTCAGTCGGCAGAAATATTACCGAATGCGTGCAATAGGCAACGGGCTTGCCGAATTCACGCATTCAGCAAAATTTCTGCCGACTCCGTGAAATAGGCAATTTCACCGATTCGGTGTAACATATACATATAATCGACCGTGCTGAAATAAACGAACATGTCTACGCGAGTTTTGATTAGAATCTATTAAAAATTTATTTTCAAACCGACTGTTGAAGTAGAAATTGTAACACAAATGTCTTATTAGATAATATTATACGTACAATGCCCCCGGTGTTAAATTAATTGTCTGATTGATTTTCATTTAAATATAAAAATTACAGCGTTGGTAGCAAGAAATATTGGCGTATCGTAAAAATATAGAATACTGTTTCGTGTCATAATTTTGACACACATACTGTGATTGTGTACACAATTTCCATGCATTTGTCGGCATTCGCGCCTTTTTATTCATGCTGCTAATGGACATTCAACAGTCACGTGGGAGATATGACGACGTAATGAATCCTTGAGGCGCAAAATCATTATTAGTTATGTAAAGATCTCAGCGTTGTTTCTGTGAATGAGTTTAAGTATTGTGTATTCTTTCTCGCGTCGTCTTCGAGATTTAAGATGGCGTCTAAAACCGCACTAAAATTGAGCACTGATTAGTTGTCTAAGAGTAAAATAAAAAGAAACCGCGGCCAGTCATCATTGCAAATCAAAATTTTGGTAGCGCGCTGCGACACCTGCTTCGAAATACAAATGTATTTTTTATTACATTGACGTTTCAGTAGTTTGCTGGAAATTCCACAGATTCGCATGTAAATTTAAATCTTTAATTTCATATTGAACTAACCATAATGCAGTTGTTTTTATGCGATCGCGATTGTGGCGAGCCGGCTAAAAAATACTTCTGAGCCCGATCAATTCTAATATTATATTGATTACATTCCATAATATACAGACGTAGGTAGAAGCGACATTTAATATATTCTACTACCTGACATATTACGGCATTCTAATTTTGGCATCAACATACGGGGACATTGAAATTATTAAACGATTTCCTAAATTTCTAAAAGACGCGAAAAAATGAGGGCAATTGATGAAATTATATTTTAAATATATATATATGTAAAGGGGTTAGCCGGCGATGGGAGTAATAAATATTTCTACTTATACAATCCAATACAATTTTACTTATAAAATACAGTCCTCTGATGAGAAAGCTCCAGTGAAGCAACTATGTATTGTATTTTGAAAATCATCAACTTATATTTTCTTTTTTTTAATTATATGGTTTTCAACGAATTGTTTATAGTTTTTATAGTTCCATTGAAGAACTTTATAACTTCTAAAAACTTAACATGGATTAATAATCGCATTAAATTTCTATCTCAATAACAATAGAATTATTTTATGGCATTAGAAAACAAACTGGTTGAATTTTGGGTAGACCACTATCTGAAAAGCAGTAAATTAAGAAGAAAAAAAACAAATGTAATAAGAATAAATATAAAGAGCATGCACCACAGTTTATTTTTAACTCTTTGAAAAGTGAGTAGTTGTTTATTAAATTAGGGTTTTTCTTATATTTTGATTATTTTTACTACCACTACACACAAAAATATTAAAATCATTTTTTATTTATAGGTTTATC
This sequence comes from Himalopsyche anomala, assembly GCA_031772345.1. Taxonomy (NCBI): domain Eukaryota; kingdom Metazoa; phylum Arthropoda; class Insecta; order Trichoptera; family Rhyacophilidae; genus Himalopsyche; species Himalopsyche anomala. Next base: position 14,186,399 of record CM062822.1, on the reverse strand, counting down.
TAGGAAGAACATTACTTATGTAGTAAATAAATTTAAATATAAAGTTTTATGTGTAAATGAACTGATTCAATATTACTTCTAAATAATTGTATGTAAATAGTTACTTCCCATTCGGGTCTAGAACTTAATTGCATTAATCTGAGGGCATGTGGTCTCTACTAACATTGATTCCGGGAAGGGAATAGAGCCGAACCCTTTTACAAAATCATTTTTTTCATTTGCAAGAAGTAATGAAAATAGTATGACTGCCAAAAACGAATGTTTCTAATGTTCATATCTGAAGAAATACTAATAATTCACAAAAAATATGAGAATGGCCATAAAGAGTAGATTTAAAAAAAACTTCACTGTTCACATATAGCGAATCGTATCAAAACGGTTTAATAATAAAATTTAACTTTAATTGAAGAGTAAGCTTTCAACCACATTGGGTGAAAATGCTTTTCATCACAGTCTACATCTTTAACAATAAATTATATAATACGTGCTATGTACACTTTAATGACAATCTAATAATTTAACATCTCTGAATGATTTGAGGGTTTTCATGATTTATTATAAAGCTACTAAGATTTCTGTCTTTAATGATTTTTTGTCATAAAAATGTTGATTGGTAGCAATAATCTGTTAAAAATACATCAGGTTCCATTTCCAGAGTTCTTCAAACCACATCAAGGATATAGCACCCATTGTTCATTGATAAACCATTCAGTATAAAAAATTATGCCATTCTAAACAGGTGAAAACAACCCATCACTTTACGGTGATACATAGAAACAATATTATCAACGATAATTAATTGTGACATGAAAAAAACTTAAGGAATAATTTAAATCATAAAAAGGTTATTATTAAAAACTGATGTCTAAAACAGATTAACTGCTTTCTGGTAGATTACCAGACCTTAAACCATGAATAATAATCGTTGTACATAAATTAATATGATAAAGATACACAGAGAATTTATAAAAATATCAATATATAAAAACATAAATACTATGGAATATAATCAAAAATAAACTTGCTTTACTGTTGGGTAAATAAAACTGCAACATTTAATAGGTTTAGCAAGCCGTGTTATTCATTTAGTTCCATAATTCGGGACTGCTTACTGGTATATAAAATTAACAGTTGAAATAATAAAACTTAAAAAACAAAGTACATGTAACGAATGATAATGAAATGAAGATGCATAAAGTATTCAAGCTGAAAAGCAAAGGCAATGCAAGAAAGTTAGCATTTATCAATGTTTTGTTTAAGCATGATAATAAATTAAATATAAAGCTGCCACAAAAATATTATACTAAGCTAGGTATGTGGATCTTTTCTATAATTTGTGCTGCTTTAATAATAAAAAAAACATTCATGAGTGTTAATTAACTATTTTTATATGTATAATATTCAATGTGTCTAAACAAAACTGATGGATCTTTATTACCATGGAATCAGGAATATCAAAACATAAATACTTACATACCAAAAATCACAATCCACTATCAAAAATAGATGTACAATAATGACAATAGTACTGTCAAAATCGATACCACACGGTAGTAATTAATTAACAATTACCTTACCTAATTGTTTAAGCCGTGTTGTCAGGCAATATGACAAGAGATAATTAATAGCAAAAATACACAATCACTTCCAATTTTGACAATTGATTTCACATTAACACTGTCTTATACTTCATTGTTACCACATAACTGAATAATTCCTATGTTTAAAAATGACTTCTATTGCTTAACCTTCCAAATATGGGATTGTCCACAAGCACATATGAAAACAATAATAGTATTTACTATAAATGTGTGTGCAATTTCTAGTTAAAACGACACATTTGAGATAATGTGATGAATAAAGAAAGATGCAAGGATAGGGATAAGTAATTCCAAGTGGTTAATAAATATATATTTACCGTCATTCATGTCCAAAATAGTCTTGTGCAATTACATGCAAAAAAACAAGTTCGCTTATAACAGAATTTAACTTGTTTCTATGACGACCCATGACAAAACGCAATACGATTCCTGATTGGCTAGTTTCCCACGTGTTCTCATTCCTCAAGGACATTATATTTTCCCCATTTTATTTCATACTTTATACAAAGAATATAAAATGATTTAAATTGTAGTGAATTATAAAATAAAGTTTTACTGAATATATTTATGCGTGTACTTTATATAAAGATTCACACCTTCCTTTGTCTATAATTATTGAACACCTATTTGAATAGAACGAATAAAAAGCAAAATATTACATAATTTTAAATTCATATTTCAAAGTTTCCGAATAATTAAAACGAATGAAGCTGACAGTTAGATAGCATTAATTTGGACGGGAAAATGTGAATCCATATAAATAATGTATATTATTAGATATAAGAAACGCAAGGTAAATAAGTTTTAATTTTAGATTTTTTCTCATTTTCACTCTTTTCTGGCACAGGTGTTAAATAAACAAAGAAAAAGAAGAATTTTATCGAGTGTCAAGAGGCAAGATGAAAGATACTTTCAGATTGTTGGAACATCAACCACTTCACTAAATTCTGGATTCTTGGATTCGTTATACAATCAGAGTTCTTCGATGTATATATGATATGATAAATAAGTGTGTATGAGTTTTTCCATATCCCAGCTTTTCACGATAATTTAAAAAAATAAGCTGCTGCAGTTTTAGGATTTTGTCAAAATGTTTGACAATATGAGTGAATTGAGACAGTGCTGCAAAATGTAACGAGCTAAAAAAGAATAAATAGTTATTATTTAATCTATTTATAGCTATATTATGTACATATATTACATTATAATGGGAACTATCTAGTCTGCGATATAGCAACATTTCTCTGAACTGTCATCGGCGTATTAGAAGGGCTCGAAAAGGGTAAAATAAGTATAGTAACATATACGCGTTCGCGGCCAAGTAGCAACTTTTGAAATTCATAAATAATATTTTTTTACACAGTGAGCTACTGCATTAAATATATAAACCTAATAATAAAATATGAGACTTTTATCATTTAAACAATTTGGAGATGTAATTCATGTAAGTAAACATTTCATTCAGAAAACTAATAGTACAGGTGTCTTCGACTTACGAACGAGATATGTTCCTAAACTTTGGTCGCAAATAGAATTGTTCGTAATGCGAATTGCATACAAAACATCAACACTTAAATTGTAGTGGTTACATATCGACCTATAATTGGTAAAAGAGCGTAAGCGACACATTTGGTAAATTACGTTTTAAGGCAATAACTTTTCATAAGTGACAAAAATATTAGATTGTTATCTCATTCGCCTGAAATTTTAAGCGTTTGACTTGTTATCGTTTTATAGAGTCAAGCCAAACAACGTAACCGGCGTTATTTGGTATCGTAAGTAACAATATTATGTGCGAATTTGCTAGCGGCATCCCTTTTAAAACAAAAACTATTCACGGTAAGTTTGTTTAATGTAGAGTTTTATTTGAATATTAACAGCTTAACGACCGTGGACGCGTATTTGCGTCTTTGAAAAACAAAGGTTGCTGGCTGGCGGACACATATATGCGTATAGGCGAAGTATCTGGAAGCTAAGAAAATTAAATTTTGTAAAGATATCTCAATTTGCTTACAAATTATAGTGAGTTTAGTAAAATTACAATTTTTGCGAATTTTTCGCAAAATTTTATTTCGCCTGGTGAAATTTTATAAAAAAAAACGTGTGGTCGTTAAGCTGTTAATATAAAATAACCGTTATAGTGTGAGTGTATAGACATATTATAGTTTTGGGAGTTATGATTTGAATGTTTTATTATCAGGATTTTCTCTTTAATCCCATTGTATATTAAAAATTAGACCTTGCTGATCATTGTAAACATACACCGAGATTTGCTGAGACTATTGAACTAGTCTCATATTTCCCACCTATGCTGACCCATTTGCACATATGGACTTTCATCATCATTAAAATACGATTCAAAAGTCAATCAATTATGGTGGTCAAATACAAACAGAATTCCAAAAAATACCATTCCTAAAAATACAGATAAAATTATATATTCTAAGAAAAAAGCGGGAAAAAAATAACAAAGAGTTATATACTATTAATGGGGACATAGTAGTATACCTATATGCACCATTATAGCAACTGAGGTCTCTATTTTTATGTATAATGAAACATATTTTGTTATTTCAGAGGAGTCATCGAATAAGTTGTAATTATTGCACTTCTTCAAAGTTAAAAAATCTACAGGATGATTTTGTGGTGACAACATTTGAAAATGGTGTTAAAAATATAATTCTTTCACACGATAAAACTAGGTAAGGGTGTAATATAAACCTCTATCAAAATTATTTTTTATATTATGTAAAATTTGTCTTCTCAATATTAATATTGCATTGGTAAATATTTTTTACAATCCTGAAAATTTACTAATTGCCAAAATATTTATAAAAATAAGAGAAACTTATAATTCACATGAAATAGAGATATTATTAATATTAGATGAAAAAGTCACCATGTTTTATTTTTTTGTTTTTTTCTATTCGCAATTAAATTTCGTAGAGAACTGCATTGTTTTTTTTTTGCAGCATTTAGTAAATTTTTGGGTAGAAAGGGGGTAGCATTTTTTAAAGGATGTTTGATGTTTCATTTCTATTGGGTACCAAATTGCATTAAGATATTAAATTACAATAAAAAAATACGAAGAAGTATACAAACGTGATATTTGAAGAAGATTCTTTCAAGTCAAAATTAAAAGATCTACATACTAGTAATAATATAATTGTAGTAGAACTAACGAAAAGTTAAGTTTCTCATATTTATTGTTTATACAGAAATTCATTGTCATACGAAATGATGTCAGCTTTGATAAAAGCAATCACTGAAGATGCAAATAATCCTAATCTAAGGGCAGTCGTGCTTTCTTCAAACGGTCCAATATTCTCTGCCGGTCACAACTTGAAGGAATTGGTAATGTATAATAGATAAAGTGCTTGAATTTGATTTTACTTTCATTATCAAATTACCTTTCAATTAGATGATAGTGTTATATTTTCCCAAATAATATTCCAATGATTTTTTCTAAATTGTAATTCTACTTTTACTAAGAAAATCCAATTGAATAGTGGGAAATTATTTCCAAACGTAAGGAAAATAATCAAAACAAAATTTCAGGCAGCATCCACTGGAATCGATTATCATAAAAAAATATTTAACAAAGCGACCGAGTTGATGTCATCTATAATTGAAAATCCACTACCTGTTATAGCTAAGGTAAAAACATGTTTATTTTAAAAATTAACTAATTTCCTTGAAAAAATTTAGTAACGGTTGAAATAGTTTAACGCAAAGTTAACAAAGAAAACTCATCTATGTTTTTAATGTTGCGATAATGAAAATTGCTTATTTCAATGCATTATATAGCATTACCAAACGGACATTGGACGGATACAGTTTATTTATACATTATGTCAATAGTCAAATTTTTCTTATTTAAGAAAGAAACACTCGGGGGATAAAAAGTTTGACAATAATTCTTTGGTTTTGACATAGCATTGATAAAATTAATATCCTTCCTCACATAAGTTAATATTAAAAAAAACGTTATTGGTGAAAATGTACACTTTTTGTTGACACAAATTTGACAAAAATATTGATTTGCTTTTTAGTCAATATAAAATAAAAAAAACATTCAACATGAAAGAGCAAGAGTTAAATTATTTACAACATATCAAAGGGCAAACGCAACGTTGTTTTTCTTTGGCGTATTGCTCTAAAAAATTGTATTTTATTTTATATTCAAACGATATAATATAAACATTTGATACGCTCTAACTCAATAAGTGGCATAAATTAGGTTTGAGATGTGTTTAGAAAAATGATTATTTACTTAAACTTTTTTCATACTTTTGTATTGTCAGGTCAATGGGCTCGCAGCGGCAGCCGGTTGTCAATTAGTTGCCACTTGTGATATAGTTATATGCTCAAAAAAAAGTACATTCTCAACTCCGGGGTGAGTATAATTTTGTTGAAAAAAAATGTAAAGTATTTTAAAGTGTGCCGCACAAAGTTGGTCATTCATTATAAATTAATAGTTACTGCTTTTATTCTAAAATGAATGTAATTATAAGAATAATTGTTAGTAAAATTGTTTAATTAAATTTCAGTGCTAATTTTGGAATATTCTGTTCGACTCCTGGCATAGCCGTGGCTAGATGTGTACCAAAATCAAGAGCAATGCACATGCTGTTGACAGGTTTGTTTCAAAATGTTTTACACATCATTGTCACTATATGTAGTTATCCAATCAATACTTATGGTTAGTTAAAATCTGCATTGTCAAATATCTCATTGGCATTCATCAACCACAGCATTAAAAAGCATGTAAAAAGTATGCAATGAAAAAAAGACCGCAGAAAAAGCTTTCGACAGTATCCTGTCATATATTTTTAAAGATATAGAATTTTAAAATGAAATAAAACACAAAAATCATTCTACTGACCATGGTATTGCTTTATTGGAAAGATGATTTTATGCCATTAGTGATTAAATATGATTGCACCGCCGCTGGCTCGAAGAAAGCGTAATCTGGATGTCAAATTTTCGACCAATTTTAGAGCAGTTGGGGCCATATGTTAGTAATAAAGTGGCGAATGTTGACTTCCATGCAGTCTATCGTCTCTGGTTTATCAGCGTAGACTAGCGATTTCACATATCCCCACAGAAAATAATCCAAATGCGTTAAATCAAACGATCTTGGAGGCCAATTCACAGGCCTATTTTGCGAAATTATACACTCATCAAATGTTTTCTTCAGTAAATTGATTGTGGCACGCACTGTGTGGCATGTTGCGCCGTCTTGTTGAAACCACAACTCTTTCAAATTAATTCAGTGGTTTCCAACCTTTATGTTACTGCGCCTCCCTTTGAAGAAAAAAATATCTTCGCGCCTCCCCATCTTTTATTTCATATAGTAATAAAGACACTTTATAAAGGTTAAATAAATATTTTGGACAGTTCGCGCCTCCCTTTGCAATAGCCCACGCCTCCCAGGTTGGAAATCGCTGAATTAATTCCATTCAATTGGGGTTCAAAAATATCAGTAATTATGGACCTATAGCGTTTTCCATTGACTAACGTTCTGGCCTATATTCCAATAATTCCACCAGCCCATAAAGCACACCAAACAGTGACTTTTTGTGGCTTTAATGGCGTATCAACAAAAAATGAGCCTCATCGCTGAACAAAATTTTGTAGTGAAAATGAGGATCGAAATCAATCTTGTTTTTGGCAATGGTCAAACAGCTTCAATTCTTGAAATGGCAGTCCATACTGAGCACAAATCAACTATTGCTGAAGAGGGTTGCTAATTCGAAAAACAGTGTTTTTGTTTTTATATTTTTATTTGCGTTAATTAAGTCAATTTTTACACATTGTTTTTTTTTATCATTTTCATCCTTCCATAAATATTTTTTCAATCTACTGTTTCTAAAATAAAATGAGTACATAAAAAATTTAGAATGTACAGTTCACAAACAACTGGCCAGCACGTAGCAATCCTAGAGTAAATAATATACAGGGAATACTATTCATTATCATTAAAATTAAATTTGAATAATTCTCAGGTTCTATATTTCATAAGCTCATCGCTAACACAAGGTCACTGTTGGGATGACACAAAAACTTAAAATGTTTTTTTTTAAATCCCTACAGGTAATACCCTAACTTCTGAAGAAGCATATGATTCAGGTTTAGTTACAAAAGTGGTAGCTGAAGATCAACTTGACGCTGAAGTCACGAAAGTATGTGAAGCCATCATGATTAAAAGTCGTTCAGTTATAACACTTGGAAAAAACTTCTTTTACAAGCAAATTTCAGTCGATATAAATACAGCTTATAAGCTGGGAGAGGAAACAATGGTTCGTAATATTAATATGACCGATGGGCAAGAGGGAATAACTAGTTTTTCTCAAAAAAGAAAACCTAAATGGACTCACGGAAGCACATAAAAATAATGTTCGCTGATAACCTATTAAAGTAAATTGTTATTCCATATTTAACTTTTTTTATATAAACTTCATGTTATTAATTAAGACGAGTTTTCTCAAAAATATATTTTTTAATATTGTTAAATGTGTGTAACAGAATGAGGGTATATGTCTAAAATATAAAGCATTTTCCGATTTATTGTATTTAATATAAAACAGGTCTGTTTGTAAATCGCACAACCTTACATCGATAATAAACGCCTGCCTTAATGTCCACCACTTTCCGACCGCCTGGAAAGCAGCGGATGTCATACTTATACCGAAACCAGGTAAATCACCGGCGATCCCCGAAAACCATAGACCCATAAGCTTGCTCCCGTCGATGGGTAAGCTTCTGGAACGCGTAATTAAATCTCGATTGGAGGAATTTGCTCTGGAAAAAAAGCTCATACCGGATGAGCAACACGGCTTCAGAAGCAAACATTCCACCAACCATCAACTGCTTAGAGTAGTGGAATTCATCACGGAAAGTTTTAACCGCCGATGTTTCACTACCGGCCTGTTCCTAGATATAGCCAAAGCCTTTGATAAGGTTTGGTACGAAGTTATGATAGTTAAACTTTCCGAGGCCGGCCTCGAAAATCCGATGCTTGGACTAATAAATTCATTCATTTCAAACAGAACGTTCCACGTAAAATTCAATGGCGTAAAATCGACGACGCGCACGCCAACAGCAGGTGTACCACAGGGATCCGCCTTATCGCCCTTATTGTACAACCTTTACACTCACGATATTCCGTTACCAGACTACATACCCGGAAGCAACGAAACAATCATTGCACAATATGCCGACGACACAGCCATCCTAGCCAGATCGCTAAACAGGAACAGAGCCACCGCGCTTGTACAAAAAGCAAGCACGGACATATCCACCTGGTGCTCCGACTGGAGGATCCAAATCCACCCGGAGAAAAGCACTGCGATAACTTTCAGTCGTAGACCTAACAGACACAATAAGGACATTAAAGGCATCCGGATGCATAACACCCACATTCCGTGGGCCCACACGGTTAAATACCTTGGGCTCACGCTAGACTCACGATTAACCTTCTGCAAACATATTGCTGAGAAAAAACGCCAGGTGTCGCAAATCACTGGTCGACTCTATCCGATGATTGGCCACAAGAGTAAACTTGCCGTAAAAAGCAAATTACCATTGTACACCGCGATTACAAGACCGATCATGACCTATGCGTGCCAAGTATGGGCACACGCGGGCACGAATCGTATACGGACACTACAGACAATACAAAACAAAGCACTTGGCATGGTCACGGGAGCACCCTGGTTCGTACGAAGTTCCACGTTACACAAAGACATGAACCTAGACCCGATCCTTGATCACGTCATAAAACTGTCGAAGAAGTTCTATAGTGACATGGCGGATCATCCTAACCAATCTATCAAAAATTTACTTAACGACTACATTGATTACCCTCACACAAACATAGCGCGACCGCGGAGAGTCCTCCTACTGAAACCTCCTTAGCCCCCCCCCGATCCCCCACATTCACATGTTTGGTTATCAACATCTGCTAAAACCCCGATCTCCAAAACCTGAACGACTGCCGCAGACACTGTAGGTTTGACCTCCTCTCGAGGATAAATAACAAAAAAAAAAGAGGGAAAAAAGATTAAAAAAATAATAATTATATAAAAAAAAAACAGATCAAAAAAAATATATATTAACTGATCAGATAAGCACAACACCAATTAATTGCAGCTCGAGGTTACTGAATCAACCACTAGTGTCACATATAATGCCTACGAATGAGAACTAATACCACCACAAAAACAAAACAAAAACCAAAGACCACGCACCCGCCTACGCCCAGGTAAATCCAGGATGCTACGCGGGAAAAGCAACATCAAAATATACCAGATGAAAGGGAAATTGGAGCTCGGCTCCACCAGCCCTATAATTTGATGTATAGATATCAATCAATCGCACAACTTCAGCTGAAGATCCTAGCTTACATTTGTAATATTGAGAGTCAAAGGTTGACTACAAATGAAAATATCTTCCTCAATATTTCTAAAATTGATAAATCGTTTCTCAAAATCTGTGATGATATCTTCAATATACTGAAGCTGATATTCCCTCAAAATCCTTCATTTTTTCCAAAGGTGCTGCGGGCCGCACAAAACTGGGCCTCGGTTTGGACAACCATGATATAATTATATTTTTAAGAAAAGCTACATGTGTGCCTCTTCTCGTTTAAGAAATGCTATACTTTCCACTAAAAAGGAGGCATGGAAAAACTTTGTGCGAGAAGCAAGTTCAACCGATCCTTGGGGTACTGTTTACCAGTGGCGGTTCTAGGTACTGGGCTAGGTGGGCTAAGCCCGACCTGCATTTTTCACCCAAAACTTTAGATGGCTGAATAAAAATGAACAGCAATTCGGCCGCTGAACAAAATAAATACATTTATAAGCGTAACTAACCTTTCTCAAATAAATACAATATCTTTGTTTTAATTTTCCTCTGTCAATATAAAACAATTTTACGTCTACCTACAATCATATTCCCGATTGTGTTTTGTATTACAATTTTAAATTGAGCCGGCACAATAACCCTATAAATACTTCACAGGGAAAAGGCAACGTCACTCTGGCAACACCACTCAGGGGCTATTAGATGTTTAGACCGTAACCACAGACAATATTTCTTTACACTGGGGCGCAATCAAGCACGATTAGATTTTTTTTGTATTTGTATGTACGGAAACGTCATCAAACTCAAAGGATTGTGTTTCAATCTGTCAAGCTTCTGTTGATCGTTGGGGGCTAAACACAATCTGCCCATTACGCATACTTATGCATTGAAACACAAAACCAATATCGTTGTATTGTATGAAAGTGACAGGTATTGACTTTCAGTGTGACAGTTCTGTATTGCTTTTAGTAGGTACTTGTTATTTCACTTTGAAAGAGACGAATTTAAGGATTCCGTGTTATTATTCTATTATTTCTTAGTTACATTAGCATTGATTTTATTATATAATAATTTATGCATTGCAGTAGTATCGTAGTATTTGTTAATTTGCTTGTAGATTAATGTATAAGGTGAAGTAGAAATATGCTTTTCTCTAGCCCACCCAAGATTTTAGGTCAGGAACTGCCACTGCTGTTTACCAATCAATCTCGAACAAGAGAACTTCAAGAGTCCTACGTGGAATATTTAATTCAGGGAAGTTTACTATGACCGGCAAAAGCACTGCTAAAGCTTCCTTGGATTCCCTTATACCTGCAGATGATCCAGATTCTGACTCAACAGAATACGCTAGAATTTGGAAATACGCATTTGATTTACCCAACCCAATAGAAGATGATTCGCCACCAGTTACTAGAGAAGAGTTGAACCAGATCTTTAAAAATTTTACTGTTACTAAATCACCAGGATTGATGCCGAATTGTGCAAAAGAGCATGGGATATCAGACAACATGAGTTCACATACCTTTACCAAAGTTGCTTAAGACAAAGTATTTTTCCTGATTGCTGGAAGTCTGGTATTCTGATCATCATTCCTAAGCACTGTGAAAAACCACCAACCGACCCAAAAGCCTACCATCCCTTAACCTTACTCCCAATCCTTGGTAAAGTTCTCGAAAAGGTTATATTTACTCGTCTTAATATGCACATTTCTTCAAACAAACCAATATCGTCAGTCTGGATTTAGGTCAAAGATCTCTGTAGATGATGCTATCAATCATTTACTCGGTGTGGTATCGTCCTCGTCTTTTAAATATATCTTGGCTATTTCCCTTGACATATCAGGAGCATTTGACAATGCATGGGGGCCAATGATTTTAACTAAACTGAAACTGAGAAAGATTCCATCTGATCTATTTAAAATTATTGTAAGCTATTTTTTATCGAAAATTATTTAATCCAAAGAAATATCACACGAGGTTGTCCTCAAGGATCGATTCTTGGACCACTTCTTTGGAATATTTTATTCGATGATTTGTTAGACCTCCCTCTCCCTCAAAATACGCACATACAAGCATACGCTGATGATGCAATAATGCTTATTCAAGGTAATAGTAGAAGCATTCTCGAACAGCTATCAACTAACTGTTTAAAGCAAGTTGCTGCATGGGGAGACTACAATAAATTACAATTTGCATCCCATAAAACATGTAGTATAATGCTTAAAGGTAAACTGACGCGAAAACCGATAGTCAAGTTTAATACAATCACAGTTCCAGTCCAGAGAACCTTGAGAAACCTCGGTGTGATATTAGATGACAAAATATCTTTCTTGGACCACGTGGAAACTGCTATAGCTAGTTATAAGACAAGCTTCGAAAAGGCTGCATGTATGGCTAGGGTAAGTTGGGGGTTAACATTCCCTACGTCTTGGCTTTATTACAAGTCCATATTCCTCAGTATTGCGTGTCATGCTGCAAGTTGTTGGGCATATAGGTGTACCCAACAACAGGAAATATGTCAAATACTTCTTCGGGGATAACGGTTTCCCCTTCTTGCTATTTCCAAAGCTTACCAAACTTGCTCAACAGGATGTCTTCCTGTCATGTTGGGACTTACTCCATTGAATCTAGAGGCCCAAAGACGAGTTGCAATTCATCACCTTTTGCACGGGAAACCAGCGCAAATTAGTCTCACAACTCTTCACCCGTTAGATTCACAAGATTTTTTAAAAGTTAAAGTGAAAAAACTCTGCTCACTAACCGTTTTAACTACTTGGCAAAGTCGATGGTCAAAGTCCCTTCGTGGTAGAATTACCTATTTATTTTTCCCAGATATTGTTTTTCGTCAGAATGCAACCTGGCTCTCTCCTGATCACTGGACTGACTCACAATTTATCAACGGACACGGTGCTTTTAATGCCAAGCTACATAAATTTAAAATCAAACTTAACCCACACTGCCCTTGTGGTAACAGTAATCAAGATTCAGAGCATATTCTCTGGAATTGTCCGATTATGTCCGTAGAAAGAGGTATATTGTTTTTGTTATGTAGAGATAACCGTGATGGTCCTATCGGGCATCTAAATCTAGTTTTGTCTCCAGAAAATTTCTGTCACTTCAAGAAATTTGCTCCTTCTTTTGGAGAAAAAGTTTACCTTCCCTGGTCCTAACCACTCAATCCTTAATCATATCTGTTTCAAAATTAAAAGTTGTTTTATTAGTGCCATTAACTATCATTCTTGCTTATTATTATTATTTTATTTTTTTTACGTATAGTTATACCAATTCTATGTATTTAATTAACCTTTATAAATATCTTTATATTTTTAATTAATAATTATTGTTGCCTATCAAATTGTATCTAAAAAAATGTATCTTAACTGCATCATTGAGGAGATATCGTCTTCAGTGTGATGCAGAAAGAAAAACAAGTTTATCGAAAAAAAAAAAAAAAAAATGTTTATTAAATGAACTGAAAATATAAAATGTGTTATTATTTGTTTTTATTATTATACAAACATATCACTTTACTAAAGATTCATGTTAGCACACCTCCACGGACATTATGATATAATTTATATACTGGAAATTTCCAACCTGTGGACTGTCAGAGATTAAATATGGTGGCACACGGGATAAGTTTTGCTACCAACAAAATTTTAAAATCAATTAAAGGCTTGTAGATACAATAGGAGAGTTTTTATGTTTTTCTCATATTTTAAATGTATTTTAGCCATATCAGTGAGTGACTTTAATATGTTTGCGGCATTTAATATGCACAAAAAAATATATTAAAGCAATATGACACATTTAAATTTTGACAGTGATTACTCTCACTGGTGGATTAAGTACGCGAGAGGCGCAATAAAATTTGGAGGCCATGTTTTTCGGTAACATAAAATTTCATGTAAAAGATCAAAAATATATTAAAATCTAAACAAAAAGTATATGCATAAGTTATTTTTAAGGCCACTAAAATTCAGAGGCCCCAAGCGCGTGTTGACATACAAATTTGGGTTAATAAATATAAAACCTCAATGTCAAAAAATGATAAACTCAATACTTATATAATGTAAGTATATTTGATATTTATATTTTTTTTCTGTTCAGATTTTACTAGGTAATAGGTATTTTGTGATAATTATTTAAAAATCATATGGGCTTTTTGGATTATATCTATTCATGAGGATTTTTGTCAAAAGGTACTCATATAATTTATTCAATTAACATCGCAGAAGGTCGACAAATTATAAATTTAAAATAAAAAAAAGCAGTAGAAATAATGGCAAGGAAATCAACTGAGTAAGCTCCGACGAACTCTACTTTGCCCGCATCACCAAATTTAGCGAACATGCCCTGTACGCGGCTACTTTTTTGCGGATTTTATTATTGCGTTTTCGACTTTAAATATAGGTTGTAATATTTTTTAACTAATCAAATATGTTAACACTTAATAGGCGGGACACGTCAAAAGACGTGTCACGCGCACTGAGGGCATGTTCGCTAGGACATGCATAGCGGTCATACGCGGTGACAAGGTTAATAACACAAATCACATGAAACCAAAACTGAATAACTGACAAAAACATTTTTTTAAACTACGTAGATGAGCATAGAATTCGAATTTCTGTATTTTTATATTATGTAGGTATTCCTTGAATGATGGAAAATAATGAAAAAATGATAATTATATTCTTTTGGCTTTGAATGATTTATATGTACTAAGTAATGTAATTTAAAAAAATATTTTGAAAAATAACAAGGGTGCCATTTTAAACTCTGCCTAGGGGCAGCACAACCTAGGAATTCCACTGTACTATTGGTATTGATTCCAGAAAAAGAATCAAATTTAAATGATATTTGAAACAAAAAGTAAAATAAATCACATGTATAGGGTACGTGTAGAATCCATATGGGAATAACGAACATGAACAATATTACTAAACTAATAGTCGAATTGACAGCACATAAATGACACTGAAGATACATACTACACATAATTTGTATTTATTAACATGGTAACTTAGCTATTCAATTTATTCATCTGATGTAGGTACAATATTATAACATAAATTGCACACCAATCATATCTTACCCATGATACATATTAAAATCTGTTGTTTTCTATGAACAAATCAATCAAAAACAATACTGATACCATTCCTAATCAGAGTACCTACGAAACAAATATTTAGTTCAACTAGATTTATATTTCTTCAAATGATGACCAGTACTATGTTGCCACTTTTATGTTTATAGTTCTGAACACAACTTGGTGGTATGATAGAATAAGGCTTGAAGGTAATAATTAAATAATAGTCCATGAGTATGCTCGATAAGCATTTAAACATCAATGTAGACGGATTTTGTATTATTATTTCTCGAAGTAATTAATCTGTTTTTTTCTGCAACTTTATTCAATAGCCAGTCCAATCCTTCATGGAGTCCTTGGCCTGTCACTGCACATGCTGGTTGGATAAGCCACTGTAAAAAATATTATTAAAATAAAATATTTAAGTTTTTATTATAGACAATCGAGCATTCTTTTTGTTTTAATTTTTTCGACATTAGTTTTAACGAGACCTTGGAAAATAGGAAATGTAAAGAAAGCCCAGTGTGAAATAAACGTTTGTATTGTTCATGTAGTAAAAGGATACAAACAAATAGATCTTTACCTTACGGCTGCCAAATAAGTCAGGATTTAACATATTTTGTAGTTCTTTGACATTCATAGCGTTTGCTAAATCTTGTTTATTAGCAATGATTAAAATTATTGCTTCAAACTGTAGATCCTGTTTCAACTAAAACGTTAAGAACATTACCTATTATCATTTTCAGAATAGAGCTGGCTTAGATACATTTTATAGTATACTATTTTTCAAATTGGAGTATATATTTTTTTAATTTTAAATTTAATTATATAATTTAATAATATTAGATGTAGTTGCACTAACCACATCTGAAAGATATCTCTCTGCTTCTTTAAAGCTATGGCGATTGGTGGAGTCAATGATGAATATTATTCCTTGAGAATCATGATAATAATGTTGCCAAAAAGTTCTAATTTTATCTCCACCGCCTATGTCCCAAATTGTAACACTAATATTTTTATAGTAAAAATTTTCTACACTAAAACCTACTGTCGGAATTATTGACTGTGAAAATTTTCCATGCTTTATTCTGTGCAATATAGACGTTTTACCAACTCCATAAAGCCCCACTATATAGAAAAGGAAAAAAAACATTTATTATGATCAATTTTGACAATAAATTTAGGTTATCTCTGTAATTGATTATTATTTCATTTGGCGAAATTTATAAGCCAAACCAAAAACAAACTTATATTCTCACCCATAATAAGGCGCAGCTCTTGTCTAAAAAAAAAACTCCTGAACATACTAGTTATTAGGCCCATTCTAAAATAAAGGATGAAACACAAAGCAGCATGAAATGTCTAATACTTTAATTTGACAGAAATACATAATCATGATGTCAACACAGCTGGATCACCGAAATTATACAAATTACAAAATATGTGCATAACAGTGTGATTCATTTTTAAATTACAAAAGAAGAACGTTGGGTGTAATAAGAGGTTTGTTCATTTTCAATGTCATGTTTAACAATGGGACAATAACTAGATATTTTGAATAGGTGTGCTGTGCATAAAATAAAAATACCTGGCTTTTTTTATTTTTATTATTTGAACATGACAACAATTTTTCTATTTCCAAATAGAAATAGAAAAATTGATCAAATGATCAAAAAATAAAATCTTAGCAATATCTTGACCTTGCTTGCGGAATTAAATATGTATATTCTCACAGATTTTGTCACTAATGACCTGGGTTTCGCCTTTCGGCCTGAAGAGGTGTTCAAGTGCACGGATGAACTGACGCTTAGTAAATGAATGTTTCGTGTTTATATAATAAATAAATGTATCACTGAGTCTAAAGCCATTGCTGGCGAAAAGGATAAGCTCATGGGAATGCCCAAAGATTTGAGTAGTGAGTGGTTTTAAGAATTATATTTATTTGTTTGTCGGCAAAGGTTTTATGATTATATTTATATAGGGTATAGAAGTGGAGATCCCGGTAGGTTTAATATTTCATTTAAAATCGGAAGGCTATGCAGCTGTGCCCTATTTATTTCTAAACTTTCCTGGAAAAAGAGCTTATGACTGTCCGTATTTGGATGTAACATTTTTATCCCTTGTTTCTGATTGAACATGTGCCCTTCCGAAATTAAGTGATTAGCAAAAGTAGACGTGTCCTTTTTCAGTCTAAAGGCTGCCATATGTTCTAATACTCTGATGTTTAATGTCCTTTCTGTTTTGCCGATATAAAATTTTGTACAACAAAAGCATTGTAATCTATAAATTCCAGATTTATTTAAGTAATGTATTTTATCTTTATTGTTAACTAATAATTTGCCTAAAGAGTTTTTACAGTAAAAAGCTGGTCTAACACCATCGGCTAGCTGTTTTTTAATTTTAAGACTTGTATTTCCTAAATAAATGATTCTACGCCAATACCTAGTATGATCTATGTCCTTTGGTACTATACCTTTAAATAACATTTTTTCTGCAAGTTTAGTTTTTTTTTTTGATATAAGATTGTTTATAAGAGACATATCGTATCCATTGTTGATGGCGATTTGTTTGATGATTTTCAATTCGATATTAAAGTTTATTTTTATTCGATATTCTAGAATTTATAGATTACAATGCTCTTGTTGTACAAAATTTTATATCGGCAAAACAGAAAGGACAGAAATATTCTGTAGTTATTTAAGTCGTAAGAAGTTTCGTTAGTTACTTCATTTTGATGTAAACCATATTATATAAAACCCAGTCAACCCAAAAAATGTTTTTTTTTACTTCTATAACAATTTTTCCAGTTTGCTGAAGATACCCGAGCCAAGAATTTGATACAATCTTTTTCAGAGATATTTTTTCTATCCCAAAAACCAGTAAATCTATGGAAAAAACATCCAGGTGGGTTGGATGCTTTCAGCTTTTTTCGCATTTTAATTATTTTCATACAAAAAATATTGTAGAAGAAATCTAAGCGATAAAGACTTTGGTGACATTGATTGTTAAGTACAATGGGTCAACAACTGTACACTTCAGATGATATACTAAAGAGAGAGTGATTAGGTACCAAATGTTGGAAAAACATATTGTTGATAGAAAAATCAAAACAACCTCAATTTATTATTCCGTCACAAATGATAGTCATATTACCCACAGATAATTTACTATTGCTATATGTATATCACACATAAATGTAATCGGATTATTTATTATAATGATTCAATAAATTATGTGATCTGTTTTTTTTTTAAAACTTCATTGGAGAGCCAGTCCAGTCCTTCATAAAGCCCTTCTCCTGTGACTGCGCTTGCCAGTTGAATATGCCACTGTTAAAATTAATGATAAACACTTAAATAGTTGAAATGCATTAACTAAAATTTTCAATAAGTAAATTGTTGCAGTAATTCAATAACAACAGTGATTTTCCTTTACTTGGTGTCTTACATTTTTTTTCTAGATACTAATACCAGGTCTCTCATCCTCTCTGTCTGCGTGGTGTTGATGATGTGGCTTTGTTAGATATGTATAATATTTCTCTACAGACTCAAACTTCTCATGTATATATTTAAGTTATTTTTTATAATTTTCTATTTCTATTCAGTGAAAAGTATTATCCTTCGTATATTGTCAAAAAATCATATAATTTTTTTTAAATTGAGAAATGATGTTAAGATTTCAGAAAGCTACCACTAATAACTTGGTTACCTCTGCTATGAGATATTTTAGTTTGCGGGTTTTGTTAAGATGTGTTTGTTGATAACGTTTTATTTCAAAAAAATATACAATATTCTCAATAGCGATAAACCTTTTAGCACTTACACAAGACTATTTTAAAGGAACTTTTTGTTGAATTGATTGTAGCTTTATTAGGAGAAATAAAGTTATAAACTTACTGCGCGAATGCCAAATATATTGGGATTTAATATATTTCTTATTTCTTCCACACTCATAGCATTTGATAAATCTTGTTTGTTTGCAATAATCAAAATTATTGCATCACGTAGTGGATCCTTTACTAACTAAAAATATATGATACATGTAAAAGAAAATATTTTATAAGGGTACATGTACGACTACAAAACTTTTTAAGAATAATCATTTATAATTAAATTGGTATTCATGAACTTGTGTATAATTTTATTTATACGTAAACCGTTTGTTTGCGATTAGCCGACTTTACACACAGGTGTTTTCATGGGAGATGGGTAGTGTGTATGCTATAAAATGAGAATGAACTTTTAACACACCTTGTTTACATTTTTTTTTTCTTCATCACACGTGATAACTCCTGTGTGTAAAGGTAACTATTGTTTGCAGGCATTTTTCAAAATTCAGGCTAAAATGTGAATAACTTTATCACATTTACATTTTTATAAAATGGCTATAAGTTCTGAACTATTAGCTAGCTTTAAAAGCATAAATAGTTAAATAAAAAAAAGTTTTCTTCCTTACTCATAATACAATGAATTTTAGGTTTACTTTTACAATAAAGTCTTTGGAAAATATCGTTTAATAAATACATTTTTAAATACGAGAAGGACCACAGTGCAACATGCTATCTCTTTGCCTCTTTGATTCTGACTCACACAAAAATCATGCAGATACTCCTACTAAGAATACTACACACATATTGCAACACTATTTGTTCTCAAACTTTATACATGAATTAATTATAGAACTGGAACCTACACTTATGTCAGTAAAATACTCAGTCAACAGTTTCTGTAATATAGGACAGTTTTGTCGAAATGATACATTTGAGAAGAGCTACTGTTTATTTAATGAGGTATTACAGTTATGAAAAAATAAAAACCCTATAATACAGCGATTTCCAATCTGGGAGGCGCGAACAGTCAGAAATATTTATTTACTCTTTAAAATGTGTCCTTATTACTATATGAAATAAAGGATGGGGAGCAACATTCTCTCTAATTTTTCTATTGTGTGTGCGGACCATCAACTTCTGTGAGTAGTAAATTTTCCGCAAAACAATAAATGTTCACAAATATGTAGGAATATACTCACTGATGCTATTTGTGGAAGATTTGGTGAGTATAGTAAAAGTATTGAACCAAAATTAAATTTGGTAAAACAACAATTTGGAGGCGCAGTAACATAAAGGTTGGAAACCACTGCTATAATATATATTTTTGTAGTGGCTTTATTATGCACTAAGTCAAAATAGTATACATGCTATATTGAATGGATAACATTCACAAAAATCTTTTTTTTCCAAAGTTATATGTGTGCTTAATTAAATGAGTAAGAAAAGAGGATGTAGCTTATTATGTCAATTTGTTTTATTAAAAATTTGTCATTTTGGAGACATTTACACCATGCGTTATATATTTTTAGACTGCTAGATAATCATTATTAGTTTTTGTGGTTAATCACTTTTTCACAAGACTAGACAAGTTTGTCTACAATAAAAATAATAAAACATTTTTAGTTCTTTTTTCACATAACCGGTTTCGCTCATTGCGAGCATTATCAACTGATAAGAAAAATATATAAACAGTGCTATTTATACAAATTTAAATTGAAATAAAAGGTGTAACTAAAAATGTTTTATTATAATGCCACTTCACCAAGTATTGACAGTGAACACCTTAAAAGTGAAGTTTGTCTACGTCGGCATTTTTTCAGTTCAACAGTTTTTATGGTACAGTTTGGAGAAAAAATAGATTTCATGAAAATTTCTACCTCTGCTGGTTCCAGTATTAAATTTTCAGTGACGGATTTTTTTTTCTACCTTCTACCAAAGTTTTTTCTTTTTACAATTTCCTTTTGTAATTTTATTAATCTCACATTTATAATCTTTTGTTTTCAATTTTATACCACATAACTTAATTTTACCATATTTTTTTGGTACTCTTCAAAATCTTCACAACAGATCTTATACTATATTTTTTTAATATTTTCCAATAATTTCTCTTAGATAGATTTTTTGGTGTCAATATGCAGTTCACAGCCCGAAGATTACGAAACGGCACATAAAGTTTTTGAAAAAAGACGTGTATCAGATTGGAAAACCCGTCAATTATCGTACATCTGCTTGAAACATATAATTACTAAGTACCCGGTTCGACAAAATATATTTTTAACAGCTTAACGACCGCACGTTTTTTTTTTATAAAATTTCACCTGGCGAAATAAAATTTTGCGAAAAATTGTAATTTTACTAAATTCACTATAATTTGTAAGCAAATTGAGATATCTTTACAAAATTTAATTTTTTTAGGTTCCAGATACTTCGCCTATACACATATATGTGTCCGCCGGCCAGCAACCTTTGTTTTTCAAAGACGCAAATACGCGTCCATGGTCGTTAAGTTGTTAATTGTGAAATTTCTAATTTTGGCCCTTGAAAATTGTATTTTTTTCATTAAATTTATGTATGATCAATAGATTCAAAAATAGTTTAAAGAGTTATAAAGTTAATTGTGGGAAAACTATCTGGTTGAGTCCTGGAGTCACCAACCATTAAATGTTACAAATTATGACTACATATTCTCCGAAAGGTTAAATAGAACACTGGACATTCAACATGAGATTCCCTGAATGTAACATTTGAGATGAGCTTTGGAAATTTGGAAAAAAATTGTCTAGGAGGATTTCTATTTTATATTTAGCGTTGACAGTATCATGTTTTTATTTACAAGCAATAATAATAAAGTAAGTAGACTGTTTCGAAAACTATTTCATTTTATATTTATTCAGGATTATGTTTGCATAAATAAATAATTTTGATTGCTCGTTTTGGAAAGCTTTTTACGGTTCACTGGACTCAATTATTGACATTAGAATTGTGCCCACTGAACAGATTGCAGAATTTGAATCAACTTAAAAAATATTTTTGGCTAGACATTCCCTCCACATTGAGAATGACTGAATTATCAGAAGAATACTGATTATTAAAATGAATACATTATCTATGATAGATATAAGTGTAATGATAAGGATTAAATCGAGTATCTGTTTCTACCAATTAAACACAATACAGTTATGATAAATTAATACTAGAACAACCACGGTAAAGTGGCAAATGTTGGTCGGTTAGCCCATGGATAGTCTATGGAGACTGCGAGATGATAATTATTGCATTAATATGCAATAATTATCATCTCGCATGTTAATACATTACAAATATTCAGTGTTCCGAGTGAGTCTTTGACACACAATTCTGCTAACTATACTTCGTTTCTGTCTCAGAAGTGTCATCCATGTCAAATGTAAAAATTTGCACAGCGAAACCTAGCCAGTCTGGGTGGAGTCAAATGTGGCTCCAGCTGTGAACAGTAAGCTCTATCAGGAGTCATTTAATAGCATGAAGTGCAATTTTTTTATTTGTTGAAAAAAAAATTAAAACCTACACACTGTTTTCTTGTATATTTTTTTTATTGAAAAGAAAAATAATTTATACTACTTTTATGAATAACACATTATTACGACTAACTATTTTATAGAATATTGAGGCATAACATTTCTTACACTTATTTAGACTGGATTTGCACTCTGCACTGAAATAACAAAGACTTTTATGTTTTTAACTATAAATAAATCTTTATTGAAATTAAATACATCAAAGTGATATTTTCTCATGTGGCACAAATCACCAGCGAAGAGAAACATCCTTAAAACTAACTCAAGCTTTTCACAAATTATTATTAACACCTAAGATATCAGATTAAAAATGAACAAAACAATATCTTTCTAGAAATATTAATTACAGAATTATATAATTAACGGGAGGTCTATAATAACATTTCAACCACATAAACAAAATAAACATTAATAGATGGAAAAAAAAGAAATGAGTTTTATTTTCTGGTACTTATTCAAAACCGTGGTTGCATTTTGATATTATATACTTTTGGTGAAAAAATCTCGCTTACTTGTAAAAAATTACAATATCAAATTTAGTAAGATAAAAAAAATATTAATTTATATACAAGTTGAAGACCTAATACACAAATTAGCCAATATATGTTAATATTTCATTAGCTCCAAAAAGAGTCCATTTTATATTGTTGCATTATACCAGGACATGTAGCGAATATGAATTGCTAAGCATAAGTTTTGTTTTTGGGTTGATATGTTATTACAGACCCTGTAATGAGATGGAATTTATTTTAGTAATAATTGTATATGATTTTAGATAATTATCTTCATAAAAAAGTATTACAACATGAAAATTTTTCACAAATATACAAAATAAAGAGTTCAGATATTTTGATAATGTTTCTTCAGTTCAGTTGAAAGCATCATTGCGGAATGATACGATTAATAACTCTTAACATCAAAATCACAGTAAGATGCTTCAGAAAATTACGAGTTCTTTTTTGAATTGGAATATAGTGCTCACAATTCAACACGATAACGTTGGACAGTGCTGGTGTTTAAACTTTGGCAAAATACTGTGTTGAATATGTGCGCAGGGAGTCACATTTTGAATGTAGTGTTTCTCACTTTTTGGCCAATTCATTGGAGAGCCAGTCCAAACCTTCGTAGAGTCCCTGGCCTTGAGTTGCACAGGTGGACTGAATATACCACTGTAAAAAAAAGAATACATGATTAATCAGAGAAAAAAAATGGTTAAATACAACATTTATAAGACTGTTCAAAATAAACTTCCAAAGATTCACTGGGTTGGGTGATTCATTCTTTTGAAGAATACTGTGGACACAATAGGTGTACATCTTTTTTTAAATAATTAACCACTTGCCGGTCCAATTGATTTAAGCAAATATTCCAAAAAGGATTACATATTTTTTATTATTCTAGAACACCAAACACATGTGTTATATTAGGTAAAGCGAAAAGTAATCGCCGTGATTTTAGTGCGCGTTTTGAAATAAGTTTGTGCTTAGTTTCCGTCGAGTAATTACGTCAATATTGTTATTATTTTGAAGCTCCTTTTATCTAGTTTTGGTTTCAATACATTTTTTTTTATTTACACCCATAGAAAAAATGTCACGGCCGAAGATCGAAGAGATGCAGTTGCGATGTGTTTTATTGTTTTTATTCGACAAGGGGTTGCAACCCAAAGAAAGCATTTGTGAAACCTATGGTGACATTCTGAAGATTTGCAAGTGTCGATTGAGGCTTAAAAAAATTGGAAAATTTTGACAGAAATTTGGAAAATAAACCAAAATTGGGAAGACCTCAAAAAATCGATGACGAAGTGTTAAAATCGTTAGTGGAATCTGATCCTCAAAAAACTATTAAAGAATTATTGCAGGATATCGGTTGACCATGGTCAACCGTAAAAGATTATTTAAAACAGTTGGGAAAGAAGCATAGACAAGGAATTTGGGTGCCTCATGATTTGTCGCATTCGGCCTTTGATCAGAGCGTGATCATTTGTTCTTCATTGTTGAGCAGGTATAAAACCGATCCATTTCTAAGAAGGATAGTTACTGGAGATGAGAAATAGATCCTTTATAACGCTCCTAAAAAAAGCAATGGCTTTCTCTGGGGGAAGTACCGGTTTCAACCCCTCACACAAGTACGACATTAGAAAAAATGCTTTTGTGTGTCTGGTGGGATATTTCCGGGGTGATTTATTATGAACTACTAAAATCTGGTAAAACAATCACAACAGAGGTTTATTGTGCGCAATTGGACAGATTGAATGCAAAGTTAATAAAAAAAAGATCAATTTTTTCTTTGTACTAAAAACACGGCGATTACTTTTCGCTTTACCTAATATTTATAAAACATCCATATTTAGTGAAAGAATTCATTTTTTTTTTAATGAAATTTGCCTGAGTTTTCTTGAGGGGTCCGTTTTGACGACTTTCAAAACCCAAGTATACCCGGGCGTGACTGGGAAGAGGTTAATATACAAATTATACACTGAGTAACTTGATATAGATAAAGTAAATTTTCAAAGGAAAAAACGTAAGGATTATAAAAGAATGAATATATTTCAAAACTACACTCATACATTAAAATTTTGGGTGAATATGCTACTCTTTGCCTCCCCGAAAGTTTACTAAGTCCCGCAAAAAATAATGCAATTCTATGGAAAGCCTAACTGTGGATACGATAATATAAAAAAAACCAACATTGGAATAGAGGAAACCTTTTAAAAAAAATCATGCATATTGGGAAATATTTTTACGAAAATTTGATGGCCATATTTAAAATTTGCTTTATGGTTTGTTTTAAGAAGTTCCATTTGACATCTTATGTTGACTTTTTAATAGTGATATTATATTCGTATTTTACGTAAACTTTCCGTTTCCTTTATTCCCATGTAACATGATAATCTGGCACTTTCCTATTCGCAATTAAATTATCTTCAGAAGTGTATTGTAATTAGCAGCATTTAGTGGCGGATTTAGCACATGGGAGGCCCCAGGTGCAATAAAATTTAGAAGCCCTGTTTTTCAGATAACATATAAACGTCAGACCTGAACAAAAAGTATGTGGGTTATATTATATAAGATATTTTTAAGACCCTAAGGGCGTGCCTCATTTGTTTATAGGATAATCCGCCACCAGCGGCATTATACTAATTTTCAGGTAGAAAAAGAGTAGCATGTTGTAAAGTAGTGTTCTTCAACCTATGGTCTGCGGACTGGCACCGGTCTGTAAGTTTATTGTTGGTCTGCGATAACTTTTATGTATCAAATTTTTATAGACTCAAATATCTTTTATACTAAAAATGAAAATTTTACTACAAAAAGCAGCAAAAAATGTTGTACCTAAAAAATAGTTTTATTAGCTTTCATGAATAAAATTCTATGTAACATTGACTTAACGTTCCAATTGTTAATTTTTGAATATATTATCCTAAGCAAACATTGTACAGTTGTACAGTCAATTCTCGACTTATAGCAGGTTTCGTTACACCACTTTGGACATAATTCGAAATGACCATAAGTAGAATTTCATACAAATAAAAAATATTTATAACCTTAAAAAATAAAATTCAATATACGGCATTAAATATATATAGTCATAAGTAGGGCTTCCAATTAACCGGACTTTCCAACTAACCGGTTTTCGGTTTTTTTCTGGAAATAAAACCGGTTAACCGGTTTAAACCGAAATATAACGTATGTTGATTAGGTAGGTATGCAAAAAAAAAAAAAAAATTGTAGAAAATTTTAAATATTTGTCATAAATGTTCCAATGTTAATGAAAAATCGATGTTTATCTTGTAGATAGAACACAAAAAGCATTTTATATATTTATATATATATACAACGATGTCAATTAAATGTGGAAAAATATGTTATGATAAAATATGTCAAATAAAAAAATAGAGCTTGATAATAAAACTCATCAAAAGAAAGATCTTTAAATAAATGCTTTTATTTTTTAAGCATATCGACTAGACAGGACATCCAATGCTTAGACAAAAATATAGTAGAATACAAAAATATTAACTTATATTATGTCTCCACTCCCACTTTGAAGCATATAGACTCAAACAATTATTTTTTAACGAGAACTGCTTTTTACTCAGTTGATCAACCCCCTCTTTTTTAGAAGATAGAAGAGATTAAAAGTTATGGCTAGCACACGACTAGTGGGTGGCTGATCACTCTCACTACGTCATAGTAATTTAAGGGATAGTGGAATAAAATATTAGACATCACAGACATCCATGTCATAGAAAAGAAATCTATGAACTATTGGAAAAATCCGTCCGTACTGGGATTCAAGCTCGTTTGGTCCGCAACCCAAAGAAATGACGTTGACCACTCGCCCATGGACTCGGCGTTATCATGTTCATCATGTGCAGACCATAATACTTAAATTATAATTAAGATTAACAAGCACAATAATAATTATATTTCATGATAACATCAATTATTTATTGGGTGTATGTTATTTTATGAACAATTATTTATTTATACATATAGGTATTAAACGATACTTCAATTTTCATTTGCGTATTACGTACAAAATTACTTACATAATATTATATTAAAAAATCATAGTTCACAGTGTGTTTGTTTATCTATTGCTAAAGAAAATAATTCGAAAAAAAAGAATGCATCTAAAATGTTATATTACACGAAACTAGAAATTTGAATTCAAAAATTGGATCAATAAAAAATAGGCACCAAGCAAAGCTGTATTTGAATATATTTTTTATATTGTTCTAGTTAAGATACATATTGTACTATTTCCCTGAAAAATATCAATGACTTCTTAATTTCCTATAACCTCATAATCAGTGCGTATAAGCAATTTGTATATTATAATACTTAGAAAACTATCAAAAATCTCATATTTTTTTATTAAAAAGAAACATTTTTTCCGCATTGAAAAAAAAATAAGTAAATGTATTAGCATTAAACTAACACAACAAAGATCACACATTCCGACTAGGTTTGTCCGTAGTGAACTACGGACAAACCCTATTGTTGATTATTTTACCTAACTATGTCGACCTTGTGGGTAACATTTTAGCCACATCTGGTATTAATTTAATGACACTTTACAATACGCAACGTCTAATTTTACAACTGAGAAAAGGACGAGCACTTAGGTAAAAAAAAGCAACCATATAATTGAAACAATACAGTAAAAGTGACACGGGACAAAGTTCTTGGAATAATTTTGACCCCCCGTTAGGTAAGACATTACAATTAACTCTTGGGTATTAGTTTTCACATATTGCATTATGATGGAGAATAAAAGGTTGATACAATAATTAAAAATATCATATTTAAAGCAGCGATTTTTACATTGTTGATTTAAAGACAAAATCAAGTATACTTAGAATAATTATAATCCAATAATCATCCAAAGGAAGAATATATCTACTAACAAGCACATAAAAAAATAATAATGGGTAAGGAGATGTAGATTATTACTCACTAATTAAATTGTATACGTTTTAAAATGGTACTTGATAGTTATATGGTAACCTTATCAATAGTTTTTTCAAGATTTATACGGATGATTTGTCAAATTTACAATAAAGGTTATTGAGTGACGTGCATGTAAGAATCATTCCGTCTTTTGATAAAAAATTGTCAATAATTACGAAAAAATATTAAATTCTTTGAAAATGTCATTTCTGTTCACAACACGGACAACTTTGAGACATAAGTAGATTATTTTATAAAATTCATATGCATGTTTGTTCTGTTATGTGAATTGTTTACTATATTACGCAATAAATTCATTGTAAAACATTTTTCTTTTGTAAAAAACAATGAAAAACAAGAAAAGAGTATTTTTGATAAAACGCGGTTAACCGAAGAAAATAAACCGGTTTTCGGGTTTTTACAAAACAGGCGATAAACCGGTTAACCGGTTTCGGTTTAAACCGGTTTGGAAGCCCTAGTCATAAGCAATGTTCCCGCTAAGGTGTGCGCGCGCACACTTCTTAAAATGCGCCCGCACACATTTTTCCATCCCCGCACAAGGTTGCATATAGAAATATTGTAAAAATAAGTTTGTTTCACAAAAATTTTATATTTGCACACATTTTTTTTGCTGAAAATGTACTACTCACAGAAGTTGATGGTTCGCACACACAATAGAAAAATTAGACGGAACGTTGGTCATAAGTATATGCCCAATTATGACATTTATATGGTTCACCCGCGGACAAATAATATTTTATAAAATATTTTAAAGGAACTAGAGATTTTTTTTTTATTATTAATTTATATTCCATTGTTAGTCCAAATAGTTGTAAGTTGGGAACCAGTTGTGTATTAATATGTGTATCTGGTCGACGATGGTTCGCAAAATATTTTCCCATTTTTTACCGGTCTACGGATTTAAAAACATTGAAGAACACTGTTGTAAAGCATATCTACCAAATATTGTTTTAATATTAAAACTAAAAACAATGGACTTATTAATGAAGAGTTATTGTCAAGAATATATCTATGTATGGTGTGAATGTGTTGACAACTTCACATGTATGAAAATAGTATCCACCGTAGCCTATATTCATTATTCACCCTACAAATAATTAAATATATCGAAATATCAACCTCTTTTCCAGCATTTAATATGTAAATATTTATTGAAAATCTTAAAATTTAGTACAAATAATTGTAACACGGTGAGGAATTCCTTAGTCATCTTTTTGGAAATAATAAAAATTGGCACAAACTTTGAAAAGTTTGGACACAGTGGGAAAGTATAACAAGTGAATAGTTAATGCCTCAACTTACATGGCGGTTACGAAGGCTATTAAGATTAAGCTTATTGGTCAACTCTGCCGCCGTCATAGCATTGGGTAAGTCTTGTTTATTTGCAAAAATCAAAATGACAGCATCTCGTAGTTCATCCTCTTTAAGCTGTAAAATTGAAAAAATATTACACATTAAAATATAAATACTACAAAATTATTATTGTTATAAAAGTATAAAAGACTATATTGGAATCAATTTATCTGAATAATATTACAATAGTAATGGTTGGAATATTTATTAAGTAGACATTGATAGGGTCTTTTGATATAGCAGTGCATAATTTGGGCTGTATACTCGATTGTTAATTGACAATAATGTCATCGGGAACCACTCAGTTGAAATATCAGTACTGACAACTTAACCTTTATACGCCCAGCGGTTCCATACGGGACCGTTGATTATGGTTCATTTCGCTATCGGATTACACTGATCTATGATAATATTAGGTTACATAAATAATGTCTTTGAGATACTGATCCATAATTTTATTTTCGGTTTCGATAAATATTTTTGTCATAAGAGTAATATAAACATCTGCGTTACAAGGTCCAACTCTAAACTCGATGGTTGCCACATACGAGATATCTCGTGAATTTTTTCGTGCTCAACAGGCCAAATACGAGTTATCTCGTCAATAACTAATTAAATTAATAGTCGCAAATTATAGCCGGCCTGCTAGGTAATTACTATTAATTATTTACGGCAACGAAAAAGTTGAGAAATAATATGTCCGTTTTGTAATTTTAGGCAGACTGTAATAAATCAGTTCAGACACAAATAAAGCTTTTGTAAATAATAAACAATCTTTTATTTTGATAATGCTTTTTTTTTTAACTCAACCAGGATGACTAGTTTTAGAGATATAATTTTTTTAAAGGATGCGTTTGTCACGAATATTTCATGAAAAAATGCTCGAGCAGTGTGCTACTCCTTTTGCGCACAGCGCGCGAGCGGATAAAGGTTAACGTCGCAATAAATAAAGAAAATATTAATTATTAGAAATTGTGAGAGAAATGTTAACCTTTTGTGTTCCTAAAGGGGTATATTCACATAGCAAAATTCTTATTATTTCAACCATTCGCTAAATACCAATAATGTATGGCTGATATTTATTGTAATCTGATGAATGATACCTCAATAAATGCAATGCAAATGTTACAAATTTGCCCGGAGTCACTTTGTACTCTTTGATTCTATTTTCGATGTTTCGGTACTCAAGTAAATAATGTACAGCCAATTCAACACAGCAAAAAAATGCAAAGAATATTATACATATATTGATGATATATGGCATGATTTTTATTATTATTTATGATATTCGGGGGAAAATCAACGAGCGAATACAAATTGATCACATACCATATTTGCCAATTCATTCTCAGCTTCGACAACTCTGTCGCGATCATTGGAGTCAATTACAAATATTAATCCCTGCGTATTTTGATAGTAGTGACGCCAAAGAGGTCTGATTTTATCTTGGCCGCCTACATCCCAGACGGTAAAGCTTATATTTTTGTATTCCACAGTTTCCACATTAAAACCGATAGTGGGGATAGTGGTCACTATTTCTCCCAGCTTAAGCTTGTACAGTATAGTGGTTTTTCCTGCGGCATCAAGCCCCACTGAAATCATAAATAATTATTACTCATCGGCCGTAAACAAAGAACGGGCGTTAAAATTCCAAGAGTTTGACGGCAGCATAGCTGTCAGAACAAAATTCACTTCGCAAATAAGACAAACATACCCATAAGAATCCTCATTTGTTTTTTACCAAAAAGTCTGGTAAAAACACTAGATATTGTTAGACCCATGATTTATTATAAAATGAAACACAATAAGTAGCAATTATCACAATTTGCGTGCCACGTTCCTCAATAAATTACGATTGTACGGATAAAAATTACAAGGCAGTCGGCGTTGTCAGATAAATGTTACCAGCCACACATTTCCTTGTGACGTTTCCCCGACGGCTACGTGTTAAATAAATATTTGTCAATAAATAAGTACAAAATAACAATAATAAATGTGGTGGTTTGTCATACTAGAAATATACTTTATGAACCGAAAAACTGCATTGATTATACCATATTGTGTAAAGTCCATTAAGTGCTACATGCAAGTTAATTAAAGATACCGTTAATGATAATATTTTAAAATATTTCTAATGGTTCCCTTTCCCCCCTCTAAATAATAAATTTTATTATAACAATGCAGTTATAATATAATTTATTACAGAATAAAAGTATTAAAACATGTTAAGAATACCTGTTATCAATATTTTATTATATAAAATAATGATCTTATAATGTCACAAGAAAATATCAACAAAAAATCCCTTTTTTTATTGGCTGAATATCAATAACACTTACTTTTGATTGAATAAACATTATTTTTCATCAGTCCCATAAGGAAATTAGTAATCTTTATACGATTTTTGCAGGGCTTTTTTTACCCTGTAACGCGGCGGAACGGCGTTCCGGCACCTTTTTTTCTCGAAATTTTAATAAATGTTCGTAAAATTTTATTTTTTCTATTTTAAAACTTTCGTTTCTTTTCTTGGAAGCCATTGACTGTTAATCCCTTTTGAATATATAGGGTATCATAGGACCCATAAATTAATGTCAAGCAAAAGATTATTGCACTGAATTCTATTCCCATTTCTTCAAGTGAATGTGAACGCGAGTTTTCTCAAATGAATTTAATTATCAGCCCAATGTGAGCTTCGTTGATGACCAAAACAGTTTCGTCACTCGCCGGACCACCTTTGATACTTTTTGATTCTTCAAAATACGTTGATCAATGGTTACTTAGAGGAAGACATTCGGCCACAAACATAAAAAAAAGGGACCATTTACCTGACGAAAATTGGGAAAAACTGTGGAAATCATTGTAATTGGAATGTAATTTTGGATAGCGTTTTTAATAAATTACATATTTTTTTAATGTTATGTTACATAATGTATGTAATGTTCTTTGTTTAATTTTCATTTGAAATTTCTAAAATAAATATAAAAATATGTATATTTTGTTTTATTTTCTATGCATTATATGAAAAGCCGCCTTTAATTCTATCAAAATGATATTCGAATATATAATAAATAATATACCTTCTTAGAAAATGCTCGAAAAAAGTGCGTTCCGGCACCTTTTTTTTTAAAAAAAGCACTGGATTTTTATATTTTTTCGTACCTGGCTATAGAACATGCTTTGCTTAGATTTATATTGCCATTGTTTTGTAATGCTTAATTATTCATTATTTGAGCGCTATAATAATTTTCATTTAATAGTATGTTGAATGTTGATGACTGGGACACGAATCTCAGATATGCATCCACTACAAAGGAGATAAATGTCCTGAGATAAAACACTGCAACTACTGAGGCGACTACCCCGTTAACTATCGGCAATTTCCTACGTTGAATCAATTGTGGCCAGCCGTGAAGCCACATTCGCTTTCATATCACCCCCCAAAGATCAGCTGCTCATACAGTGATTCCAAACGTGATCTCTTATAGAAGAACACTTGCTGGGTCCCACATTACTGCTTGCACTGCTGCCTCAGCTCAAGCAAAATTCTCTCGTCATTTTACTCAATGTTTAGTAGGTATAATTTTAAATATGTATTCTTCTTTCAAAAAATTGTTTTCACATTTTGTAACGCAACAAGTGGAATAACAAACGTATTAAATAAAATTTTATATACTAAATGTTTGTACTTGAAAAGTAAAATATCCTCGAAAATAAGCCCTACCACTTTTTTTAACCAAAAATAAGACAGTGTCTTATTTTAGGAAAAAACGTGGTAGGTATACTTGCACCCGAAAAAAATTATTTAAGCGTTCCTGTTTTTATGACATTCGGCGAAACACACGTATCAACGAAAATTTATAAATTTTACAGAATGTTTTTTTTTAAATTACTCTGGTACCAAGTTTGATAACGGAATTCTTTAAATGCTATTAGTAAATAGTAATATATAGTCAATGCCTATCATGATAGTATACTGACTACTTTTATTTTTCTAAATGAGCGTTTCTCAGCCGGGGTCCATGTGGAACAAACGTCAACAAGTCAAAATGCACAGGCTCTAAAACAATCAGCCGAATGAGATAACGTTCTAAAATTTTTGTCACTGACACCCTCGGCGATATTGAACAAATTATTGACTTAAAAAGCAATTTACTTATTTGTGTCACTTAGGATATTTGGCCGATTATAGGTCGATATGTATATGTGCTCATGGACTTCGGTATGTCAAAAAACGACGACTAATCACACTTAAGTAAATTATTTGTAATATTCTACGTTTTTCCTAATTTTTGGTAATCTTCCGGGTAAATTCTCGGCTTTTTCCGCTATATAAAATTTTTCAAGTTTTTTACATTTCGTAAAGCAGCGGTCGGAAAACTTTTTGGGTTCACGGACCA
Organism: Himalopsyche anomala; assembly: GCA_031772345.1. Lineage (NCBI taxonomy): Eukaryota > Metazoa > Arthropoda > Insecta > Trichoptera > Rhyacophilidae > Himalopsyche > Himalopsyche anomala. Next base: position 14,152,730 of record CM062822.1, on the reverse strand, counting down.
CTAAATTCATAATTTTAATTCAGCGTTCCATTAACTGGACTTTTGTGTTAAATATTACATATTGAAATCAGTGGCATAGCGTGGGGGGGGGGGACCGCCCCGGGCGGCACATTTATGTGGGCGGCATTTTCGAAAATGGAAAGAAAATTTTGAAAGTAGTATGAAAATAAAGATTGATATGTATACATAACCAATGTAAGCAATATCACTTTCACTATATTTTCTTCCGCCCACTGACAATATATACTTTTTTGGAGGCGGCATTTTTGAAATTTTCAAAGATAAAAAAACAAATACAAATCGTTTTGGATATAGAATCAATGCGAGCTTTATTTCAATATTATGTCTTCTTTCGTCTAAGTTGTGCTTTGTAACTTACTGATTAAACACAACTTTTTGGGGGTAGCTTTTTTAAGAAATAGAAAAAACTTCAGAGGTAATAAACAAAAATTGTTTCGTATAAAGAATCAATGCAAGCGATAATTAATTCACCATTTTTTCCTGGCATGATTATGCTTTGTAAAACACTAAAAACAAGATCATGGTAGCATTGCTTAGGAAGAATTAAAATTTTTGTTGCTGTTCCTGCTAAGCAAACAGAGATATGAAGACAAATTGAAATACCCTTATACTTTTGCAATTTATATAAAAAAAATCTCTTTCTTATTTAATTTGCATTCATACCAGATCGACCAGTGGTGACAAAAAAACATTCGGGGTCGTTAGTTTTTTCCGACTACGGTAACGACTCCAACTCTACAACCATGTTTTTAATAAAACAGATAAAATAGATGTTGATAACGTTACTTACGATTTTGTGAAGAGAAAAGCCAGAAAATTTAATTTTAAATATGTTTTTTTCCCTAATGTTATGTTTACAAAATAAATCTGGTACCTTTGGTTATGAATTAACGTACAAATTTATATTCGTTTACTTATTTGTAAAACGAATACTTATAATAATAAGAATAATTTGTCACTTTTCCTCCAAACATAATAAAAAGACAATTGACTATTATTTTTTTTGACACATTAAAAAAAAAGTTCATGCTCTGAAAAAAAATCCAAAAGAAAAAAAAATAACAAAACACAATATTTTTATAGTAAAATTTTATTTATAAATAAAAAAAACTGATTCACCTGGAGTATCAGCAAAAAAATATAAGTGATTTAAAAAAAAGTGGACAAATTATTGAGGGGGGGGCGGCAAATTCAAGAAACGCCCTGGGTGGCGGGACCCCTTCCTACGCCACTGATTGAAATCAATGTGATTAAATGCGTCTAAAAATTCACCAAGTTCATAAAATAATGTCAGATTTCTCTGCGGACCATCAAAATTTTCTCACGGACCATACTTTGGATCGCTGTCGTATAGCACAAAATGTTAGTCTATGGCAATGTATGATTTAGCTGTCAAAGTTTAGTCAAAACTGTCAAACTGATATTATTGACTGTTGGTGCGTGTTTACAGTTTAAAAGGCTATGGTTCGGTCTTGGAAAATGGAAACATAGTTCCTTAATGATCAACAATATTTTCATGCGCAATGAATGAATTACTCATTTTACCCCGTGTGCAATCTTTAATAAAATTGACGGTGCTGAACGAATAAACTAGCAATAAATAGCAAAGCTCGATAAATAGCAAAAATGACTAAAGATGCTGAGGAATTCCGATGTAAGAAAACTCTATAACCATTTTTTATTAAATGCCCACGAATACAACTTTAGTAAGACGCCTTTTCTCAGTGATATTATTCCTTGGCTAATTTTTCTACCCGTTTTTAAATATTATTAGAACTGGTGGGACATAAAACTCAATACATTCTAATGCCTATAGTATATATTCAATAGGACTTTTTTTCTAGTGTATTTCAATAATCATTGGACACTACAATTGACAGCGTGCCGAATCTTAATATTAACCACTTTTAATCAGCGGCTTTTAACCTTTTAAACTTTGTAAACCGCTAAATTCACAATTTTTACTCCTGCCACTAGCACCACCAACATGATTTCTTTTTATAAAAGTACAAACATATATGAAATCATGATAACTAAAGATTTTTATTTTGAATTTGTAATTATACTGGTCTTTGTGCATAAATTTGATTATCAATTTTTTTCTATAAATCAGCTAACATTGAAACTATCTTTTACAATCAACGACTTCTTAAAGCGGGTGGTGCAAGTTCTTCAAAAATAATTGAATGCCTAGAAATCTCATTCACAATTGATCAAATATCCAGAACTAATAAAGACAAAATAAAAACTAATTTAAGTGAGGTGGAATTTTTTGAAACTAATTTTACATCGAGGTGAACTCAATGTAAAATTAATTAAAAAAAAAACTAATTTTACATTGAGTTCACATATTGCATCTTGTTCAACATATGCAACCATGCAATTACATTTTTTGTTGTATTTGTCACCCTTCCTAAGATAATGGCCTCGCTGCCCATGTATCACCTCTCGGCGTAAGGACTTGTAGAGCCTGTGAAAGAAATTTTTTGTTGTTAATTTTGGTATATTTATTGTTAGTAGATTATTTGGTCAAATTACAGTAATCTTATAACTTTGGAATTTGGAATGAATTAATTTTACCCGGAATAAAATTGTACAATGCAATTGACATTATTTAACACATTTAAAATCCCTGTCTCCTAATTGCAGTATACATCAAAATGGATCAAATCCATTGTTATCGATCAGAGAACACATGCAGCATGCAAAATTACACTAGTTCCGTCACATTTCCATTCTGTTATAAATATCTTGATACTGTTAAATTTATGTTAGCAATCATCTCGAATTGATGACATGGCTATGTACAATCTGCATTCACTCATGCACTGTGACGAAGCAATTATTTACATGTAACAATTCAATAGATTTTTGTTTACCATCAGGGACACCAAAATTGACCAATAGTTTTTTCCATCTACGATTGCAACACGAATGGTTATTCAAAAAAAAAAAACAAGCATGGAAGTAAGTAACAATTATTCTTAATCAGTTGCATACTCAGTATTATATGATATGTGTATTTATATAAAAGTGATAGCTTAACCCAAGGGTGTCCAACCTTTTTTGCCTTGGGATCGACTTTTCAATCTTAAGTTTTCTCGCAATCTACTTTTAACATGATTCTTATAAGAAATGTTATTTAGGGTTCTTCCCTTCTTCAAACTTAGAAATGTTTATTTTAAATGCGAAATACATATCATCAGATAGGTATGTGCTTACAAAAGATTTAATTTTTTGTATTTTTGTACATTTTATATTTAAATTATATATTTTTTCGAAATTCACGGAAGCTTTCGGGATTGACCAAATTTTGCTTTGGGATCGACCGGTCGATCGCGATCTACCGGTTGGACATCCATGGCTTAACCCTTTGGTTACCAAACGGTGATTAATCACTAGTCAGATTTGTTGCGAAGAAGATTAACCGGTAATTTATCACTGCTGATTTAGGACTCGTGTTGATGCAATATAAAATCATCTATGAAAAGATATCGAACTAGTAATTGTTCTAATATGACGGTAAACACATCAATACAGGCGGACCTCCACTTTCGCACACAATTGGTTCCTGAAAACGTGTGCGAATGTTGAATGTTCGAAAGTAGAGGGATGTAAAAAAACACCAAAAATTGTCCTTTAAAATTTTTATTTATCAAAATTTACTTATATATTTGATAAAAATATGTTTTTTTAATAAACTTTTCAAGATTTAGATGTATTTATCTTTCCCTTTCAATGTTCTAGAATTTTCTGCTTGATAAACTAGCATCAATTTTAAATCACCAGCTGAATTTCCACCAAGAAGCAATGTCAATCGGTTTTTAGAAGGTTTGTGCCCAGGGGCAACTTCCTTTGATAAGAATGTATGATTAAGCATTTTCTTACAAAATAAAGCAGTCCCATCTACATTGAATATTTGACATGTGGTATATTCTCCATCTTCAATAATTTTGGACAATGAGGAAATAAAGTCTTTTCCAGTATCTCTATCCGCATCAGCCGATTCTCCAATGAATTTAATATTATGTAAATAATAATAATACCTCGTTTTAAATTTGGCAAACCAGTTGTAACTTGGCGAAAGAAATTTTTACATTATCACCAAAAAATCTAAAAAGAACGATTTTATAAAAATGTGCAAAATAGCGAATTGTGCGAAAGTAGAGGTCCGCCTGTATAAACATCATATTTATTTAGAGATTAAACATTGATATTTTTGTACTGTTAAAATATATGTTGTTCTCACTGTATTAATTAATAAGGCTTTAATTTTTTGAACCCGACCGTCATAAATTATAATGTTTTTTTAATGGGATTCGAAAATGAATCTGCATTTCATAACCACTGCGTGGCATGCTGCAATGATGCATGTAGTCAACCAATAAACAATATCAATCTGTAGTACTCTTTTAATCCAGTAGTGCATATTGTTTTTAATCGGTAACAATTTTTTTTTTTGACTTTGTTAAAAAAAAAGAAATTTATAATATGATCTTGGAAAAACATTTTTTCTTGTTTTTTTTAATGAAAATATAAATTAAAACAATATATTTTTTTCACCAATTTTCTATGTTGCATAAGGTAAACATAATAACTACCTTAATCGCTTTTTATTCTCAAAGTTAAAATTAATCTAAAAAAATTTTTTTTTACTTTGTATTTTTGAGTTTTCTTATTTGTTTTTTCTGCGATTCCAATAGCTCCTATTGTTTTTAAACTGTGAATTTTTTTTCGAATTAGTTAAAAAAAACGGAGAAGATATGATCTTTTTCCTGACACATTAGAAAATGGCGAAGAACCCCTAATATTTTTTGCACATTATATATTGACAAATCTCTTGGTAACCTAAGGGTTAATCTTCATAGATTTTTAGGAAATACTTTTGTTCAAAGATTAATTATAATAGTCTCTTGTTCCTTCTCAAATTCACATTCGTATTTGAGAAACAGAAAATTGTAGTATGCTGATCTCTACTATATTTATTTTGTGAACCTTGAGTTTATCTAACATAAAAAAATAAAAATTGGTAATTGTTGAAGTACCACCTAATCGTAAACATTGTGAGCAGTTTGCATCTTGAAATTGAAATTAACCTATGCATTATAGTCAAATCTTGCACTGAAATTATTTTTAATTGATCTATTCACTGATTTATTTTACAGAGATTTACACAAAACGCTATTGAAAAATGGATTTTCTCCTTCCGCAACTGTAGACCACATAAGAAAAAAATGGAGTTATACAATTGATGTATGTAATGTTTCCATCAATAATTAGCATTTATTTTTTAAAGTAGGGATAAAAATAGAAAACTAGTCGATTGATAGTTGTTTTTTTTCCAATTTTCCCTTATAAAGATTTTATTTGCCTTTTTTAATCAATCAAACTTAAGTATTTTAAAAGTATCAACATGCCTGAAGTTGCCATATTTATTGCAAGTTGTTAACAGCTTAACGAACTCTGGACTATTTAAGTCTTTGAAAACCAATGGTTGCTGGTCGGCGGACGCATATATGTGTCCTACGTCATACATTCCATTCTCTTAAAAAGTATCTGGAAGCTAGAAAATCAAATTTGGTAAAGATATCTCAATTGATTTACAAATTATAGTGAATTTAGTAAAATTACATTTTTTTACGAACTTTTCACAAAATTGCTCGGCCGTCAAGTGAAATTCTAAAAAAAAAACGTGCGGTCGTTAAGCTATTAAATAACAATGTTTAATCCAAGCATCTGATCAATTTATTCAATTATAGGAATATCAGAAAGCCGTTGCCCAAAACAATACAAATTGGATTTACTATGATTTATTTCATTCATATCTAGGAACAAGTAATTCAATGGAAGCATTTCCTCATTGTAAGTACGCAATAGCTTTATAAACATAATAATCACTTATTTGTTAACATATTTCAACATGATTAACTAATATACTCAGACATACTTGTTCATTCATACAGGCATAAATTGTTCATTTCGATCCTTTACTATCATGAAATTAAACTTACTTACATTATTGAATGCATTGTGGGGTCATAATGCAAAACGTACTATTTCTAGAATGAGTGATATTGAGTTAGGTATGCAGATAGGGTAATTCAAGCCTAATGAATCGACTGGTATTATTAGTTTTACGAGAAAATGTTTAGAACACCGTCTTTTTTCAACTTGAAAATCCTATTTTTTTGCAAAACGTACTATTTCCAATGAGAAATCATCTACCTTTTCTTGCAAAACGCACTATTTCCATGTTACTGCAAAGTGCACTATTTCCAATAGAAATTTGAGCGGAGCAACAATTTTTTTTGCAAAACGCACTATTTGTATTGAGCTGTCAAATGTTGGCAAATTTGACTGTATATTTTAAACATTGTGATCTGCTCTGAAGACAGTAAAGGAAAGCATAATATTTTTGTTTATTCCTGACAGGAAACCAAATTAAGAAGATGACCAAACTAAAGACCAAATCAAAATCGATCAGTGCGCAGAAATGAGAGTTGTTTTTCGGCTTACTTGAGAAATTTTACAGCTACATTGGTCATACGTCATACATATGGCATACTAATTGGTCATACATATTTCTGCGAAAGTTTAGAGATGATTTGTAATTGAATGTTCAGGGATGAATTGCAATTGATTTGTGAATTCTTCAATGAAGCTTGATGTTTACCCAATTTTAAGTCATGCAGCTAGAGCTGAGTCGAAAAAAATACTTACACAGACGCATTGGTTGCAAATCATCTCTTTGCTTAGGATAAAATAATTTTATTTTTCTTATGTTGTTGAAAAATAACTTCTTTTGTATTTTTTTCCATTTTTTACTAACTTGTTTCCCTAAATATATTTTCTTATATTGTTTGAAAAAAAAAGAAAATAAAATAAGTATTTTCTGTACTCACAGGGTTCAGGAAATAGTGCGTTTTGAAAAAAAAAACATTAAAATGACGAATTTAAAATTGATTTCAAAATAATTTATTGTATGATTTTTTATTGATTCAATCATAATATTATGCTTGTGTTGTTCGTTATAGTTTTTTTGCCTCTACTGAAAAGTTTGACTTTTGGAAATAGTACGTTTTGCATTATAACACCACATTAGTCTGTAGCTAATAACTGTAACTGTTAGGTCAATATCCTTGATGAAATGTCATTGTGTTTATAACATAGTAATTTAGAAACTATAAAGTCTTAAACATTTTCATATAGACAGATTCTGTTTAATCACTTTTAAGGTGTTCACTGTCGTTTCTTATTGGAAAAGTATTATATTAAAAAATGAAACACTTATTTGTCATAATTCCACAATATTTAAAGAATAGGACCGCACATATTATCTATTGATATAGGTTGATAATACAAGAACAAGCTGAGTCTCAGAAAAAATTCACATAAAAAAAACATTACCTTATAGCAAGGATGCCTGACCTTTTTTGCAGTGGTAGCTACTTTTCAATCTCAATTTTTCTCGCGATTAATTCCTAACATGATTCTTATGAGAAATTATATTTAGGGTTTTTTTTCCTTTCTTCAAACTTAAAAATATTTATTTTAAATGCGAAGTATCATTAGATTCGTGCTTACAAAATAATTCAATTCTATTATTTTCGTATTTTTTTAACAAATTATTTATCAAAAAAAAATTATCTTCGGAATCAACCAAATTTTGATTTGCGACCGACTGGTTGGAGTATCCTTGCCTTGCAGCCTAACATTACAGTCATACTAGTTAGATTTTTAAAAACTATTTATTACCGCGGAGTTTCATCGTTCACTGTCAGCGGTCCCTAGAAGGACCTGTGAAAATGGTGAGTTTCACGACAGGATTACATTGATCAAAAATAACAATATACAAACTATAGATATTATGATTAAATAAGTAATGACTTCAATTGACATATAGTTATTTTTATGACTGACCATTTTCAAAATTAATTTTGCGAAAAACTACTTGGGCAGTGAACTACTCGTACTGCTCTAAAGCACATGTGTGGTTCAAGGTTAACAGCTTAACGACCGTGGACGGGTATTTGAGTCTTTGAAAAACAAAGGTTGCTGGCCGGCGGACGCATATATGCGTATAGGTGAAGTATTTGGAAGCTAAGAAAATTAAATTTTGTGAAGATATCTCAATTTGCTTACAAATTATAGTGAATTTAGTAAAATTACAATTTTTGCCAGGTGAAATTTTATAAAAAAAACGTGCGGTCGTTAAGCTGTTAAAGAAATAAAGCACTCTTTTGTAATAATTCCACATTTGTTAAATATGATCAGGACTAGTTTCGTTCATTTTCAACTGATGATCAGTGATCTTAAAATATAATGTTTTAATTATTATAGTACAAAAAGTATTTTATTTGTTTAAAATAAAATGTAATAAATATTTTTTAAAAATTCAACTAATATGACTGTAAGGTAATGTTTTTTCAATATCAATTTGTTTTGCAGGAATTGATTTTTATGTTTTCCGTGAACAAAATGATTCTGGTTATTTATTATCGAAATTTCTTATATATTGTAATTGGTGATGTTTAGTATAAATCAAAAGTAGGTTAATATCTCGATTGTATTATTTGATTTAATCAGTAATATCATTGTTTTTATCCAAACTTCTCAGGGTCTAATGAATGGATTACAAAATTAATTGAAGCTAGAATAAAGAATGAACACTTATTTTCGCAATCACCCGAATTGGAAAGTGACGGTTGGAGGTAATAATTTAAAAACATTTTGATAAAAAAGTTTAATCGAGTTATTAACTGAATCGGCATTTACTTGGTAGAACTCCATTGTAATAAGCTGAAAAAATATCAAAGTATTTGAGTTCTACAAATATTCTATATATGGTTGATAGCTATTTCGGCTTATGCTGTCATCAGAACTATGTTTAATCTTATTTTAACTTAGCTATATAAATACTGGCTGAGAAGAGATACAAAATACATCATCCACTCTAACATCATAATTTATATTGTAAAATATAGCATTATATTTAATAAATTGACTTAAGTGCTTGTACAAATATGGGATTATTCAAAGCAAATTAGTTTAAATTTAAGTGACTACTTTTAGGGTGTTCACTGTCAATATTTGTGCTATTTTAGAATCACTTTTAATGTAATTGGTATTTTCTTTTCAATGCCAATTGTTGTTTATAACTGTTCAGTTTTGTATAAATAGCACTGTTAAATTATATTTCTTATCAGTTGACGATGCTCGTAATGAGCGAAACCGGTCCTGACATATTAAATAAAGTGGAATGAAGTACAAAGGATTATTGTGTTTTTACTAATTTAAGTGACTGTTTATAAGTTACATAATCGTCTTGTGAGGGTCTTATCAATGGTGATTGATTGATTTTTCTTTTGTCATTAAGGATGTCATTGGCTTCATTATATCAAGGGCTTTTTTTCCCATGTAACACAGTGGAACAGCGTTCCGGGACCTTTTTTTTCGGCATTTTTAATTTTTCAAATCAATATTCGCAAAAAAAATATTTTTATTTTTTAATCCTGAAATTGATGCGACAGAACGAGAGCAATTTGTCCTGCCATATCCTTTTATCCTTACTTTCTTTGAAAAAGAAATTTTGTGCAACTGAGCAATAAACAACTTATGTTGAGATATCTCCGTTAGGAAGCCATATGGTCCATATTGAGAACGAACGTGGATTAGAAAAAAAAATCTTCAGTAAAAAGCTTAAGAAGAAGTGAGTTCCGGTACCTTTTTGCTTAAAAAAACTCTTGATTATATCTATTAATTTCTAGTTTTTCTAATGCATTTAACTTAGGGACTACACTACAAAAATGTAAACATATGAATTACTAAGTATTAAGAATATAAAAAAAGGAGAACTTTGTGCTTCTTCATCTATTATTTTGCATAATGATTTGATGATATTTTTTTGCAGTGCTGTTGAATGCGACTTGAGGGAAATGAACCTACCAATCGAGTGTAGTGTGAACAATATTGATAAAATTTGGTTTTCTCTTACCAAAACATTTAGAGTGAGACTGCCTTTTTTACTTCATTATTACTATTCTGTGCATTCTGTCATTTTAGAGCAGCGATACTCAATCTGCGGCCTATTAAGATTTTATGTGAGGCCTAAAACAATCATAGTCACCGGATGCCTTTTCAAAATTCTGATATTGTTTGCAAGAGTATTGTGGATGCATCTATATTTTTGTATGTCACTATATTATCTACAGTATGTGGTATATTTACGTATTACTATTGATATGCTGTGGCCCTCGTAATGTTTCAGAAACCGGTATGTGAAAAAGACGAAAAAAAGGTTGAGTATCGCTGTTTTAGAGGAAACATTTCCCTTAGTCTATTAAGAATTCTAACCTGTGTTTATTTAATATTTGTTTTACAGTCAAAACAGAGATTTTATGTGAATTCAAAGTCACCAAATATATGGCCATTCTATGAAACAATGAAGAAATATTACAAGACAAATAATCCAAATATATTGCATAATGTTAGATTGAGATCTGTCAACAAAAAAAAAGAAGTCGTCGGAGCTGCTCAGGATTCAGATGATGAATGCTTAAAGGATGTAAAAAATAATTTAATGAATTTAGAAAAGAAAGAATCCAATCTCAATGTGCTACAATATCATTCTAACACATCTCAACCAGATTTGGATGATTTCAGGTGTAAGTACATTATTTTTTATTAAAGGAATAAATTGGTCCCAAGAAAAATTCTATTAATACAAATTTTGGTCTAATTAGTCGAAAAAGTGCTAGTAATACTATTCCCGCATGGATAGCACTTATTTTGAACTGTCTTGAATACCCAACACAATGACGTTTTGAGTGTACAAATTGTTCAACACAATCACGTGTTGAGTATTTTAGACCATCCAAAATAAGTGCTATGCATGCTGGAATAGCATTTTATGTAGACTAAATTTTATAATTTCTTTTTTAATGATCAAAATCTTTCAAAAATTATTTTACTCTTGATGTTTGTAATATTTTCATTCTTTTCTGCCTATATGATGTGAGTGATTAGCCAACAATTAAACCCATCCTTCTATCATTATATTCTGAAAAGAGAGGTGGAGTGATTCACTCACTATAAGTTTGTTCTTTTTTTTTAATTGAATTAAAAATATTTTGTAAAAAAAAACATTCAGCATTCCAGTTACAATGCCGATGTGCAAAATATTTTGAAATCAGAAAACCATACGAGGTAGACTCCATGAGAAGAGACATAACAAACAGTGTGACAACGTTAACGCACAGCATTAATAATTTTTATATCTTATTAAAAAAAAAAAAAAAAAAAAATATTTATTTTAAGAACTTTTAGCAAATTCACCAAAAACAAACAATAAAAAACAATTTCTTTTTCCAATCGATTAAATTTGATGTTTATAAAAATGTAGTTTAATAGAAAAGTTATCTTAGTTAAGTAAATTTCTTTAAATGAGCAGTCCACGCTACAAAATAATCTTAAGTTGTATTCTAATGTCTCAAGTGCTTATGTTGGGGATGTACTGCAGTCTTGTGTCAAGCACGCTAACATCAGCATTAAAATTTTTGTGCGCTGCCGTGCGTGCTTCACAAACATCTATGTGTAAGATCTTAAATTTAAATAGAAATAATTTATATTTGATATTGACCTTACTTGAACTTGAAGCCAGACCTACCTGATCGCTAAGGAAAAGCTCTTACCGACTTATCGACTTTTTATAAAACTCCCAGACATAATTTCTGAAAAGAAACAATTTGATTGTCTGTATTAATTTTTGATAGTATCTCTTGGAATTTATCAAAATCAAAGTTGTATTTCTTATGTTTTCTTGTTTACAAGGAAATACTCACTACATCTTTACTTTCTTCAAAAATATAGGTATGGTGTTTAGGTATTCTGAATTCTTCCATGCTTTTTTATTTATATCACACTTGTATATTTAAAGAAAAAGATTACTTCTCCATCTGTTTTCTATAGGCTTAAATTACAATTTTCACTGAAAGTATTTGAGTGGAAAAAATAACATAAATGCATATAAATCGTTAAATTCCTGGGATTTTGGATTTACCAAATTCTTGGAAGAGCTAAAAAAACAAGTCACGCTGATAATTTGGGCAAATCGTTAAATTCCTGGATTTAACCTTTAAAAAATTTGGTGCCCGCCGCCCTACCAATATTTTAGAATGTGCTCTAGGGTAGAAAAACCCCTGGCCTACGGACTCACCGCTTTGAAGTGTTCAATTTCAGTGAATTTAAACATCTTTTTACTTTAGGGTCACCACAATGGACAGAAAGTTTTTTGCATATACGATTACAGAATGAGTGGCGCTTTAAACAAAAAAAACAATCATGGAAGTAAGTTTTATTTCACACCAGTTTTTATATCCATTTATAAAACAGTTTTCTTTCAATAATTAATCAATCATTAACATCAGTTATGCACTTGAGGGTATTAGTATTAAACATAATTTTCTTTGAAGAGAGCTCCACTCAATTATGATGGAAAATGGGTTTCCAGAATCAATGACAGTTGATCATATAAGAAGAAAATGGAACTCTACTAATGAGGTCAGTTATATAACCATAATCCTTATTCCAAACTACTTTGGTTTACTTCGGCAAACAATCTTCAAACATATGTTTTCTGTTTTAGGAATACAAAAAAGCAGTCACTCTGAATAATACGAAATGGATATATTACAATATTATGCATAGTTATTTGGGCAAAGCAGATTCACTAGATTCATTTGAAAATTGTAAGGCTCACTTTCAAAAAAATATACCTTACAATCTTAAAAAAATATTTATAAAATTTGTTTCCTATTCCAGGGACTAATGAATGGATTAAAAAAATGATAAAATTAAAACACAAGTTACATAACCCACTACAGGAGGAAAAATGTTGGCTGTGAGTATTATTACATATTTAACTTCAATGTGAATATTTCATAATTATTGTGGAAAACGCGTTGCAAAAATGTTATATAATGAAAGTCTGCAAAATTTGAATTTCCATTAAAATTTTCTACTTGTTATTTTCATAATTTTATATTTATCATGTTACCAAATGATGCTTATTGCTTCAGACTGTGTTTATCAATAATTGTATGGAGAAAAAGAAGCATTACTTCAGTTGAGAAAACCAGTGATAAAAAAATTCAACAGATACTGTTTATATATTTTTTTTCATCAATTAGTAAGCCAACTTCAAATCAACGAATGACAAGAAAATAGTTGAAATTTATCAATTGATAAATTGAACTTTCTTTTTTTTGAGCACCTATGAGTCGTTGGCTGTAGTTTTTTAGAGTTACTGGTTAGGTGTCCTGAGTGATATTTTTAAATAGAAAAATACTGACCACTGGTGTCATACAGTGGTCAGTATTGGCTCAAATGTCACCAAATATTTTTTTCAAAACAAAATCTAATTATCTTTTAATTGATTTGTTCAAGCTTATTTATTTAGGGCGGTGGTTTCCAACCTTTATGTTACTGCACCTCCCTTTGAAGAAAAAATATCCTCGCGCCTCCCCATCTTTTCTTTCATATAGTAATAAAGACACATTTTAAAGAGTAAATAAATATTTTGGAGTGTTCGCGCCTCCGTTTGCAATAGTTCAAGCCTCCCAGGTTGGAAATCGCTGATTTAGGGCTACCAGGCGTACCGGTAGTCCGGGTTTGTCCCGGTTTCGAGTCCCTCGTCCCGGGGTCTTGAAGAGACCTTCGGGACAGCCCTTTTGGGCTGTTTTTAGTACTACCATTATTCAGTTATCGCAGTTACTAAGTTGCAAAAAATGAAAGAAATATTCAAAAACACAAGTGACATGATATTTTTAAAGTCAGCTCCAATAATCGTTGTTAATCTTTTGAAAAGTGTAAATAATCCAAGCAAAATATTGAAAACATATCCACGCAAACAAATTGTCAAATGCAATTTTGAACAGTATAAATCAGCGATTCCCAAACTGGGTGCACAGGTTTTCAGATTATAGGGGGTTGTGGCATAGTAGCCATAGGATGTTGTACACCCTGGTTCTCATCCGATCACCAAAATTAATGCCATGGGCCCTATAAGCAAGTATCAACAATGTCCCGGATGCGATGACTAGAAATCTGGCCGCCCTTTATTCATTGGAACCGAAAAAACGTAGTTTCATTAGCTCTCAGTGTTAATCAAATAAAAAAATGTATAAACCATAATATATAATATAAATAACAAATTTATCTCTGTCTCCATAAAAAAATATGTCCCTGAGTCTGAAAAAATCAATCTCATGTTGCCGAGTCTGAAAGGTTAATAGGTACCTAAGTTTTAGAAGCATAAGTTTTAATGTAATTTAATGTAATGATAATGAAACATTTTTTTATTTCTTTAGTTCTGTGGAAACTGAATTGAGAAGGGAAGGTATTCCATTTCATTGTAGTCTACGAAAGATCAATTTGATATGGTCTTCTTTAGTGAAAGCATTTAAAGTAAGTTTTTTTTTATTTGTATTCCACCTAAAAACTATGTCTATATTATATTAAAGTTCAAATTAAAATGATGATAATATATTATAAACAACACATACAATTTATATAATTTAAGATTTTGACTGAAAGTGCTTGGTGGGATTTCAATATTAAATTTGAATCATTCAAACTATGCACATTCACACTAGAGGTCTGCACGAGCCGAAATTTTACAAAATTACCCGGTCTGAGCCCAAAAGATTCAGGCCTGACCCGGGTCTAATACCACACTTGTTACCCGAACCTGTTCTGAAACCCAGATTTATACTCAGCCCGAAAAAAACTTGTTTTTTACAAATTTACAACAATTTACGATTCTCTATAGAACTGGTAATAATTAAAATCATCATGGCTGACTTATGACACAAATATAGTCTGAAATATTTTTCTGAAGAGATAAATTCCTTACCCGGGCCCGGCCCGAGACCGAATTTCAATTGCGCCTACCTGCCCGAACCCGGCCCGAGCTGTTTTGGTTGAATATTTATATTATTTGATTGAATTTTGTCTCGCACCTCGTTTTGCAATTTTTTCAAATATAAAACTAAAATGCACTCTATGAAGAAAACTAGAATTCTAGCTGAAAATAATTTAAGACATTGAATAAATTCAGGAGAAAAACAGATAGCATAAATAGTCAGCTTAGAAAAGTACGCTAGTTTGAGGGTTTTTAAATATTAAATAAGTTTTTTTAGAAGCAATAATTTTTTTGGTAGTATCCAACATTATTCGTTTTTTTGTTTGGGTCCCTTGAAAAACTTAGAATCGGGGTTTCGCTGTTATAATTATGTGTGTATTATGATTGTTTGAAATCTTTGAATTTTACAAAAATCCATTTAGGAAAATAACTTATTTATTTTAAAATAATATCTTCTGTTAACACTGGGAATATAATTCACTATTTCAAATCAGCATAAGAATTAGACAATAATAAAAACATATCTATATTTCATACGAATTCTATATATTTCTAAACATTGTTTTTAGCTCGCCTCAATTTTAAAAAATTATTTTAATATTGGTAAAATAGCTGGTTTCTATTTTTCATCACATATTTATCTCGCATTGTTATCAACCGAGTGATTGTGTTAATGGAACGATAGATGTGGTCTGTATAGTGATGCGATAGGTTGATAGTTTTTATTTTAACACGGACTGAATTGCTTTCCAGATTAATCATAAATACATCAGTCAAAACAAATCTGGAATTCTTTGGCCGTATTATATTGAGATGAAAGAATTTTTCGAGAAATATGAACCCCAAGTGTTGACTGAAATCACATTAGCAAAAAAAATGAAGCAAGCTGAAAACGATGACGATATTAACTGTGATAATATAATTTCTACTGATATCAATAATGACGAAGAAACGTTATTCATAAATGCTGTTAAGAAGGAAGAAGTTATCGTAATCAATTATTGCAGAGCTTGCTTAGGACACTCGGAGGTCATGACACCACTCATCGAGTTTGACGGTGACATCAATCTTCATGAAAAAATGATGCAATGTACAGCTGTGCAGGTGTGTTGGCATTTAGAGTAATATTAATCAAAATTAATCATAAGAAAAGACAATCCTTACATGTGTACATGCAAGGTTCTTGAAATTTATATGAATATTATTATAAATGCTAGAATTTAGCCTCCGGAATGTTGGTGACATTCCAGTAGTATGAGATGTTTTGGTTTATAAAACCCACTTTTGTGATGATGAATATGACCTAGGACGGTAATTCGTAATGTTTTCGACAAATTCTGCTTATTTTTTTTCCATTCAACCTGGTTAATGAAATTTGTTGAAAAAGAGAATCAGGTTTTATCAATACATCATTATTTTTACTTAATAGTAAAAACAGCGGATGTCTCTTTGATGTTTTGTAACATGAAGAAATGATATCAATAAATAAATTGCTAACATCACTCTAAAATACCACACATCCAAATTGAAACAGCATAATAGTGATCATTGACATAATGAATGTATTTTCTCTTTTTGCAGATTTCTGACAAAGATTGTTTCCCTCAATATCTCTGTCAAACATGTATGGAACTGTTGGATGTCGCATATAAATTCAAAAAGAAATGTGAAAAAACTGAGAATATTCTCAAGACATCTTGGTATCAAAAAATTGATTTTACCAATATCAAAAATGAAGAGACATATGGTGAGCCATCAACGGAGAAAATAAACAGCTGTGAAGAAAATGATATTCCAATGGGTACGGACAACGAGTCTATTGATTGTTTGACTGATAATGAATACAAAGATGATATCAAAGCAGAGATATTAGACAGCGTGAGTTCCCGGCTTCATAAAAGTTTGAAGAGAGTCATCAAAAGAACGAAACATAAAAAAGATACTGTGAAAGCCGATAGGAAGTTTAAAAAAACCCGTAAAAGTAAAAATATTGTGATGGTGCCGACTGTGACAGAATCTGGTGAAACGGTCTTCAAACGGCGATACATTTACTGGAAAGTTTGCGACATTTGCGGAAAGTCAACTCAGAGAATGAAGGAACATATGAAAGGCCACTCTGAAGTCAAATCGCACAAGTGTACCAAATGCCCGAAAACTTTCACTTACAGCGCAAGTTTACAGACTCATTTGCGAACGCACGATTCTACCCCTCTTAAAATTTGTCAAGTGTGCGGGAAAGAATTCTTTAGGAATCTCACTTACAAAAGGCATCTAGTTTACCACGCCAATGAGCGAAAATTCTCTTGCGAAACGTGCGGTAAAACATTTAACACCAGCGATATACTAAGAATACATATACGATCTCACACTGGTGAAAGACCTTACTCTTGTAAGATTTGTGAAAAAACATTCTACAGTAGAGGATGTGTGGCCCGTCATCAAAAAGTGCACCGAAAGCAAATGTTATAGCATTGCAGTCAAAACATTTTATCAGGATAATTTTTTTAAATCATGCTGACGTAGGAGCTATTCTACGAAACAAATGATAGATTGTTCAATGATCATTTGTAATGAGTGCCAAATCTTATTGATTTATAACAAACGAAGTTCAGTATTAGTTTTCATAAAGTAAAATTCAAAATCTTTTGTAATTTTTTTGTGGTTTTGACCATTTGAATATAAAACGCCATCATAAGCAAAAATACTGCTAAAGCGTATTTAGTGTAATGAAACATAACATGTATTTTCCACAGTATTGATATTTAAAAAAATAAAACACTTTTTTGTACTGATTACACATTCTTTACCAAAGATAACAAGTTTCACTCGCCATGAGCATTATCAACTGATGAAAATATATATTGATACAGAATAACAACTACAATTTTGCATAAATGACCCTGTATCAATTGAAATATATAAATTGATATATTTATTAATTTAATATCTGTAGAAAACTTTCTTTTGAAATAAATATATTGATATTATATGATGAAAAAAATCTTTTAAACTTTGTGAAAATTATGAAACATCTTGTACAGGTAGTCCCCGACTTACGACCAAAAAAAAAATTTTTTGCAATTTTTAAAATTTTGAATTGGATCACGGGGCACCATTGCACACACCTGACTTAGTAAAAAAGATAAATATCGTGTCCTTGATTCTTCATAAAGATTGGCATACTTTCCCGGAGATAATGTTTTATGGCAGACGTTGCTACTAGGGCTTGTCGGTTTTCAAAAACCGGTTTTTTGGATAAATTTGTGACATTCGAAAACCGGTTTTTGTATAAGCCTTAGTTGCTACAAAGCCCAGGAAATATGGTATGGTGACCAAGTTTTCCCCGTCCAAAAACTGTGAAATATGTGCAGGAGATTCTCTTTTGTTATTTTCTGACTACATAAAGAATTTGTATGCATCACTTTTAATTTGTGTGAAAATCTTATTTCCATAGACTTTGCTTGACGTGGGTGTTTGTGATGTCAATTGTGGTGCTTAATGCAAAACGTACTATTTCCAAAATGAGCGATATTGAGTTAGGTATGCAGATAGGGTAATTCAAACCTTATGAACCGACTGGTATTATTAGTTTTACGATAAAATGTTTAGAACACCGTCGTTTTTCAACTTGAAAATCTTATTTTTCTGCAAAACGTACTATTTTCAACAAGAAATCATCTACCTTTTTTGCAAAACGCATTATTTCCATGTTACGGAAAAGTGCACTATTTCCAATAGAAATTTGAGCAGAGCAACAATTTTTTTGCAAAACGCACTATTTGTTTTTCGGCTTACTTGAGAAGTATGACAGCTGTATTTATCATACATATTTCTGCGAACGAATTTTCAGGGATGAATTGCAATTGATTTGTGAATTCTTCAATGAAACTTGATGTTTACCCAATTATAAGTCATGCAGCGGGAGCTGAGTGGAAAAAAATAATTACACAGACGCATTGTTTGCAAATCGTCTCTTTGCTTAGGATAAAATAATATTATTTTGTTGAAAAATATTTTTTTTATATTTTTTTTCCATTTTTTACTAACTTGTTTCCCTAAATTTATATTCTTATATTGTTTGAAAAAAAAGAAAAGAAAATAAGTTTATTTTCTGTATACAGTACACATAGTTCCAGGAAATAGTGCGTTTTGAAAAAAAAATACATTAAAATGACGAATTTAAAATACTTTTTACCATATTCCAAGTTTATAAAGCAGGTCAATGATTTCAAAATAATTTATTGTATGATTTTTTATTGATTCAATCATAATATTGTGCTCGTGTTGTTCGCTATAGTTTTTTTGCCTCTACCGAAAAGTTTGATTTTTGGAAATAGTACGTTTTGCATTATAACACCACAATTTACCTCGAGTGACTTACAATAAATTTTCATAGTTTTTCTCGTATGATCTTTCAACTTTAAAATATTTGGCGCATTGGCATAAGCAGTAGCCAAATATTAAAAAAAACGTGTGCAAGGCGAGAGCAATATCGACCACTTTAAGTGAAATCATAACTGTAAAATATGAACCATATACCCAGTGCGTGTGCGGTAAGATCACAAGGTTCATTTTTAAATGTTTTTTTTTTAATGATGGCACATAGTTTGTTTTCTATCTCATTTATTATGTTGTATTATTACATAGTTCATACTTTGGAAGGCTGAGAAAAAAAAATAGAAAAAACTGTATATTTAGCTCATTTTCGTAAAATCATCACATATACCATATTTGGTGTGCAGCAATGACAAATTTTGTATGAAATTCGACGTACGACTAAAGCTCAGGAACGTATCTCAGTCGTAAGTCGAGGACAACCTGTATATGTAAATTTGAATCATTCAAATTATGTACATTAACACAAGTTTTGTCACTTATGACTCAGGTTTCGCCTTTCGGCATCTTCAGGCGCTCAAGTGCACGGATGAACTTAAACTGGCATTTAGTAAACAAATGTATTGTGTTCTTATAAGAAATAAATGGATCACTATATATATTGTGAATGTCAAAATAGTTTGCTAGGCCTAACACTGAGTGGACAACATTGTTGGCTTCAGTTAAGGTGGTTCATTATCAATTTATGTTAGAAGCAATGGTTACCTGGAATAACGGAATTCTACCCATCTGATTCTTTTACTGAGGTGTTTGTTGAAGGAGCACCTGGCTAAAAACTCATCCCGCCCTAGTCTCACTTTCGTCAAAAAAAGAGAGGTAACAGCAACTTACTAACAAGCAGTTCTCGTAGAAAAAATTCCAAGATAAACTTTATTAAGAGTTCACATGCTACACATTGGGAGCGGAGAGTTATTTTGTTGAAGCTTTGATTGCTGTGGTATCGCTTCAGTGTTTCTCATGCTCTATGCCCAGAACAGGGCTGCTTTAACCTTTTAGCTGCCGTAGATAATTAATAGTAATTACCTAGCACGCCGGATATAATTTGCAACTATTAATTTAATTAGTTATTGACGAGATATCTCGTCTGGTAAAGTAAAAGTATCTCATAGAATATCAATTAGAAATAAAATCATACTGGTATACTAGGGAAAAGGATATGGTAAAACTGGAAAAGTAATTAAAAATAAAACAAGAGATTGGTTTTAGAATGCTTTAGTTACAATATTACTTGCTACAAACATTGACTTACAGTAAGAATCTGACCGAATACTTTACAAAAATGCTTCCGCTGGTTGTCTCGAGATGGAAATAACTTTTCATCTCAAACTAAGATAAATATATATTACTGAAGTAGCAAAATACGGCAGCAAGAATATCAACACTTTACCAACGGAATGTATAAAAAGGTAAAATTTAATAAACATGTACATAGGATAGGTGTATGATCCAATTGATCAATTCTACATTGTAGATTTTGTCTAATTTTCTCAAAACACATATTTTGTCATTTACATCCATCAGTAAAGTAATGATATACGAATCACATTTTTCATACAAAATTGTCTTAACAACTTTTGAGCAAACAGAAATACACACACAGATTGATTTTATTGATTATGTGAGGCAAAAGGGCGTCTATTAGATTGTTGCGGAAGCACAGGTCCAATTTTTGTTGCAACATAAAAAATATTAATAAATATTATTTTCATGCACGTTTTGTACTCAAAATGAGATATAACAGCATTTACAAAATATTCCTCAGTCTTAGTAGTTCCGAATGAGGTTCAGCTGTTTAGAGCCGAGGAAATGGTTTGTTACAAATGCTCGGCTGAGAAATCATCAGAACCTACAGTAGTAGTTATTGCTATCAGGGCAGGAGCATCACTCACATCAAAACGGAAACAAAAAAAACAAAATCTGACGCACGTGCACACTCACTAACATTGACTAAATTATTCTCTTTACATTGATAGTAACCGTTTATAAATTTTGCTGATTTCAATTATTCGGTAATTCGTCGTTAAACTAACTCAAGATTACAACGTTAAGTAAACATACCATTAAAGATACGGAAACATGTCCAAGTATAATTTCAAATTGTATTTTTGAGTAATAATATATATATATATATATTTAAATAAAAGTTTGAATGCTTTTTGTATATACACGTTAATATAAGGCGCAGATGAGGCAGCTCGAAACTGAATATTGATTGCAGTCAGTTTAACGACGATATTCCTCGTGGATGGTTATAAGCCTATAATTATCAAGTTACGGAAACATTGAACTGCTTCGTATGGAAGTTATAAAAAATTAAATATCTCTGTAAACTCAGCCATACAATAAATCGACATCAATATATAATATGGTCTTTCAGTCAAGAAATACAATTAAGATATTACCTAGTACTTAAAATTAAAGAGACACTAGTCCAAAATATTTACATTCGAAGAGGCGCGAGCCCATTTCGCTATATTATTTAACACTATAAGGTAATGCTAGCTTGGTGTATTGTTTTCTCATTATAAGTATTAGCTTGGGTTTTGAAGTAAAGAAACAGTTTTGATTTCGTCGTTAAAGCTGAGATGTGTTCCACCACATGGCAGTCGTTATAAATACATAACCTCTAGCATACGTCTTAGTCATGACTTCTACACAAATTAGTTATTAGAAAAAGCGCATAACTTCCAAAAGTGGAATATAAAAAAAATCGTTTTTGGAAGATGTCAAATTGGAATAAAAATTGCTGAATCGTTAACATTCTTGTCCCTACGCCGAGCCTTTTAAATTAAAATCAACATCGATTGAAACCGAGCTTAAATTATTTGGACAAATAAAACTATTTCACTTACGGCGACGAGCCTAAAAAATTCAGAAAATCTATTTAACATTATTTGTTCGTTTCTTTATTGAGTCTTATTAAAATGGAATTTTTACAATGCGGTCAACGAATGCGTCAGGCGAAATACGAATCAGCATTATAGTGGTTTACATTATAAGTAGATAATTTCAAAATTCACATATGTTCAGTTTAACATTGACAATATTATTGTACAGTTTTTTTTTAACATCGGAGCTGGCCATTTCGTATCACTGGCCGCTTTCACAGTCCACATTTAGTTTATTAAAAAAACACAATGTAAAATTAAATCACTATCCGTCAAAATATTTTTTCAGTAAAAAATACAGGTAGCACTAAACTATCGACAAAAAAAACCGGATGATTAGTCAACCGGCGCACTATTTTACCACTATCCTATAGCGGGCACGGTAGACTTCATCCGTCAGAGATCACAGACCGCCGCCGGCCCGTCAGTTCAACTTTCCGACGGGCGAGAGGAACTTTCCAGAGGGGCGATACTAAAAATGTTCCCGTCCTCGGCGCATTCAGCGCGCTGCAATACGTCAATTCAAATAAAATGTTTCAATTGTGATAAAACTTATTGCACTTTCCACTAAAATTTTGATCAAGACGCATGCCAGAAAACGTTTTTAAGTCAGCGCCACTTCCTCCGCGGCCGGATTCGACACACCGTCGGAAGTCGTTTCTTCTTCTACCGGCTTCAGCATCAGTTACAATTTTAAGGAGATTCTTCTATGAAAACATTAAATGCGACCGCTCTACGGTCTCACTAGACGGCAGTCGAATAATATGAAGTAAACCATATTCAAAATATACAAACAATTCGAGCAGTCTTCCGAATTCGGACAAATTTACTGAACCCGTGGGATAGTGGACATGTTAAGTTTAACTCGGAGGAATCTATCTTTGAATGATTTAAATATATTTCACCGAACGCGACTCGGCTCTCGTCCATAATTGGCAGTATCCGATACACTATCACCGATCACCGTCCCGAAAGGCACACCAATGTCATTATGTCATTCCGGTAGGACCGCTCGTCCATAGTGAAATGTGCGTCAAGTGCGGCCGGCAGCCGCCGACCGTCCGCGTCCGTGTCCCAGCGAAACTGTGTTCGGCTAAGTGTTATGTTAGGAGGCGCGTGGGTCTCGGTACAGCAGGTATGTCTGCACAGCGTGTGGCAAGTTGAGACGAGGCACCACCGCCTCCAGTCGCGACCTTCCAATGCGCTGCCGTATTACCCTCCGACATAAGTCCAACAGAGGCAATGGTTCGGCTGAAAGACAAACACATAAATATTACTATCTATTCTCATTCATAATTCGTTTAGTGTTAATGACGATACTAAACCGTAGACAAATTAAATTTTATTTCTAAGTTCTTGGTATCCACTTCTGCAAAATTGAATAGGGTAGTAGTGTAAAAAAAATAGCACACTATTTCATATATTGAGGATATTTGTTCACATATGTCAATGCATAGTACTGACAAGTGATGCCAAAAAAAATAATGTTAATGATCTAGAATCCTTGAAGAACTTACTGTATTACCACACTGTATTAGATAACATTTTTTAATACCAATATAAAATAAAAATAACTTTGATTATTCCACGTATTGTGTATCTCCTCTATCGCCTCTCTTGTGGAGACTGCCCCGCTTCATATGTAGGACAGACAGGTAGAAACTTTAATATTAGAATTAAAGAACATATAAGGTGTCTAAAGAGTAACAATTTTTTAGAGTTTGCTAATCATCTAATCGAAAATGAACATAATTCTAATCATAACAGTAACGTAGAAATACTCCATCGAGTAAATAAAAAAGGCCTTAAAATGAATAGTCTAGAATTTCTAGAGATAAATAAAAGCATTAATAATAAAGAAACATTATTAAATAATATCTTGAATAAATCAGGTGGTTCACCACTGTTAAATATATTTTCAAACGGTTTAACCCGTCCTAATTGATCCAACTCATTAGATAATCATTTCTTAATGTAAATGCCATTTGTATTACCATTATCATTTGTTTGTTTTTCTATCATCCCCTCCCATTTTATTTTATTTTGATCTTTATTATAATATATCAGAATAGTAAAATTAAAATCATTCGTACTTAAGCAAACATTTGCGAAAGTAGTTGTCTGAGGATGCCTCTGAAAGAGGCGAAACACGTGTCACATTTTGATACACAATACGTGGAATAATCAAAGTTATTTTTATTTTATATTAAAATGAACTTCCACAAAGTTACCGCCGAATCCATCGAAAGTATTTTTTAATACCGTTTACACCCACAATAATCCACTTTTGCTCATTTTGCATGACAGCAGAACAAAATGTTATTTACCAGTAATCGACTTTCATAAATTATAAAATAGTATTTATAAATTTATTTTGAATTGGTTATATTTTAAGCTCCTTTTTATTTTATTAATGCTGGTAAATAATTCACATCAATTTTCGAACGGACTTACGATCTAAACTGCCTATATATCTCATGGTGATTTCGGCATGTCCCCATACAGCAGAAACAATAGGATAGAGTTGCTTGCCGCGCAGCCCTCTGAAAGCGGTACCCAAGTATCTTCCTTCCGCGCAGAAGGACAGAGTTCCTTCTTCCATGTCTAATACGGCGAGGACTTTATCTGGCACTTGGAACATCTCATCGGGTTTAAGTAATGCGGGATATGTGACTCCAGCATTGTTTTTACTGTCGTGATATAGTTTATTCCGACCTGAAAAAATAAAAAGGAATGCGTTAATCAATGCTGAACATTTCGTCTATAAATATCAACTGCAAGAAGTAAAATCATGCAATCCAGTAGCGTAGCAAGCGGGGTGCGGTAGGGGCAGACCGCCCCGAGTGGCAAATTTTTGAGGGCAACATTTTCAAAAATTAATAGATTCTTCGAGAAATTATATTAATACATGAACAAAATTAAGCCACCCATAGTAAAAACTCCTAGTTCATAGATAAAAAATAGTAGAAGGGATTGAAAAACAAAATTAGAGGAAATATTGGGGGCGGCAAGACCCCTTCATACACCACTGATGCAACCCATTATGTCATCATAGGTTTAATTGCTTACTACAGATAGGTTTGTTTACTACTGTGAAAATTGAACCATGTAATATAGTATATACATAGGGTTCTGCACAAGCTCTATGTGATAGTATTTAACATAATCCATCTTTTACTTAAGAGTAAATGTTTTGTTTTTTTTATCATACTATGACAGCACCAATCTATAATATTATTATTTGCAATAATATCTCATCTTATGACTAATTTTGTTAACAAATCTGACATATAATTGCGCAAACATACCAGCTGAGAACTGGCTAGAAGAGTCCACTTGACTATCCATAGTGGGAATATTGCTACATACAGTGACCATTAATATTTATCCCTCGACAATTCAGTTGTTGACACATGCTGGTGAAATTATTACTGTATACAGAGGTTCAAAAATATTTGGCAGGCCACCATTATTTTTTGTTAAAATTTTCTGATTTTAGAAAAAACATGAGGCAAAAAATGAATAAAATAATTCAATATTTTCAACTAAACATGCATTGATGCTATTAACTATTAAACATATGATTTTTTCACCATTTGATTTATGCCATTAAAGCCTTTATTTCAAAAACTGGTTATTTCATCAAAATGAAATTTGAGAAAAACTGGAAGCCATGAAAAATGAAAGGAGAGAGTTGGGTCTACCCTGACATTGCCAGTTTTTTTTTGTCTTGGGACATGCCGTGATTTTAAAGTTGTGACTATGCAGTGCTCAGTTTTTGTAAATTTAAAATGTATAGTTTTGTGGCATTCATAACGCATATCTTTTGGACTGACACAGCCAGTTTAGTCCAAAACAGATGCAAAATGGATAAGTTTGATTTATTATTCCTATTGTAGAAAATGAGTTTACACTAATATAGATACTTCCAGAAGAGATGTCATTTGATGAGAATGTTTATTAAACATCAAAATGTTGAACCATACATTTTTGATAGAGGGTATTTCATTTTAAAGATAATTTTTTAATATTCCCTATGAAAAAAGAAAAAAATACATTATTTATTTTAAATCTCGTGGGATGATCAAGTCATATGGGATATAATCGGCCCGCAGGACACACTTTGTGAATCACTGTGATCAAACCGGTTGTCAATGTAAAACTTAATGGACATTTAGGCACATCATAAGTGTTCTTTTGTTAACAAATAAGATACGATTTCGATACTTAAATTATGATTCAACAAATAAAAAAAAATCCACAATCATAAAGATCTCGGTGCCAGTTAAGATTATCAGTATTCAAAGTAACCAAGTATACTGACCTAAATCCCATCCCCAACTGTGTTCTGTGGCGCCGACTAAGCTCTGATAACCTACAGAATGCAATTGCGCATCAGCAGTGGCCACACCGACAACAGCGTGTGTGCCCCTCTGCTTTGCTGGCCATACGACTTCCCATGCGTGCAGCCCTTTGGTAAAACCTACGCGTCCTCGGATACAGTCTGTACTCTGTGCCACCGGATGCCGGTGAAACGTCAGCTTGTCATCATCTTTGACAAATATATTGAGAGATCTGAAAGGTGGCAAATGATAAATTATGGAGTGCTTCAGAAGGTTACTCAAGTGTACTAAAGAAACGACCTTTTCTAATTGGAAAGGTGAGACGAGAATTATTAAATATTATAGTATAATTCGCCCTGATCCAATATATATATTATAGTAGATACATACCTATCATCAGGATTCCACGCATGCTTTAGCTGCAGGTCGCGCGAAGCAGGAGGTACGTCTAGGAGAACGTCGAGTCGAGCAGGTCGCGCCGGCTCCTGAGCCAGCTCGTGTGGTACCACTGCCTTGAACGGCGCCGCACACTCTCGCGGCACCGACTTTACACCTGCAATTTCAACATGCACTTTAGTATCCCAGACATGTCATAAATAAATTGTAAAATACAAAGTATGCATATATTATTATATCATATTGACAGCACGAATCGTGAACTCAGTCATACGTGAGTATTTTGCAGTCAACCAGGTAAACGAAAATTAAATCCTCATACTTCGCTATTTTTTTGCGTTAAGCATATTTTTTGTCAACAAAGATAACTTCGAATAATTAGGCAGGTTACCTTGCAAAACATGTTTAGAAAAAAAAAACAAACAAGACGATTAGTCTTTATAATAATATAATATTGTTCGGCAACAATTTTGCTAGATGAGAGTCAAGAGAATGATTTAAAATCACACATTTATTTAGTCGAAACAAACTTCTTAAAATAAATCAAACGTCTATTTACAAATTAAAATACTTAAAAACAACATTATTGTGGATCTTGAAATTAGTTAACGTGCCATAATCTGACACAATATTCTGAATTTACTGTTGTCTGACTGCGTTGGTTTTAGGTAAGCAATACTTTTCAAATTTGGAAATGTGATGTTGACGGGTTGCCTACCGCTGATAAAGAAGGTTAATATTTGTTTAAAAAAATAAGGATTCAATCAACACTGTAACAATGATTTTTATTACATGACATGTCTAATCGAGAACAGTATATTTACCAACAGTCTCCCGAACTAAATAACGAAGTGATTCCATCAGAATTTCGAGAAATAAATTACGTCGAATAGGTGCACGAGTTGTTGTAATATCACAGTGATCAAATAAACAGCATAATTATTTGAGTAAAGAAAAAAACAAACTGTCGCGGCTGAAGCTTAACGATTTAAAATTGCACTGATGCATTGCATGATTGATGATAATAACAAAAACATTGATTCTTCACTCGCCATCGAACTGCGACAGCGCACACATTCCTTTGCGAGTTTTAGATAAACGGGGCAAAGTCAAACGATACGAGATATATAACATATTGCGGCTGGTGGATATTATTTAATGCGTTGTAAACGAGCTGTACGAGAATGACTTCATTTGCCGGGCGTTCGCGATCAACTGAACAAAGTGTACGCGACGTCGGCGGGATGCGGAATAGCGTTCGCGGTGGCATATCGCGTATACGCGTCGTCGCGGAATGCTCCATAAACAAAAACAGCTGGTGCAGTGGAACGCGTGCCCCATCTGATAACGAAAAAATCGATTCTCGCGGAATTAACAATAACACGCGACAGGACTCCAGTCGACTTGCATACGCCAACCTAATATTTCTTTTAAATTTTACACAGGCATCGGTTTAATAAATAATGCGAGCGGAATAGAGGAGGAAACATTCAAAAAGAGAGCTTGGAAAATGACGATGATTGGAATGTTGGAGAAATCACGGTTTGCTTGAATGTGTCAACTTTATGGTTTAATTTTTATGTGAAAAAAACCTTGATTGAACAATAATTGTAATTTCCATTCATTGATTTTGTTATGCACTATCAGAATAGATATTAAATGGCATTTTTCAAAAATTGTGACAAATCACTTTTTGAATGCAAACTTTCATCAAGTATTGATTTAAAAATTCATAAACAATTATTTTACTCAAGATTCAGTCATTTAGTGGATGTAGTGAATATATCATAAATGCCAATACGAAAAGTCTATAAAAAGAAGAATTCGCAAGTCGTGTAAATTCTGTAGTAATAATACACACGTTAATTTCATTTTAATCCTTATCTGCATGTTTCGGCATCGTTCAATGCGTTTTACTGTCTCTCCGGGATCCTTTGCGACGGGTTTCTTCATTAAGACTTGCCGTTGACCTTGATAATTCAAAGAGTATCGACCCGAGGTCGGAAATCGCTGCACATAGTTTATCGAGTCGTCATGGCGTACACTTTCAATGTGTAAAAAATATTTTTTCACACGCTGTTCAATGGATTTTTATATACATATTACGCGCGCTCACACACCATCTGTTTCCTCATTGACAGGTATACACAGTGAATAACTAACTATTAGGCGAGTATGCCAACGATAAGGATATACTAAAAGTCTAAAGTTTTGAAAATAGCTACATGTTGAACTAGTTTGATATATATTTGTCTTACTAAGCTGTGTCTACGTTCGAAAGGAAAAGGGCGTTAGGTAAATTATTAAGGTACTTTACAAAAAAAGATGTGTAAGTCAACGCGAAATGTACAAATTCAACGGTGATGTTTCCATTGGTCTTTTCTTTATGCATACTAATATGAGTCGACCATTTCCAAAATACACCTTGTCCGCGTTCTTTTGTTTTGGTTTATGTACTGGTGTACTGGTATATGTAAAAACGTGTTTGGCAACCCTCTATATTGAAAACTTAACTATGTTTTCTTGTAACAGTTTAAAAACGGTAATATTTATTTATATTTGAATAAAAAAAACTTGTTATTTTTTTCATTATACATTCATATTCATGGTTATTATTTTATCATAACCAACCCTTTTTAAACTACATATACATATGCCCTTTTTCTTTCACACACACTTTTGCCACTGATGACTTTTTACTAATTACCAATCTTTTTAATAATATAGCAAAAACAATATCTTCAACCGTTTACTTCTTTCTGTACATAGAAAAAACCGGAACAAATCAAGATTCGGCAAAATTATCGTGATTGGGTAAAGAAAATAGCAATGTGTATATATTTCAGCATCTCGCTAGCATTCAAACCATATTTTTTCGTGATGAGCGATTCCGGTCCTGATCGTTAATAAATAATGTGGTAGTAGTATATTAAGTGTTTTATTGTTTTCATATAATGCGTTTCCACCGAGGATTGACAGTGAACACCTTAAAAGATCTCGGACGTGACTAATTTAATTTTAAAAACCACACAAGTATCTTTCAAATAATCACGTTTTAATAGTGCAAAAATTTTCCGGCTATATTAAACGTTTAAAATAAATGTACGTTTCTAATGAATTGTTGAAGATTAAATTGTCAATATATCACATATGATGGCCTTTGAATATATCACATATGTACATACAGAATTGCGAAAAAAGCATTGTAAAGGGTAGAAATGAAGAGTGGGGTTATCAGGTGAGTGACCTTTCTTCGAGTTGTTGTACAGCCTTGAGGTCTATCTGGTAGCCGAGCTAGCCGGGTTGAGTGTGCCCACTGCCAAACATAATTATTGCCAATCGTATTCTGCGCGCCTCTCGTTTTATTCTTCGCCTCGCAACGTTAAAAAACACAAGCCAAACACATACGTATTACTAAAACAATGTTAGCCCGACAAAGAAGCGCAGATAATATTTATTTAATTGTATACATGATGTTCGAATTGGAAGAAGCACACAATACATTCAAAATGTTGGCGAGATTTATTAAATATTGTATAATAATTATTAAAAGAAGATTATGTGGTTCGTTTTACTGTAATGATTGTATTTACTATTTGAGACAGACAATGAAAGGTATTAATGATATGTAATTGGTTTTATTGATATGATTTAGGTCGTTTCGTGAATATAAATGCACACATGTCGAAGCATAGTTTAACTTTATAATTCTTGTAAAAACTACATATTTTCGTATAAATATTATATTGTTTTAAACCTTCGTGTTCTAATGGGGTGCATTCGCATTTAAAAATTCTTCTCATTTCAACCAATAATATCTAGCTGATATTTATTGTAATCTACGATGATATACTGCGCAAATTTGTCTGAGGTCACTTTGTACCCCGTCGCTCCTCGATCATATTTTCGACGTTTCGGTACTCGAGTGTTAGCCGTAACATTTCTTGAACCATAACAAAAAATAAAGTAGATACTATTTAATATACACACGATAATAAATGGATAAACTTGAAGAGGATGTAGTTTCAAAAAATATTAAGCGAAAACAAATATATAATATATAACGGAAGAATCAAAACAATTACAGCTGTTCGCTATATACAACTAACAATTATCACATATCAAAATAAACAACGAAATCGAAATTAAACACAATAGGAAGCACTCGCATTATCACCTCATAATAAAATAATTAATAATTCTAATTAATGTGTACGTTTAATGTAGGAAGAATAATACCTTCCGCCTGCGGATGTTAGCACCTCGTTAATAACCACTTTATTCACTTTAATATGAGACAAGAAACTTTTAATTAAAACACAATTTCCATACATCTGCGATTTGGTGACGGTGTATTTATTTTTCAGTGAAATATAAAATATGTATGTGATACAAAAGTATTCATTCGCACAAGATGTGGGATGAACAACAATTATAAATTAAGTAGTTGCATAACAAGCCAGCGATATATGTACTGTGAACTTCGTGGTATAATACAATAATTTTATCGTTACTATTCGACTTTGAAAAGGAAAAAGAACGTAACCTACAGTTTTTTCAAAACAGATTTTTTTTCGATATCACAATTTATACAACTTGATACACTTTCCATCAAAAGGATGTAAGCTGAAAATCCCGAATTAGTATCTAAATTTAGGTTTTATGTTTGAAAAAAGAAGGGCCGGTGGAAATTGCGATCAGGAAAAAATCAGATAAAATCAATTAAAAACATGTCTCAATGCACTTCAAGGTTGCGTATATTTCATAATTCTCTTTTGGTCCAAAATCATCAAAAAACGTTTTTTGGGCCATCTGTAAAATTTGTTATGTACGGGTTACGGCCCTTTTACTTTTCACAGTCGATATTTATGCATGACCCAACGCCATCCATTGGCGTAGATCAAAATCAATAATATCAATTGTAAATGGGGAATTATACGAAGAGAGTAATGAAAGACAAGAAAATGTTTCTTTACAACCAGAAGTAAACAGATGTTGATAATTATTTAAAATGTTAAGGGAGAAGGATTCGTAATGTCATGAGTTGGAAATGCTTTCTCAGTGTCCTGAAAACTTGTCAGACTTTAAATAAGTCATTTAATCTTGACTAGATTTCAATAAGTAAACTTAAATAGTGAAAGAATTCTAGGCATTTTTACTTGGCGCGTAGTCTCAACTTCTTTTTCTTTGGCCATCTCACGTCGATATTCGAAATCGTTTGTATTTGAGCTATGGATATGCGTTTAACTATCTTCAAGGGATACAATAGACGGATCTTACCTCCAGAAAGCTTTTGGCCCATGCTCATGCCCCTGAAGCGGGCGCGCTTGGTGGGCAGCGCCTTGAGGCCGCCGCGCCGCGCGTCACCGCCCGCCGCCTCGCCACCCCCGACGACCCCGCTCCTCACTGAGCGTAGCCCGCTCTTGTACCTGGAGACAAAAAAAACAATGGTCAGGATGGAAGACGAGAATTCGAGTGGAATTAATATCTAAGGAATATGTCTTCTGAACTATGTGCAGCAAACATCCGATGCCCATTACAAATAAACCGAAATAACAGGGCAGGGAAATATCAATGAATCAGATTTATGAATCGGTATCAAAATAATAATATATTTATGGCTCGTATTTAAACGTATTTTTTTTGATGATATGATGTCATCGTATTGCGTTGCTATTGGTGCAAAGTGAAGTTGCTTACGGCAAATCGTCCAATGGGCGATTGGACGAGCGTTGCTACAAGCGCCACGGTCATTGAATGAATTACTATTATTGCGCGCCCAAAGGAAGAATTGACAGTTTTCATATATGTACTAGGTTCCCACATCCAGGCATTTGTATGTTTCGTGTCAAAAAAAGTTTTTATTTAAAAAAATGTTCACGGTATTTCCGCCTAACCGATATTCTTTTGGTTATTAAATAATTTTAAATAATCTAAAAGTTGCAACTATTTTTTATTATTTGTACAATTCGATACATTGTGATCTGCTCTGAAGAGAGTAAAGGAAAGGATAATATTTTTGGAAAGAACATTTAGATAAATAATTGCTATGGTACATTTCATAGCGACTGTGGAAAGGAAAAAGGACGTAACCCTCAATTTTCCAAAACAGCTTTTTTTTCGATAATCACAATGTATACAACTTGACACACATTCTATCAAAAGGATGGAAGCTGAAAATGCCGATTTAGTATCTAAATTTAACTTTTAAGTTTGAAAAAGATGACCTTGTAAAAAATTAAAACGAAGAAAAAATACTGAAATAAAGGTTTTTCCTAGATAATTTCTTAATTAATATTAGATTATGTCAATTAAACACCAGTTTAGAAGTCTCCGTGCACTTCAAGGTTGTGTATAATTATTAATTTGCATATGGCCCAAAATCATCAAAACACGTTTTTGCGCCCTTTGTAAATTTTGATATGTGTGGGTTACGTCCTTTTTCCTTTCTACAGTCGATATAATACACTTATTGTAAGGAAAACACTATTTTTTTTTTAATTGAAAGAGGTTTTTTTTTATTTGAATTTAAAGAAGTGAAAACTAACAACATTCATCATAAAGCCTTGGTTCCTCTTGGAATCCTACATCTACTGCACTTCGGTGGATCCCTACCTTTATATAAACAAACCGAGTGGTATGTAATCAGATGATGCGTTATTTGTAATAATAATGACTCATTATAAGAGTCTGCTTTTCCACACATAACATGAATGTTGAAAAAAAAGGATTATTAATTTCATTTTTTTTTTATTCTGACCGAAATATTTATAAAATTTGACCGTACAATAGATTTACCGTATATTAGACCGTATATTAATTTTATTCTGACCGTATATTAATTTTATTCTGACCGTTTATTAATTTTATTCTGACCGTTTATTATTTTTATTCTGACCGTTAGTATTTTTATTCTGACCGTTAACATTTTTATTCTGACCAAAAATTGAATTTTATTATGACCAAAAGTTGATTTAAATTCTGACCAGAAATTGATTTAAATTCTGACCATTTATTTTGTTGCCTATATTTATTACACGACGATGATGGTGTATTACTATGATGACTAAAAATTCAATACGATCACCATAATATGATTTAAACAAATGATCTCTTTCTATAAAAGTCGAAAAAGTGAATTTATCAGTAAAAAAAATGACGATAATGGGTCGTTAAAGAATGCAGCTTTGGCTGGCCACATACATAGGTCATTTTGTAAAATATATAAATATAAATATTTTAGGCCACCATTTTCAAATTTATATTAGTGGCTAGGAGGTTATTTATTTACTACATATCTTAGGTGTCAGTTATCCATGCCGTCGTCAGCCGTGGTTCAAATGACCTGAATGGACTATTTCAAATGTTATTTTTCCTCTAATTAATTTCGAGTTTTATATCTGACGACAACACGGCTGTGCGTGATATTTCTCTCTTTTTCAATTATGTACACACCGAAAACGTTGCGCTGTGCGATAAATAAACACTACATAATCTCCATATTATATATGTATTTATATTGTTTTGTCTGTTTGAAAGTTTAGGTTGGGCGACTGACTTAAAACAGGTTAACCATAAAATATCTCAATGGAGATCATATTCATATCATATGTTCCATATAATAGGTGAAAATTTGTATAAAAATGAGACGAGTAGAAATGATTCCTATCAAACTATTATCCGCTCAATTAATTCAACATCCAAAAATATATATTGCAAATTATTAAATATGAATACTAATATAAAACAAAAGTTGGTTCAGGAATGCGAATGAAATTGGGTTTCCCAAACCTTTTATGCAGTGGAACACTGGCCTGTGGAAATTTTAACAGAATATTCGGCTATTTTTTTTAGGTCGGGTAGTTCATAATATTATAAATACAAGAAAAAATATAATAAAACATTTATTATTTTTAAATGGTGTGGCGTCGAGTCTGTTCCTGAACTTTGACTTCGTTTTAAGTTCGCTTCGTTCGTTCGCTTTGCATAAAATAGATTATATAAAACAATCATAACTTTGGGAAATTCTTCTGACAAACTCGTCAAAAAAGAATTTCTTGAACCAAAGTATCATAATTGCTAGTTTTCGTAAAAGATTGAAAAATAGTGGTTTTTAAGTTATGTGGGTGTTCGCGGAACACCAATTCAGGTTCTGCCGAACACCAGTGTACCGCGGAACATAGTTTGGGAAATCCTGATTTAAATGAACGTGTACAAAACAAAGACAAAATTTTCAACAATAAATAACACCTCATCGTTCAGAAACACTTCAATTTTCAGTAAATGATTTCTTACGTGATTATGAGGCATAGTGCAATAATTATTTTAATAGCACGTGTACCGGAAACTGTAAATTGACTATTTGTCTCATTTTATACCTTGTGTAGATATTTGAGTTATTTATACCGTTAACTTAAGGGGTTGTTAAAGTTTTCCTAAAATAATGATTGAACTAATGCGAGATAATTATTTTTCTATACTATATTGTTATTTGGCGTCTTGGATGACAGTAATTAACAATCCTGTATCCCAACACTACCTAGTAAATAATGATTTATATACATACATACATGATGTTTTAGCGGAATGTTTGCAGTTTTATTTTTTTATTTTTAATTGAAATGCTGTTTGGCAACGCTGCAAAAAAGGGAGGGTATCAGATGAGGACTGAAAAGCGAGGTACGAGGCACAAGCCTTGCGTTGGTGCGTAGCGTAAGGTTCCAACGACGAGGGTGAGACCGCCAGGAGGGGATGTGAGCGCGGCGGAGATGCGGGACGAGGGGCGACGGGAAAAGGAAGTGGCGGTCGATATATCGATTGCGTCTGGCGGACGGCAGGCGGTATCGTCGGCAGAGGATGGGGGAAATGTTCCGACCGGACACCGCGATGCATCCTTCGACAAATTTCATTCACCTCGTTTGATACGAATATCAATGCGTGTGCACATTTTCAGATTGTGCATTGAATTACTAGAGCTTCCTGTCTTTAATAAAATTGCACGATTACTTATTTTTTTAAATTCTATAATACTTACGAGTCTGTAAATATAAATATAAAACAAAAAATAATTTTAATTACACTTTACGTTAATAAAGCGTGCGTGTACAAGGTCAATTTGTTTTAAACTTTTGGATTCTAAAAAAACAAAACTTATTTGATTGAAATTAAATCGAATATCATTTGTTGTCAATTGGTTTGACATTTGCGAGGGCGCATTTCTTTGTGCGATGACTTGATGATGAAGTATTCAGATGACCAAACTTCGGACATCTGAGATCAGGGTAAAATTATCACATAAGGTAAGGTTTCCCAAACATTTTCTGAAATGGAACACTTTTCAAGTCCGGAAAATTTAACGGAACACCGCTGAATTTTTAAGATTTTTTTTAACCGTGTTGCAGCGTATAAATCCATTCCAATTGTTTTCAGAACACCTACTCTGGCTCCGCGGAACATAGTTTGGGAAACCCTGACGTAAGGAATAGAGATATAATATTATAAGCGAGTGCCTAACACCGTTAAGATAGATTTTTGCTATTTTCTGCACGAGTTTGGGAATTAACATCGACATGTAATTAATGAATTTATGCAGTGCTAAAATTCCTTCATATTTCACTGAATTTCGGGAGAGTGAAATTCGTTTTCCACCAGTCGTGTTAATAATATACCCGATTTCGAAATCGATTTTGTAACATAATTTTATAAGTCATAAATTCAAAAAAAAGTCAATTTAAACGCCTTTCAATACAATATATGTTAAATGATTTAACAGCTCACAATTCGAATCAAAATAACAGAAAATTATATATTTTTAAATTAAGCATATAAGCATGAAACATGTTTCCATCTGTTATTATAAGTTAGTACGAAAGTTATGATCAACGTTCCCTCTAAGCCAAAGGGTTAGCTGCGCGGAAATTTCAAAGGCTGCGCGGAGACTGCGCCGACCGATCAAATATTAATTAAACAACTGTCTAGCAGTGCGCGCCAAGTCGGAATGAGTGCGCGGGGGCTACCCAACTGCTGCGCAGCCGCGCACGCGCGCAGCTTAGGGGGAACGTCGGTTATGATTATATTGCGTTTGCTGAAAAACTTTTTATCTTTCACACTATTCGCGGGAAATCAAATTGTTTGTATTGTAGTTAAGTACAGCCAAACTCAAAATATTAAATCTATACGGCCAATAAAGCTTGCAGAATGTCGAATCTTAGATTTTTTATGACTAGATACTACTAGCTGAGTTTTAAAAAAAATACTCGTACCCATCAAGCATTCAGCTTCTGTTATTAGAGAAAATACAGGGATAGTGTGTTATATGTAAGTAGTGATATTTATTTAAAAAAAAAAAACGTATTTTAGTGTCGATAAGCATTAATCATTTGATGCTCAAAAT
Source organism: Himalopsyche anomala (assembly GCA_031772345.1). NCBI lineage: Eukaryota > Metazoa > Arthropoda > Insecta > Trichoptera > Rhyacophilidae > Himalopsyche > Himalopsyche anomala. The sequence goes on along the minus strand of CM062822.1, from coordinate 14,115,374 downwards.
ACAGGTCTATATCAATACATAACACTGAGATATAATTTTTCATTTACAACAGTGCTTCCCATATTGGGGGCCGCCACAGAACATGTTTTGTATTGACGAAGGACGCGGATTACATTTTTTCAGATTTAGGGGGCCGTGGAATGAAAAAGGTTGGGAACCACTGATTTACAACATAAGTCAGGATAAAATAAACAATATAAAAAAGCCAGAAAAATAGGAAGTCAAGATCTAGAATGACCAAGTAACAACCAGGGCTTTGGAGTCGTGCTCGAAAAAAACTAATAACTTGGCATCCAAAAAAATGTGTACTCAAATTGCTAAAATTGCTGGTAAAAAGTGACGACACTGCATGATACTAAGTCAATAAAAATAGTTTTAAGCTATGGTAGGAGTAGTCTTATTTTTTCACGAATCCACACAGCCCTGCTGATATATAACATAGTACACATCTTAATACGTAAAATAATATGTAAAAATATCGCCAATATTTAAAGTACAATTTTAGGTTGCGGTCGTAATAATCAATATATGATAATGTATATATTTAAAAAAAAAAAAAGTTTGTCTTTAAGCATATCTATAAGCATAAGATTATCACGTGTGTGTCACATTAAGATGAAAAACTAATCCTCATACGTATTAAATGAGAATTACTTAGGCTTTATCTGAAGTTTCTTTGTCCATAAGTTTGTAGCGGAGTTTATTTACCTGGATTATAATAGAATGACCAATATATCTATTATCTTTTAATCGGTAAATAGTATTGGTTATAATGTATCTTAACTAATGCATATTTATTGGAATCAAATGATAAATAACTTCTGTGAATATCAGCTGAGTAAGCTCAGTCGTTTGCTCAGCAATTGAGATATTATTATCAACGACATTCTCTCGTTGAAGTTGAGATAGTTGCAGAATTTCAGACACGCATAGGTAAGTTGCACAGGTAGGTGGGCGAGAGGAAACCTAGACACCGTTCGGTCTGCCTAGAAACCCACTAAGTGTGGCTTACGTTAAACAGGCAGGATGATGGGTTGTATTGCAAATGTGAAAATAATAAAAGGCATAGAAGATCATTGAATAAATTTCATGCGCAAATTTAAATAATATATAAATCTAATCGATAAGACTAATTATGTTTTTTAAATACTATAGATACATTTAAGAATATTTCATAGATTTTCATTCATTTGATCGAAGTATTATCATATCGCCTTCTGTTTATAACTACATCTTATCTTATATATATATATATAAATGAATGTTGCTTAACTTTCGGTCGCTATGGATTTGAATACCGCTGATCCGATTGCAATAAAACTTCGACAAAAATTTAGCTTGCAATTCCGGGAAGGTTATAGGCGTATTAAAATTAACTAACAGTGTCGAAAAACTAAAATATTCGTAGATTTCAATGTTTTTTACACTGCAGTATAACAAAACAAAAATGCCCGCGTTCGAAATCATTTGAATGGCCGGCCATTTTGTTTTGATGTATTCACAATTCAAATTTGACGTTCGATTGTTTTGGAATCCAATGTGAGTATAATTTGAATAACATCGTCATATTAATTCTATTACATCTTCCTCTTCTTAATATATAAAAATGAATGTTTGTGTATTTGTACCCTATGGCAGCGGTCGGTAAATTGTGATCCGCAAGAAAATGTTGGTGGTAAGCAGAGAAATCTGACATTATTTAAATTTTCAAATCCTACCACCAGAAAAAAGTCTTAGACATGATAATATGTAGATATTAAATTCGTTTGGAGCGAACATTCAAGACACTAATTTACGCATGAAGATGAAAGAAAGCCTCATCGATCTTTCACATACGACACTCTCAAAGGTAAATTTCAATGATCCTTAAGCAAGACCTCAGTTTTTATGTTCTATAAAAAGTAAATTCCCTTTGCGTGAAGAGGCGATGAAAATTCTTATGCAATTCTCCACAACATATGTATGCGAAAAAGCCTTTTTATTTGTCACAGCAATCAAATCACGGTATCGATCTCGGCTTAAAATGCATTTATTTAGTATATTTCAAATCTGTGAAATCGTATGGTCTACATTTTGACATTACATTAAAAAATGTGTTTCATGAATTAGGTGTGATTGTTTGTTTGTATTTTATGCGTTGCCACACCGTTCATCCGATTACAATAAAACTTTGACAAACTTTTTGCTTACACTTGAGCAAAGGTAGGCATATTAAAAGTAGCTTACAGTAGATATTTTATATACACATCAATGTTTGTATGTCTGCCATACCGTTCATGCAACTTACGCAAAGGTTATAAGCGTATTACAATTAAATTACAGTAGGTGGCGCGTGTGTCGTACCATAGACAATCGGCAGCAAACGTCAAACAAATAGAAAAAGAAAGCATGCACTTTAATAAACACAATTAAAACACAAACACTTTCTTCGAGTGGCATTGCAACGCTTGCCGGGTAACGGCTAGTATGTAATAAAATGGCAGTATTCAATATACGCAATATAACACGAATATTTATTGAAATTTGATGTCATAATTATTATTGAGACAGGAAAGTAGCATCGCAGATTAATGTAATGTGTGAATAATGGTTTAATATTTTGTATAGACCTAATACTCTTTGCATGGGGGATACGTTTCATATGAAAAAGACGAGCAAAAAAACGTGTAAAAAAGATGAAGTGTACATATAGAAATTAAATATACGTTTCATTGGACCGTGCAATTTCGAAACCATGAAAAAAAATAATTGGGTGTACACCAGAGCGATGAGTGGAGCTTGGAGCAGGAAATCGGGGCAGTAGAGCAAGTAGGGTTTTTTACACAAAACCGAGGCACAGAAAATTTGAACTTGCTCACTTCTTCTCTTGAAATCTTTGGACATTTATTATAAATATTGAAATTTCGTCAACTTTTTTAAATAAATATTTTAAGTAGTTTGTTGCATTGAATTTAGCACTTTTCAACAATGGAATCATTTAAGACATAATATGACGACACTGCTATCGAGTATGAATCATAATGCTAAAGCTCGAATAAGCAGACGATGTAGAATGATTTGGGGCGGACGATTTTCATGTCATCATCAAGCAATAATTGCTTATTTAAACAAACCATGTTCCTTAATTTTAAGTAATATAAAAAATATCCGGAAAATGATCCGCTTCAGCCCTCTGACATAATACGGTTAACAGTATATATTTACGACATTGATGGTGTATTAGGGCTGTTGTACATTTGACATATCGACTATGGAAAAGAAAAAAAGACGTTTTTACGTTACGAAAAGTTTTTCAAAAACAGTTTTTTTTTTGTTAATCACAATGTATACACGTTCTATCAAAATGATGTAAGTTTAAAATGCCAAATTAGTATCTAAACTTAGCTTTTAAGTTTGAAAAAAGAACGGCCTGTAAAAGTTGCGATCAGGAAAAAGACCCAAAGAGGTTTTTTTTAGAACGATCTATTAAATTAATGTTAGGCTAGATAATAAAAAATCATTTTATGGGTCGCCGTGCACTTCAAGTTTGTGTATATTTCATAATTTGTCTTTGGCCAAAAATCATCAAAGAGCATTTATTGTGTCTCCTGTAAAATTGGTTATGTGAGGGGTTACGTCCTTTTTCCTTTCCACAGTCGATATGATATCGAATGTTTCAATGATACTGCGGCTGTAAGATACGTACTCCCTCCGTATTAATTATCTAATTTGAAATACTTAACTGAAGACAAAAACTTAGGGATTTGGTATTTTACTCGTAGCCTTTATTACAATCAAACGTTTAATGTGAAAACTCGTGTAAATTAACCCAAGGACTAAATAAAAAAAAACCAATGCATTGTTTGAGTGACGGTCGTTGGTAACGTAATAACCTCGCAGTTTCTCTTGTATCTAAAACGAGAATAAACGATAATAGAAAATTTTCGAAAATGTTAGTAGTTGGGTCATTTCTTGAATTTGATTTTTTTGGTTGGAATATATTCCTGACGTTTGTAGTTCAAACGGGACAAAAACGATGGCGAGATTTTTTGTGGCAATTTTCTAATTAGAAATTAATTTTATCATCACTTTAACTGTTAGTAAGTCAATAAAAAGTACAATTGGGCTCATTAGAGGTGAAGTGAGCCAATTGGTATTTTAGAAAAAAAAGTTAGACGCGCTGTTATATTCTACACGTCTTGGAGTATCGTAAAAGTGAAGTAACCTCAGTTAATTAATACACATTGCAATAAAAAATATGCAATCCACCAAAACACCAAATGAATACGTGATTGTACATAAATGTTCAGTTTTACCATTTTACTATTTGGCTCACTTCGTTCCTAGAGGGCCCAATTAATGGCTTGAAGATGGACTATATCGTAGAAAATAATTAATTTCAATTGAATAATTATCCCGTGTCTCAAATAGGAGCCATGAAGATGGATATCTATTTAATTACTAATATGTTTTTTCGTTTAGTTTAAAATAATTGATTGTTTTTCGATTAGGATTACTTTTACGAAAAACAATCTTTTTTATTGAAAAGAAAAATGTTTTAAACTAGGCAGGAGAACATTCAGAGGTATTACAAATACAATTAAATGATCTTCCTAAAGCATCGCAGACCAATCGTACAAAATTGTATTGTTGTGTTAGAATGGGTGTAACATTGTACATCTTGTTATGATCATCCCAGATGGGGCATGGAAGCAGATACCTACATTGGATTTGAGAAGCAAAATCATTAATCAGCGACTTACCTATTAGGAAAAATGTTCAAACAAAAAAACCCAAAGCAAAAAGTGAGCACGACCAATAGTTTGTTTTAGAATTCCATTGCGGAAATCCAATTATGATAAATCGTCGGTCGATTGCATAGATACGATTTATTTTCGTAAAATATAATTTAAATAAATATTTATTCTTTCTTTTTTTGTAAATCATTTCACAAATTTACGACGTCACTGCTCGACTACGAAATATAAGTTAGGTAAAATTTGATTTACATCATGTCGAAAACACGTATTTAGAATTTCAATTGCCCAGGCCATTTGTTTTGAAATGGATAAAAAAAAACTTTGTATTGAGGTCTTTAACGCGGCGCTTTCGTCACGACACGGCCACTGCCTTCGCTCCTGACCGTGAAATATTACGAAATCAAATATGAACGATTTACAAAAAAAATCTAGTCATGTCATAACGTCATTCAAACGAACACGTGGATCATAGTGGTGTCCGATTACTTAAGTCAAATTAATTGTAATACACGTGTATGTATAATAAACACTCAATCTTCCGATTTGAAAACGTTATACATAGAAAGGTGCCCATTGGTGTGTGTCACTAATGGAACCAATTCTGGATCCCTTTTGTAGTCCAAGGATTTCGGGATTCACAATTAATTCACGTGGACAAATTCGGTATTTACAAAATTTTTGGACGTCGATTTTCAAACGGGAATTTACGAATCAAAAACAATTCACTGGCCGATTTCAAAAACCTAGAAATTTTCAGATTTCCTAAAATTATAAAAAAACGGACCTTTTGTTATCGAGATTTTTTTTATACTCAATCCCCCGATTAGTACTGACACCATCCTGATTCAAAGTAGTTTATATTTATTATAAAAGTTTTTATAGGCAATAGTTAATAAAAGAACTTTCAACCTTGCCAGAGCAGAAGGAAAACTCTCATGATTATGGAACCATTAAAAGAATCGATACATACAACGAAAGTTTGTGACACTAGATATACATTTAAATTTGCAGAAATTGCTTTTGCGAACAATACAGCATATATATGTCTTGGCGGTCAGACTTATAGCGCTTAATTACGATTTAAATTTAAAATTTAAGTTTCAACATCTCACCAGAAGACGTCAGGTAAAAAAAATGCAAGCAGGCATCGTTCTGTCGTCGGTTACAAAGGAATAAATAAATATTTCTTAAATGGATGTCGTTGCGAAAGTTTCTTCGATCCAACGACCATCTTTGCGAAATGCGGCGGGCTGATAATGGTCACAAAAGATGTGAGACTTCTTAATAATTTCATATTTATGAAGAAATATCGATGTGGTTAGCAACGGTTTCTTTATGAAAAAAATCTTGCGGTCAGCGTATATATAATATATATCAAGTCCAGTCAGTCAGTATGTACATAAGAATTTAAACGAAATTACTGATTGCTAAGCATTATGCGTACTCCATACGTTTTATATATGTATATATATATATATATATATATTATAATAGTTTTAATGTTAGGTTGTGAAATAAAAGTAATTCGATAATAAAAATAATAAGTCAAAGAATATCAATTAGCCTTAACGTATTATTTAATTAAAAATAATCGTTATTTCGTTTGAATTTATACACATATTTCAATAAAATAATCTGGTGAAAATTACAAATATTTTTTTAAATATTTCACTTGAACAATGGAATCGCAACAAGAAACACGTGTGGTGTGTTTTCGATGAATAAGTAAAATTTAATTTGAAACATTTCATAGTACATTAAAAAATAATAAAATCGACCGTGAGCTAGTCAACAGTAAGCTAATATTGATTGATTCGAAATAGCAACGATGTGATTACAATAATTACCTTTTTCTTGCTAACTCCATTTGAAAAATCAGTCTCCAGACTTCGACAACTGACAAAGTGACAGAATTCGCACAGTGTGGCATTAAACTTGGGTCACTTCACTTTAGTTGACACAAAACAACGTTAACTATTCAACAAAGTACTAATTTAAAAGTGAACATCTGTCGGTGCCAGTTTAACTACATTACGAAGAACCACATCGGCGAATTCTCATACCGACATATTATTCACAGACTCGAAAAAAACCAACGTTTATCTGAGAAAGAGAAACCAGTTTTGTATTATGAATCACTCATTTTGGAAATAAATTGTTAACGATGATGAAACATGTGGCCGTGTATAATAAAATGCACTCGGGTATACAAATTTGTTGATAGATATCTCGTTCTAACTACAGAAAGTAACTTGTTGAATAAACTATACACTTACACTCAGTATATTTCGTATGACAATTCACTCGTTGAAAACTATAACGACGATTAGGCATAATATTACCACGCGCTCGGTTACAAGAAATTAATAAGAATGTTTACACGCGGATATAAAAGCACTGCTGGCGTGGTAGGTAACTTGCCGTTCGGCGCAGCAGACTTGACTGAAGTGACAATCGTGCGACTCAGGTAAGAAGCAGCGAGCTTCGAAGCAGGTAGAATTCAGCGGCCGTGCACTGTCCGCACCGGCAAACTTAAGTCAGATACGTAAAGAGCCTTCTGGCACAAGAGGTAAAGGGACTGGCGGCGTGTAACTTGGGCTTTTATAAATGCTTATCAAATCGTATCCTTCGATCTAGTAGCGCCGTATTTTGCTTTATAGACACGGGGCAGATGTGAAAGAGATATTTAACGAAAATAATTCGGTAAAGTTTTAAGCAGAAAGAGAATGTCCGATAATTTTCAATGTAATATATTTCAGAAATAACTTTGAACAATATGTATTCACAGATTTTCGAATCAAATACTGTTCATTATTATAATGGTAAAACTTATAATTTTAATAATCCACGAATTAATCAATAAAAAACTGAATCAAAAAGTATAGTAATTGAGTTTTGTTTAATTTTAAATATAAATCGTTTTTAGACACAATCTGAAAATAAATGTTTTAATTACAGAACACTGAAATAAAATTAAGAGTTGAAGAAAACTCACTATAGTTTTAGTTATGCTCAAATAATATGAAAACGAATCGGCCTCTATAAGCATAACACGTTTGCAAACAGAATATATAATATCAGTGATATTCAATGTCATTGTACATTGACAATCAAATAATATTCGTCAAAATCTGAAAAATCGCATTGAAGATGAATATCAGATATAGGGGAAGGTAATAAATTATTATCAAAGGTAGTTTGTATAGTAGCACACAGTCTTAAAGGAGGGTTGTGTTTACCCTTGAGTCAGGTAAAAAAAACCCCTGCTCGCAGCAACAATAGTGCATTCACCTGGGTCTTAACATCGAAATGTATGGTAAAGATTCAAATATTTTTTTCAAAAATATAGTTATACCAAAAATTAATGAACGACCTGTTTAAGTTACTCGCGAAAATGTGGTAATACAAATAAATATGGGGAGTATAAAGAAAACAGTGTGGTCAAATTGTATAAATGTATAAAGAAATTTATTATTTGTGTCGGAGAAACTTTTATTAAACAGCTGATTGGCGGTACATATGAATCAAAAGTCTGTCAATATATATTCAAGAACAGTTAATGACATCAAAATCGTAGGCAAACTACATTTCCTTAGTTATGATAATAAGGTAAATATTACATGAAAAAGTTATAGCGACTGCGATAATACATATAACTGACACTAACAAGCGTATGAATCTGAAAAATGTACCGATGAAATTGTTTTTTTTAATCAAAAATATTGAAAAACTGTTAAGTTTTAAATCAAAACAATGTTTCAGCATTAATATATTGAAACGTCGATGCTTGTACGCATATGAAAAAATATGTCAGCGTTCTGAATAAATTAATTAATTACAAGTGACTTTTAAATGTATTCTCAATATATCTTTACATGAATGTGTACGGCTACGGTCGTATGATTCATAGAAACTCTTTACAAAAGACTAGTAAAAACCTTAATTTCAGGAATCAATTTCTCCAAAATTAACTGCTAAGCATCGATAAAAAAAACTTAATATACCTGACACGCTTTTCCATACAGATTTTCATGAAATTATATTATTAATTTACTGAAATTTAATAGTATTCTTTGAAATCCATGTCCGCTCCCAATATGGAGCTTATGGCCTCTTAATGGAGGTATCTCAAGAGAAGTTTTTCTACGAGAACTGTTTTTAACTCAGTCGCTCAACCTCTCTTTTCCAAAGAGAGTAGAAGGGATAGAAGGATAAGGCTAGGACCAGGACTAGTGGATAGCTAATTTCTTTAAGTATTAGAAGGTGGGAGGGAATTTTTACATGTCACCTTCGAAAAGAAATCGATGAATCGATCGAAAAATGCTATTCGTATAGGACTCGAACCCGTGAGATCCGGCATGGAAGCCCACAACGCTAACCGCTGCGCCATAGAATGCTACCAAGAAAAAGATTTTTGGCAAAGGTCAAAGTAATAATAGGGTTAGTTCTACGATTTGTTAATGTATATATAATTTATAACAAGCTAATGCGATACTATTTAAATAACGTTTACCCAGAAATATTAATTACAAGCCAATTACTGTGACCGCAATTAATAATATCGATTGTAGAAACGCAAAAGAAAGTAGCTGTCAGTTTATTCAAAATAGGGTTTTTGATAATTACAATGTACATACATATACAACTTAATAAACCATAATACAAATCACTTTTAGGTGTTCACTGTCAATACTTGGTGGAAAGGCATTATATTAAGAAAAAACACAATATTCCTTTGTACTTAATTCCACTTTTATGTATTAAGATCAGGACCGGTTTCGGTCATGGCGAGCAACGTCTGAAACTGGTCCTGATCTTAATAAATAAAAGTGGAAATTATATACAAAGGAATGTTGTGTTTTTTCCTTAATACAGAGATGGGAAAATATGTTGGCTGACGGACCACATTAGTGATGAAAAATTGACCACGGGCCACATTAAAAAAACGGCATTTTTTTTTCTTATTTAGGAGGGCTGGGTCATAAAAATCACAGAACTTATAAGAAATGCATTTTAAGAGCAATTTTGAATGTTTTTTTTAATGTATACATTTTTTTAAAAATAACCCACAGACCGGATGGAGCATCATCAGGGACCGCCATTTGTCCAGGCCTGCCTTAATACAACTTAAATTTAGCTTTTAAGTTTGAAAAAGAAGAAGAGCGAAAATTGCGACTAAGAAAAAGGTTTTACGCAAAGAATTTTTTCAAACAACTTATTAAGTAAATATATATCACACTGAGTAAATAAATCACTAGTTTATTACTCTTCGTGCTTTTCCAACGCTAATTCAAATAAAAATTTTGGGCTAAGACATTGAAAAAAGTTTTTTTTGTACCTCCTGTAAAAATTGTTTTGTATGGGTTACGTCATTTTGCCTTTCAATGGTCGAATAACGAATCAATTAAATTTGTGGAGAAGTCAACAAATTGAGGTACATTATGGTATTGTATTTAATGGGCACAACATAGTTTTGAGGTTTTTAATTCGACTATGTATTGTGTAATAATAATTCATCGATGCGTGTATGATTAATAGATTTCGTATGTAGGTAAAACTTTCAAAAAATAAAAATAAATATATGACGTAAATGCTTCTTGGAGCTTGAAATAAAAAAAAGTTCAACCAAAAGATAAATTCATATTACAATTAGTTATATTTAATTTACACGAGCTATTTATAATTGTTTTGTTCTCATCGAAAATCTCGCCAGGAAGCATCAATCGTAATTCGTAATCACGCAATATTTGTAGGTGCGTCCAACAAGTTTACGTGGTTTAAATGTTGTTAAAGGTACGTGTACCTTTATCATTAAGAATGTTCAACTGAATTTCATTTGATAATGATAACAAAGATTGAAACCAGTCCTGATCGTTAATATTTATATGCAAAAAAAGTGTTTTATTTTACAATGATTTGGCATGCGGCCCAAAATAAAAAGTACTCCATCACCAAATTTTTCATTCAATATGATAAAAATCTTTTTATGATATGGGAACAAACTATGCAGTAGCAAAGGTATATAATCTAAGTGATAGAAAATTTTATGCTTTTTTTTATTATTTAATATAATTATATTTTCACGGTTATAAATTTGCGACCGAAATTCATCTTTTTACAATGATTCACACCGTCTGTGATGCAGTCTATTTTTAGATTATTGTAACTATTAAATTAAATATAATACATAAAATGTACATCTCGTCTAGTATATGTAGTATATTATTATTTTTCTAAACTTTAACCTTCTGCGGCCCGTGAAAAACTTGAAAATGGATAAATTGGCCCTTCTTCCAAAAAGCATGTATCCCACTGCTGTAGAGCAATCAATGAATAACAAGCATAAGTTGTAAAAAATTCAAAATATAAGTTTTTTTTAAAAAAAAAAACAAGATTTACGAAATATTGTTTAGAACATTCGCGAAAAATTTGACTCTACTCCAATATTATTTTCGATCTCAATAAATGAAACTATGTTTACAGAAACAACAATTGTTTGTAAGCCTCGTGTTGAATCGTACTTAATTCATTTTATTCTAAAATAAAATTCGTATTTTAAACAATGCTATCGGTAAGAGAAAATGTTTTGAAAATTACAACCAACATTAAATTGATGGTTTTTTGGGTAGTGTTTTCGATAAATATATTTTTTTCAGGACTATTTCCAAAGACGAGTCAATCATTATTAAATTTCGTTCGATACGAGTGTACATAAAGAAAATAACGACATGACATGGCATTCAGCGAAGTTTATGAACTCGGTTTGCAAGCGAAACGGCCATAAACAAAAGCGCCGAGAAAATTGTGAAACTCAAAATAAAAAATAATTATTTTGAAAATATGGGCCCATAAACTATGTTCAGATTCAATAATTAACATGCCCGTTCCAATCTCATGCAAGAGTAAAATTTAAAAAGGGTTTTGAAAAATCGTGAAAGAAAAAAAACTGTACGTCAATATAATAAACAATTAATAATGTATTTGGCGGTAACTTTGTGGAAGTTCATTATAATGTAGTAGAAAATGACAAAACTCCGACTTTTATTTTGTAATTTATAACTTAAGAATAATAATCAATTTTCAGTTTATTCGTAAACTTTACGATGTCCTGTCTGATGGATGATACTACCAAAAATCAAGTGGAATAACATAATTATCAAATTCAATTTTAAGTAGGGCGCATTTTCATAGTCGTCAAATCTATCACGATCGTTTTATATAATGAATGGTGTTTATTTGTTGATGTTAGTAAATATTTTTGCTATTATTTCCATAAAACACGATAAAGCATTTATATACATTTATATGTTATTAGCAAAATTATTTATATATCACAGATATCCAAAACCACGAAATCCATGTAATAATAACGAATGGGTACAAAAATTTATTTTTACATAATCGCATATTATACAATATAGACATATAAAAAGCGTTCAGTGATATGGTCTAATTCACGACTTTTTGACGATACATAAACAATCCTCTGGCATATAAAACACGAAGAACTTTAGCGAATTTTGTGAAGCCAATCATAAAGGGACAATAAAATTGCATAAGTAAAGATTTAACTTAATTAAACTCCAGTTTTAATAAGTCAATGCCAATTCAATCAATAAATAAATGATAACATAGAAGTAAAAAAAAATATTATTGTAATCGTCCAACTATGTTTGAGTGAATTTCAATTGTAGAAACGTGTCGATATTTATTTATTCAACGTATTAAATAGGATTCAAATTGCAATATTCGAAATATCGAAGAGAATAATAAATAGGGTTAATAATTGGCGCGGTCCGAATAATTTGCGAGGAGTTCAGTGCGTGATGCGTGTTGCGAGTCGACGGTCGGCTGTGCAGCGTGCGTGGCGGAGGCGGAGGGACCTTGGAAGGTAGCGGACAGGTACACCGGAGGTGCCTTTCCACATCTGATTCTCGCGCTTCAAGGCGAGACCTGCCCGCCCGAAGAAACTTGTTGCTAACGACAAAGACAAACGCTGTAAAATGTCTTCATCATTTTTACGCTACGTGAATAACTCACAGAGCTATTAACTAACAGGTACGCACAGATGATTACGTACATCTGAAGATAAAAAAAACTATGAAATATTGACTTGGGACACGAAGCACGCCAATATTTTACACTATTCAACACGAATGTACATGATTTGTTGTATACCTTAGACGTGATAGAGATAGAGAAATCTTAATAATGGTGTCATCTTATGGATGAATTCGTCGTATGCAGGATTGGCTTTACCAAAAAGCTAGCTAAGCTGATGCTTAAGGGTTATAAATAAATATTTAAATGCAAATTAGTTTTCGTGAAGGTTCTCATCGTCGTTTTAGGGTAAAAACATTAATTGTTGTATCAAGGGTTCCCAGCAACTTGACCAGCGACTTATTACAATTATTCGTGAGCCATGCTTAGTTTTAACATAGTAATTAAGAGACGTGTAGAATTATTATTATTAGGTAAAATTATTGAAAAGAGATAACTTGAATCCGATCATAACAAGTTGACTCTAGCGAAGAGCAAAAGTTTAAAATATATTTGTGAATGAACACTTTCTTCCAAGGACCGTGCGATTGTTGTCGATGTTATATATAAGGATACATATTTAATTATCGAGGACAACATATATCACCAACGACAGTCTCTGATAAACTTGATCAGTAAGAATCGTTATCCAGACAAGGTCACAAGGATTTCGATGTCCGAAAACGCCGAAGGTCGACAGCAATGCAGGTAATAAAAAATACATGACAATTATTTTATTGGATTAAGTAGTTAAGGAATAACGGGATTGTGTCGTGTTATACAGAAGGGGGCGCTACTCGACTGACGCGTTGTGGGACTCCACAGCTGGCGGGGTTAGTGGCCTTATCCAGTTTCTGCCTCATTGTGAGAGAGCCTACGCCACCCCTGAGGAATATGTGTGAAACATTCGATACTTTTTGCGACACACCACCCCATTTCGAATGCCGCTTCCGCTCGCGGAATATGAATGAGGGGTGATCAATCGTATGGTGAGAGGAGTGGCACGGTGTGTGCCAAGAATGTCATTCCAATACTAAGATGGATATAATGAATATTATCTTATGTGACTAGGTTAGAGATATGACATACGAGATAACTAGAATATACCCATGAAAAGGAGACATTACTAAGGTTATTTCAGGTTTTGCATTAAACCATTTATAAGCTATCTCAGGGTTTCCCGATTTATATTCCGCGGAACACTGGTGTTCTGTGTCATTTTTATCTCTCAATATTTTTCGAAAACCAAGAATTATGATATCTTAATTCTAAATCCATTTTCCGTGAAAGCAAAACCAACATGCTTAAATCAGCGCAAGTGATTTTTTTTTATGCTGCAACGATATCAAAGTGCATGAGCATATTCGACGCCGCACAATTTAAAAATAATATGGGTTTTATTGATTATTTGTTTTTGTTTTCATACTGCTATGAATTGCCCGACCTAAAAAAACTGCTGCATTAAAATTTCCGGGATTTGCAAAGTGTTCCATTGCAGAAAAAGTTTGGGAAACCCTGCGCTATCTGATGATGTAGACATGTATATTAATATTGTTTTTTTGCACAATTTACGACAGTGCGATTGTTTTCATTGAAATCATTAAGAGTGCATATTTGATTACAATTTGAGCTGTTAATCGAGAGATTTTTTAATTACGTAACAGAAATTTCCTAAATATTCGAAAAACGAATTAATCATGATTGAACAATCTAGCCCTTTCACCTGCCACTCGAGTCGCACGCACCTGCGAATGCAATAACATTAAGTAAAAGTTTGAAACACGAAAAACTAATATATGAAATATTTGTCGCGCGGCAAATGACATTTCAATACAGTCTCGTGACTTGAGAAAAGATCAGCATATTTGTAAAAACGGTGTTGATCAAATTATTAAAAAAGGAATATTTTATTAAATACAAAATTAAATAGGTTTCCAAAATTGCAAATAATATCTGGTGAAACGAATTAATTAAGTAATGTAAATTTTGAAATTCAGTTCCATCATACATAATACAGTTTTTAAAAGGACAAGATGAATTGATTAACAAAATGAGCATGAATAAAATATGTTTGCGCGAAGCCAGTGTGCAATACAGCGCACGACATATCATAAATGGATTCAAAAAGCATTTAAAGATTGTTTTTAGTGTCTCTCGGTGAATAAAAATAAGCTTGCAATGGTGAATCAAGGTGAAGTGGGTTTCGTATCGGCGATGCTCGCCCGCTGACGTGATGTAACCGAACTGACTCCTTCGCGAGCCGAAGTCGGCGGTTCGGTTGCACAATCCACACTGGAGATATTTACATTGAGCTAAACAGATACCAAACGCGGTTAACTAATACGACCTTCACATTGACACACTTCTCCTACACCATTCAAACTTTAATATATGGACATAATTATTATTTGCAGATATTGTTAAATAATAATATAATCGGTAACAATGCTAATCATTGACTCCAGAAACAAATACAGCATTAAACATCAAGAACAAATAGATAAGCTACTATTTTAAGTAATCTTACAACGATGCAACAGTCGACCATCATTATTTTTTTTTGTAAATCGATGTGCGAGTATTTTGATTGGATGAACAAAATTTTCAAATATTTTCAGATTGTAATAGTATGAGCAAGCTGAATCTTGCTAAATAACAACTGAATAATTACATATAAAACATATTAGCCTACTTAAGAAATGATATAAAAATATTAACATAAAGAATAAGTTTAATGCAAATATTTTATGAATACGAATTCGCCTGTTACCTAATAGTGTGGAAGGACATATTCTAGTCAAGGTATACATTCGTTCGAAATAAATAACATAATTATGTAATTAGGCATAGAGCCGTACGTGCTTACATAGAGTATATGATATGTTATGAATTAATGCAATTTGAAATGAATTATACGGTTGCAAATATAGTATCCATATTCATGGATAAACATATCTTAAGTAAATCTGGAAAAGCTAATTATTTATTTATTTAATTGTTTAAAAATTAAAAGTACAGTACAATATGACATTACAACTGACGCCAATTCGCCATGAACTTGTCAAATAAAATGAGAAAAAATAAAAAAAAACAGCATAATACATCAAAATCAATAAATAAAATAGTAAAACTTAACAAACAGTTCACAAATACTGTCACTAAAAATGAGCAATTCTCTAGGCCAGGGTTTCCCAAACTATGTTTCGCGGAGCAAGAGTAGGTGTTCCGTTTATTTTCCGGACTTGCGAAGTGTTCCATTCTAGAAAATGTTTGGGAAACCCTGCTCTAGGCAATGAATTGATCAGTAGAACGGCCCTTGGAACTGGCGACTCGTACGTCCTACGCGAGGAACAAGTTTTTAAAAACAAAAGTTTTTACTCATAGTTTCGCCCACGTAAGAATAAAATGGGAGCATGTAAGTTAACAGTCATGAGAATTTCAGGATTATTAACTCGGCCCCGAAGAATAAGAGAAAAATGCTTTGAACTTGAAAACGCTCTTCGAGCTTCATGAGAGTGAAATGATAACATTCCTAAAAGAAATTTGGTGGGGTAGTATTCATTTAAGGAATTATATACATATTTAGCGAAATATATACAAGACAATATCGAATGAGCATTTTATTTAATAGCAGAATTATGACAGATGTATATTAATATTATTTATCAAACAAAGATCTCATGCAATTTTTAATTGAATAAATTATTCACGATTAACGTGGCAAGAACTAGGCAAATTGAATAGAAATATATATTGTATTGAACGACGATTAACAAACGAGCGCATTCTTTATCGAGTTGTGTACTGGTAGTATGTGTATTTATATAGACCAGGGATGCACAAACCAAAGCCCACGTGGTCCTCGAATGTTTCATTTTAAAATTAAAATATAGAAAATATTTTTTAAGTAAATCACACAAAAGTTAAGAAATGCGAGCAAACTTTTTCGTTCATAGAAATAGGATTATTTGTAATCGATTTCACAACTTTTAATAATTCAAATATTAAGTCAAATTCAAAAGAATTAGTGTAAAATTAATAGTTGTGTAATAAAAAAGAAAAATATCGCATTAACCCTCCAAGGACGAGCGTGACCATATGGTCACAGTAAACACCGTTTTCTATCTGAACATAGTTGCTTTTACTCAAATTTGGTTAAAAAGGATAGATACTTCCGTTAGTCATCAGCCGCAGAGACGGAAACGATCACCAAAAGCACATGCGATTTTTTGAATTTCCGTTTATTTTGAATGGACTTTTTGAAACTGATAGTTATTTTTTTTATCAAAACATAAAATTATTTACAGTTCTTTTACAAATATATGTGTGCTGAAATTATATTGGTCTAAGGACGTCAAATTATAAATATTAAAAAAAAACACGTTTAGCTATATTTCAACCCCGAATGTTTGTGTGCCCGTACGGTTACGCTCGTCCTTACTACTGTCCGTACACAATATTACACGGTAATAAAAGGATGAGCATGACCACATAGTCATGCGGGGTTTCTATACGAGTTTGCGTTTTTTTTTATTTATTAGAAACAAAAGTTATCCGTGACTTTAATATGGCTTAAAAAAGTTTTTTATCGAAAAAAAGCTCTCGTCTCTGGAGGGTTAAATTTTATTATATAAAATTAAACACGTACCCAATATTTTACAGTAAAAATATTTTTGTAAACACATAGATTCAAATAAGCCTCTTTTTGCACGGTTTAGAAATAAAACAGTCAAAAGTAATGGAACTGTTCTTTTGTTTATATAAGTTCACTTAACAATTTTTAACGGTTTATTTGCATGGCTGTTATGTGTGGATCGGATCTGCGACCCGAAACCACCATAATTTATTTTTATACGGCCCGATAAAAGATAAAGGTTCTGTTTGCCTGATCTGTTCTTACAGCTTGTTAAATATACAATATAAATAAAAGTTAAATGCGAAAAACTATTTTCAATATTTACATTTTATATGATTCCGGTAATATGTGTTTATTAAACTTATTTTTTAGTATAGCTCTCATACTTCAGTAATATTACAAAAAAAAAAATTTGTAAATAAAATAAAAAAGTTGCCAGTTCTTATGGAATCGGTTTAGATAGCGCGTGTTGCTTGAAATATTTCATTAGCAAGTTTATGTGCAGTTGACAAAAAACACAATGACAAAATGAACGGATGAAGGGCAAAGTTTCACAAGTTTACGTTGTTTATAAGACAGCTTTCTAAATTGATAGTGCATGTATAAAAAGCAAATAACGCATTGACCAAGGCGATACTTGTTTGACATGGAATATTATTTCAAAACACATTTTTTCTTACAAAACTTCAAAGGCCAGTGGGACATTTACTCAAAGTATAATCATGTTCAGTTTTGTTAAATGTATATTGTTAGCAACAAAGGGAATGGTACGAAATACTACTGAAACGTATTTAATATATTATTATATAGCTATTTAGTAAAATTGTGAACCGAAAATGTTGCTGTGGTAATAACATTGAAGGTAAGTTATTTCGGTCGCAGTTAAAATTGCAAGATCGTTAAAATTTACGATCCAGACGGCTTTTTGATCAAGCAGGATGACATTTAAATGTTGACAGACTTGCATCTCCCAAAGCGGCTGGTGTAGCGCAAACGTACCCCCGCATGGTAAATGCTAAATTATCAATATTCGGTTTCAACATTCTCATTAAACTTGTATTATGAAATCATCTAAGTTGTCTTAAGATACGCCGCACTGAATAACGCGAAGTGAGAAAGTATTATGTGGATTTCCGTAATGTGTACTCAATATATATACTAAAGAATTAAAAAAATGTTTTGAGAGACGCCATGATTGCTCAATGCTTTAAATCTGTAATAGAACCGTTGATAATAAGTCACTAGCAATGGTTTCAAAATGTCTTTATAGTTTAATGAAAACGTGTAATATTTTAAGTCTTTATCGTAGAATTTTTCTATTATTTAATAAATTATACATCTAATAATTTTTGATCACTTATTTTGTATGCTCAGTTCGTATATCTCTTCTATTGCAGAACATAATATTAGCGAACAAATTTGCATCTAGAGCAATAGTTCTAGCTCAGTGTCTACCAAACTTTTTTACTTTACGGCACACTGATGAATGGAACTAGTACCGCGGCACACCAGGATCCCGCAGACTATCTCCGAAACACCTTTTTTTTAGCTCACCGGGAAATTTAAAATCCTCGATTTGCTACCGTTTTGCTTCCGAAATCCGGCATGAGAAATATTTGTTTTTGAATAGGCATTATTTAAAATTTACATTTTTAAGGCTTCTTCCACCGCGGCACACCTGAGACTTACTGCGGCACATAGTTTGGCAGGCACTGCTCTAGCTAGACGGATTATATTTTTTTAAAAAAACTATCAGAATTCAACAAATTGCTTCACATACTTTATTACAATTGACTTCCATAAAGTAAATATAAATTAAAAATGTAAAAAAGTATGTTCATACTTAATCGAAAGTTCTGTTTTTATGTCACGTATCTATAGGTACCTCGTTAACATGCGTACATTATTTACAAACATTAAAATACAAAAATAACTTATTGCCTCTAACATTCAAGTAAATGTGTTTACACAGACGAAGTTGTCTAAAAAAAGCACTTTGATTTTGTCAATTTTAGATATAATCGTAACACGAATACAATCATTAATTTGCTTATCTGGTTAATGTGAGTGAGTGTTGGATATTTGATATTCGAGGACATGCAAAAGGTTGGACTGATTAAAAATATAGATTTACCAACACAATTGAATGTCAATGTCGAGGTCAATTGTCAAATAAATAAACAACATTCGATGACGACTGACTGGACACGTCTGGTCTAAATGCAAGTATGTATGTATGTATTTGAAAATAAACTTCCACTGATTAGACAAGAAAAAAAAATCGTATTAATTAATTTTAATTCGATACATATGTATCAGTAATTAGAAAATTTAAATAACACGTGCAAGCAGGTCTCCTCACTCGTCAGATTAAATAATGTTAGTAACAATTTAGTTAACTCATTTATAATGAATTCATGTGAATAGTTTCACGAGTACAAAGATTTTTTTTTTTTACCATTTCCGCTCTCAATATGGAGCATATGGACTCCTAATTGAGTTTATCTCAACAGAAGTGTTTCTACGAGAATTACAAAGACTAGTATTTTTTAAATAAAATTTAAATTCATACGAAAAAAAAATGAAAACTTACTACTGTTTAGCATTACAGTAAAGTGCTAATGCGCCAAATATAGAATTTGAAATCCTCGATTCCCTATACTTTTTCCTCAGATTATCTGCAAACCCTGATTATTTTTTTTAGCTCACCGAGAAATTTGATATTCACAATTTGCCAACTTCGTATCACTTTTCGGGATTTACCCAAAATTTCTCAATCCCGAAATTCCGGGATCACGACCATGCCAATCCCAGAATTTCTGGATCAGAAAATTGAATGGGGTCCCGAATCCCGGGATTGGATGCCCTAGATACGACATAGCGTCGTTGCGTCTTTGAAATCGGCTATGTGCATATTTTTCACAAAATCGGATTATTCAACAAACAAAAAAAAATTCACCGCACCATTCCTCAAAATCAGATATGTGTATGTCAACTTGATTCGTCAGGAGATAAATTTGAAAATAAACGGCTATGTGCAAAAAAGGCGCAATTTTAATAGGCCATGTGCAAACAAAATAATTAACAACGTAAAATCATTTTTTAAGCCTTCTATCCCAAAAAATAACGATTATGATGAAATGTTATCTGGAATTGCTACAAAAATATGTCAATGTTATAGGGGACACACTTTGTAAATCGAATTGTTTTTTTTCCTCTCCTGTGAAGTTTTGAAGACAGCTGATTTCGAAGGCGCAACAACGATAGTATATTAGAAAATTATATTAAGATTCATGTGTCCCATATATTTTTTTAACCATTTTGCTCCCACCATGGAGCACACTGACACTTAAATGAATTGTATTTCAAAAGATTTTTTTGCGAGAGATGCTTGTTACTAAGTTGCTTAACCTTTGTATTAAAGTTGTCGCCAACTGTGTGGTAGAGTGGTCAACATCGTTGGCTACCGCTACGGCGGGCACAGGTTCGAATCCCAGTACGGGCAGTTTTATAAATTGATTTTTCAATCGATTTATGAATTTCTGTTCAAAGGCATGGATGTATGTGATGTCTTGAATTCTCCCCTCCCACCCATCCTATCCTTTCAACGGGGCGTATCGAGAGCGATTAGCTAACCACTAGTCCTGTCCTAGCCCTTTCCTTCTATTCCTACTCTCTTTGGAAAAAGAGAAGTTGAGCAACTGAGTAACAAGCAGTTCTCGTAGAAACATTTCTGTTGAGATAAACTCCATTAGGAGTCCATATGCTCCATATTTGGAGCGGACATGGTAAAAAAAAAAAGTTGATAAAAGGATGGAGCTAAAGCACGTCTAGTGGTTATCTGACCGCTTTCGCTACACCCCGTCAGTAGGATCGGATAGCTGGGAGAGAATTATAGATACATTCTTTCTTTCAACAGAAATCAATTTATGATACTGTCCGTACTGCGATTCGAGTCTGTGATCACCGCAACTGAATCGCAACGACGTTGACTCACTCCACTCGACCACGGAACCGGTTAAATGTCACAAATACGAAGTTCAAATTGGCCTTTTTAGAGTCAAATCAAATTCATATACTATTTGTATATATAGTCGAAATGAAATCGCAGTCATCATGCACTACACACAGTGGTAAGGTAGAGCTTTTCAAATATGTAAATATGATGTTGATGTAGTTTCAATGATGAAAACCATGTTTGTACTGTACATATGCGATCAAAATACATACCAAGTGTACAGGAAACGAATTTGTTTTACACGGGAAAATTGACCCGAGAATGATGTTCATGCACTGTCGGCATATATTAAAATTTATCATCGGTAATCACCGATAATTATTTGATCGCAATTTAGAAACATGCTGGCATATTAAAAAAAATGTAGATATGCACGCGGATTGGGGGTTTTGTTTTTTGACACTTGCAGCATTGAAACACGCATAGTTATTGTTACTGGTCATACTGGTGTCATCTATCACCACTGCAGAGACCACTCGCTCTGCTCGCTTGCAACTTACTATGAGCCAAGCAGCAATAGATGAAAATATTGAATTCTTAATTTGAATAACTAAATTATTAGAGGTGTAAACATCAATAATGTTATATGTTATAAAATAAATAATACTATTACTTTCTCAGACAGGTTTATAAATATTCTACAACCGTAATTCAAATAAATCTAATTCGGTATGGCATATTAGTGATTATCTGATCTCCCATTATCATGTCAGTAAAAAGAAACATGGACGTAGGTATATTTAATGTATTTTTATGACAGTATTTACCTAAGACTATTTTATATTATTAACGTTGAAGTTTAAATCTAAAATATGGTTTTTAAAACAAGTACAGTATGTGTATGTTACTTAAATCATCTTATGATATTTAATATATTCATAAATCTGTCCGTTATTGACATATGACAGTTAGTTGCAAGCCTAGTATGTTTGCAATTCGCAAAGTAACGCACAACTTCATATTATGATGATAGCGAATCGCGTCTTAAATCTTAAGATAAGAGAAATAGTGACCTTGCGATGAGAAGTGTGGAAGGTCTACGAGACCACGAAGAGATTTAATTAGGGACGCTTCGAAGGAAAGGACTAGGCCAGGGGTGGGGAAACTTTTAATTTCTAAAGGTCACATTCATTTATCTGATTCAACATACGACCGCAGTAAAGAAAACGTTGACACCCCCTCCCCTATTTTTCGACTGTCGAAAATATAATGGGTTGATTACACTCTTTTTCTTACATTCTTTTTCCAAACGCTTGCGTATAATTTTTTGATTAAAGTGAATATTTTGATCAAGTCAAAAGGCCGCATCAGAGTAGCAAAGAGGTAGCAGGTTCCCCTCCACTGGACTAGGCAATTGAAAGGATTGCATTCTATTTTTGGTATCGGCGAGTACGTTCGTGGTATATTACTGTAATTGTTTCAGTATTCACATGTATGTTTGTATCTACAGTGTCCTTATAAACATCCTTATTTATGAGGATAACATTGTATTTCATTGACCTTCAATTTAAATTGACTTTTTTAAAATGCCCACTTTGTCGTTTATTTAGCGAAGAGCAAGATTTTTTTGAAAAAAAATGTCAAAATTTCTTGTCTGCGAAATTATTGCAATATCTTTCGAGGACGCAGTCAGTTGACACGTCTTGGTCTGATGGATGTGGATAGGCTACGGCTCTGCCTGACAGAAGAAGTGCGTGGCTGTGGTTTGACGCCCCTTCATTTCATTGTGCGGCTCGGTTCCGAGTAATGACAGCGTCAGTTCAATGGCCTGCCCTGCCGCTTACTGCGACCAGACAAAATAATAAATACCTACACACCACGCTCTCAAATCTCACGGAAAGTGATCTACTGCTATTGAAAAATATCTAAGGAGTATATTAAAAGATCTGAGGTAACTACAGGTTATATGTTCCAGTTTATTGACCTCAGCAATATAATAATAATAAAAAAAACAATATGTAACTAAAATTTTGAAAATGGCACGCTAATTTATACTATCAACCAAACGGCGGAACGGTGTCCCCGGATAATTCGTTATCACGACTCATGACGAAGCATATTATATTATTGCACCGCCGCCAATGTTGCTAAGAAATATTGTAAACGGTCGAGTAAAGTTTTACCATCATCATTTACTCGGCAAATTTTACTGCAAAAAATATTGCTAAAATTAATTCAATAATTAAACAAATATCGATTTGTGACAACTTTCGTCGAAGTACTCGATATATAACTTTTCTACAACAACTGTCTATTTTTGCACAAGTGCTAAATAATATGCATGAGAATATGACTTCCATCCCGGTGCTCACCTTTTGCAAAGAACACAACAAAAAAGGGAACATTAGAAAATTAACGAGTGTTTCGGCGAGAATGCATGCCTGGTCTGGTCTTTCCGGAGTAGGTTCAGATTATTTCAGCCGAAAGTATAAAAAAAACGACAGACGAAGTCGACGATCCGGCAGCAGATGCCACATACTGGATAGGGGATATACTGTGCTTAGACATTGGGAATGTTATGTTTTATTGCGTGACTAGGGCGATATCAAAGCGCGATGTGGCAAGTAATCGTCCGTGAGAGGTCGATTGACACTTTACAAACAAAAATAAAATGGCGGTCTAATTTAACCCTTCAAGGACGAGCGTGACTATATGGTAAGAGTAAGCACCGTTGTCTATTGATCCCACTATTCGTAACTATACTACCTGAATATCGTTAAGTCAAGTGGCTTTTATATACAACGGATTTATAAATTTTGCCTCCGAGAGTTAAATAATCACAAGAAAGTAAGTCTCGTCCAGACTACGGTATTAAAAATAAACCAAAATCGAAATTAGAATGTATAAAAATAATCACATATTTTAATAAAATTCTCTGCGATGAATTGATAACATATATTAAACCTGCTAAGAGTGGTATCAATAATCAATGAAGTATGTAGTATAATTTTAAGAAACGTAATTTTAATGTTTTTATGAAAATCTCCCGTTTCTCATTATGATATATTTTTAATCACCGAAATATATAAATACCGTTTTACATATTCGATAATTGATATTATTACTATCGAAAAGTACGATTGTTTTTTTTATCAAATATCAAAAAAAAAATAACCGTTTTACTATCATTAGTTTATAATCCTATAAATTATGAAAAAAGGACACTTACTATTATCGTAAAGGGCATTCCCTCGATCGTAAATATAAACAACAGCTTCTTCGATCAATATTCAAATATTGACTATTGCTACTGCTATACAATTATTAGCCAATGCACCCCCAATACGACGAATTTTTTTCGCTCGCCAACGAATATGTTATTGAGTATAAAATAATGATTTTGAAACGATCTGCATAGCAATCGACAACTATGAATAAAGGCATAAATAATTTACTATTTATGAATGGTAATAATACATTTCATAAAATATTTTTTAAAAAATGTACAAGAGAAAAGATAAACGACATAATAGCCCTTTTCTGACTGCTTTCTGTCAAACTATTATCAATATGAAACACCTTAAGCATAAGTGATATTAATTAAAAATATATATATATATTTAGATGCCAGATGCATTTTTAAACCATGCGTTTGCACAATTAATACAATATGTTTAAAGTTAGAGGGGTTTATATGTCATAGGTATGATGTCCTATGGTCGGAACAAGTTGTAGGTCAGTTTACGATAAACATATAATAAAAAATGTGATGTAAACATTGGTTTCGACAAGAATCCTTAATTAATATGCAAGAAGATTCTGTCTGTTCGGAGGGAGCAGCGAGGACGTCAAGGCTACTCGAAAGTCAAAGCGTCTACAGCTCGCCTGCGACTGCGCGAGCCCAAACAAACAAAACACAAGACAAAACTCTGCCGCGGTCTGCGGGCGACGTCAAAAAAAGTTGCAGCCAGGAATCCGGTTTGGGCGGGCGGAGGGTAGAGTTAAGAGTGAAGCAGTGATGAGGAAGCTGCAGCTAGAGATTAATCCATAAAATAGAGGCACAGCATTTGTTGTGTGGAAACGTCGAAAATGTAGGTGAGTGTGCGATACACGAAAATGAATCTTTATTATTCTTCAGTCCCAGTAGCCAAAAGCATAACATATAATGTCAGGAATTTCTTAAGGGAGGACGGGGAAAATTTTAATAAAAGGTATTAATTTATTTTAAAAATAAACTAGTTATGTGCGTGCATTTTATAAAACACTATGGAAACTTTTGTCAGAGTAATTGTGCAATGCATAATTATTAAAAACAAAAATGACGAGCTTAGTGCGGCATTAACTTAATATGAAGATAATGATCTTAAATAAAAAATATTTGTGTCACAATTTGTTACAAACCTGTGGAACATCGAAGTTATTATAATTTTATTTGTATATTAAAAATTAACTTCCACAAAGATACCACCGAACCTATTGAAAATAGAAAAAGTCTTTTTGTACTCATTTCACATTTTTAATCGATGAACACCGATTTCGCTTAACAAGAGCATTATGAGATTATGAAAATTTATATAAATACTGGGTTATTTATATAAAATTATTTATTTTTATTTAATAATGCTCGTGATAATCGAAAATGATCATAATCTATTAAAAATGTGGAAATAGTAAGTGTTTTTTTTTTTAAAATAATATAATGGGTTCCAGCAAGAATTTGCAACGAACACCTTAAAAGTGACAAGAATATTATGCTATGTTATAGCTAGCTTAATTTATTTATGTTATGACAGTTGAAGTTTTCTATCACTGAATAAAGATGTATACGGTCTCGACATGGAGGGGATTCGAGCCCTTGAACTCGATCAGTCACGGAGAGCAGAGTGGTTCTTCCTTCTGGAGCTCACCTTGGACTCGGGCGGCGGTGTTTGTCTGCCGTCCTCCTCTGCACACCATGACGCCGCGGACGCCCGACGTAGAGTTCAGTGGGTGACGATGCCACTCTACAGCAATGGGGTCACTCATGTGTGAAATTATTTCTTAGATAATTGGATTGCCCACAACCGGTCGAGATTTAAATTACTATGCGCTGTATCGGCCATCGAATGAATCGAGAGGTCAACGAACGCAGACTGATAACAATGTAGATCTTCTGTTAATAAATAAATCTCAACATTCTTAACCCTAACTAAATCATGATAAATTCGGTTACTATCATGAGCTTATTTTAAAGGATTGTCCATATCCATTATATGATGCAAGATGTGATTCAGAAAACCACAAGAAATAGAGGTCAGCTTATTTTTTATTAAACATTTATAGAATATTACAACTTTTAAATTTCCTAACATTAGATAAGAATTATTGAACATAGTTGTATTTATTTCACGGAAACAATTGCGTCACGTTGGTTTGGTCATTTGTTCTATTACTGAGTCAACGGATTTCTATATAATCACTATCATATTCACGTTCGCATTCTCTTTTAGTGATTTCGATAGCGGTAAAGCAAAATATTTAATTGAATTAAAGTAGATAGGGTAGAACCAAGATGATTGCATGAATCAGAATCAAAAATGACCTGAAGATTATTATGTCATTGCAGTATCTCCTACGGAGTTTTTTAAAGAATACCGATAAGAAATTCAGTACACGCATAATAAAAATACTTCATCAAATCACAATTCTAATTTACACCAAAGTGGCACTGTGAGATAGAAAACAATGCCTATAAATTCAACAACGTAAAATAAACGTGATAGTATATACGAGGGGGATGAGCAGGTGTCGTCGTCGAACCTTCTGCCTCAGCACAATATCGTGACCTAATTCGTCATCGTAACATCGTCAAGGCTCTGGGAAAGGTTTTAACGTCTAGGTAAGTGTCGAAGATTTTTTTATAGCAATGAAGGTAGAATCGGATCCGCTGCGCCTCATACAAAAGATACCTAAAAGCCTCTAGTGTAGGAACTATAGATATCCCTCCGGCCAGGCAAAGAAAAGTCTTGCCAATATATATGTAGATACAATCAAACTTTATGACAGAGGGAGGTAATACATATTTGTGTTATGAATATTACAAAAACTTAAATATTTCGGAGCGAACTGTTTAATTATCGAACTATAGATGTAAGAAAAATATTGAATGTATATAAACGCATATAATATTATACTTTTTGTTGAATCCTGTGTTAACGGTCAAAAGTTTACTTCAATATCTACACCACGGTATGGTACCGACATAAATCTAGTATGAGTGGTCAGTTTACAATCCGAGGAACGTGGGGTAAGTAAATGAAAGTAACGGACCGAAGGGATGCGTATTTAAGTACAAACAAAAAACAATCCTTCATGTACCTGTTCATTTCCCTTACATACCTTTAAAGATACCGTTATATTATACAAGCTAAATGTCTTCAGAAATAATTGGCAGCAATAAAATAGCGAAATGCTATTGCTTGAGGACCAACAAAAAATACATTAGAAAAAATAAAGAATAACGGTGTTTAGGTATAATGGCAGCTCCACATGTTGGGTCTGTCAATGTGAATAGGGTGGAAAAGGCAAGCGGGTTCAAAGAGGGGCATGGGAATGTGGAGAGTGCAGTTTCGACGAAACGGTTTCTGTTTCTATGGGGCTAATGGTTTCACCACCAGCAGCAACGCACCTTTTGTGTGCCACGTTTTTGTTAAAATTTTACGCTGACAAAGAAAACAAAAAGTATTGAATTCGGTTTGAGCATTAATGCATTGGGCAGACGTATTTTCTGAATAATGTTCTCTTAGATATAACAACGTATATCTGGTAAAACGTTAAGTTAAAATATCGTCAACGCACCGTCAAATTAAGTTTGCTGTATATTGATTGAATTGGCATTTACTTGGTAGAACTCCATTGCAATAAGGTAAACAATAACTAAGTATTTAGTTTTAATTTTTTTATACAATGAGTTTGTAGCTATTTCGGCGTGCGCCATCGTCAGAACTATGTTTAAACCTGCATATACTCAGCTATATATACTGCCTTAGAAGATATACACATGCTGTTAGAGTAAATAACAAGATTTATTTGTTGTATATGAAATTAATAGCATAGTCATGGATGGCATTACGAAGGTTGAAATTGTTATAATAAAAAACATTCACAACGGCGTATTAAGTGATGACTGATGCTGCAACTATGTGCTCGATTGGCGTAGTTTTAATAAGCTTCAATTAAAAGAAATTAAAATTACTTCGTCACAAGTTGACAAATCCAGTTTTGAAATATTACAATAGTGCAGAGTGGCTGCATACATTGTGACGATTTCCACATAATAAATGATTCAAATATATTTCAGGGAAGACTGTTACGAATCTTTGACGATTTTGAATAATATCCGTTTAGATAAATTATTTTCTCACGTTAATGCAAGGCAATAAGCGAATATTATTTTTATTATCAAGTGTTTATAAATCTGGTATAATATCTGGATTTCATATTTAATTATGACTAAAAAATACAACCATCTATAAGGTGTTTAATGGCAATGTAGCTAGCTATATAAATATGTAACATTCACCCCTACATACTGTATTTATAGTTATTTTGAGTATGGTAAGGAAATATTCGCTTCCAATGTGGTTATGAAGACAAAGAACTTCATCCGTTCGTTGCACGAATAGTCGAAGCTAGCGTGAGACAGAAAAAGTACTTCTAGATATATTATGCCGACAAATCTTATTATTTCCCATTATTATGAATATGTTTATAATAAACAATATGATTAATATTCACATCACAAACAGTGAAGATGATCTAGCAAAAAAAAACAATGCAGGTAACGTTAATTGTAAATTCATTACCACGCTTACGAAATATGACAATCAACATTCGCCAGTGACATCCGTCAAAAACTGATATTTATTTATAACAAACCATCTCTGTTTACAATCAAGTCAATGCCCGCTTAATATTTTTGACATCTTATATCTATATATGTGATCGCCAGTGATGTTTTTACTATTCTTCATAGTGTTTACAATCAGCGTCGCGAAGAGTGGGTGTACCTGGTTTCCATGGCGAACGGGAAGAGCGCGCGGTGCGAGTCGGAGACGGTCCTCCAGTACACGACATACGGATACTCGCCGAGGATGTCCACGGGGGCGCGCACCACGGCCGCGCCTTCCCAACGACTCCTGTTAAAACCGAAACTCCGGCCGTGGACGAATCCCGGTCCTATCCTTTGTTCCTCGCCGTATCCAAATCCTCCGGCGTCCGCCGATAGATATCCAAAACGACCAGCGAGTCGACGCTCCGCACAATTTCTCACCGAATTGTTAGCACTAAAACGTCCATTTTGTTGCAAATCAACACGACAACCGTTCACGAGAGCACTATAATCCGCGTTTATCCTACGATTTCGGTTCAATATTCCGGCACTTTTTTGAACGGCACCGCTGTACAATACACTAGGCAACCATACTAGGTTAAGTTCTGGCGTTGATATCATAGCTAAAGGCCTAAACATAGACTAACCTTGGAAGGCCAAAACACCGCGAGCTCGGGCGGGCTTCGGCCGGCGATTGGCGGAGCGAGTTTCCACCAAAAAATGACGGCCAATAGAGTGAGGTTTTGTATCGTTTGTGGCGCGCGCATGCTCGGAACTGAGAGTTTGCGTTGCAGCACTCCTGGCGGCCAGACTTTGAAACTTCAAAACTCATTCAACATTTTCCACAGGTTCCTCAAACATTTTTTGTGTCTGCTGTCTGCTGTCAATTAAAGAGATAATTAAATGTTCAACGTTAAGACGAATAAATGAAACGTTCACGTTTTTAATGTATTTTTTTAAAATACGTCATACATTTAATTCAATTTTAAAAACAACTACACAAACGAGTTAGTAAACCGAGTCACATGTTCAATAAAGTTTAATTAAAGAAAAAAGGAAGGAATCGATTTTAATTTTGCTAGAAAAAAAATGCAATTGTAGTTCGACAAAATTGTTCTTGCAGAATCGAATAACTTTTAATGCGAAAAACTAAATGGTATATATCGTTTTATAAACAAATAGTGGAGTTCTAATAGTGTTATCTTCACACCAACGCTTCATAAGAAAATTCAAACCATTGTCAGCCCTGCGCAAAAAAAAACTTTCTGGATTGAAACGGCATGTAGTCAAACAATGCAGCTCTGAGACACTGTGGCCCTCCGATGAAAAACATACTGTGCGAATTATACCGTTACGCAAACGTTCTATAAAGTCGAATTCAGCGTAAAGTTTTTAAAATAGCTGTACGAAATTCAATGGGGATTTTGGCACGAAACTTTACCCTCTGAATACAAGCGCTTTATGAGTGTTAGTAGCTTGGCAAAGTCGGATTTGGGGTAGCGTATTGATCGGGCAAGGGGAAAGTCTGTGTGGGGGGAGGCAGAGGCGCGGGATCGAGATAATGCGAAAACGAGCGATGATAAGAGAGAGCAATGGAGTATCTCTCATTCTAATTACTTCAGGCTTCCTCGACATGACGGCGAATTTTTCAAAATAAGTTTTTCAGAAACTATCCAGCCAAAGCGTCAACTGTTAAAACACAATAATGATTATACTCTAACCGGAACGTCAATGAAGAAAATGTTTGAGTTCTAAAAGTTAATTTTCCGTTCAAGTTATAATGTGTACTGACACTAACAATATTACTACAAAAGTTGTGGTGCAAGTGGATGATTGAACATTAACTGGCGAATGATTCATGTATTTTTTTTTATTAAATTTATGTTATTATAACGATTTTTGAATAAAAGTAACCATTTCCTTGAAATGAACACTCGTTGAATTGAATGCATCCGATCCACGGTATTCGGTTGATTTGGCGACTCTTTCAAATAGTATTGCACATAAAAAAAAACTCCAGCGTGGAAATGATGACTGCGTACGTCTCGTATAGAATGATAATTATAATAGCAGAAATGACGAATAGTTTGAAAGATAAATTTGCTGTGAACGATGCAATATCAATTTAATTTCTTACCACTTTTAAGGTGTTCACTGACAATACTTAGTGGAATATAATTATAAAAAAAATAATAAAAGATTTTTAGTACTTTTTCCCCCACTTAAAATTTATTTGATCAGGACCTGTTTCGCTCCTCACGAGCATTATCAACATCTCAGTTGATAATGCTCGTGAGGAGCGAAACCGGTCCTGATCAAGTAAATTTTAAGTGGAAACAAAAAACTAAAAAACTAAAAATCTTTTATTATTTTTATTATTAATTTGTTACTGTAGCACTTTTATTTTATCCCGTCACGACCGGTTTCGGTCATGACGAGAATTATCAACTGATCGTCAGTTGTGGTAAAGTGGAATAAGTACAAATGAGTTTGATTTGTTTATAATTGTAATATTTCTCAAAAAATAGATTCAATTAAAGTTTCTCATATCACTCTAGTCGTATATTCCGATTCATTAAAATATCCAAGAACCATTTAAATTGCCAATTTCTATGACTGTCCGGTTCATGAAGAAGGGTGTCCAGTATAATATACTCGCACGCTCTTGCATTGGACATTTTCACTTGACTCACCATTCTGATCATTATCAGAAAACGACAATTGCTGTCACCTCATGTGCTAAGGTGTAGAGGTTTAGCGAGACTATGGGACGCTTAACCTGGTACCATATCAATATAAACTGTAAATACAGCAGTGTTGATGTATTGTCTTGACATTTCAAGGGTCCAGCTCAAGAAAGTTCCTCTAATACTTCAATTTGGATTACGGCATTCATTTCACATGTACAATTACAAACATATATATAATTAAAATATATACTCGCGCATTCATAATTATTTATTATATAATATATTATCTTATTACATACAATATATAAACTCATTCTGGTATTCGTACGTGACTGTTATTGTTGACATAGTAAAATTTATTGTTTTAAATAATCTACTCTGTTCATATTGCCTCGCAATTTAAAAGTCAACATTCAGGCCAGATAGCTCGGCAAAGAAATCGCTATGTGAATTTTCTTTGGGGCGACGTAGCCAAAATTTTCCGTCCCACTCACCCTCTGCACCCTCGCAAACTGCCGCCGCACAGCACTCTGTCCACTTACTGCGAAAGGGGGGTGGCATTCAAAGGAGGTTTGTCACGGCGTTGCCAGCTCTACGACGAGGAAAACTTTACTACGACCGAGGGGGCGAGTTTCATGTGCACTTTTCATTTTCAAATTAGAGCAAAACACTTATTCATAAGTTGGCATATCACATTTGTACATTATAACACACAGGTTGTTTTTTTTACTAACATAATAATTTATGAATTCACGATTATAAATTCATCAGAAGTAAACGAGATGCAAACAATCTTCAAACCGTTCAATAAACCAGCAACTAAACACGAAAAGTAGATCACAAAATATACGGAAATGTTATCAGGATAAGAGATATATATATATATAGATAGATATATCAAGATTTGTATTTAGTCATATTGGTAAGATATCGACTGTGGAAAGGAAAAAGGACGTAAACCACAGTTTTTTTTTCGATAATCACAATGTATACAACTTGATACACGTTCCATCAAAAGGACGTAAGCTGAAAATGCCGAATCAGTATTAAAATTGAGCTTTTTATGTTTGAAAAAAGAAAGGCTTATGGAAATTGCGATCAGAAAAAAAGCCTAATAAAAGGTTTATTTTGAAAACAAATTTAGATGAAGTCAATTAAAAACCATCAGTCTCCATGCACGTCAAAATTGTGTGTAATTCATAATTTTGTTTTCGCCCAAAATCACAAAAAATCTTTTTCGTGTCTTCTGTAAAATTTGTTATGTGTGTGTTACGTCAAAGGTTTCCAACCTTTTTTGCACTGGGATCAACTTTCCAATCTTAAGTTTTCTCGCGAACGACTGGTCGATCGCGATCTACCGGTTGGACACCCATGTGTTACGTATTTTTCCTTTCCACAGTCGATATAGTTATTGTTATTGGTAAGATTAGTAGATGGTCATATTGTTACTCTTCAATAGGAACTCGGAAAATCCTTGCTGAGTTAAAAATATTTTCGATTTCAGCCATAGGTTTGTATGTCTTAAGTTCAATATGAATGAGAACAGGTATTGCCGAATAGTCGACAAACAACTCAGTTAAAATAAAATCATTTATTCCATCCAGCGATACTTAAAAAGCGATTGACTCTTGCAAAAACATTACAAACGCATAATTTGGTGTCTCTTCACTTATAACAATAGCCCTAATACGCTATATTTTCAAGTTAAAATTTATCGCCCGTCTTAATTATAGGAATTTTTAAAATGATATGTTTGTGAGTATGTTAGTATATTTCACCGATATGACAACAGGCAAAGTAGCAAAACAATGACAAGGTATAAAAATTAACTTTTAATTAAATTAAAAGTACCACACCTACAGAGTAAGGTAATGAATTGCTACTATTCATTTTCAGCTATTATCCGAATTGAAGAGAAAAAATGACAAAATGCCAACATGTTATTTTTATCATTATCAATCTGACATTTGAAACACCATTATGGCGAGTGACATTCATTTTTCGAGGCCACGCTAATTATCCAGATTGGCGTTATTATTTTCAAACGCTATAAGATATCGGCAATACAAATTGTCTTGTGATACAATTTCTTTTTTAAGGCTATTGGTGTTACAAATCAAAATTTGTTTAGTATAAATTGAATTCAACTCTCGATTGAAATATATGAAAAATGGATACTTTCCTGTTATTCGAAGGCATTCGAATAATATATGAACTTGAATAATATCTATGCCAACCACTCCATGTGATTATTCAGTGGATTATACGATTTGCCAAAGTTTTTTTGAACGAATACTGTACATGATTTTTTTTAAATAAAAACCTGCTGGCCACCGAAAACACATACGAGTCTTAAATCTAATTCGATTCCGCTTAATCTTATTTTGTTTTTGAATTCACAAATAAAAATGCATCAGGATAACAGAAAATAAACGAAAAATGGTTATGTTTATGATTGAAGCCAATATTACAGCCGAGTGTTCAACATCGTCCACTTCGGTTACAGTGTCCACGGGTGCGAATCTCATTACAGAAACTTCATAATTGATTTTTCAGTCGATGTATGGATTTGTGGGCCAATGCATAGACGTGTGTGATTTATAAATTTTCCTCTCACCTATTCAATCCAATACACGAGATTTAATGATTAACGATTAATTAACTACTGGACCTGTCCTGACTCTATTAATCCTTACTTTCTCCAAACGAATGGATAATAACGGGTTTTCGTTGAAAAACTTAACTGTCTATAACATTCACATTAGGAGCATACATGGATGAAAAAATAAATAAAAAACACCAAGAATCATTGATATATTTGTGGAATTTCATTTTTAATATAAAATTGATTTTGATAACTTTGTTACTCCTCTTTTTGTGTCACAATTTGTAACACAACAAGTAACAAAGTTTTCAAATTTAATTTTGTATGAAACAAAAGATATCTATTGTCAACTGACTCTAAGCAAAAGATTACAAATTAAAACATCATATCACAATTAAGTAAGATTATATAAAAGTTTCTTAGAATTAAGTTTATTACTTTGATATATCAGAATATATGTATATTTTCTCAGTATAGAATTTAAGTTGTCATTGATATGATAGCAGAGATAATTTCGTTTATTAATAAAATAATTTGAAATAGTGATTATGATGTGGTAGAAGGTTGGCGTATAAATAAAATTTCATTCACAACTCTTAGACAATAATGCCACTCGAAAATTTTATCCGACGAACATCCGATTAATAATTCCGAAACTTGAATAATCATTGTGAAAAATCAACATTGGTGCTTTGTAATAAATTTCCGAGTGTGGGTCAATGAACCTGATTTGAATCACTTTAAAAAATGTAACGAAATACGTACAACAGGTACATACCGCTTAATCCTTGTTGAGAAAAAAACTCAGGTAAAACATGCCGAGCCGTTCGTTGATTTGTTAGATCGATCGATTGGCCGGTTTTACATTCGAAATTTGATAGTAAAATCGACCAGTAATCATAATAATTGATACATATTTTTTTGTTGTTTTAAACAGTCAATCACAGACTATTTCAACATAATTATACGCTTTAACTTACTGCCGCTTGTAGAGACATCGACATATAATGCTTTTCAAAGGTAATTGTATTATTTAATTTAAGATTTCGACTGAAGGTGCTTGGTGGGATTTCAATATTAAATATGAATAGTTCAAATTATGTACATTCGCTAAGATTTTGTCACTAAAAACTAATACGCAGTAATTGTATTAATTATTAAAAATAACAAAACATTTTAGTTCTACAAATATTATTTTATAAATAGTTAATAATAGCTATTTCGGCTTATGCCTTCAACTATGTTTAAGCTTACATTAGTTCATCTATATATTATATTGTCTTAGAACAGATACACATTCACTCTAACATCCTAATTTATATTACAGTAATAATTTGTTATAAACAGCTTAATTCATTAAACATAATACTATAATTTGTAATATAAATTAGGAATTTATAACGGCTACTTTATAGTGGATAACAATCAACATTAAGAATGGAAATTAATTAATAACTGGATGAATTAACCAAAAACAAGGCATTTGTTTCTTATGTATTTTATTATTATGACGTGCTTGTAATTTAAACATCATTTAAAAACAGTTTATATCTTTTCAAGAAAATACTGCAGTCTCCGGACGCGAGAATTTCCCGGAAAATGACATTTTCATGTCTCGTGTCCCGGGACTTGAAAAAAGCCGAGACTTCAGAATCCCTAGTGAAATTTCAGGAATTTTTTAAAGCCTCGCGGAGATATGCAAATTAAAACGAGGATATAATTTATGGGAGCGCAATGTTAAAAATAATGACATCGGAAAATTTATTGCCTACATATTATGAAAATCATAAAATTTGCACGACGAAAATCTAGAGTTGGTTTCCTACACAAACACTCTCAACAAAAATATATTCTTCCGTTATGTTGCTCGGTTATTCGATATCTAATAAAATACGCGTTAAAATATATAAGAGCCATACAATTTTGGATGGAATTACTTATTAAATAAACTAATTTACATTATTTAATATAAGTTATTCAGTAATAATGTTAAATATTCAGTATTTATAAATAATCGCCAGTATTTATATTATTGATCTGTAGTTGAATCTCACGGCGGGTTTCCTAATCACACTTTTACAATTACGGCTTCTAACCAAATTTAAAAGACATACTTACCTTTCGATGTTCATACTGACCAATAAAACACTGTACAAATTTATCAGCTTTTTATATAATACAAAAATAAAAATAGAGCTATGTTTAGAAAAAGTTATATTTCGAATTTTTGTTTTCGTAATAACTAAATTTATTTGGTTATTGTTAAATTAGGAAATTTCTTGTAGTGTTCTTTTTCTAGTTTTGGTTATTAATCCTTTTTTAAGGTGGAGCCTATCATAAAGAATATTAAAAAATTTGATTTATTATGGTGAAATTATATAACTGGAAATTATTACTTTGTTACAGAGCCACCAGTCAGCATTCGGTCAATGCGATTCATGCGAACGATGCGCAGACAGAAAAGACGATACAAATTAAATCTATATTTACGCTCACACAAACTTATCTCTCTGATTTTGTTTGTGTGTGCGTGTTGCGTTACAGACAGACATATAAATCAAGAGAGAGATACATTGTAATATTACTTATTAAACATGGAACTACTGGGTCAGCCTTGGTGTCTTTATGTGGTTGGTTATTTATTTTTCCTGGTATGCTTAATAACATTAATGCATTGATATGGCAATCCTAGCGTAATCTATAAAAAATTAAATAATATTAAAAGAAAACCATTAGAAAAAATCATTGGTTAAGAAATGGGGGAATGATTTATTGTACAAAGCAAGTCGCACGATCACCGAGATAATGAAAATATTTAATATTGTAATCACGATCCCCACGTGGATTTTGTAGTATCTGATGTAAACTGTCCTGTACTAACAATAATGGCTTGAGGTGGTGCGAGACGATAAAGCAAGAGGTACCGACCAACGGTCAGCGGCCCAAGAAACGACGAAGGTAAACCTGTCCAGGGGAACAAAGCGAAACCGAACCAACCTCGTCTCGGTCTCGATCGGGTTTTATTTTATACCCACCGCACTCCAATAACACCAACTGTTAAAAGGTAGGTTTTTAAAGGCACAACGACCACTATCGACACCTCAGGGAGAAATAAAATATATATTATAGCTTATGTCGCCGAGGTAAATATTGGCCACAAAATGAAAACTGAATGAATGCTCCTACGAACGATTAAACCAATTTACGTAGAATTGGCTGTATCGTTAATAGGAATTCTGTATTATAATTTAAATAAATAAACAATAAAGATTCCATAGCTCAATGTAAAAATTATGCCCATTAATTAAAACGTATATTGTGTATGTCATTCGTATGTATTTATTTGATTTGCTTGGCAGTGGTATTAAAGTTTTACGCAATGTGCAGGCTATGGGATTAGATGATATACAACGACATTGTAAGAGATGTCTCATTTCAATGATTGTTTTCCAGAGTATGGGACATGTTATAAAATATTTAAAATGAATTAACCAGGACTCGCATACCGATTTTTGTAATCTGTCACATTCACAATCAATCTGCGTTAAATGTATGTGACTCATTGTAACAGGTGTCAAAGCAAGAAACATAAAGCAAACGTTCTACGAATCGTCAATCGAAACCTACTAAATTTCATTAAAAAATATGACAACTTTTCTTTTCACATTATTTATTAAAGATCAGGACCGGATACGCGTATCACAAGCATTATAATTTAGGGTATATTTGTACAAAATTATGTACGATTAAAATAACCCTGTATCGATTTATATTTTCATTAGTCGATAACGCTCGTAATGAGCGACATCTGTAATAAATAATGTGGAATTAGTACAAAACTGTGTATTATTTTTTAACACAATACCTTTTCATCAAGAATTAATTGACAGTGAAAACCTTAAGATTAATAAATTTCACAAAAACAATTCTACGAAAAACGATTTTTTTTAAATAGAAAAACTTTCTTCAATGATTGTTTCTACAAAAAAATAAGATTGTATCGAGTTTATGTAGATAGGAAAAAGGACATAATCCACAATTTTTCAAAACAGATTTCTTTCGATATTCACAATGTATACAACTTTATACACGTTCTATAAAAAATATGTAAGCTGAAAATGCCGAATGATTATTTAAATTTAACTTTTATGTTTAAAAATAGAAGGACATGTGAAATTTTCCACTAGAAAAAAAGTTTTTCTTAAACAATTTATTAAATTTACTCAGCGCCAGTTTTATTAGTCTTCGCGCACTTGAAGGCTGTGTATATTTTATAATTTGCTTTGGCCCAAAATAATCAAAAAACGTTTCTTGTGCCTCCTGTAAAATTTGTTGTGTTTGTTACGTCATTTAGCCTTTTCAAAGTCGAATTATAATTCATTATTCAAAAAAAAAATTTAGTTGTTTGCGATAATTCATTTTTAAAATCTCGCTTCAAAGAATTAATATTTTTACGTTCTCCTATAAAGATGTATTGTATTACAAGTTTTGCGCTTTAGGCCGACATGTGAAATATATATTGTTCACAAATTATGCAGAATATTTTTTTTCGGAATCAATAACGACATAAATTCACAAATAGGGATCATGTAAAAAAAACCAGCGAGAAAACATCGTCGCCTTCAAAATAAAAGCGGTATAAGTAAACGAAATATGTTAAGGCCTGTACGAAGCCTACGAATCAGAGGTGAGTTGAAATTGGCAAAGGTGCTGACTACATTCTACAGATGTGGTGACATTTGATATTATGCGCATACACTTTGAATGGGGCAAGGCTGCTGGATTGTAAGTGGCACAGGAGGGATTGCTAATAAAATGGTAATTCGGCACGGCGACATCGAGATGGGTCGAAAAGCTTACATATTGAAATGTTTGCTTATCTCGCATCGATGTCAATCTCGGTGGATGCTGGTGAAACCATTGTATAAAATATACATCCGAGAAACGGGCACGTACATACACACCCGTCTATAGTATTCTGACCTTTTGAACACAGCTATGGCATGTGATTTTTTTATGCGATTAATAAAAAAAACTATCTACAAAAACCTTAAATTTCTTATCATTGATTCAGACCACGAATCAAAAAAATATCTACAATAATATCGTCTGTGGAAAGGAAAAAGGACGTAACCCACAGTTTTTTCAAGACAGGTTTTTTTTGGATAATCACAATGTATCAAACTTAATGGACGTTCTATCAAAAAGATACAAGCTACAAATGCCGAATTAGTATCTAAATTTAGCTTTTAAGTTTGAAAAAGATGATCTTGTAAAAAAATAAAACCTAGAAAAAAGACTGAAATAAAGATTTTTCCTCGACAATTTCATTAATTAATATTAGATTATATCTATTAAACACCAGTTTAGAAGTCTCCGTGCACTTCAAGGTTGTGTATAATTCATAATTTGCATATGGCCCAAAATCATCAAAAAACTTTTTTGTGCAAATTTGATATGCCTTTTTCCTTTCCACAGACGATATACGTTTGTGTCCCTGTCGAAAACGGGCAATAATAAATGACTATTGTAATATTATTTTATATTAAAGAAGGCGTCCACTCGCACACAACGAAGATACGATAACTTTACTTAACGCGGAGTATTCTGTATGAAACTATTTTTAAAAATTCATAAAAATATGATTTCATCTTCAATCACTAATTGTATATCATCTATTATTACACTAAGAGTATTCACAAGTAAAGACGGCTTTTGATCAATTATGTTGGTATACATATAATATATTATATGTGATACCTACCATAATAATAATTCAAAGAGGGTTTGGTTCAATTTATTGCATCGATATTTATAAGTTACTAGCTGTAAGCCCGTTGACCTCAACGGAGAGATTTTTGTTGCATTTTTAAGTAGTCAGAAAAGTTACTGGCGTGAAAAAAAAATTACTAACCTATTTATTGAATAATCCAGAAATTCTGATAGTAAAAGAAATATCTCGGGGCGTATATCGACAGCCCTGCCCTGCAGTATTTAAATTGTAAATTATTTATTTTTGGAATAATGTTCTAGTTTGCTAACAACTATTTTTCGTAATAGCAGAAATTTTGTAAATTATTTAATTTTTGGAATAATGTTTATGTTTGCTAACAACCATTTTTCTTAGAAGCAGAAATTTCGTTAATTATTTTATTTTTGGTATAATTTTTAAGTTTGCTAACAATTATTTTTCATAGTAGCAAAAATAGTCCTTGTAAATTACTTAATTTTTGGAATAATGTTTAAGTTTGCTAACAATTATTTTTTCTATTAGCAGAAATAGACCTCGTAAATTATTTAATTTTTGGAATAATGTTTAAATTTGCTAACAACCATTTTTCATAGTAGCAAAAATAGTCCTTGTAAATTACTTAATTTTTGGAATAATGTTTAAGTTTGCTAACAATTATTTTTCCTATTAGCAGAAATAGACCTCGTAAATTATTTAATATTTGGAATAATGTTTAAGTTTGCTAACAACCATTTTTCTTAGAAGCAGATATTTCGTTAGTTATTTTGTTTTTGGTATAATTTTTAAGTTTGCTAACAATTATTTTTCATAGTAGCAAAAATAGTCCTTGTAAATTACTTAATTTTTGGAATAATGTTTAAGTTTGCTAACAATTATTTTTCCTATTAGCAGAAATAGACCTCGTAAATTATTTAATTTTTGGAATAATGTTTAAGTTTGCTAACAACCATTTTTCGTATATATATAAATAAATAGTTAATTAAATTATTATATATAATTGAGCAGCCCTATATAGCCGTTCACAACCCTGCAGGTGGAAATCTTGGAATTCAATATCGTTTAGTGCAAGATTTCACCCACAGATGTCATTATTAGTTCACTTAAAACGCGTTCTTATTTTTTGCTTTGTATTATTTAAATTATATAAAGTTTTTATATCGCTTTGCTCAAGTGGATTCGTAGATCAGTGTGTAAGCCGTCCGAACGACGCGCATGAAAATTGGGGCATGGTATCGAATCCCACAGCTGGAGAGAATATTTTTTGAAAATTAATTGTTTTTACACATAATAAAATAAAAATGTCATGATTTCAAAAATTCACTCATGACGTCAGAGAAAAATGAAGAAATGAATTAATGACGACAGCGGGGCAGGATGGGGGGGAGGGGGACCGTCTTTCTTGACGTCATCGAAAAGGCGAAATCGCGACCATAATATACAAACGAAAAAAGTATCTCTTTAGTATGAATAAAAAAATGTTGACAGCGTGGCTGGGGCGGAGGAGGGGAAGGGGAAATCGGGGACAATTTACAGACGGACGGACGGACGGACGGACGGACATTAACGACTATTAATATATAGATAACTGAGATATTTTGGAAGTTGAAAATATTTAGGCTGAAGTCCCCATATAAATTATAGTTTTATTATAAATATATTTGATTATTTTTTTCATTTTTTTATCACTATTCTTATCACTATGCATATAATAAGCGATCAATAAAAGATCATTTAAAAAATAACATTATCAAAGTATATTGATACGACTACTACTATAAAAATGGTTTAAATAAAAAATGATATTTTGAGAATACTTATTTTTTCAGTAAGGAAGAATTTATATTTTATAAATGAAAAATGAGAACTATGTGAATTAACTTGTTTTCGACGTATTATATTATAATATGGCAGGCAAACAGATGCCTGTGGCAGATTGTAAATCACTGAATGAGATAATCGCAGTAGATCCACTAATGGGACAAAGACCTATTGTTTTGAAAATGGTTTCGCGATGCTCTGCACCTCATCATCCTTCGACGTCATATTAAAAAACAATTGAATACAGACTTCCTTGTCGATTAGTTTGAAGGACGCGAATGTCAGCGATCCATACGTACGGAAGTCATTGAATAGTTTTTGAAGGTCCAAGGATTAGATTGGTTCGAGCATATAAGCTATACGTGTGCTTTGACTGCACACGTATAGAAGGATAATGTATCACTTCCAAACAAAGGCACAAGAATAATAATTATATGTGACTGGATTATTGTAATATTTGTCAATGTAAAATAATAGCACGTAAATTTACATACATACGATGCCGTTTGTATTTTGCAAAATTTAAAATTTAATTTTGCAAAAATATACAGCTGTCGTTAATTGGTAATATCTATAAACTAATATTTGGCGCCATGTTACTTATAATATGTCATTTTTACTTGATTCAATTTTAATAATAAATAATTGAATGATGTAATAATTGATTGATATATTAGTGAAAAGAAGTATCGATTTTTCCCTACGCCTAAGGGTGATTATAGGCTAAAATATGCACATAATGGAGAACTTGCTATCGATAAAGTCGAGACAAAGTGAAACTTAAAAAAAAACATCACACCAAAGTAAAAAAATCATAAAAATAATATAATTAAATACAGTAGACGCACTAGACGTTCATGCACGTTTTCCAAGAGTATGCAGGTATTGGGAAATTGGTCGCTGTTCGGGAAAGAGCCCACGTAGAGTCTGCATTGCGGGAAGTTCACACGGGTGGCGTGGAATCTCATCTGTTTGCACATTCAGAT
Source organism: Himalopsyche anomala (assembly GCA_031772345.1). Classification (NCBI taxonomy): domain Eukaryota; kingdom Metazoa; phylum Arthropoda; class Insecta; order Trichoptera; family Rhyacophilidae; genus Himalopsyche; species Himalopsyche anomala. The sequence continues at coordinate 14,072,280 of CM062822.1, read as the reverse complement.
AATATGCATTGTGCTATTTACAAACAATCGCGCGATAAAAGCATTGCGATGCAACGTCGTTGTTGCACCAATGCATTTGGCGGTAATGACCGCACTTTGATAACAGAATATTATTGCGTTTAGATAATACTATCATTGTTAACGTCGCTATGAAGCGAATTCATAAGTATAAGTTGTAATTGCATTGCGAGACCTGTATGCTGTGTATCATACATATCTATATTTTATATATTAAAAAATTTCGCATGTCCAACAGTGATACCAGTTTATATATAATATTAAAAAATGATAAAAGATTTTTGGCGAATAACATGATTTAAATTACATTGCCTGCATTCTACAACACAATTAGATAAAAATAGTTGTCCTGAAAATAGGTTTTCGACTTGTGTGGTTTGCCTTTGTCTGAAAATTATTCGAGAATACACTAAAGCGTTTCCGTTTAAAAAGCAGTGTCAAATAATATTAATAAAATAGTCTGGGGTGAAAACTAAGCTTGAAAATATTATTAGGTTTTAATATTATATGGAAGCAGATAATTGGGGAGCTTAGGATCAAAAATGACCATATCTACTCCTAAATTGAGAAAAACAAACTTTTTTTATAAAACAAATAGGTTTTATTATAAGGACATATTTTCACCTCCTAATTGAATGAAAACTGAGGTTTTTGGCGACAGTAAAATTAAAATATGTTGTTTTGAATCATTACTCAAATATTATGGCGATATTTTTTCTCAAAACTGGATTTAGGCATGTTTATCTCAAACTTTTTATATGTAAGCGGCGCCATTTTTTTTTCATTTATTACAGTTCCAAATTTCTAAGCTGGTACACGTCGTGGAACTTTAAGAAGTTTTAGGAAATCTGCCAATACATAATATTAAATGTGCTCTTCAATTTGTAATATGAATCGTTCTTTGATTGTTAATTTGAAGGGAGCAAAATTTTAATTATTTTTTCAATACAAGTACTGCAGGAAATTAGCTGTAACATGACGTAAACACGTTGTTATTTATGAGGGTGTAAAATCGTGTCGCGAGTCACGATGTGTAATGGGTTTTTGTTTTTAGCAATGCGAACGGAGTATTTTCTGCACAGGCACAATGATAATTTGAGTAAAGAGCTGAGGAAGCCGATCATATCGTGGAAGTAATTAAATTAATAAAATCCACGCTGGTGTTGCTGCCTGAACTCATTCACATTCACGGGGAAAGGCAAGGCCAAGGTGACGCCATCGTTATATCAATATCACACGGTTCTTTGTTACTCTAATGCAGAGTTGGCCAACGAATTCTGATAAGATTTACTTCGTACATCACCTGTCGTATGGATGTGCCTATGATCTACGGAGGTTTTATGAAAAATAACATGCTTATAAGCAATGCTCCCTAAGGCGAGAGGTTACCTGTGGGGAAAAATTGAAAACTGCGTGGGCCAATCCAACAAATGCGCGGCATACTTTGTTATATTTGATAATAATTTTTTTTTTTTATGATTTGCATAATATAAAATATTATCAAATATTTGATTTGATAATCGAATTGATAATTCATAAATAAAAACCTATAAGCGTATTAAATATAATATAAGAAAACAGAATATATTCTATTATTTTACATTAAATAAAATAAGGAAAAAACAGAATGAAACAAATAATCACTCACTAATAAAGTTATTAGCATATTTTATAATTTTATTTTAAATTTTCTAATATTTCACGTCGTTTTTTACAACTAATCCTTTTATTATATACTCCATTTAGATAAATTTCTTGTTCTAACAAAAGATAATAATTAAATTCTAGTTAAATTATCCAACTGTTCCAACTCCTGATTTATTTGGGATTATTGGAATTATTTGAATAGTTGTATTGGAGTGCGCGCAGCTTAGAGGGAACGTTGCTTACAAGTTATTAATTATTTTGTTAAACTGATATCACATTTCATGTAACATTAGAAAAAATGTGACAACTAAAATAAAATAAAATTTATCTATCTAATGTCGTCATAAGTCATAAACCATGCAGCGAATGCATAATTCACTATTTATGCACGAATGGGTTTACCCTATGACGGGCTAGAACAGTAGAAATAATAAAATAGGGAAAACAACCGTCATTGGAAAGTGTTCGGAATACAGTAATTTGACATTTCACGAGTCCACGGAAAAATGACGAGGCTATCGACATCTATTGTCAGTAAATATCAATACTTAAATCAGCGGTTTTTTATTGTATGAAAATGACGCAGTAATGTAATTGAATGCTAATCTCCAATGACAACAGATACAAATATATAACGCAACATATTTTTTAAAGTGAATTGGCATTTATGATTTTTTATGTATTTAGTTGATAATTATTAACAGTGGCGGATTACCCCGCAAGCGCACGAGACGCACGCTTGAGGCCTTAAAAAATAAAATATATTTTATTACCTATATGTTTTAAATTCAAATTTATATATTTTTATGATTTTGGGTGTAATTTTGCAAAAAAAAACGGGTCTTCGAATATTATTGCACCTGGATTTTAATATGTACTCATATTGCGATGGATAAGTAACATAAAAACATAAACAAAGGAAATGAACTATACATATATATATATATGTGACGAATTTATCTAAAACGTATCACTTGAGGCTATTATTTTTAAACCAGGCTTATTCTAAAATTGGTGAAACGTGAACCATGAATGTAATTTAGTAAATACAAATACATTTTTTAATTATTTTTAGAAAGCAATCTCAAAACTGGCACTTGATAACATACAACATATCATTCCAAAGTAATTTAAAACGTAAATAATTTTAAAAAAGTTTTATTTTTCAACTATTTTGGAATGAGCCGGGTTTGCAAGTAATAGTCTCAGTTCGAAGTTTATAGTAAACCATTTGACAGACTCGAAACACACAAACGCACGTGTAAAAACTCTGTTCTAGTTTCGCTTAAATCTTAAAAAAAACTTCATTGTAATAATTTATAATAAGAATCATTTGAAAAACTTGGCAATAAAAAGTTGTAACGGGAGGAATGCGTTTAGATGTTTTTTTTAATATACAAACAAATCACACATGTCGATGTTATTTGTGGAGTCCGTGGAAGGACTCCCTCGTCGTAAGGAACGCGGGGCAGTCGTAGAGCGGCATGCCCTCCGTTACCCCACGTTTGTTGCCCGCTGCTACGATGACGAGCTTTCCGGTGCGTGCTGGCTGATGAGTCATTCGAATAGTATCGTTCCACATCGATATCAGCGAACATACACTTCCTATCATCCATAGCACATAAGACTTCCATTTAGATTTAATACAAATAAGTTAGTCACATAAGGAAAAAGGACGTACACGTAAGCCACAATTTTTCAAAACAGATTTTTTCGATAAACACAATGTACACAACTTGATACACGTTCTGTCAAAAATATGTTAGCTAAAAATGCCGAATTAATATCTAAATGTCGCTTTTCATTTTTAAAAATGAAGGGACTGGAAAATGCGATCAGGAAAAAAGACAAGAACTCGCATTTGGTCCAAAATCATCAAAAAACGTTTGTGTCTCCTGTAAAATTTGTTGTGTGTGTTAAGTCCATTTTTACTTGATATTACATGATCTGTTTGATGAAGTTAAAGTAAACATTAATAACTTTTAATTAGTAAGAATTTTAATGAAAATATTCGAAAAATACATTGAGCTCACTGATTTAGCTCAGATGAAGAACATTTTTTTAAATAGCCAATGGCTAATTTTGGGCTCTGTAAACCAAGTAGCAAAAGTGAGGAATCTTTTGCCTGGCCTAAAACAACCTTAAATAACAAGGAAAAAGTATACACCCTTTTACCGAATAAAATGTATCGCAAAACAGTTCTACTAATACGTATTATGGCATTGTTTTTTGGAGATAACATTTCACCGAATTGTTTTAAAGTTCAACTCGTTTATTTTAATGTCTTAGCTTTTGAATCACACAAGAGTGGTGGGGGCGGATTTGGGCAGGAGGGGCTGAAGTTTATTTACACCTGTAAGGTGTTTCAAAAGTAAACTTCCACGAATATTTACCGTGATTTTCAAATTACTTAGAAACATTGTGATACGGAATAGAAAACACGTTCGTAGAAATTCATTTCATCGTAATAAAACGGTATTCAACCCACAGTATCTTTTAAAAGTATGAAATTGTTTATGTTGTCTGGCAATCCTGAATTACTTAACATTAGAATAGTTGATAACAGATGTTTGCAAAATGAATAGACGAAACAGCAATCTGTCGCCTTGTCGGCGCATAATGTATATAAAACAAACCAAGATAAACATGAAGATGATTTTTTAATTTTTTAATTTGAGTATTAAATGTTATACACATCCATATATAAAATAGTTCATCACTGTTGGTTCCAACGTGTTCCTCGGGAAATAATTTTATTATAATGCCATTCCACCAAGTATTGACAGTGAGCACCTTAAAAGTGATTAATGTTTCAATATTAGATAGTGTTAAAATATTGCTGTATTAATTAAATGATCAATCATCGGTTCTGATTATTTTATAAAATTCTGGTATTGGAAACGAAATATATCATTTTTTTTAAATACGTAGTCTGTCGATTCAGAAACATCCACTTTAAAAAGATAAGGGTAAAAAAAGTTAAGAAGACCGGTTGTTAGTTGTCAAGTTAAAAAAAATAATTACCCTTAATAACTGAACAAAACAAATTTAAAAAATAGTATTATTTTTGTAGCTCGGGGTGGTGAAAAAGTAGCCGATGACAGGTTTGAGCCCCGGTAACTAGTTTATTGTTGGTATTATTAAATTGCTGGGCCCATGTCCCCCGGACAGAAAATTGGGCTGAACGTCATCTCATCAGCGGCAAGCGTTATACCACTCTCGAGTGCCTAATTGGCTTTCGTTAGTTCGCATGCGCCGACTTTATGTACATACAAGCGCTGTGGATAATGTGTGTATCATTTGTATACAAAAATGAAAACACAACTACTCAGAAACAGCTGTTGCGGAGTAAGATATCTGGCAACGCTGCATTAGAGTAAAGTTGTAGTTCGGAGGAGTGATGCTCTTCCGCCTGCTTTATAAATTAATTTATAAACAAAAGCGCAACGATCGAAAATAAACGCGACGAAAGAATGAACATGTTTGTTTCTTTCATTTTACTTTTTTTAAGTGCTTTACAGTTTCTGTTAGTATTGAAAGATCGCTAAAAACACATATTTTTTGAAGTTTCTGCAAGTTTCATCGAAAATATTATTTTGCTTAGATTAATAAGTACAATTTTTATTCTGGTAGGAATTCACGTTAGGTGTTGTTTTGAACTATCGTGCGAGTCTGAATTAACAATAACAGAATAGGACAAGTGGAAACTACGTCCTCGTTATATTTTCATTTAGATCACTTTTAGGATGTTCACTGTAGAGTGTAGGCATTATATTAAGAAAAACACAATATTCCTTTGTACTTATTTATCAAGATCAGGACCGGTTTCGCTCATGGCGAGCATTGCCAACTGATAAGAAATATGATTTAACAGTGTTATTTCTACATTTTTTTTTGTATACCACTGTTAAATTCTATTTCTTATCAGTTGACAATAGGGCATCCAATCCCGGGATCCGGGATCCCGTTCAATTTTCTGATCCCGAAATCCCGGGATTAACATGGTCGTGATCCCGGGATTTCGGGATTGAGAAATTTTGTGTAAATCCCGAAAAGTGAGACGAAATTGACAAATTTTGGATACCAAATTCCTCGATGAGCTAAAAAAACCAAATTGGCGATTTCAAATTCCTCAGTGAATTAATCTCAATCCCGGGATCCCGGGATTGAAAATTTATCAATCTCGAAATCCCGGGATTGGAAAAAGGCTCCGGGATTGGATACCCTAGTTGACAATGCTTGCCATGAGCCGGTACTCATCTTGATAAATAAAAGTTGAAATAAGTCCAAAAGAAAAAGTGTTTTTCTTAATTATTGTTTAGATACTCAATTTTCGCAATGGAACAAAACTGTAATTGGTTTGTAAAAATGTTATACAACGAATGCTATTAGGATGTGTCTATTTTTCTATTTACGTAATCCAATAACGTCAATTTCGACGACAAATAAAAGTTTAATTATGTTCTCTAGAGTCTTTACTTAACTTTGTATTTATTTATCTATAACGAATAAATCGCTTACGTAATCGTCTATATGAAATACTAGATTTGAAGTCTACATAGAATAATTCAAAAGAGAAAGCTGTTACGTAACAAACAACTCGAATGACGACTTAAGCCAAAAATTGACGTGAAAATAATTCGTTTTACGCCACTGGATAGAGGGCCAAACTCGGTTTGAGCGTGAAACGTACATGTTGGCTAATCTATAATTTGAGGAAAATTATACACGACCGTAAAGGTGAGCCTTGAATACGGGAAAACTTTTAATCACAGAACCTTGAAACCGATTTCCAAAGAATGACTTTCGACAAAAATATTAGGCACTTCCACTGCAACATTAAATTTATATACGTCATGTTTTTTTGCGCAAATAAATTTGAATTGTGACGGAAAATCCCATTAATTAATTTTTAAACATTAAAAATAACATGTTAATAATTGATGTTCAAAAAAATACTCGAGACGTTAATGGATTATGGATGACTTTTAAATGTAAAAATGCAGTATTATTTATGTTTACAAAGCTCATTAGTAAAAAAAATGCCGCATTGTATACGAATAAGTCTGCAAATTGGAATTATTTCGATTAACTGCGGTATCAGATACATATCTAACATGTCTTCGAATTTTGATTTTTATTATTTTTTTATTTGTTTACTAACATTTTTATGACTCGTAGCATGGATAACCTGGAAATGCTTGGGATGAGCGAAACATTTTCAGCTGATCCGATCCTTATTACTTTACGCATATATGGGATTGTCTGCCCTCAATGAATTAGCTTATTTATATTACACGAACATATTACATTGTGAATAGTGTCTTCCTCAATTCATAAATCGGGAAAAGAAAGTGAGATGAAAATAAGTAAAACCATCATGGATTGCTAAGCACAAACTGTGTAATAGGGTAAAATATCAAGGTATTTCAGTTCTACAGTTTTTAAAAAAGTTAAAGGTTGATAGCTATTTCGGCTTTCGCCATCGTCAGAACTATCACGTCAGAACTATCGATGGCGAAAGCCGAAATAGCTATCAACCTTTAACTTTTTAAAAAACTGTAGAACTGAAATACCTTGATATTTTAACCTATTAAAATGGAGTTCTACCAAGTAAATGCCAAATCAATAAACAAACTGTGTAATTTTCACGAAGCCAAGGTTCATAGCTGACCGTTTTATATGTTTTTGTGGCGTATATATACGAATGGTTTGTATTTTTTAGTTAATATATGTATAGATGGCCGAGAGATTGGAGATGAAGGCTGTTCCTGTATGATTAAGGGCTGCATAGTAACTAGCACCCATCATGCGATGCGACACCTGTATTTTGATAACGTCGTCACGATTTCGTGTTTGGTGCATGAGAAGGTCAAGCGAGCGTTCGGTATACGCCAATTATACAATCGTTTAATGCGGACTCACCATAAGACAATGGATATCGCGAGGTGAGACTGTATTTGCCTCCGTGGCAAAACACAATTACATTCGAATTACTAAAGACAATACGTAAAGCGGGTACTCAAGAAGTAATTATTACACGAGCCTGTTTGACCTCAGGGTTCTGTGCGGGCGTAAGACCAGTGGTATTTCTAATGTAAACTCTGAAAACCATGTAAATATTTAGTTATAATAAATAAAGAAATATTGGCTAAAACTATCGAATTTTTTGAATCGTTCAAATTGTGTACATTCACACAGATTTTGTCACTAACGACTCGGGTTTCGCCTTTGAAGTGCACTGATGAAGTTGAACTGACAGTTCAGTCAGTTCAAGTTCATCCGTGCACTTGAACGCCTGAAGATGCCGAAAGGCGAAACCCGGGTCGTTGGTGACAAAATCTGTGGGAGTGTACATAATTTGAACGATTCAAATTTAATTTTGAAATTCCACCAAGCACCCTCAGTCAAAATCTTAAATTGCTATTGGTATTTCATGGAGACACGTGTTTAGTATAATGTAAATCGTTAAAAAAAAAAACTACGACACTTACGTATTGAGGGTTTTAGGTTTTGTCGACAAAATTGCTATTTTACTATGTGACCCGTGTACCTCAACGCCATTTTTAGGCAAACATTTGTCATATATTAAAAGCAATGATGCCACAAGTGTACGATTTTAAAAATAACATCTGTATGGTAATCAGATTGCTTATTGCTTGGTCCAGCATATGTATTTATACTTTGATTGAATGATTTGTATTATCAAATGTAAACATGATTTGCCTTTCAGATATACCAAAATGTAAAAACGATTGCTAAAACAAAGACAGATAAATGACCCGGAAAGTCATTTTGACCTCTGTGAACGACTCTCAATAGCGAATAAGAAATAAGTGTACGACTGATGTAAAGATTCATTTTGAGAGGCGCTTGTATTATCTGTTTGAAATCTAAATGAAACACGAAAAGAATTAGCGAAATGAAGTAATTGATAAAATGTACGCACGCTTGGCCTTGTCGAACCAAAACTAGAGAAGTCATTTATTTATTCAGCATTAAATTGTTTTTATATTAATAATATATACTGCACCTATTCGCGAGACTAAGGACTAACGAGATTACGTAGTAAGGGATAATGACCGTGAACTAGTTGGTAATACATGCATCAACGCCGTTTAAAAACATTAATATTTCTGAAATAAGCACAGACATTGATGGAAAATTGAATAACAAAATATAACGTCGGCTTGGTCGTTATATACCATATCGGAAAAATACTTAAATAATATGTATGATTGATAGTAGAACTGGATTCGAATATTATTTTAAGCATTTAGATTCATATACCTTTTTGATTGAATACAGAAGAACCTTGCTATTACGGATTAATGCGGGTGAAAGTGTTCGTTAAAATCGAAAATCCGCTACACGTTTTTTTTTTCTGTTTGTCCACAATTTAAGGGTAGGATTACGACAATTAGTTTGATTGTAATCAACAATAAAAGCTTATTGAATGGAATAATAAATACATTGATTCTTTTTGAATAAATAAATTAAACTGCTGTGCAGCTGTGTTAATAGTTGTGAAATGTCAGCGTTGCAATCGTTAGTGCTACGAGCAGGTCGGCATTATAGCTTGGATTCGAGTGCGAATACGTTGTTATGTATTCAACGGAATTGAGGGATGCTAGCATATCATAGGAGGAAGCAAAGCAATCACGGTGTTGCCGCGTGGCAGCCATATGCTCAACATAGGGATCAAATATGGTAAAAGAAAAATCTAATATTACAATGTTTACAATCCCCAAAATACCTCAAGTGAAACTTAAACAGCGTGCGAAGTTTACTTCTATTTACATTTACTTCTTATTTAATTCTCTTTACATTGGTACACAATATATATTCTGTAAACATTTAAAATATTTCTTTCATTCTAAAGCTCGTTTCAATAAGAAAAAAATATTTCAATACAATAAAAGAATTCTCCAATGAAAATATTGAAACAAATACTAAGATAACAAACGCGTATTTTGACAAAAAAATAATAATTTATTGAGTTTTTTTGTTCTCATATAAACTGAAAGTGTATAAATAGGGTAAAAATATCAAGGTATTTCAGTTCTACAGTTTTTTACATGTTGTATGTTGATAGCTATTTCGGCTTTCGCCATCGTCAGAACTATGCTTTAAACATAAATTTGCTCAGCTATATATACTGGCTAAGAAGAGATACACAATGCATCATATTATTCACTCTAACATGTCACTCTATGTTAGAGTGAATAATATGATGCATTGTGTATCTCTTCTTAGCCAGTATATATATATAGCTGAGCAAATTTACGTTTAAAGCATAGTTCTGACGATGGCGAAAGCCGAAATAGCTATCAACATATAACATGTAAAAAACTGTAGAACTGAAATACCTTGATATTTTTACCCTATTAAAATGGAGTTCTACCAAGTAAATGCCAAATCAATAAATGAAAGTGTATTGCTACGTGTTAAGTAGAGTGCTGCGTGGAATTTTGATGCAAATGATTTTTTGACATACATACATGTGAATGGGCTGTATTCCCAATCAATCTATGAATTCAATTCATAATTCCGAGACATGGCGCATTTGCTAATGATGAAAACATATCTGTGAGCGGGGTTTTAATGTACAACACCCATATTGTATATGTATCAACTAATTGAAAAATTATGGAAGCAGCTGTACATAGTTAATCAACATTGCCGGCGAACGGGTGTTCAAATGCAGGAATTACTTTAGTACTTCGTATTTTATACGTGAACATCTGGCATCACTATTTATCTCTGCGCAGTTGACTGTGCGCTCGGTTTAAAAAAAACCAAATGTATATGAGAAGTCCACATTTTGTCAAAATCTCAAAGGAAATATGTACGTGCATATACCATAAGTCATTTCATATAAAATGTAATGATATATAACATGACTAAGTCACACGAAAAAAAATACAGTTTTGCACGTCATGGAACTCACACACAAACTGAAAAATTCAACGTCTTATCTTATTTCGCTTAAATTTATTGCAATGAGCGGTTGACTGGATATAAAAATAGAAATTAATTTATTAATTGGAAATACAAAATTAAGGATAAAAACATAAAAGTATGAAACATATAAACGTCGTTCATTACTAACATTCTTGTGCTTGTCTGTTTCCAAAAACCGTGTTTGAAAAACCGGTTTTTAGCAACATTTCCGACATACAAAAATCGGCTTTTTGTGTTTTCACCAAAAATATAGTATTTTATTAAATGGTAATATACTAAATAAACTAAGTTTTTTAAAAAAAAATATATTTTTGCTATTTTAAATTGAATCATCCATTTTTGCGTTTTTGTATAAGTGCTACTAATATTGCAGTGTTGGCTTGTCAGGTTTTGCAGCTTACATCCTTTTGATAGAACGTGTATCAAGTTGTATACTGTTTAAAAAAAACTTTGGATTACGTCCTTTCCAACGAATTATGCTATTATTTTAATATGTTGGTCGGATTTAAAATTATTTTCAAGAATGAAAAAGGGATTCTTTTACCACACAATACTATAATATAATAAGTATGATTTAACGAGTAAAATAGGTTTTTTAATTAGTATTATGGATTTAAGTATCTCATATTCGGAGCGTAGTGAAAACGATAAGCTAACCACTATTCCTGTCCTTGCCATATCCTTTCATCTCAAACCTACATGGAAAAGAGAAGTAGAGCAACTAGGTAACATGCAATTCTCCGACACACTCCTCACTAGCAATCTCTATTAGGAGTTCATAATAATGCTCCACAAAAAAATACGAAGGTATGAAATGTCTGATATTTTCACTCTGAGAAAAAGGCCAACATCTGGTACTTTATTCCGATATTTCTCTTAATTTCTCATACTTTTTCTGAAAAGAGATGTTGATCGATTGACTAAGAACTATTTTCGTTAAGCGTTTTCTGTTATATATAGCTCGTGTGCTTCACTTTAGTAGCTTAAAAATATTAATAAATTCAAACCAAATTAATTTTGATAAGATTTGTTTGGAGACGAAATATAATGAAACATATTTTCCTCAATGAAGCAGATAACCCAACGGTTATGAAATGATTTACTTTTATTTTTAACTGATATGTATAAGAATATATTGTAAAACATATACATATGTATGCCTTTTTCTTTGTAGTTTTATTGTATATAACTAGGAAGTAGGCAGCTGTCAATCTGTATTGTTCTGAGAACTGTTTACAACAAAGCAATTTTTATGTAATTGATCAAGTCACTCGCAGTTTTTATGACAGATTTATATGTCTTTAACTATAGGCAAAATATAATAAAATTTAATATACGTCGGAAATAAAATATTACTTAGGCAATTCTTATAAAAAGTTTCAAAATATTTCTTCAGCTCCCACGCCAACTTTGGTGCTTTGTTATTGCGATAATACTTTTGTTTTTTTCTTCATTGTGATGTAAAATTTTATGGCAGTATTAATCAAAGTTACGAAAACGCTATGGCTTCACAATAAACCTATAATGAACTCCGTTTGACAGAATGTAATATTTCAAAACCGGAGGATATTAAATTACGATAATTGAAAATTTTCTCAAATGAAAACTTTACTATGGCCAATTTCAATACTGAAAAATCAAGAACGTTCGTTGCCTATGAAAAAAAATATTTGTACAGCGAATCAATTATTGGAATACTATGAAATTAATACAATATAATATTATCGATGAATTTACAAACTGATTCGAAATACTATGTGAACATGTAGATTACTATGTGAATATGTAGATTACTTTTAGGGTGTTCACTGTCAACACTTGGAAACTCACTGAAACACGGTGGAAAGGCATTATATTAAGAAAACACAATATTCCTTTGCACTTATTTCCTCTTTTATTTACCAAGATCACTGATGTTCAGTTGATAATGCTCGCCATGAGCGAAACCGGACCTGATCTTGGTAAATTAAAACAAAATAAGTACAAAAGAATATTGTGTTTTCTTAGTATAATGCCATTCCACCAAGTGTTGACAGTGAACACCCTATACGTAGATTAATCCAGTTTTAATTGAAAAATAATTTAACCTACCATATTATTGCAAGTTAATGTTAATTAATATGAAATGACGGCGGTGTAACAAACAGATGATTAGCTTTTTTTATTCAAAACTTCTAGGAAGAAAACATCGGGGTTGCTTTTTTGATGACAGTGATTAGACGAAGGCTCACTAACCTAAACATTACACGAGCGTGTGTTTTTATGAAGGCGCAAAAAGTAGGAAAACCGGGCGCATAATCTCTTGCAGAGCCAGCAAAAATATACAATGGACGAGTGGCGGAACGTGCCGGTAACGCGGACCAGGGCTCACTCCAAGTTCCCGACTGAAGGGGGAGACTGACAGCGCTGAGGGTCGCCCACGGGAATCGGATCGAAACGTGTCCATTGTGATACAGCAACGATCCGGTTATACTTTCACAACGGCCTTTTGTTTCTGCAAAAAGGTGTGGGATTTTTTTAACGTTTATACAAAAGAGCAGAATGTTTCCGGCATATGAAAATGCAGGGATCGTTTTCAGTCAGCGCGGATGTGGCCCACTTAATATAATACGAAGGAAAAAGGATACAAATGCTGCTATCTTTCGAACAGAGTGTGTGAAAAAAATTATCATTTCTATACAAAACGCAATCTGAATAATATATGAAGTCGAAGTGTAAAAAAATATTAAAATATATGTATAACAGATGAAAGTAATAAAGCAGTGAAATATAGATATATAATAGGTCGAATCAATTGATATTTATGTTTAATTCGTTTATAAATGTGTCATAAAAATAGAAAATTAAGATATTTTGTAAATTACAAAAAAAAACAAACAAACATTATACGGCAATAAAACTTACTTAAGGTCATGCAGATGTAAACAATCGACGTGCATCGTGTATTGATTTTTAAGTCCACTAACCTGTAAAGAAAGAAATAAAAATTAATACAAAATACGACAGGAATATTTACAATAAGGAAAGTACAAAAGATTATGGCGAAGTTAATAAATAAACATAGTGAAGAACATAATTGTTAGTAACGGCTTGAAACCGAAGGAACATTACAATGGCAAGGTTCAGGACTAGATGGACGCATTCGGATTAGATAAGATAACAAATGAAATAAGACGCTCTTAATCAACTGTCACTAAATTAAATAAAAAAACACTTCTTAATTTCACTTTATTTATAGATCAGGACCGATTTCGCTCATTACGAGCATTATCAATTAATGGAAATTGATATAGGATTATTTATAAAAAAAGTCACTGTCTCGAAAAGTAGTATGCTATACAAATTAAAGACCTACGGAAATCGGTAGAAAACTGGACCAAAAATTAAGAATACGTGAATTCATTTATTATTAGTTGGCCTTTAAAGCAGGGTTTCTCAACGGTGGGCCATGTTGCCCCCGGGGGGCCACATAGATTTATTTTTATTTTGAGGAGCCACAACACAGTTTAGGGGGGTCATGGGTATTGATAAAACGATACAGGGAAGAGCATAATGGCGGACGTCGCGCAGCTATTTTTTGTAAATCCGTAAATAAATTAAATTACTGGCATTCTAGATTCGAAAATCTCAGAAGAGCTATAAAAAAGGTGAGTTTTTGAAATTATAATTTTCATGGGAAGACAAAACAATGGTATGGGGGCCACAGAAAAATAAAGACACTCAAAAGGGGCCACGCTCCCAAAAAGGTTGAGAAACACTGCTTTAAAGGATATAAATACAAATTTAAGGAAAGTTGTGAAAAATCAAGAATGGGAGAAATGTTTCGGAAGTGAATCAGATTTTCACAGTTATTTTACATATATTGTGATGACTGTGATAAGTGTATGAATTATTGATAATGTGTTTAGTAAATATTTCTGCTATAAATGGTTTTCTATAATACGTATATTAAATGAGTGAATTTTGATATCCGTGAGAATTGAGAAATCAACAAATGTATATTATAGACTACATAGGTATGAAGAAAGTAGACAAAACTTAAGGCGGTGTTCACACAAACGCCAACTCTTATGCAAGATTAGCTAACGCAACGAAGCTGGAGATAAACGAGAAGTTTCACTTTGTAAATTCAATGACGCTCGTGACCTATTTTTGGATTCGCTTAGTTTTGATGAAAATTCACCCGACAAAACCAGTTATAAAAATAGAAAAAAGTACAATTTTTGGCTGGATTAATTAAAAATAATACTTTGTAAATCAAATAAAATCACACAAATTAACCTCCGAAATAAAATATTTGATCTATGAATAAAATAATGACCAGTGAAAGTGCAAGACTTTCAGCAGTAATTAACCTGTTAATTATCTACAATACTTTAAATTAATAGTGTACTAATAAAAATAATAAAAGATTTTTAGTACTTTTTCCACTTAAAATTTATTTGATCAGGACCGGTTTCGCTCCTCGCGAGCATTATCAACTGATAAGAAAAATAAATAAACAGTGCTATTTATACAAATAAAATTGAAATAAAAAGGTGTAAGCATCTACTAACAATGAAAAGGATTTACAAATTACATTATAATTACACAGAATTAAAATGCTTAACACCTATAACATAACATACAATTAAAAAATCATCAATAAATATAAGTGGCCTGATCACTAGAAGTGTCTTTTATTATTTTTATTATAATGCCATTCCACCAAGTATTGACAGTGTACTGTTAACATCATACTGATTTTATGTCACCTTCTGGTAAGCTGGTATTCGTTTACTAGACTCGGGATAAATTAAAACTAGTTTTAGTAATCACAAAAATTGAATATCGTTAGGAATGTCATGATAAATTTTGGACAGTAAAATAAAAAAGTTATTAAAATAGTGATATACATTTCTCTGGATGACAAGAAATCCTGAATTTGCTTGCAGAATAATGATGTGAAGTTTTATGATACTAGTAAAATCTGTGCTGTTTTTAAGAAGACTTAATTGCAACATTGCGGCTGAATATGGAAAATAAGCTAATATTTTATGGATACAGCAAATTATGCAAGCCGACTGACAATTTACAAGTGCACTGTCAAAATAGGTCGATCCTAAAAAAATGTTTCATTGAAGGATTGCACAAGAGGCACTCACAGAGAGCACTAGGAGACAACAAAGCTTAACATAACTGTAGAAAGTAGGGCATGTTCCGTAACATCGTGAATATTGGGTACAACAAACCGCCCACCGCATTACTACTTTGTAGATCAAGGTATTCGATGTTACATCTACATCAGAAACACATTCAGTTTTACGACTTGTCTCTGAAACGAAAAACTGGTCGAATATAGTAATAATAATTTATTGGACCAACGATACCTTTCATAATAATGCTCATTGGATGATATAAATACAGATACAGTGCTCTTATGAACCTCAAGGCGTAGCAGTCTGTAACAACAAATAAACTAATAACTAGCGAGTCGGATTCGAATATTTTCTTTATAAAATAAGAAATTTGTGAGTAACTCTTAGGCAATAAACTTGGATCAGTAATATTTTGATAATTATCTTGAATAAATGAGAACAAATATACTACATTAGGATTAAGAAGTTACGAATTCATTTCTTGAGTGTTGGCGCGATGTTTTCGACACATTTATCAAACATGTATAAAACTGCTCATTTTTGGATATATCTGGAGTAGAATTCGAAATATATAACGTATCACACTGATCGATTAAAGGTTTTTAAACAAGCTCCTAGATATTGCATTTATAAACTGCACCACCTATGATTGCAAATTCTCTTCAGTGTTATTATTAATGCAGACTAAGAAAGTATATATTCTACAAATCAACTGCTCAAAGTATTTTGTCAACATACGAAATAAATAGTTTGAAATCTTCAAAGAATAAAATACTCATTTCTACTAATTTAATAACATCAGGACAGGGTTTGCGGCTTCAAAAGTGAAATAAGTACATTTTTTTTTAAATATAATGCTTTTCCACTAAATATTGACAGTGGACACCCTAAAAATGAGTTTGAAATCTATATCGCGATTGACTTGTATAACAATTTGAGCAAGATTTAATTGATTATGTGAAATGTTACCCAGTTTAAAAAGAAATACGTATATATGTTACATAATTATGTTTACATGGTGAATTATTTATTAAAAACAAGAAGTATAACGAATTTTTCTGTAACATTATCTCATTTAGTTGTCTTATATTGTGCAGTGGCTAAAGAATGTGAAGTAAACTTGTAAATAATAAAATTTAATTTCAACAGGTAGACACCTAGGTAACAGGTAGGAAGTAGAGGTTCATTAGTTGATATTTGTGCGGTTAACAATAGCACAAGCTTAAAAGCACCAAACAATCTGCGAGGTCATTAGCACACACAGTGGCAAAAAAAATGACAGATATATTATTATTAAATGGCTATTTTCAATACATTACAAATGAATAATTATAATAGTGAACTCCTGAACTCCATAAGATAAAAATAACAATAAAAATAATGTACGTATCAATGTATCTTATATCAGATTCGAGTATGATAAGTATTAATTATGTTCGTTTTTTTCTATTTAACAAGCTTGTAAAAACGAGTTTTTATCGAGTTAAGTGATTTTCAAATTGGTTTCTATTTTAGAGCTATGATGTGATCAGTAAACAATATAATATAAAAAGTCGTATTTTTATCGCTTATGTTTAATTAATAACAGCTGAAATAAAAAATCATAAATAGCGGTTTTTTTTCGGGAAATATATATAATACTGTTAAGAAAGGATTAAAAAAGCAACAAATGATAACGATTTTCCAGTGCTTATTTGTATCTATCAATCAGAAATTTTATGAGAGTGGTCTTTTTTTGGTCAACAACAATGTATGCATAATATATATATATATATATAAGATTATTTAGGCGAAAAGGATAAATAAATGTGAAGGTTTCATTGTGACTCAAATGATTCCAAGAAAGCTTTTACGGGGCCTGTTTTCAAAGCTTACGTGTAAAATGTTAAGGGTAGTGAAACAGTCACACGCGGAAAAGATACTTCACTATTCGAGTTAAGTAGAGTATTAAAAACTGGAGTGATAAAAAACCACATGATTATCATACTCAAAAAAGCGACGTAATATTGTTTTCTTCAACAAGATCGCTGACTCTACTGTTTTGTGTTAGATATTGGAGGCTTCGTATAGTTAAGTCAGTTTGATGTCGCTTAAATTCACATGATGCACGTAGACATATAATGCTTATATTTATTTTTATATTTTACTTCGCTACCAGTTTTTGTTGCGTCAACACTGTTTATGAAAAGTAAGATAGGTGCTGGATTGGTTGAGTAAGACTGTTGTTATTGAGAGAAACGAACTGGCGACACCGCGTGATGGTCACGAGAGCCAATTATAATTGTTTAATTAAATACATGCAAGGCGAAGAAGCAACAAATAATTGCTGTTGAGATTACAGAACATTCTAGAGACAAAGTGGAGCACTTTTAATGCGAGATTGATACATCTCGCAAAATTCTAATGAGCCGTATCGGGCAAGTCGGGGTGGATGACTTAAAAGTTCCAGATTCTCCAGAAAAATCTTGCTACATAGAATTTTAAAAACGTCATAATATCCATTCGATACAGAAGACCACAAGTCGTTTAGTATTTGAAGGAATTATAAAATAAGGCGTTTTCAAAATTCTAGCTACCTAGATCGTATCAATTATACGAATTTTGGTAAAATTATGTTACCTTTTTCTCAACATGTCACTGTGTCGGAATGTGAAACGCTCTTTCCCTTAACGTTGAATCGATCAGTCTTAAGTGAATTGGTACATTTAAGTGTGATAAAAGTTGGTTTCAGGCATGATTATTTTTTTGACTGTGTCGCGAATGACGTCGGTCACGGTAGTAAAAGTGTAGAATGGATTATTTGAAAGGCGGGCGGACGATCACCTCGCCAAACGACGAAACAAACACGTGATGGGTTCTCGTCTCAAACGTTGATTAGTGTAAATTAATGTTTTTCTAATAACGCAAAAGTACGTCGCCGGATACCAACAAGACGCTGATTACGTAGCTATTTGCAAAACAAAAATTGTGTAATCGGGATGGGTTGTCAAATATATAAGATTCAACTTTTGCTACCTAATGCAATGTATAAGCACCGGCAAAGTCAAATCAATATATTATTATTATATTTTTTTACCGTATCCGCTTCTTCTGAGGAGTATTTGGACTCCTGATGGTGATTATTTCAACAGAAGATGATGAACTCAAAGATAGGATAGAGGACTAGAAAGGACCAGTGATCAGTGAACCGATCTCACTATGAAGAGATAGATAATACATCGAAATGTTATATCTTATCTTCCCGACATTTCTTCGATGGTGGAACATATTATACTTCGAAAAAATTGGTTATCTTAAAAAAAATCCTATTTGATACATAAGGCATTGATTTATTACAAGAAGTGGGTGTGATTTTGTGATATTTGACAAGTGACTGAAATGGCGGGCGAATAATATATATATATCGGCATTTTGCATTTACATATTGAAAACCTGTATTAAAAATAAGCAAAAAATGCTGATTAAAGCTAATTGAAATAACAGTACAGGACAAATGAATCAATGACAGCATATCATTAATTGATTAAACAATTGATATTGACGAAATTCATTAATTGTCATTATGAGGATCCAATCACCGCTACCGAAGAGTAAGAAATAACGTTAACCATTCGGCTTTAGGAATGACATTTTATTTATAGCATAGAGAAAATAGATAACAGTACTAAGTATAATTATGTTAATAAAAATATTTTTAAAAAAACCTCACTTTGGGTAATTAATTAACGACGCTTAATTTTTATTTTTTTATTTTAGCGAACGAACTCCTGACCCAAAGATCAACATCCTCAATAAGATTTATCCATCCACACACAACGTTATAATCTTGCTATCTAACCCCCTACTCGCGTTCAGTAGAAAAAAAATACCGCCATTAATTATATCATGTATAATAAGTTAAGAACTATAACCAATTTTTACGTTAAATATAAAAATCTTGCTATTGTCAGTCTGTAGATGATTACTTTCAAAGAAACGAAACGAAAGCGAAAGAATTCAATGTTATTTAAAAAAAAAAGACAATTTCAATAAGTTACCATCGACCCCATTGAAAATATTAAACTAACATCCCTTCGTTACACCACTGACCGTATCAATCGTTCGTTGACCTCAGCAAGCACACAACGATTATCCCCAAGTGATTGAATACGTAGACTTAGATTGTTTAGTTTCGATTGCCTATCTACAGATCGAGTGCTTTGGACTTTGATACAATTTTACTCTAGGTCATTAACTCTTGTTAAATGCAAAAAAGTAAATAGGTACCAAGACGGAACAAGGCATGCGGAGTAAGGAGCGAAAAATTCGCCTCAGGAATTACGCCAAGCGTTGAAATCTATTATCGATGAAATTCAAATGAGACGGACTGCCTGCAATGGAAAATAAGTGGTTCGATTTCGAATTGGAAAATTTCACCTCACTGACATACATGGAAACTGCAATATTCAGGATTATTTTTAATTCAAATAAAACGAATACAAAAATCATCAGAAAAGTTATTTCCAGACAATTGAACTATTACGACCTAGTAATTCAACCGCCTAACTTTTAATATTTTTTCTTTTAAAATGTTCGCTGTCAATATGTAGTTTACCTCAGTAAAATTATTTACTAAAGGAACTGCTTGTTGCTCAGTTGTTCGCCATTCTTTTTCGAAATTTCGCTCTCGATACGGCCCGGCCCGTTTAAGGGATAGAATGTGTGAGAGGGATTTTTAGACATCAGATAAAATCAATACCTTTGAACAGAAATCCATTCATCTATTGAAAATGAAACTGCCCTACTGGGATTTCAGTTCTGTAGTGAAATAGTCGACGTTGTTGGTTTCCGTCACGGTGTTCTCGGTTGACCTAATTGCTACATTATAAATATCTATACAATATTTACTATGAAATAAATATATTCTAACAAGCTTACATTTTATGCACACATAAAGAGAAGTTTCTTAAGGATAGTAAGCATTTTTTTACTCATAAATTATAATATTTCATAAGGAATTTTATAATAAAAAATAATTTTAGTTTCACAAGAGTTATTTCGGGATTACTCAAACTATATCGACCCGTAAGAGGCAAAAAAATCGTAAGCGAAAATTCATAAATTTTCCAGAAAGTTTTTTTTAAATTACTCTCGTAATCAGTTCGAAAAAGGAATTCCATAAATGAGGTAAATAATATATGACTACCCTGATATTATAATAAAATTGTCCGACTACTTTCGGTTTTCAAGATAGTGGCGGTAGCGCTGTTTTGCCTATGACGCTGACAGTTGCATATCTACACTATTCTATGTGGTTTTTTTTTTATAAAATTTTGATGTTAATTATCATGAAAGAGCATTAAAATTATGTTTGAATCGTTCAAATTATGCACATTCACACAAGTTTTGTCACTGATGACCCAAGTTTCGCCTTTCGGCATCTTCAGGCGATTAAGTGCACGAATGAACTTAAACTGACAGTCAGTTCAAGTTTTATTTTTTAACCATTTTGAAATGAGCCGTGTTTGCAAATAATACCTTCATATATACTATTATAGGATAATCAATCGAGTAAGTTTCTTGAATTTCAATAACAACATAAATATTTTCCTTAAACATAGGTAAGTATTTCGCAAGTTAAGTCACACGTCAATTCAATTGAACATATTGCATAGTGGAACGTGGCTGGTATACGCCATCAGAGTGATAAATTTATTACTAACGGAGGAAACTTTATGAATATGTTGCAAATAGCCCACTGTTCCTCTATTGAATAGACATTCGTTATACGATTCGATTGGCAGTAATGACATTCTATTTAATCGAACCGGTGCGGCCGTGTGTGGCAGGCTGCTTGACTGCATGCGCGCCAGCAACCACCAACTTTGGAATGGCGTTTAGCACCAGCAGGCGGTGCGCAAGTCAAGGACATCGACTGCCAATCATTTCAAACGATAGATACTTTGTGCTAAATCATGGTTATGTAACCGCTAACGCTAAATCATTTTCAAGAGGTGTTTGCCGTCAGCCGTGTCCCATTTCATAGTCTCGCGCCGTCCGACCTGCGTGCTGATTACATTCCTAAACTTCAATGTCGGAGAGATTTGCATCAGCGATGCGATTGAAAGCTAACTGAAAAACACGAGCTGTGTACGTATGTTATGTATGCAGATTGTGCAGTTAGCGCATGGACTAAATTCGCGTTTGGTATTCGGCGTGGCCAGTTTCCGAGTCTTAACGACCGACAGACTGGACGACGACCCCTCCAAATTAACGAAGTCTAAAAATATCTAATGTTTCAGATCATTAGTCACGGCTTTTGCAAAACTTAAGAGTCATTTTGAAAAAGGAAGAAAATACAAGAATACACACTCATGAGAGAAATGGCTCAGCTTTTGTGGTGACATGTAATGAGACAAATGCCTAATTGAAAAATAAACAAATCGAATATCAAAGTATTTTTTTGGTATGGTTTCCATTAAAAAATATATGAGGTTCGATTGAATGGCTACCTAGATTACCTGAAGACGGTAGATACGTTGAATAGTTACACAATATCAGTTATTCATAACAATTAAAATGAATTGAAATGTTCTCAAAATTCTAGCGAGTTTGATTTAATTCGATTAGATGGTTATATTGCGTAAATTTCATTTGCCATTCCCTAAAAGCAGATTTTTATTTAGCCACTAATTTAATATATAGGTACATAAAAAAATACTTAAAACTTGTTCTAGGCGAAGGTCATACGAGTCACCAGTTTCAAGGGCTGTTCGGCTGATCATAGCATTGACTAGAGAAGTGAAAATTTTCAGCAATAATGTTTGTGAACTGTTTAAGTTTTTTTTTGTATATAATATTAGAAATATATTTTTTTGTCTTCTAATGTGTATTATGTACTGTTTTATTTTTATTTCAATTATATTTATCAAGTGCATGGCGTATTGGCGTCAGCTGTAATGCCATGTACTGTCCTTTTCATTTGAAACAATAAATACATATACGGAGTATATTTATCTATTTCTATATAAAGTGTCTAGTAATAATGCATTTTTATATGTATATATATATATAAAGGGGTTTGAGAGAAGAACGTGGTTAAAAAAATTTGATATTCGCTTACTCGTGTCACGTATTTGGATAAATTAAGTATAAATTTCCCTATGATATCGTTCGGTTGAAAAACCAAGGAATGCAAAAAAATCATCACGGTATTAGAATCCGCGAAAAGATGTGAAGAATTCGGCAACGGCGATCAGATAAGAATATAATAAGTAAGTAAAACAACGATTTCCGACCTGGGTATTATTTTATTACTAAATATATGAAATAAAGGATAGGGAGGCGCGAAGATATTTTTTTCTTCAAAGGGAGGCGCAGTTACATAAAGTTTTAAAACCACTGAAGTAAAGTAAATATTATATGAAAAATATTATGTAAAATGACGCATGAATCATGACAGTCAATGAAGAGAGTGATTATTAATTTGAATTTCAGTGTTCGATTAATTGACAGGATTTTTTTACAGAAACCACCCGGTAGTAAAAAAAACTATACATATTATTCGATCACTTAATAAAAAAGCAGCATTACTTTCTGTCATTACATTCAAGTTTGAAAATATAATTAATAACATCGCAAAAAGATGGAAAAAGAACAATTTAACGATAAATGTTTACAATAATAGTGAATAATAATACACAAATGGTTTGTAGTATGTACATAATTTATTCCATGTTTATTTAATATAATTAAGACCGTTTTGAATTCTTTTAATAACATTCAGAAAAAGTTGGCAGTCAACAAGCACCATTAAAGTGACTGGGAAAGTTTTCCTGTATTCCAGGAAATAACGTTAGTTTGCAGTTATGTGGTCGCAAAACACAAAAAGTCTTCTTGAAAAATTGATGACAGAGCAATTGAAATAACATTAGATATTTAAGAAATATTAGTAAGGACCAAAAGTTTCCGGCCAAAGTGTATTAGAGTAATAAAGTCAAACAAGCATGTTTGCGTTGATTTTTTTTTTAAACGGATCATTTTTTCAAACGGTATAACTAAATCAATGTATCTGCATTTTTGTCCATAAAACTCACTTGTTTTAACATGTGTGGTCCGAAATCAATTGGGAATTACTATATATTATTTATAAATACGTGAACTAGATATCTATAAAATTAACGAAAGAAAATAAGGGATTAAAAAAAGTTTGAATTGTGTTATTGATGCTGCGCGATTCTTTAGATATTCAGGGAACTTTTGCTGAGAATTTTCCATAGAATATTTGCCGATGTCCGAGAACAATGAAATGAGTCCGTCTGGCGGATAATGGGTCAAGCTCAGCTGGAGAAGTGTGTACGGAGGGTCTCGGGGGAGTGTCGGGTGAGGCAGTCTCTGGGAGGGCGGAGTGCCGCGAATCGTTGACCGCGCTCAAGGCCTGAAGCTCATGCCGTTGCCATTATTTCTCACTTCGATCCCGTCGAATGTCGAAACGTATCTTACCGAACGACCGGACTGAAACGATCTCCAATCTATGATGTTTTTTTCGGATCGATGCTATTGACTTTCAATAAGGAATACAGCGCTCAGTACAAACGGATGTGAACCGAACAGCTTGATGATTAAATACGGAAATATTTATTTGAAATTTGTACTATTCATCATCATGATTCACCTTGATAATCTTTCATTTCTAATCTAGAACAAGAAGAGAAACAAAATATTACTAGGAAAAGAGTTATTTCCATTGTGAAGTATTACATATCGACACTGTTATGAGTCAACTTTTCCGCTGAGTAAAAGTATGCCACTCTTAAGCCACAATAAATGCATGCAAAATATCATTATTCTGGAAATAACAATAAATATTATATAAAAACAATACAATAGCATGGGTGACTAAATAAGTAGGTACGTATTCATTGGTACTATGAACGTGAAAACGTTTTTCAAAATGGCCAATTATTGCCTACATCTTGAAAGAACCGAAGGTCGCTTGTGCATGAACATGTTTTTTTTATCTACTTACCCAAGAGAATTAAAATTAAGTAGGCACTTACTTTTACTATATTACATACGGGCATTAATTCATTCGATAATAAGACCTCGAATAAAGACAACGTGAAACTGACGTCAATAAATGAACCTTTCGGCAAAAAAAAAACTGTGAAGCGTTCATTGATCAGACTGTTCACGGTTATTGCTGATTAAATCATACGAAATTCAAATGCAGTTGTTTTTATACAGTCAAGTGGATGATGTAAGCAAAAATATTATTCGTACATTATTCAAATCGGTAGTGACTTATTTTAAGAACTGTATAACACTTATTTGGCCTGTGTATTTTGAAAAGGAAAATGCATTTGCTGCAGAAGGGCTGGCATACAAAGAGTGAGTCTGAATTTTAAGTGCAAAGAAACGAAAGCCGATGAATAACAAAAGAGAGAAAAGAAAAAGCAAAAAAATGAAAAGTCGTGCGCGTCGCGGCGACTGCATTGTCGGCCATACGCGCAATATGCATTGCAAAACCGGAGAGCGCTTCCA
Source organism: Himalopsyche anomala (assembly GCA_031772345.1). NCBI lineage: Eukaryota > Metazoa > Arthropoda > Insecta > Trichoptera > Rhyacophilidae > Himalopsyche > Himalopsyche anomala. The sequence continues at coordinate 14,046,991 of CM062822.1, read as the reverse complement.
AAACTCTCCTCAAATATACACTTACGTTTTTTAAAGCGAGTTCGTGAAAAAATTCAAGGTTGCAACGTATGAATATTTGAGGAATATCTAGTAAACAATGACCGACGCACCCATTCACTCGAGGTGCCGATTACGTAACGCGTCACCTCGTTGATCATACCTGTTCGCCTAACAAAGAAAACGTGATTGGGAACCGGAAATCATTAAGAGGTTCGTAGGGGTTAAGTCTACATGTGTCATATTAACAAAACAACAAAAAAAAACGATAACATGTAATGTGTGATACCACATGCGTTAAATTGACGAAACGCAATCATTGAAACTAGTTGAAGAGAGGTGAAGGTGAGACACATCAACATACGGTAAATGGATACATTCGCTGAAATGTGGTTAAACCCGAGGTTATTACTATATACAGCAGCAATGATATGGATTACGAACACACACTTCAATACATACCAGATTCGAACGAATATTACCAATATACTCAAGTACGGTATCGAAATCCGATAGATAAAGATGACGCTAAGAGTGTATCGTATTCAATTTATATTCAAAGTTGCACGTACACTTATATCTATTATATTGTCAGTGATGATGAATACTCTCAAAATTGTATGCATTGCAATAAGATAATAACACAATGTTAATTTATGCAACCACCTAAATCGTTCTTTCAACAAGTATACAGGAGGTATTCATTGTTGATTATTCAATAATATAGTTATTCAGCGACAGATGGAAATGCATATTATTTATTAAAGAAACCTTGGCACCTTCATTACATATTAACCACGTTTGATTTTGCGTTGCCACTGTTACTTGCTGGTAATCTGAAAAATATTTGTACGTGTACCCTATTTCATATATTAAAGTTAGAATGTTTGTGTGTATGAACAGCATTTATCTCCGATCTTTCATTTAAAAAAAATATATTATTATTGTAATCTGTAGTTACAAGGAACATAGATTCGCACGTATTTTCCGTTATTTACTGTAATACATCCCAAACGAGTTTTATATTTTACAATCATTTTAGAAAAAGGAGAAATTGAAGATGTTAAGCTGCTCAGAGATATAGAGTCTATCGATAACCCATTCATATCAAGCTATATAATTATATTAATAAAAACACAATATTTCTTTGTACTTTATTATAGTGCTTGTACTATATTAGAGTGTTTGGTATGAATGGGTTATCGATCTTATGTTGTAGATTATTTAAGAAATTATGTCTTACGAATTTTCTTAGCTAACTTATGAAAAACGACGCCTTTAAAATCAACCTAATATTTGTGATATATAATGTGCTTAATATATTGATTAAGTTATAACAATTTCACAATTATCACAACTCGGGGAAAAAAGATTGGGTTTGGGAAGATAGAAAAAGACTGTTTTAAAATAAAATTCTATATTACTAATTTTAATGTTTCCCCCGTATTAAAAGATTAAAGCATGTAACCCAGGAGAATGTTTTAAATACTTTTAGTTCTTATAAATTCTGATCTAATAACGTTGTGGAAAATGGTGAAGGATGAATCAGTTTGAGACATTGTAATGGCACCCTCTGTTTTAGTTCAATATGGCGGACCGTCCCGCTATATTCGGTAGTGTGTTACTATTTACCGAAGAAAATGAAAGGCTCATGACAGTCATTGGCTAAAAAAGGTCAGCGAATAATATTAAATGGATTACATACACGGAGAGTTAATCAAAACCGACGAGCGACAGTTGCAACAGTTTGTTGAGAGTCGATATGTCGCCGTCCCTGAGGCAAATGCCCACAATGTATAGTATCAGTTACAATGAGATGTTTGCTTGACCTCATTTGCTCCTCCAGTGCTCTGCATTGTGGATTGTTCACTCACAGATATCGTTCTGGAGATTTTGAACAGTTTTATCCTTCACTAGTTAGTTGAAAGCCTTTGTTACAAGAAGTGTATCATTTGTGAAAAATAGTATTTATCGTATTTATTTATAGTTATCTATTACCACACTATAAAAACGGAAGCTAAAAATCGCACAAAAATTAAAGAGGTTTGCCAGCGAGGTCTAATAGAATCATAGCTATGAGCCCATACTAGGAATTACATAACCGGGATCCCGGTATCCATGGTGTTTTTTCAATTCAGAAATACCGATTTTGAAAACGCAGTACTTATTTTTTCATTCGGTATTTCGGTATTAAAAATTATCCAAAATACAATTTTGTATCAATATTGATGAGCCTTTCAATGGTGTATTACTTAAATTTAAGAGACTGTAAGATATTTATGAAAATCATCCTATTGTGATTTATTTATAATGACGGTATTTCATATCAAATATTGAAATACGAACATTGATTAACTCGCCCGGTATTGCGATCCAAATAAGTCTTATTTTTCTCTTTTTTATAATATTAGTATTGAAATTTGTATTTCCATATTGATATATTCGTCTGGTATACTATTCTTTAGAAAACGATACCGATTTAAGATTATTAACCTCCGCGTGTGCCATGCATTTTAAGGACATGTAAGAGCGCGTGTTAATCGTAAAAAAATGTTTTTGTTTGTTCTACATATTATTGCCAATTTGTTTGTACACGATTTAGAACTTAACAAAACGCACAGAAATATAATAAATCAAGTGCATTGGTTAGTCTCATATAAAAATACTGTATAATATATATAAATAATTTAAACTTGAAAGAACATTAAAAATAAGAGCATAATTATGTTGTGATTAAAAATGATTTGTGTAGGCGGAGCACGAAGGTGGTGGGCATGATTAACATTCACGAATGAAAAATGTTTGCTATTTTAAGGAGTTTTGTAAAAGCCTAGAAAGCGTTTAAAAGGGCATTTTGATTTCATTACGCGATAATTATAGGAGGTATTCCGGTAATAACCACCCCACGAACCGTGCTACATGGTGGTAAGTATTAAATTAGACGTGGGAGGCGTTTATTTACTGAAAAGAGTTTTTTTTTACAAAAATAATTAAACACTTAAAGATTACGTGGGAGTAAAATTAAAGACGTAACAAAAATCTGTGTGACGCAAACGATTGAGGAATTGTAAACATATTATATTATAATCGGAGGTCACTTTTAAGGTGTTCACTCTCAATACTTGGTAGAATGGCATTATAATAAAAATAATAAAAGATTTTTTTTGTGGAAAAAGTACTAAAAATCTTTTATTATTTTTATTATAATTGAAGGTATTTATGTGGATCGATACAAACATATAACTCAAAACGACTTCAGTGTTTTTTAGCGATGTACATATAGACATTATCGTGTATTTCGGAACGTATTAGCCCTTTCAAACCACATTCAGCGCACCCCTGTATCGAACAATATGAACACATGGATCTTTTTTGTTAATGAAACAGAATGAACGGTCTAACTACGCGAGTCATCGATGTCATTATTTAACACAGGGTTTCCCAAACTTTTTCTGCAATGGAACACTTTGCAAACCCGGAAATTTAAACGGAACACTTGACCTATTTTTTAAGTCGGGTAATTCATAATAGTATAAATATGTTAAAACACTTGTTATATTTAAATGGTGTGGTGTCGAGTCTGTTTCTGCACTTTGACTTCGTTGTAGTATAGAAAAGAAATCCTGCTTTGCATACATAGGTTTTATAAAATTGAAGTAAAACAATAAAATCACATTCATAACAGAATCACTGATAAAATCAGTCAGATTTTCATAATCACTTGCGCTGAACTAAAAATGCTGATTTTTCTGTCACGTAAAATGGATTCCGAATCAAGGAATCATAATTGTTAGTTTTTGAAAGATATTGGTTTTTAAGGTATGAGGGTGTTCGCGGAACACCTACTCAGGTTCTGTGGAACACCAGTGTTCCGCGGAACATAGTTTGGGAAACCCTGATTTAACACATAGTTGTATGGGCTTTATATAATATGTTCTAATATATTACATTATTATTATAAAAGCATTATACTGTCTAATTTATAGTCAAAGATTGAAGAATATTTATCTTAAAATCGCCTAGTGATAGATAATTATGTGGCACGAATGTTATGTTAGAAGTTTATCATATGTATATATTATGTGCATATTTTACACAGATTACAAAAAGCAAACAAAAGATTGTGTTGGGCATCAGGTTAATGATAATGCGTCTCTATTTGCAATGGGATACGATACATATGCACACGTCATACATTTTAATAATACAGGAGAACCTCGTCTTTCGCACCTTTGACTTTCGCACAATTCGCTATTTCGCACATTATTGAAAAAAAAAATTTTTTTTTTATAATGCAAAAATGTTTTGATTCCGTGCAGTAATTTCCCTGTCTTACAACGAAACGCATATGAGCTAAGTTAGTACTATCAAAAGTGTTACGTACTGTTCGCACATATGCATTGACACACGAACGCGAGCGGGTCCGAATGCATCCGAATGCATCTGAACGCATCCGAACACTCCCGCCTAATTTTGACAGATTTAGTCTTGCGTCAGTGCACGTACAGGTGCAAGAACCCATTAACTTCATACAATCGAAACGAAGATGGCTATAATAAAACGATCTGAAAATGGAGAGTCTTATGCTTCAATTGGTCGTTCGTATGATATGAACAGGTCTACGATATGTTCGATATTAAAAAATAAAGATAAAATCAAGGAATATGTAAAATCTTGTGGAAATGTATTATCAAAAGTTCTTTCCAAAAGGCACGGCATAGTGTTGGATGAAATGGAGAAATCTTTGTCGTATTGGATTAGTGACCAAAATCAAAAAGACGTACCTCTGAGTACTTCGATGATTCAAGCTAAAGCTCTTAATTTGCATAAGGATTGGAAGGCTAGACTAAAAGATGATTCTCACACGGTGTTTCATGCAAGTAACGGCTGGTTTTCAAATTTTAAAACAAGGTATTCTTTACACAATGTTAAATTCACTGGAGAATCAGCTGATGCGGATAAAGATGCTGCAAAAGACTTTATTTCCTCATTTTCTAAAATTATTGAAGATGGAGAATATACCTCTGGTCAAATATTCAATGTAGATGAGACCATCAAGAAATCATCAAGACCTTAACAATAAAAACCATGAACGACGCTTTTATGCATCTCGAGACATTTTTGAATATTATGGAAGAATGTGATCCTAATGGAGAACGCATATCTCAAGTGCGTAGGGCGATCCATAAGAGTACGGCATGTTACAGAACTCTCTACGAAGAAAAAAAAAGTAGTAAAACACAACTAACGCTTGACAAATTCATTAAGAAAATATAATTTTTATTTAGTATGTACTTAGTACAATTTTTGGTGTTTTTTTTTTACTTCCCTCGGCTTTCGAACATTTCAACTTTCGCACAAAGTCCAGGAACCAATTAGGTGCGAAAGTCGAGGTCCTCCTGTATACAACTTTAATGACGAGTTATTTTTAAATCTAGTTGATTATCAGACCGCATTTATATCATCGGAGTGTAATTAGACGATGGACAGTAAAACTGTGGTGATGTTGCAGTACTCGGCAGGAAAACAACACGAACGGGCGCATTTTTATGAAGCTATAAAATGTATAATCATCATTACACATTAACTGCACGATATTTATTATAGAAATAGAGCAACTTGAAATGGGTACGCGATTCCCTCTTCATAATCGCTATATCTGTGCTATCATTGTTGAAACTCGGCGTGCTGGCAATATGGGCGTCCTGAGTACATTGTTTGGTGACTAGGCTCGCCTAGGCTCCCTCATAGACATAGACAGACCTTCGTAGAGACCCTCTGCTGCTTTCAGACCAACTAGCAGGTTCAAACAGGATCGTAGGGTGGAATTTGGGCAAGAGGTTATTAAAGTATAATGAATTGAATGTTAAAATTATTTAAAATCCTCTTCATAACGCAATAAATTTTAATTACAACATAAAATATGTACGCATAATATATTGAACATATCATAGATGCACATATAATACATAAGTATGCATTTGTTTATGTGATTTTCAAAAACATATGATAGACTGACGGCCATTTTGTACATTTTCAAGTCTACCAAACAACTAATTTTTCATTATAAAAGCAGTAAATAAATACCATACAGGTTGTATGGGCTAGTAATAGCTCATGAGACAAGACCCGAAGCATAACTGACTCTTTTGAAGGGAATGTATACAATAAATACATCAACATAAAAATTAGCACACTCTAAACGTGGGCGGTTACCAAGGTGGAACGATAAGCGAACACTTACACAGGATACCAGGTGATATGAGGAGAACGAGGCGAGGATCCAATTTAGGATAGGTCAAAAATGAGTATGTGGATGTTTACACTAAGAATGACGATAAATGTGAGATTTTTATAACTCTTCGACGTGTTTTCATCAATTATTTGCAATTTGTGTTGTGGCATATTCAATGTTGACCGAATTGGTAATGAAGCAAAGTATGTATTTTTAAGTTATAGGACATCAATATTAATAGTCGAGCCGAAACAACTTTCAACTCAACATTATTTTTAACTCTTTTAGAACAAAATACTTTGCTATTTTTAAGCTATTTTAACTGGGATCTAGGGATTGATCACTGGGAAAAAAGTCATAAATTGTGAGATTCTGAAATAATTTTGAACTGGAACATCTTTTTAGCTCGATGACTTCAAAAATCTGTGAATTTACGGATTGCATTATTATCCAAAAATGTAAGAGCTCTTTTTTTAGCTTGCTCCATCAAAAAGTTGCGACTGACAGTGACTCCAGCGCAAAATATTTGTTTTACTGAAATTTTCACTTGTTATCCTGAATCCCGAAATCCCAGGACTAGTACTAACACAATCCCGGGATCCGAGATTGGAGGCCCTAGTTCAGGGGTGGGAACCCGTTTCTTCTCAAAAGGCCGCATTCATTTTTCTGATTCGACATAAGGCCGCAATAAAAATTAACTAGAAAATCTTTGGTCGGGAAGAATTTTATGCCAATTTCTAAAGCCCAGTCTTCCAAGGATTTTGACACCAAAGATCCCAAGAATTTACGGATTCGCCCAATTTAGCAGGGTGGCACTTTTTCCAGAAATTTTCAAATCCAAAATTAAGGAATATACAAAAATTTGCAGAATTACAGAATTGACCGGAAGGCCGCACTGGAGTAGCCAAAAGGCCGCAGGTTCCCCACGCCTGCCCTAGTTAATACGTCACGTTATATAAAAAAATCTAGGGAAACAGTGGCATGGTGATTTTAGATTAGTAATATGTCCAAATATATTTCAAACGTCAATTTAATACGAAGTTCGGCCATGATTGACGCCAAGGTCGATGGCCACCGAATTCTTCGATACGGCCCTGTGTGTATTGCAGGGGTTAGCGGCTGCAGGAGCGGTGCATTTTATTTAGTGAGGCCGCGTTATAATAAACCGTCTAAACTAAACAGCCCCAAGGCCGAGGGTTGTTGCGACGGGTTGAAGAATGGTGTGCGGGGTTTGCAGGGGGGTCGGTTGAAGTTAGGGGCGCGGTCATCGACCCGCGGGGATGAGACTTACCAGGCTTCCCCGACGCTTATTTTGTTGCTACAATCACAGCTAAATTATTATTACATTCATTTATTAAAATTAAATATGCCTTACATTTAATATTTGGCATTCAGAGAGAAAAGTTTAACGCCACTCACCGCAACATTTTAACTTCATTACGTACGATCTTAAGAATACAGCCAGAGCTTCCAAATTGAAAAAATATTGAATGCATACAACAATTTGTTAATTCTACTATGTACATGCACTATCATCAGTTCATATTAGCTGTTCAAAATTGTATCAAAGGTAAAACCATTTATTTATATTTGAGAAGTGGATACATGCTTAGACAAATTTGTAACGATACTTATTAACACATTATAGGTGGGAAACGTAAAAATACGTTTATCGCGTACTGTCCGTTGCGTTGGTATATTGACTCATAGATTTAATGGTTTCTTCAAAATAACTTCCGCTGCAAGTGACCCTTTTTGACAATAAGCAATAAAACTCATAATTTATTATGCCCTGAATGTTCGTTCACACACTGTATTTTTTTAAAAAGGCGACACATGTTTCTCGAATATTTAGGGCATCAGATTTTACACTTCCAGTGATTGTAAATTTGTAGGAATGAGAATTTTATACTATAATTATTTATATAATTGGATGGTATGGATTAATGTTATTTTTTAGACAAAATATTTTGAATATTTCATATTGATAACAAGTGGAGTGCTATCTACTAAATTAATAACAGGTTTTTATATTCAGCTTACAAAAGTAGTGAAATTATGATGTATTCAAAACATTTCATTTTATTTTTAATGATTAAATGTCACATATGATTTCTTTGAAATGTTCAGCCAAATATATTGTTTGGTTTAGAAGTTATGTTGATTTTAAGAATGTAATATATTTTTGCGCTAATCACTAAAAAACGCCCGCTTACAAAGTTTTATGATATAAAATAATTTATCTGTATTCTTAATGGACATTTTACAGTACAAAACTGAATGAACTGAATGACAGTATATATTTCATGAACACTTGAAAATGTACCCTTACTAAGGAAACCCTTGATCTTGGTAATGCTTTATGAATGATGAATAATTATTAAAACATAGTTTTTACTTCTATGAATAAAATCTTTCATTAGATTATTGTACTGGACACATTTGTGGATTATCAAACATAAACATTGATTCTCTCATTAATTTAAAATATTATGAAAATATTTTTTTATTTTTTATTTCTGTAATGTAAACAATTTACATGATGTTTACACTCATTTTTATCTAGTTTGTAGTTTTGGTTGCGATTAATGTAACCGTATTCGCACACATTTTAGTAAAAGAAACTGCTCTTCTATCGCAGAAGATTTACAGATGGCGATTATTTTAGTAGTATTGAAGATTAGTAGGCAGTCGAACCGACAACTTGTTATTGATTGTTGATTAGATTGCGATCCGAATTGCATTTTTGTAGACTCCCCTACAGTCCGAGCACTTGATGCAGTTAAGCAGTGGCTGGGGGGAATATTCGTGTCGCCTCGGTTGGGAAGCCTACGATAAAATCAGTGGCGTGCAGAGTCATCTTTCAGAGTAACGCGGTTGCGGCGCGGTAGCCGGGCGTTCAAAAAATGACATTAAAATATTCACTGACAATACTTGGGGGAAAGGCAGTATATTCAAAAAATAAAATACTCATTTCTACTAATTCCCACTTTTTTAAAAAATAAGACCAGGACCGGTATTTCTCATGTCGAGCATTATCAACTGATGAATCAGTTGCTGAATATTTAAATAAAAATCTGTAAGAAAGTTTCATAATATTAAATAAGTGAAGAAGCTCTTATTTAAATAATATTATTTATTATAAAATTCCTACTTGTTTTGGAGAAAAAGTTTATGTTCCCTGCCCCAACGAATTTATTCAATAATTAAATTAATTATTGAAAGTAATTCTACTACCGCCATTAGATTAATTATTTACTATTGATGACTTTAATATTTACATATTATTCCAATTCTATTTACTCTTGCTAATCACATATGAGGAGCTTGTGATAAAAAGTGTCAAAATCCACTTTTTTCTGAACAGAGGGAAATATACTTTTATTACAAAAAATTAAGACATTTTTGATTATAAAGTCATATTTTGACCTTTGATTGCATGACAACTACGACGTTTTAGCGACGTTAAAAGATAAATTATGCTCTTTTGAATTAGTACTCGAATATTATAGCAATATTTCATCTGTTCTCTAAATGGATTTGAGTTTTTTGATCCCAAGCTAGTCATATAAATGTAGCTCGAGTGCATCATTGAGTAGATATTATCTTCAGTATGATACAATTAAAAAGTTTATCAAATAAAAAGAGCTCTTACTCATAAAGAAATTATACTTGATATGATTTTTATAAATGCATCACATCATTGACATCCGACCAGATAAGGAAGCGTGCACAGCAAAACTAACTCGTTGACAGAAACATACATATTTTCGATGGATTCGACGTAATATGTAAACATTATATGTTCCTGATATCAGCGAATGATTAGAGTCAACATAAGAAGCTTTTTTTTTTTGATAAGTATACCCAAAAACCTAAGCCTGTTGTGACATAAAAATACAATTATTTCAATAAATAATTACAGTTTTCGTTAATTTTGTCACACCGCCACTGCGACCGAAAATTTTAAGCGTGCAGGACGTCATGTGCATATCACCCCCTACTTTGATAACCACCCGTCGCCAGTACAATAAACATCCCTCGTGTGGCTGTGACATACATAATGCATGGAAGTATGCATATATATGCACACAATCAAAATGCCAATAATCGAAGTGTTAAGTAAGAATTCTTTTTTTTTTTTTACCATGTCCGCTCCCAATATGGAGCATATGGACTCCTAATGGAGTTTATCTCAACAGAAATGTTTCTACGAGAACTGCCTGTTACTCAGTTGCTCAAACTCTCTTTTTCCAAAGAGAGTAGGAATAGAAGGAAAGGGCTAGGACAGGACTAGGTGGTTAGCTAACCCCTCTCAATACGCGTTCATAGGATAGGATGGGTAGGAGGAGGGAATTCAAGACATCACATACATCCATGCCTTTGAACAGAAATTCATAAATCGATTGAAAAATCAATTTATAAAACTGCCTGTACTGGGATTCGAACCCGTGCCCTCGGTAGTGGTAGCCAACGATGTTGACCACTCGACCACTCAGGCGGAAATTCTTAGCACAGTAAAATTCGTATTTAAATCAAAACAAATACTATCACTACTTTACATATAGATCTGCCAAGATTGGTGATTTATTATATTAATGATAAAAACCAAATAATCATCTAAATTGAGCGAGTAAATATAATATTTATAAAAAATATTGTCCTCTTCTTTGAGATGATGCATCAATTTAATTGAATGACGAACACACTTCGAAACTTTAAAACACCATGACCTGCATAATATTTTTGAATCAGAGATAACAAGCATGCTGAAGATATAATGTAATGTTAATTTAAAATGAATATCTATCTTTAATTAAGTATATGTTTGTATAATTATAAATTTTAACCAACAATATAAGATGCTTAAGTACGTGAAACTGGAAATTGTATAATGATTAATATTGCTGAACAATGAACATTGTGATACGTGAATTAGTGCATATTTTGAACATCCAAATGTTCTATCCATAATATTACAAATAAAATGGAAAAGAAACGACGTCTTCAGTCAACAAAGTGGTGTATTATTTAAGAATTAGGTTGATTATGATGAAAAAATCCATATTAATAATATTGCCAGAAAGTGGTAGTAAAATATAAGGATATTAAAATTTCACGTGTCGAACTTACAAAGATTTTTTTTTTTTTTTGGTTTAGATCAGGGGTGGGGAACCTTTACAATTATAAAGGCCACATTCATTTGTCCGATTCAACGTAAGGCCGCAGTAAAGAAAACGTTGACACCCCACCCCCTTTCTGGTGGGGTGTCAACTGTCGAACATAGAATGGGTTGATTACGCTCTTTTTCCAAACGCTTGGGTATAATTTTTTGATCAAAGTGAATATTTTGATCAAGTCAAAAGGCCGCACCAAAATAGCCAAGAGGCCGCAGGTTCCCCTCCACTGGTTTAGATGAATATTTCAGATGAGTAAAATATTATTATTACAGTTAGTAAATAATGCATTGTCATATTACATAATCGGCCCATTAGAGGTGAAGTGAGCTAACTATAATAGTAAAATGGTAAAACTTTTTTTTACTTTTAAGTACTATCACGTCTTTACTTAGTACTTTGGTGGATTGCATATTTTTATTTTACACTATTGTAATGTGTATTCACTGAGGTTACTTCATTTTTACAATACTTCAAGACGTGTAGAATATTACCACGCATCTAACTTTTTTTTTTCTAAAATACCACATGGCTCACTTCACCTCTTATGGGCCCATATCATAATATATTATGGTAATAAAGAGATTGTTATTTTATCGGATACAACATTAATATATTAATCGTTGGGTGTTAAGTTAATTAATCTGTCCGTAGTAATTAATAGTAGACATATGCTCACTTTTAGGGTGTTCACTGTCAATACTTGGTGGAAAGGCATTATATTAATAAAAACACAATAATCCTTTGTACTTCATTCCACTTTATTTAATATGTCAGGACCGGTTTCGCTCATTACGAGCATCAGTTGACGATGCTCGTAATGAGCGAAACCGGTCCTGACATATTAAATAAAGTGGAATGAAGTACAAAGGATTATTGTGTTTTTATTAATAGTCGACATATGCTTTGTAGTGGATATCTCTGCGATAGGGAGTGTGTGCATGACTCACCAGCTGTTCCGATAATAGATTGAATTAGTTCCGAAAATTGTCTTTGTTTACAAGATTTTATCCTGTAATGAATGTTTCACAGTTACCGCGGATGCGCTTTTACAGATTTCGGAGGCAAAAGGACCGCACCGAGTAAAAACCTGTCTATAAATAAATACATATTTTAGTGAGTAAGCGAGCGGGATGGTCTGCGCTCATCCAAAGGCCGGCTGGTTCGGTCGGACGATGATGAAGAAGGCGCTCAACGTTTCCTGGACCCGCGTCCTTCGCCCCTCATTCGGCGCCTTGAACCGAAATGTCTGCGGAATGAACAATCTCTCGTTCGGTATTCGGTATCAAAGTAAACGGCGTAGTCCAGAGTCATTAACAATATATTAATAAATAAATATCACCGAACACTATCCAAGTAGTAAGATGATATACGAGAAGTTTGTCGTTCACACTTACTGATTCCCATACTGGACCAATATATCAATAACGGTTTTTCATAGTAAATAACCGATATAGCATACATACATCATTACCGGTATTACAAAAGTTTTAGTAAAATTTAAAAATACGGCCGATTGTAATTGAAATACCGGGCGAGTAAATAATCATAGTCGTTAATTCAATATTTGAAAAAAAAAACACCGTGAATGAAAGATTTTCAAAATAAACTTATGATTTCTTAAGATAATAATACAATACTATAAGTCTCATCAATTTTGGAATCTGTCAATATTGATACAACCTTAAACATATTTAAAAAAATCTCAATTCATCGTGATTTTTTAAAATAAAAATATTTGAGACTAAAATAGTGTAAACATTCCTATAACGTATATTTTTTTTACAAAACGCTAAATTTTCAAGGTTAAATTAGATTTTCCATAAATATATTTTATTATAAATACATATTTTTTATATGCATTGAAAAAATATTTGTCAGTAGTTATTTTTCCCTTGTTAACAAACTAAGTTCATTTCATATATACAAAGGGGGAAAATGTTTTATTGCTGATTTTGTTTAATTCACAAAGTAAAATTGAAAGAACCTAGCCTCGAATTTTGCATTTCTCTTATAACGTAGTATTCCTACAGCGTAGTACTAATCTCTACGCTTTAGGTTGGTAGACATTATATCATTAAATATTTTTGCATTTTAAAAACCAGTATTTCAAACTTTAAAAAAAACGTTATGGATATTGGAATCCCGGTTTCGGTAATACCGGTATTGCAAATCCTATTTACACTTCCATAATCTTGGACTCGAATTAAGAAAAGAGTACGCAATTAATCCTACCGATAATAAAAAAAAATGTGGAATATGTAAGTATGTACATAAAATAAAGTGTATGTTATTATTTTTACAGTTTCAGGGATTTATTGGATATTAAAAATATATTTTCACCTAAATATATTTACCTTCAAGTTTGTTAAATTCATAATTTAACAAACATGAAGGTAAAGTTGCATTCACGCCGTTGAATTCATATGTCCGATGTAAAATATTGTAATAATAACATTTCGAATGAAAATATAAAAACTGACGATAAAACATTAATCTCTAACAAAAATCTAACATCCTTTTGTTGACATATTATTTATTTAGATATATTTAAAGTATCGTATATTTATTTATACTATTAACTTATACATGTAAACCATTTTGACTTGTACTATTCTTCCCTTGGCCCACAGAAATACATGTTGAGAAACGGACCCAACGAACAAGGTCTTTATTAAGGTGCAAAGACACGAAAGACGATATTATTAGCACAAATACAAGTTATCTTATAACCACAGTATATACATTTACCACCTACTAGAATATTAATTCTTAATTTGTATCAAATTAAAAAAGCCATAGTATAATTTATTTTAAATCATTTAATTAGATCCAATCTGCAATATTAATCATTGGCTAAGGTAAGAAAACTAAATTAAAATAAATATATATTACTAATTACTTACAATTACTAATATGAGATACTTAACAATCTACGCAGTTTGTGCGGCCCCAGCTATTCCCGTTTCTAGAGGCCAGGAAACTAATGTTATTTGAAAATAGCATTGCTCGGACGGACATAAATATGCATGATGTTCTTTTGCAGTTCAACGACTTTCGATTCAATTACTTTATTATTTGCATAATATTTTCCATTATAGTAGGGACAGTAAACGGCGGTCAGTGGCTCGCAACAGCTGGCACCAGGTAAAGAGGGTTAAGGAACGCTACCTGCATAGAAATCCGCCGTTCCGAACCCCCATACCCCCTCTGCTTCACTTCTTCGTCATTCACGCAACAAAATAAATACTTATATAATTTTGAGATGTGGGAAAATTTTTGAAGTCATTCAAAAACATTTTTTAAACAAATTAGTTATTAATAATAGTAATTAATTTCTTATAATAAATTAAAATATATCGCCGTAACTACGGTGAAGTGAATATATATATTTTTATTGAAAATTCTTTTTTAATTAGAAATACATGAACACATCTTCGGCACGTAATGCAAATGTCATGATATGATAATAAAAAATATTAATTGTATCAGAATAATTTGTAATTGCCACTGTACCTATATACAATATATACGGTAAATCGGTATTATTTAATAAAAAAAATAAAAAATTTCAGTCGACTATGAAAATACAAATAATGACATCTACAGTGTATCACAATAACTCTTTGCTAAAATCTGCTTGGCATTTGCACCCGAGACGCAAACCAAGTAAAGGCATTAAAAACTCGATAAATACATGCACCATAAACAGATAATTTACTGTATATGAACTTTATGGTTTATTTGTTTTTATAGATGGAATATTTACTTAGTTAAAATTGTCAATTTTCTCTGCAATTGAATACTGTACAAAATTTTTCATTCATGATATAAACTTACAATCTATTTAATATAAATAATAAAAAATAATTACTAAATACCTTTACGGTGACTAAATTTATTCGATATACGAAACTAGCATAGTATTTTTTAAGGAATTTAAAATTTACATAATTTGGAGACGAGAGAACATTAATGAAATAACTGTAAAGTTGTTATCCCAGCCATGTGAAAACATAGATAATAAATTATGTTGATGCCATGGAAATATGCAGTTAATAGAGATTTTTTTATCACATTATGCAATAGAGTTCAACCAACGGTTAAATCAATACTGATATGAAATATATATTTCCACCTAACTATATAAATTGAATGACATTAAAAAAAAATCGATACTTATCAGTTCTTTGTGCAAAATAATTTTCGTTGTAGAAAAAAGGAACAGTCGTTAAGTGCTTGCAAATACTTTCCAGAAATGTTTTCAAATTTAAATCATCATAATCAATTAAATTAACGTTGCGGTTTTGCCTCATTTTGAACATTAAAAAAAAACGTTGCAATATAGGGATCTCAGATTCGGTAATACCGGTAAACCAAGTGTAACATTATGAGTATTTCTGCATTAAAAAAAACTTTTGTGATGAAGTTGTTCTTCGGCAATAATAGTTTTAATTATTGGCTTATTATAAATGCGTTAATTGTGCTAATGCATGCTACATGAATTGATAAATAAATGCTCGAGATTTCCGTGTTTCTTAGATTCTATATTACAAAAAAAAAAATGTGTAGATAATATTATTATCAGATAAAATATGAATCGAATATTCATTATCTTAATTATCCCGGACATTATTAAATATTATCTACGTTATAATATTAACAGCTTTTGTGCAATGTGAAGTGGATGGCATGTTTGTGGATATTCGTTTTAAATTTAAAATTGAATTTCATGTTTTTTTTTTATTTCACTGATATTGATAGCTATTTCGGCATTAAGACATCATCAGAATTAATGATAAACTATTTTTCAATGATAACAATTACGTTTAAAAATTAAAAAAAACAGTTTAAATTTACAGTTTATCTTATTTGAATTTAATTATTATGACTGAATTCCTACTTAATAATTGTATTATAGAAAATAAAATAATAAAAAAATGAATGAATTACCAAATCAATCAGATTAATTTTAAGCCACACAACGGAGTGACTCCACTTTTTCTATTATTATAAAAAATACATGTGTATTTATTAATATAATAATTTGATCACTACCGGTTCGTTACGTTAGTGATCATTCCAAGCCGATAGCAACAGTTACTGTCATGGTCATTTTACAAAAAGCTTATGTCGTTAACATCATTAAAGTGACTTTCAGTGTCCCATTTTAACTGCGTTTAGTGGACCTTTTACAAATATACAGAAATAATATTTCTTTAATAGTGTAAAAATACATAGTAATTAATATATTATCAAAAGTATTTAGAGTGAGTTTTAGCAAAAAAATAGTTAGCTGATAAAAAAAAACACTCGACACTTACAATAATACGGAAAATATAAAAAAAGAAAATTAATATCGTAATACCTTATTTATATATTAAAACAAAAATACTTTGTTACAAATGACAATCTGTATTTTAATAAGATTAACTATGTTATTATGAGTAAGATTAATTCATGCTATAATTATCGGATTCTGCGATATTAATAAAAAAAACACTTGCATTCTTATACTTACTATTTAAGTTGTAATGTAACAGTTATTAATGTTATTATAACGCGAGTTAGGCAGTGTATAAATATTGTTCGCTGCATATATATACAGTGTGACATTTAGTTGAAAAAAGTGGCTGTATTTGTTCATATTAGAATATTATCATTTTTCGATATATCAAGAACTAGCAATAAATGCCAACAGGTTTGCGTAATAAATAAATTTGCATAGACGAAACAGGTTTTGCATCGATAATTACGAATTCAGTATTCAGTAAATACATAAAATAATATAAACAAGATGTATTATCATAACATTGTATATTTATACCACCTTTGGTAAAGTCAATTGATTCCATTAACAAATGCATACATTTTGATTTTTTGAATGTAAAGTCGTGCTTCGTTTTCAGAAAAATCGATATGGTGTAATGTGAACACAGAAAACTGAAAAATACAACTTTATTAAAAACATGTAAACACTTTCATAAGTATGTATGCCTACATACATAAAACCAGTGTTAAGAAAAACACAATATTACTTTGTACATACTTATATCCACTTTTATTTACCAATATCAGGACCGGTTTCGCTCATAGCGAGCATTGTCAACTGAACATCAAGTATTGACAGTGAACACCATATAAGTGATAAAACCAATGTTTTTTTCTCTCCATTTAAGGTGGTGGAACGGCGTTCCGGCACCCTTTCTCTCTGCATTTTTCATGTTCAAACAATATTTGCAAAAAAAAAAACTATTCTGATTTAAAACTGTTAATTTTCGGATCTTGTGTTACGCGTTCGAGAAGAGTCAAAACTCAGTTTAGACCTACAAGATCTGAACTGTCATGTCAATGCGAAACTTTATATTACAAATCAAAAAGGAAATGCACTAGTTTAATTTTTTGACTTCAGGAGACAAAAAGAGAATTTGAGCATTTTTTTTTTTAAGATTTCGACTGAAGGTGCTTGGTGGAATTTCAATATTAAATTTGAATCAAGATTTTTTTCTATTCCATGTCCGATTCTTATGTGGATCATATGTCTTCTAAATAGAGGTATATCAACCCTGGTTTTTTTTTACGAAAACTGCTTGTTACTCAGTTGCTCAAATTCTAAATTTGAATCATTCAAATTATGTACACTCCCACAGATTTTGTCACTAACGACCCGGGTTTCGCCTTTCGGCATCTTCAGGCGTTCAAGCGCACGGATGAACTTGAACTGACAAGTTCAGTTCAAGTTCATCCGTGCGCTTGAACGCCTGAAGATGCCGAAAGGCGAAACCCGGGTCGTTAGTGACAAAATCTGTGGGAGTGTACATAATTTGAATGATTCAAATTTAGAATTTGAGCAACTGAGTAACAAGCAGTTTTCGTAAAAAAAAACCAGGGTTGATATACCTCTATTTAGAAGACATATGATCCACATAAGAATCGGACATGGAATAGAAAAAAATCTTGACAAGAAGTGAGTTCCAGCAACTTTTTTTTTCAAAAGAAAGTACTGCATACAACTGTTCTAGGTTAATGACGGTGTGGGACGTGGTCTCGAGATGGTGTTGGACATTCTTATGCATGTGTCATGTGTTCTATCATTTCAATATAGAAAATAAATATTTGACGTAGATAAACATCGCTATATATTCCATGTTATAAATATTTGTAACTATCACGCACTATTTCAAAAAAATAAAGTGAACATATAACACCATACACGTGCTAGACACCTGGTGTAGGTGTATATAACGGTTATACATAAATTGATCTGTATGTTTATTCAAGGGAACACCTTTACAGAACATCTAATTTACCTGAGCGCGCGTAACAACCTAACAAATATATATGAAGAACACTTTATGGTGGCCAATTACCTAGGAACAAATGATAGTGAACATCTACGTTATGGTCTCGGGAACAATGTTCCGGAACATTTTCTTGAACAAACGAGGGTTCACAGAAACAGTCGATCAGTGTTGCGAACGGACGTTATTTTATTTTATTGAATGCAAAAAATGCGAGTAAAGTTAATTGCTAATGTTTATAAGTTTCCTACAATGAAAATACAATTATTTTTAATCATATTAAATAATTGTAGAGCTACTTTGACCTTATTTTAAGTTGTGTCAAATATATGCCAATTCAATCAATTTCTTATGCGTGACAAAAATAATGATTTTCAATTATAAAACACACGAGATAAAATAACATCACCTATAGTTATCATAAATTCTACATATCTTTCAATTATTTAAAAACAGGACCGGCAAAATTAATTGAAAAGTTATACTAAACAAAATGAGAAAGAGGAAAAAGTTGAGATAATGATCGTTGTGGAAATAATAAATCATTAAAATAAATTGAAAGAATCACAACAACTCTTCAAGGGAAATAAGCTCAGTCAAGTGGCAATTTTTATTTTATTTGATTCTCAATTAATTAGGTTTAAGTTAATTAGAAGATATTGTTTACGACATGATAACAATAAAAAAATATTAAGTTAGGTATATCAATTATAAAAATAAAACTGAGAGCTTTTCCGGCATTACACCAACGTCAGAATTCGTGAATGAATGTGATGCCGAAATAGCTATCAATTAATATTTTTATTATCAAGTCAGTCAATCGAATTGATTTGTTTTTCAATGGCAATATCTACTTCCCGAATTACAAGCTTCAATTAATTTAATCAAACTGGAATAAATTGGTCAAATTATGATTTGATATTTCTAATTCTATACGTTTAATTGGGAAAGCTAATGAAAACATTAATAAAACTTTGGGTAGCACATAAAATTATATGTCGTGTGTTCTTGTAGTGATAGATATACAACGCAGAAATTTAATAATACATATATCATGTAAATAATATATACCCACATGCATAAAAAGCCAACATTAAAAACACCCTGAGGCAAGGTTTACTCATATGTAAATGACTTTCCAAAATGTATTTTTTTTAATTCTAAAACAGTTTAAAGTATTAAGTATATAATAAGAATTTTTTTAAAACTCAAGCTGTTGTCAAGAATGTGTCTATTCACGACATATCGAGATACTTTAGTTTGGAATGATGATGACAAATACGTGTGATTAATTGAATTGAAGAAGCTTTGTTTATATTATTAAAAAAGATATCTGCACCGGGAGACGTCGAGAATTTACATGTTTCTGAATCTAAATCCATGGGAATTACCGTGTAAGCCCGAATATAGCGTGAATCATGTATTAGGAACAGGGTTGAAAGAAAAAAATCAGCTAAAACATTATAAGTAGTTGCTATAAACGCGATGGTGGTGCAGAAAACGATAAATCCAAATGACAAGATGAAGGCAGCTTTACGAAAGATCATGCTATGATTAAAATACGACATACATATAGGGAAAGAAGCACAGTACAACCAATCCTTTTTTACGCGATACATAGGTTTCAGAAATTGACGCGCATAAAAATTTTAATTCCATATACACGAAGTCCTTTTTTATGCGATTTTTTAAAACAGTTTATAAGGTGAAACATCTCAATTAGTCAAACTACCGAAAGCATAATCATATACATCTGCTAACCCAAGTAGTTTTTTTTCTAACTTGTGTTGCCTGCAACTTTATGCAATATATGGAATATAATTGATTATTGGTTATAGCCGGCGTACCTGTTGAAACCGGCGACTCACTTAACCAATGTTTGGCAACTTGTTGATGTGGTCATAGCTTTTCCGAACAGGTTGGTCATGCCGGAGTATTAGTAACACATTTTCTACGTTGAATGGCGGGCACGGCCGGCGTACGAGCCTACGATGACCACGCGAAGGCGGTTTATTTTAAAATACTAAAAGTAGGGCTTGTCG
This sequence comes from Himalopsyche anomala, assembly GCA_031772345.1. NCBI lineage: Eukaryota > Metazoa > Arthropoda > Insecta > Trichoptera > Rhyacophilidae > Himalopsyche > Himalopsyche anomala. Next base: position 14,026,239 of record CM062822.1, on the reverse strand, counting down.
GTTTTCAAATTTGTAAATGTCAATTGTTTAAGCTTATTAGTTTATTATATTGGGAAGAAAGCGAGATAAACCGTCCACTATTTGATTTGTGGTAGATTGACTAGATTATTGTATAGTGAATTTAATTGCTTTTGTTATATTTCACGAAATGCCGATGAAGATCATACGACGATCGACAAGGTTCTCGATATGTAATCCCATGCGATCAAATGTCATTGCTCACTGAAGGAATCATTGAGGGTACATGGTTTGTTGTTTTTGACGGTAATTGACAAATATACAGACAGTAATTATTTCGTTACATTATTCAACAATAAAAAAAAAACTAGCGACAAAAAACACAAGCCGAAACACATCTCATATTGTGATAAATTGTATCGGAAAATAATATTATCACAATATTTTTTCTTTTTTATCATTCATATGTCAACCAAAGAAGACAGATAAACTCGAGTAATCCACAATTCGCTGAATCGTTCTTTTTCGCACAAATATGTATAGTAATACCAAAACATTAAAAATACCGATGATCAGTGGTGGGCTGCCAATATCTTAACAAGGGGCTCGGTAAATGTTATCCATTTTTTGTATCTATGTCCGCTCCCAATGTCGAGCATATGGCCTCCTAATGAAGGTATCTCAACAAAAGTTATTTTTCTACGAGAACTGCTTGTTACTTAGTCACTCAACTTCTCTTTTTCAAAGAGAGTAGTAGAGATAAAATGATAAGGATAAGACAGGGCTAGTGATTAACTAATAGTAGCGCCTAGTTGAATTGAAGGATCGGAAGATTGGGAGGCAATCTTAAAACATCACAAACACCCATGCCTTCGAACAGAAAATAGATATATCGATCGACAACTAATTTTCAAATTTAACCATCTACAGAAATTGCAGTTATGTGATGATTTGATCTAAGAAGAATGATTTACTTATCTTAACAAGGGGCTCGTGCGAGCCCCTCCGAGCTTATCCCTGCCGATGATCCGTACCAACTATGGACCGTCGATCGTAACATGTGAATAAGAAAATAATGCATTAAAAATTGTAATTCTCACCAAAACACTGCACCGTAGTCAGTCTTCGAAACAGGAAAATATACAGAATGTTGACATACCTGAAACAGAAAAAAAACGTATTGTTTTTTATTGTTATAATAATGGAACACTTTTAATAAAAAGACACAGACAAGCCACTATTGCTATCAACGAACATACGTGTTATCACAAAAGGAAATAATTATTTGATTAGCAATTTGATATGCAAAACTTCGCAAAAAGGTTGCGATCGATGAATCTATCATAATAGCGATAATGTGTGGCCGGAATAGAAGACGATGAGTCGATCAATTGCATTGTTGTTTTACATTGAGATCAATATTTATATCAACGGGATTAATTGATAATACCCAAATAGCGAACATTACTGGAGGGAACATTTTTTATCTATTTTTACAGAATATATGAAATTACTTGTTTACGCAACTATTTTTCTCAAAAGCGCTTAATGTATGTATGTATGTTGGTAATCGCATTTACGAGTGCAAAAAATCGTGACTGTCAAAAAATAAATGGTGTTAAACAAACGAGTAGAGCATATTATATTTTAGTATCATATACATGTATGTTGTAAATATGACGAAAACAAATTGTTTGATTTTGAATCATTCTTACAAAAAGAAGGCAACGTAAAACATCAGTCATAAAACTAAATATTTTATCAATACGGTCAAAAATTTACACCGGTAAAATCTAAAAACCTTTTGCGAGTAAAAATGTCAGGGTTGTGATATTTAACCTAATCTGTAAAAAATAATTTTAAATTTATAGCACCCGTGTCACGACTCACGACTCTTCTTGCCGATTTAAGATATGTAATATAATATTATATATTCAAGTAATGTTATAAGTTGTCATGAAGTTTGTTCATGAGATTTTAAAAAAAGTTATGAAACAAAAAATCTTTTCTTAAAAACATTTCTACGCTTCTCGAAACAATTTCGAGAGTTTTTAATCATGAGATATTGTTTACGAGAAATTAAAATTTCATATATTATATCTTTATATCTACGTCAAGATGCAAACTTTCAACCATAAACAACAATAAGATATAAAAACCATGATTCAGAGCATATTTGATTTAAAAATTGCCTACTGAAAGCACTCCAGAAAGTTACCCTTCAAATGTTCGCAGAGATAATCGAGATGATTCTATCGGCAACTATACCATACCCTCAAAAACCATAACACCAAAGAAAATGCTTTATTTCTAAACTGTTAAATATTACATTTGTGGATATTTTATCTTGAGTCTCTACTCTACAACTTTTGAGAATCTTCGGAAGTCAAAACAAGAAGATATCCCAAACCAAAAGAATTTGTAGGTAGTGGTGGAGTAAGATATTATATTGGATGAAAAATTCACAATTACACGAAATTTAAATGTTTTATGTGTAACCAATTATGAACGTGATGCTGAATGGTGAAGAGACAATATATTCTTTACAATATCTACATCGTACGAATATGATAAATGTAAAAGGTTGTCTTTAAGTATGCCACGTTAAGAGTTGTTAGATTTCTTAAGTGATCTTGACATGCTCTCGCATATGCACTTTCAGTCTCATTATAAAATGTAAATTTGTTCAAACGAGGAAAATGTGTTCAAAATTGTCTCACACAATCTATTGCGTGGCGCGGTGGTAGACACTTAACAATTTTTAAAATTAAATTTTATTATATAATATGACAAAGCAAATATAAAAAAATATATTTAATTCGATCATTGGTAAATGACATTACAACATACATAATAAGTAGACAAAAAAAAGAATATTATGCTGTTTAATTGCAGGGCTGTGAAGTCGGAGTCGTGGTGTTTCGGCCGGAGTTGGAGTCGAGAAAAATAAGCGGGTCGAAACATTAAAAAAAAAAAAATTATGATGTGTATTCAAACCACAATAGTCCATAGTGTTAACATTGCATGCTTGGCTGACTAGAGATGATCTGATTGAATACATATGTACATATATACGTTTAAATGAAATTATTGAAAAATTTCTTTGGAGACGGAATCGTCCTTTTTACACAACTCCACAGCCCTGTTGAATTTTGCTTTGAAACTGATTCAACGGATCATTCAATATGATATAACCAGTCCTAATTACATGTCAAATGAAGTCATATGTGTAAATATTTCTTTTTATTATAACTTAAGTTCAAAAAAATATGTGCATATTCATAAATCAACAGAACGATGCAATATTTGACAATCTTCAAACAGAGCTAAAAAAAAATTAGATCAGGTTTGCAAAAAAAAAAAAAAAATGATAGTCTTTTCGGCAAACAGAAAGTTTTCAATAAATATTGAAATTTAGGAATATAAACGTCTTTATTTACATTGGACCTTAACCTTTCTGAATTCATACCATTCATTAGAGTTCGTCAACATTTGAAATACTAACCGATGACATTCAGACAGTTTTAGCATTCAGTTATTCGATTAGTTCATCAAAAACATTGGACTAATATTATGTTAATTAAACATGCAAATATTTTTCTCAGCGGAAAATCCTTGAAAAGTTATTAATTTTATGAGTTCGCAATAAAAGAACGCGTGTGTACTTCGTAAGTAAAATATATCATTTTATCGATTGCACAGCGCTACAAGATTCTTAAACCGTATTCTTCCGTGACAAAATCAAATGCTTTATTAACACATTCGCATCGGGGCATTTTTGCGAAATTTTGCAAAAAATTGGGTACTTTTGAAAAAAAAATATAACTTTAAAACTATTTGACATTTAAAAAAATAACTTGGACACCAGTTGTACAACACTTTGTTGCATAATACTTTATATATTTTAGCCTGCTTTTATTAGTGATACTCAACGTTTGTATTTTTTTAATATAGAAAATCGGGTATTTGGCATGTATTTAGGAATAACTTTATTTTTCAGACAATTCTGATTAAAAAAGATTTTTTGACAAATTAAGGAGTATTTAATCTAAGTTATTTTATTTTATATTAAAATGAACATCCACAAAGTTACCGCCGAATCCATCGAAAGAATATGTAGTGGTTTGAATGAATGAGCTTAAATAACAGTAGTAAATTCGGTCCACGATAAATGGACTAGTTCGCTAATACGAAACAAATCTTTGATTTGCGGTTATAAAACACTTATGTAAATAGAACTTAATAATTAGTACTGAATCGATTTCGTTTCCTAGTAATCAAAGATATCAACAAACGGGAAGATAATATATGTATAATATTAACGAGTGAAATGATTTTCGATAAGCTTGAAATGTAATAATGAAAATTCATGTTTTTATGCAATGTATTTTAAAAGTCGATGCCAAAATACCATGTGGCAAAAAGGGGACGATGCAGTAGTAAGATGTTGTTGTTTGTCCATTCAAAGACGATATTCCACGTAACGACACGAGACGCAAAAATAGATCTATTCAATAAGAAAATATATTATTTTATCTATGTCTGTCGATTTTCAAAGTAAGCATTATAGAATATTTAAAAAAATATAATAGAATTTTTTCTTTTGCAATTTTATATATATGTACACTTTTGGTAATTTATATATACACTTTTTTACACGATTTTTAAACAACACGACCCACTAAAAAAAACAATATTATATTTTTACACGAATTATTAGTTCTAATACGATTTCCGGACACAAAAAACACAGAAGCGGATAACGGATTTCCTAATAACAAAATATTCAACAACAGTCGACATTATTAGCAAAACAAATGGCTTCATTATGTCCAGTCCCTCATAAAATTCTCATATATAATCAAGTAGTTGACTTATTGATTATTACTATTTTTACACGATTTTATATACAACAATGCTGTAACTTTTCAAAAAGCACGGTTTTCCAATTTCAGAGAACCCATTTTCAAATTTTCTATGAATTTAATCACTTTTCATACTGTGTTTAGTGGAACGTATCCACCTTGTAAAAAGGAGTTGAGTTTATATATATATCCCGATCTACTGATAAAGTGTGAAAGTAGTATAATAAAAATTGTGTTTGATTTTTTAAAAATACTTTTATAGTCAAGGTTGTGCAGTTCGTATGGATGTAAGTCTATTGAAACTAAATAAAATAGTGCATTGGCAATAATCACTGCAAAAAAATATTGAAATATTGTTGAGTAACAAAGGCATTAAGAAAAACACAATATTCCTCTGTACTTATTTCTACTTTTAATTATCAAGATCAGGACCGGTTTTGTGGTCATGGCGAGCATTGTCAACTCATAAGAAATATATGTAATTTAACAGTGTTATTTATACAAAACAAATTGAAATAAAAAGGTGTAATAATTGGCATTGAAAATAATTTACAAATTACAGTTGAAATTATGAATATGTGACTCTAAAGCTAACACAAATTAAAATGTTTAACACCTCTAACATGTAATTACAAATTCTATTTCTAAAACCCAAAAAGGTTACTTTGATTTAAATCAAAATATATCATAAGGTTCTGTTCTATATTATTGCTATATTTTTGATTCAATACAACCAGTGGCGATTCTAGGTACTGGGCTAGGTGGGCTAAGCCCGACCTGCATTTTTCACCCAAAACTTTAGATGGCTGAAAAAAAATGAACAGCAATTCGGCCGCTGAACAAAATAAATACATTTATAAGCGTAACTAATCTTTCCCAAATGAATATAATATCTTTGTTTTAATTTTCCTCTGTCAATATAAGACAATGTTAGGTCTACCTACAATCATATTCTCGATTGTGTTTTGTATTACAATTTTAAACTGAGCCGGCATAAAAAAAAACAATAACCCTATAAATACTTCATAGATAACAGGCAACGTCACGTCAGTCTAGCAACACCAAAGACTCAGGGGCTAAATAGTTCAAGCCCGTAACCACAGACAATATCATGCAATATTTCTTTACACTGGGGCGCAATCAAGCACGATTAGATTTTTTTTTGTATTTGTATGTACGGAAACGTCATCAAACACAAACGATTGTGTTTCAATCTGTCAAGCTTCTGTCGATCGTTGGGGGCTAAACTGATTCAGCCCATTACGCATACTTATGCATTGAAACACAAATACCAATATCGTTGTATTGTATGAAAGTGACAGGTATTGACTCTCACTGACAGTTCTGTATTGCTCTTTGTATTTGTTATTTAACTTTGAAAGAGACGAATTTAAGGGTTCCGTATTCTATTATTTCTTAGTTACATTAGCATTGATTTTATTATATAATAATTTATGCATTGCAGTAGTGTCGTAGTATTTGTTAATTTGCTTGTAGATTAATGTATAAGGTGAAGTGGAAATATGCTTTTCTCTAGCCCACCCAAGATTTTAAGTCAGGAACCGCCACTGAATACAACGTTCACTAATGAACACGTTTGTAAATGTAAGTAAGCCACAGTTTGAGAGAGAGCAGGGCAGACGAATATTAATTAAGAATTAATATCGGCTAGTAACTATCACCGCGTTAGTGGTTATCGAAATTGAGTTCAGAGGTCGAATAACGTCACTGTATCGCTGAAACAAACATTATCACAAGTAGGTAAATGGCCTTCTTTATTTAGAGATGTTCACCTTCACGGTTAAAATCAAAGTTTTAACGCAATTTCATATTTATAAATAGAGATAATATGAATAATAAATAATATATAAATGTAAACAAATACGATATCTTTAAAAAAGGAATACCGAGGCTGCATAATATGATAAGTATAGCTAAACAAGAAGAAATCGAGATTATTTAAAAAAAAGAAAGTACTGAGGGAGAATGACATATTTACAAAAGGGATTTTAAAATATAAAACATTGGACTATCCTTATAATATGGTAATATATTATATTTGAATTAAAATAAATAATTGTATGTGGACCGTGTTCTCCTTATTCACGCAAGCGCTGTGGAAAACCCCGAAGTCAGTTTTAAAAACAATACTATTAAATATTTAGTGGAGTTTACGATATACAATTCTAATAAAAGTTTATTTGATTTGAAACGTCTTAAAATATTGGGGTTTGTGTGTACGTCCATGCAAAAACGTATTTTTACCTGGATAAAAGTAGTTAATAGTTAGTAGCTAGTCTTATTCACTGATAAACGATGGCACTACTATGACAGAAAACATTTTTAATAGTCTCTAAATTAATCTAGTAAAATCGATCTTCTAGTAAATCTAGAATATAGAGACTAAATAACGTTGGCAATACAACAAGAAAAGAACCAAGGTTGAAATGTTGGAGAAATTGGGAAATAAAAATAAGTTTTCATTAGTATCATTCAAAGCTAAATTTATGTAGGCGTGCTCTTTAGAGGGAGGGCATGAGACTGAAAACAATAAGTGTGTATTTAAAATTAATCGTTAATGTCAATAAATCGAATAATAAATGAATTGTATTAATTTAACGATATTCGTAGGAGCATATTTTTTTTACCATGTCCGCTCCCAATGTGGAGCATATGGATTCTTAATGGAGTTTATCAACAGAAGTGTTTCCACGAGAACTGCTTGATACTCAGTTGCTCAACCTTTTTTTCCAAAGACAGTAGGAATAGAAGAAAAGGGCTAGGGCAGGACTAGTGGTTAGCTAATCGCTGTCAATACGCCCCGTTCATATGATAGGATGGGTGGGAGGGGGGAATTCAAGACATCACATACATCCATGCCTTTGAACAGAAACTCATAAATCGATTGAAAAATCAATTTATAAAACTGTCCGTACTGGGATTCGAACCCGTGACCTCCGTAGCGGTAGCCAACGATGTTGACCACTCGACCACACAGGCAGCGTATTACAATAACTTTTTTCTAAAATTTGAAAACATAGTAACTTATTTGAGAATCGTCATAACCTTAGATAATGATAGTTCAGTCGTTACAAAGAAATTGTATATTTTTGGATTAAATTGAATTTAATTAAATTACTTCATTTAGACGTAAATTTTAAATATGCAGACACATTGATCAATCAGACAACAATTTATTTGAAATTTGTACTCACTGGAAAAAGAAAATATATTTATTAATATTTTCATTTTACACCTCTGATATTTTCAGCAGCCATCTCTGTACAATGTCAAATGATAACGACTGCATATTTGTATTACTTAATAAATTTACAAAGTATTCAATTAAATCGTATGAACAAAAATATTTTATTGCACAAACATTGACGGAAATTTTGAAATTAATGTCATAAATTATAATGGGCATATTTACATTTTCAATGGATCCATAAAAAAGTTAATTAACAGCCTCAGTTGGAATGGTTGGCGGAAGAGCTGCGCCGGTTTTGTTTTCAATATTATATATTATAATATAATAGTATGTAGTGGTGGCCTTCACTAGTCACCTAACACGAACCGAACGTCTTGCGATCAGTCCACTTCCGTATTGGTCCGCGACAAAGTTTTGCAGCGAAACGGTCGCAATTATTACAACAATGTAATTCGTGATGAATTGAAAACGAAGGAACGATTCGAGAAAGGAATAACATTAGTAATCATTGACAGGAACGTTAAAAAATGGCGTGAAAAGACGCATTTTATTAATCGTATTTTTTTTTTAAAAAAAAGTCATATTGGTGTGAATAAAAAAACGAATGGTTTGTATTTGTTTTAATAACTTTAGAGTAATCTGTCAAAAGAAATTGAATAAATTAATATAAAATTAAATTTGACAACTGATTGTTAAAGGTATCTATCTCGCCTCTTTGAGAAGCGTCTTCATACACTTAAAAGCTTAGGGAAACTTTAATTAAACAGGAAAGTTAAGTTAGAATAATTTTCTTAGTGCGGTATCTATCGCCTGACCTGTCAAGACTGTAAAACTGCTTATGTAAGGCAGACAGGTAGAAACTTTAATACTTTAAGAATTAAAAAATACGTAAAATGTCTAAAAAACAATATTTTATCAAAGTTTGATATCATTTGAAATCATTTGATAGAAAATTATCACAATTTGAATACAAATTGAATACAACCTTTGAATACAACCAATTTGAATACAACCTTTAACTTTTTAGAACTGTAGAACTGAAATACCTTGATATTTTACCCTATTAAAATGGAGTTCTACCAAGTAAATGCCAAATCAATAAATAATTTGAATACAAATAAAAATGTTCAAATACTCCATCCAGGAAATAATAAAGAATGAGAATAAATAGCATGGTGTTTTTGGAAATTAATATTAATTATAATTATAATATTAATTATATGTTTTCGGACTAACTTTCGTAAGATTTTTGATAAATAATTGATTCAAAATTATTGACTTATGTATCACAAAATGGAGGTTGGGGTTTTTCTTTTCTATTGGACGCAAACAGGGGAACTACACACAAACAATTAGATGTAGAAAAATTATAACAATAAAACTACGAATTACATATACAGTAGCCTCCCGCTTAAGTACGCAAAAAATGTGGTACGCATCCCGGTAGTACGCATGAAAAATGGCAAAAAACTTGGATCAATATTTATTATGCAAAAAATTAAAGAAAACTGAACACAATTATTTTATAAAATGGAAAACAGTTAAGATAACAATTAACTATTATACAAAGAGAAAAAAACAATTTTACATTTTTATTTAGGTACAAACATATGGTAATGTGTCAACTGCACATTGTTTTTTTTGTTGAAAGTTTTCAAAAGAGCATAGAAGATCGTTGTAATCAGCTCCTGCTGCATTTTTAACAACTGGGCATAAAAGCTGATTTTCTATATTTATTGCCATTTCACAAGTTGTCAAAGCCTTCAAACTTGACTAGACATTCGTTGTTTTCCAGGAACGGGTGTAAGGGTCATTATCTCGGTTTTGGCAAAAGATGTTTGCGATTGTCTCTGCTGAGATGGCGTCCCATGCCTCCTTAACAAAATTGGCAGCATCTAATAAATGTGCTGCATTTCCATATGCAACACCAGCTGCACCCCTTGAAAGCTGTTTTCCTTGAACTGCTTTGATGCTTTTTAAACCATCATCCATTTCATAATAGTTAAGGACTTCTTTGAGATACAAATATTCATATCGCTTTTTCAGGGCTGCAATAATTCCCATATCACATGGCTGTTTCCAGCTTGTGCAATTAGGTGGGAAAAATGCAACCTCCACAACCAAATGTCCTGGTGCATTGTCATAAGCAAAAGAACTGGCCTTCCTGTTCTCTTTTTGATTTCGGGATAAAAAAAACTTCATTAAACCACTTCCAACAGGTTGCCACATCCATCCAAGCTCTTGATTGATTAAAATATTTAACCGGCCATTCTCGATTTTTGATGCATGCTGGACGTTTTGGTTTCCCAATAATTGTGCAAAGGATTTTGTGAGTGCCTGTTGCATTAGCACATACCGTCAAAGAAATGCATCATATTTACCATAATGCACCATATTTTTTAATGTAAGTGGGAGAAGTGCAGAAAAGAAAGGGGGCGGGCCTTAAAATACGTAAGTACGCACCTCCCGGTTAAGTACGCACAATACCCTTTGAATCAATATGCGTACTTAACCGGGAGGTTACTGTAATTTATTTGAGTTTGGAAGGGTAAATCCTAAAAATTATAACACAATCACTGGAATATCAAAGTTAAATGGACATAAATTTAATATTACAAAATATTTTAACTAAGTTACCATCGAATCCATTGATAATATAAAGAAACACATATTGAGGAAATTTTGAAAAAAATAATGTTTGCAATGCAGAATATGTCAAATAATTGTTTCCATTTTTTAGAGATGATCACGGAAGCGCGCTGACAAAATTATTGTCAAATTTAAGTACCTACTTTTGGACATCTATTCATTCATTTATTTTAATTGCCAACGTTGTAAAGATTTTTTCACTTAACGATTAGGGGTACGGGATCTTCACATATTCAAGAATAAGGATCTCTGACTGTCCGTAAATTATATTCAATAAATTCCCACCTTTGCAAACCACAATTTGGTAAATACTCGCGACGATTGAAACCGGTCCTAATCATTTAGTAGTTGAATAATTACAAGAAATGTGCTTTTTAAAATTTATAAAAATCGAATAAATACATATGTCTAATTGTTCAATGGTAAAATTTTATTAAATTCTTTACAAACTTAAATTTAACGAAATTATACAAGCTTTGCGTATATATAACATATAACACACGAAATATATGAAAACTGACAGGGGTTTTTGTCTGTCATAAATTTGGACATTGAAAAATAATGTATTGTGCAATCCAAATATGAACCAAGTCTCTTTTTACTAAGTAAGCCGCGAAGTTATGCAACTAGTCCACTTCAGCGTCAATGTAAATTATGACCTTGACCAACATGATCTTTTATAACGCAATCAAAAATAAAGTATCTAATCAATTACAGATTAATTCTGACTTTTGTATGTTTATAATAACAAATTATAAATTATATGAAAAGGCGCCAACAGCTGTCAATTCTTGGTGGAAGGGCATTATACTTAAGTACATACATAAAAATACAATACATAGTATTTATTTCACAATTCTACAGTTTTTTCATACCGGTTATGTTACGCATGACAAACTGATGACAAATAAAATTGAACAAATTTATAACTATGAAATGTGTAAATATCGTTATGAGATACGTTAAAAATAGCCAAGTAGTACAAAATAATAATTAAGCAGCATTGTCAGAACCAGGGCTTCGAACCGCTATTTGTTTAGTTCCGGTTCAAGTAAAAAAATATATATCGGTTCGGTTTAGCTCAGAAATTTACAGATTTGCCCAAAATATCTTTGTGACTAGTTTTTTTTAGCTCACCGAGGAATTTGAAAATCTCAAATCTTTATACTTTTACCCCAAAATATTTACATGACTCGTTTTTTTTTTAGTTCACCGAGGAATTTGGAAACCTCAAAACCCTTTATACTAGCGTGAACCGAAAAAAAACCGATATTTATTTCGATTCGGTTCCGGTTTTCGTTTCGGCAAAAATAACGGTTTTTACGGTATTCGGTTCCGTTCCGTTTCGAAGCCCTGGTCAGGACTATTCTTTGAAGTATATATATTATACTATAATAATATCACCGTTCTAACTCTTACGTCTTTACTTTGGGCAAGTAAATCAATACATGTAAAATCATTTCATAATTACAAAATCAATTGTTTTTTATATGTATCTTTTGCTGCTTATTCGAAACCGGTCCTTCTCTTAGGAAAGTATATTACATGATTTATCATTAATAATGCTGCTGCTTATATTTACAAAAATCTTCTACTAAAAAAGGAAATATATTATGTGAACCCACTTTGAAGGCTATGCAAAGCTAAATGCAAAAAAGACGATATAAATTAATGTGTTTAGAATATAGAATTAACTTGGAGCTATCAGTTCGTATGACTTCTTTTAAAGGTCGAGAATATGGCATTAAGACATTAATTATAATTTAAAAAATATAATTGAACCAAACATCAACGATTCAAGTCGCAAATGTATTATGATACAAGCGAATAAAGTTGACATCTCTCTGCATAGAATAATTCTTAAGTTAATAGCTTCCTGGTTTTCCAAGGATAAATGTTGTTCTTCATCACGGGATTCCACTTATTAAGCGCAATGATCATGTTCAATTTATATTGATTACGTTTCTTTTTTTACATACACACATTCACGCAGACCTCTTATAAACATATCTAAATTTAGTTATAATGTAATTTAGTACACACCTTTTTTAAAATTTAAAACCATTTAACGAAAATGAAAAGAGTACATTTAATAAAATATTTTCAGCGAGATCCATAAAGTAACTAAAAAATTATATAAAAGAAGTTTTTACAGTAAGTATGTGATTTAATAAGCACTCCTAATCTAAAGAGTGTGTAATCTTAATAGAGCATATCAACATTAGCTTTTTAACAAAACTGGTTGTTAGCGGCTAACAAAAATAAGACTTAAAAGGGGAAAAGTTAACGGCCATCTCTTCGCCTTGATTTCAGGACTGGTTAGGGGGTGGGATAAACACCTCTAAATTCATCTTCCAAAATCAATGTATACAACTATACAAGTACATATTCGATGATTCGAAACCCTGACTGATGAATAAAATTAACAGATAGCATTTACTTCTAGACTGCGAGACCGGTCATAGAGTTTTCTAGATCAATTAACATTTTTTATTAAAAAATATTAAATAGATTTTATAAGGCAGAAACCAATTAAGAGGAATGAATGGTCTTCAAATCGACATGTAGTGTCCGTATTGCGATAAAAAGACAATGGCTGGGTCAACTCAGTTTAGTTCACCAAATATAACATGCCTAAGAAGGTTTAAGTTTAGTACTCCCATAGCATAACTATCTAGTGACCAAATAAGAGTGCAGTGAGTGGGAGCACACCGCACCAACGTTCCCTCTAAGGCAAGAGGGAACGTTGCACCGCACTAACCACACATAAGTGGATCTGGTAAATCTATAAAATCTATTAAATTTATAACATAATCGACAACTCTTATGAATTACTAATTTGTCACTGATTTTAAGCCGTGGAAAGTTTTTCTGGTACCAAGAAGAATGTGCGTAGCTTTACTACGATTGTATACATCTAATAATCAGTAGATAACCTAACGGAAGCCATAATACTATTAAATTCTGAAAATATGCCTTACGAAATGTTTATGTTATGAGTTTCTTATCGGGTACCCCTTACATAATATTACAAATAATCTGTCTGTAGTTCCATCAGAAATAAATGTTTGTGTACATATTGGCAAATGACGTTGGGTAATAAATAATTTTAAACGGGTATAAATTATAAATAACATACAATAATTTGAACATTTTCTATGAAATAAACTTTAGTTGCGAGATAACGAAAACGGAATAGAGCTGGTATTATTCCTTTGCCGAATTAAATAAAGTTGAAGACCTTGGGTCGAAGAGAGAGAATTGAGGTGGAGGCGGATAGGCGACTATCTAGGAAAGGTAAATCGCTGACGCAAATTGGAATTTTGTGAATTCACAATAAGCATACAGATACATGAAAAATTAGAGTACTAATTGAAGTCGAGGACGAATAATGTTTGAGTTTTCAATGAAAGTATTATTAGTGGCAGTAAATTATGATAGAAGAACTTTCTCGTCATGAAATTGATGAACATTCTGTATGGTTATTTTGGCATCGGAAACAGCAACAACGATATTTGTAGCAGTGAAAAAAAATAACAGGCCAAATACTTCATATTTAAAACAATGAAACCTCGATTCTACGTTTTTCAAGTGACCGTAAAAAACAAACGAAAAATGCGGGAAATCTTCAAATAATACCAAAATAAATGTTTCACTAAAAAAAACCTACTTCTTTATAAAATAATATATATATATATATATATATATATATGTGTATTGTATTTAAATTAGTTATTACTTATGTTGCTTATTTGCAATTTGGCAAATATGTATGTACAGAGCTCCGATATGGTAGGTACTGTAAATAAAAATTGAACTATAAAAACAATTTAATTATATATTTGAAACTGAGACGTTTATTTTTTTTACATCGAATAGAGGACGATAACGATAAGGATGCCAAGGGTAACATCTGCCCGAAGAGTATTAAAAAAAATACTTACAAACATTGTTATATTTTTTTCACTCTCAGAATAATTTTTCGTGTGAAAAAAGCAGTAGTTATAAAAAAGTAACAGTAATTTTTAAAAAGTTGTTACCGCTCACCTGTTGCTGATTTATCTATATGTATTTTTTTTTAAATTTTAGTAACGTTTAATAGTTGCTGGATCCTCTACTTAAATGCTATTGCATTATTAAACATATATATATAGTGAATATTTAATTTGTTTGACATTTGCAATTGTCTCGAAATTTTGGGTCATGATTTATACAGTATTGTTATCATTAAATAATATGTAAAAGAACGGATAAGCCACAGTTAACTAAATAAAATATATTTGAAAACAAACCAAAATACATTAAAACATCGATAAAGTTGAACACTAACAACCGCAGATATGACTCGAAGTAGGTTAATTCAAGGAAGGTAAAAAAAATGATTCTCTTGTGTGAATTGGCCTCAGACAGATAAGAAAAGAGACAAAATACGGTTACGGGGAACGATGAGTGGGGAAAACGCTGACAGAGTGCATAGACCGATAACAGTATGTAGAGGTATCTGCACAATTTTGTTTACTTACAAAAAATATGATACATACAAATACATAGGGCTGTAGTTAATTAATATTTTATTGTGGAACTGTTAATATCTTTTAGTTAATTTCCTTTCCATATTATAATTATAAAAATGAAACGAGAAGAAAAAGTTTTCGTAACAGGGTTGGCTCAGCGAATGAGTTTTAGAACAAAAAAACAATCTTATATGGATTTTTATATAATTATGAATAATCAAAACTATGAATAATCAAAACTATAAATAATAAAAAATGTTGTATGATGATCCAATAACATAAACTATCATTTTAAATATAATAATTATACAAGTTTCGATAAATTATAAAAAGCCTCTTTCTGTTAAAAATGATCACACGCTGACTGAGAGACCGGTTGTGAAAATGTTAAGTCATGGTACATATCTTATTTATTACATTAAGGTGATAAAATATAAAATACCGTTACGAGGAATAGATGATAGTAAAGAAGAACCGGTTTTGGATGGATACGTAAACAGTGTGGTACTAAGTGTTTTTTTCATTCTATAGTGCTGTCAATTAAGAGTAAGTCATAAATAATTCAAAATTTTAATTTTTCATTCAAACCAAAAAATCTCATTATAAGCCATTGTAAGTTTTGATTGGGATGAAAATTTGTAAAAATAATAACACATTATCAATAACGTGCAGGCGCGATCTGTCTCATGTTTCGTCTGTTCGTATATGTAACGAAAAATGTGTATCGTTTCGTGCACTTTGTGGTTCATGTCTGAAATAATTATGTGAATCCACTTGTAATCTACATGCGCATTAAACGTTTGCTTGTTTTCGCAAATTCCTATGATTGTCGAATAGTTATAATCACCACTATATTTTTTACATTCATTGAAAGGTCAAAAATTATCACGGCGATATCATAAACTAGCCGTTTTATACACGTTCAGAGGTTAATTCCGGCGTTTCACAAAGGTCATATCAGCAATGAAATAAATCGAAACATTATAGAATATCCATTTATGCTTGAGTGTGTGTAAAAAATGTGTTAATTAGCGCTTTTATTTAATTATCTAAAAATTTCTAAAAGAGGAAGTGATTAACATGGATAAAATCGAATAAAATTCCATGCGGTGTGGTATTCTGTATTTTCCACGACCACCGTTTCATAAAATAATTACGAAAATGTAATTTAAATCACTTTATTTTTCTGCAAACATTCCTTGCCCACTGATAAGAATGCAGTTTTGAAATACATGGCAAATTAATAATAAATTCATACTTATCTGTAAAAAATAAATATAATAATTTCATTGTGTTAATTGTGAAATCATTTTTTTTTTTTTTGAGTGAAGAAAAAACTTTATTCAACTATTTTTGGTATTAAAAATAATATGAATGATATGGAAAGAAAACATATTTATGCTTCTGAATATAGAAAACATAATATTATTTCAATATTATTTTCAGCAAGCGTGCATGCGAGCTTTTCATTCTTGTTTGTTTGATCAATTGTTGCTAGGGCGAAACTATTGAAAGTTAAAAGTTCCCGAATAATGTATATGGTAAAGAAAGTTTGCTTGATGGTTATTCATTTTCTATTAAGGCTGATGTGTCTTTCTATTCCTGTAAGATATTTTTTTTCTTACTAGACAGTAAAAAATATTACATATTAATTATGTTATATTATATGTATTATAATACCGACTGAGGTGAATAAGTCGTCCGAATAATTGATTTTGTTATTCACTGCTCAATATGCTAGCCTTTTAAATTTCTTCCAAATTATTCGAGTCTTGCATTTGCGCTGCTCGTGGGTTGCAACTGTCAAGACAGACGTGTTTTTATTATTATTTCGCGGATAGCAAACGAAAATTAGAAGGGCCTGCTACTAACATAGGTACTAGATAACTTATTAAATGTTGGCCAAAATTAAGCGATCTATGTTTCGCAAGGGAAAACGCCGCAGCGAAAGCGTCATCTAGTTTTCTTTGATTATGCGGGTCGTATGTGCAGTCTAGTATCAAGTAGAGCGAGAGTGCAACCTGCAGCATGCACCAGTGAGCGAACAGAGATGCGATCGCAAATCTAACGGCCGGCTGGTGGTAAAAGTGGGTGAGCAGGCTGAGATCGGCCGCCTACCGCCTCGCAAACTGGATCTCGTGTACTCAGCTCGCTAAGGAGCGCAACGCCATAGACTTGACCCGGATCGACCTTTCACGGAAACAAACTCGAAGAGAATCTACCAAAATACTATGTATATTAAACAAATAATATTTAATGGTGGTATTATAGTATAGATTGAAAAACTATAATACAAAGTAGAAAAAAATGGAAATTAGAAAATTAAGTACAACACTGAATGTAAGACAAATTTCGGTAAGCAGTGTTTCCATTTTTCTGTAATATGTTATATTCTATAAATGTAAAAGTGAAAAATAAAGTCTGAAGGATATATGACTGAATTTTTAAGTTTTCTTAATGTGCGTAACATATCTGAAGCCGTTTAAATCGATTTTTATCTTTAAATTCCACGGTCAACAAAAGTTTTGCATAATGTTGTTTATATTTTTATACACAAAAAATCTTTATTATCTACACGTATCGAATGAATTTGACGCGGAAGCAAGAGTGTCATTGAAGAAGATAGTAAAATTATGAAAATTTAAATAATTTATCAAATGTAAAATGATTGGCACATTTAAGTGGCATCTGATTGCTGCTTTATAAATAAGGATAGTTTAAACAAAAACTTAAATTGGAATTACTTAAATTTCCCTAAGTCAAATAGTATAACGTGTTTATATGTCATTTTGCAATTATGACACAATAATAAGTAAGATGTCATAAAAATAATATTAAATCTTACGGTGATATTACGTAAGAAAATGTACTTATTTTTAGTTTAATATTTGTAGCCATTGTATTATAAAACGCGTGGGAAATTTTAATCAGACAAAAGAAATCGTTCTTAATCATAATAAAGCATTTATTAAATGAATTCATTAGGAAGAAAATAATCTGGCACTGCACAACGAAATTTGGACCGACCATAACGTGCCATATAATTTTGCACCAATTCTGTCGATTTCATTAACACATTTGAGAGGCTGGGGTGTGCATTAGAAAACGGATACCGGTTTCATTGATATGATACATGAGAAATGATTATAATTATGACAAACCAGCGTTGTACTATTAATGAGTAAATGTTAAGCCGTGCTTTGAGCATAAATCAGGTTATATAACTCTGGGATAAACCTAATTGAATCTGATAATTATTAACAAGTCTGTATATCTTATTTTAACGAATCTATCACAAGCTGGCACGCATAATAAATATTAACAGTAGAAAGGTTCATATTTTATGACAATAAATAATGACTTATAAATAATTTCTACATTAGTATCTATGTAGGGCAAAAATATCTAGACAAACCCTACAGTAGATGGAAGGAAAGATGAAAATTAAACAATAGCATTATTCTAGAACAGAGATGGGGAACCCGCGGCCTTCTGGCCAATTCTGGAAAAACGAGGTTTGGAGATATCTGGGAAAAAAGTATAGCGAATTGAGGACTTCAAATTCTTCGGTGAACTAAAAAAAAAAAAAGAGGTTTTGCAGATATCTAGGGGAAAATTATAGCGAATTGAGGATTTCAAATTCTTCGGTGAGCTAAAAAAAAAAACGAGGTTTGGAGATATTTGGGGGAAAAGTAGGGTTAGGTATTGAATATTAATCAATCCCGTCCTATGTTTACTGCGGCCTTATGTCGAATCAGAAAAATGAATGCGGCCTTTAGAGAAGAAAAGGTTCCTCACCTCTGTTCTAGAATAATAAAACACTGAAATTTTTTAAAATTGCGGAGCATAATTTATATAAAAGTATTGAAAATATTGTTGCTAGGAAAATTTAGAGTTGGTGATACTAATTAACATTGCATAGTGAATTGCACTGCTTTCAATGATGCTTACTTAATAAATGAAAAGAGATGATGCTTGAAATTCAATGAATTTCAAAAGGTAGTGCCAAGTTGGTTGACTTTCATCGCTTATCGCTAGCTTGAACATTTTCATCGAGTATTTTTTTTACTGTTGTAACGATTATTTACTACATTTTTGACGTGGTCATATGAATTTATTTGGCTATGGGTAAAATCAAACGAATATAAATAAGAAAATTGTACATGTATGTCTCGACTGTAATACGAGCGGTGCAAAGTATTTTGCAGTGATTCGACTAAGGCGCTGGGAATAATACACATATTACACAATTAGGGTTGGAAACTTTTTCTATAATGATTCCGGGACAAATAGCTCAAAACTGAACATCTTCATTATTATTATGTACAGACTACAGACTGACGTGTCTAAAGTAGTATGGGAGGAAACATACGTTGGAAGGACGTTCAATGAATCGACACGATGACAATTTTAATAATAATAATAAAATAATTGAATAGTTTTGTCTAAATTTCCGGGACAAATTAGCATTCATAATAGATAGGAGAAAGCGATTCCAATTCCGGGATAATTCCGACTAATTCAGGACTTTTGGCTATACGTTATGTTTTCGGGCGATAAATATTAAACGGAACCAATGGAACGAGCATCATTCATTGCATTAAAAAAAGCGTGTTGCATATCGATTTTGATGCAGCTATAAATCACTATTGAGTTGCTGATAAAGCTGTGATAGGAATTAATAATACTTTATCAGTGCAATGAAATGATAACGGAACGTTGTTGATTGTTGATTCTGACCCCGATCTGCAGTTTTAAGACACTGTTGGCGTAATATATAGATGGCTCAGTCAGCTTAATGCGAAGATATTAGGTTCAGTTTTGGTCGAAATTGAAAAAAATGGAATAAAAAAAATATACAACGTGAACCATTACAGAATCTTAGCTTTATTATAATAAACCCAATTATCACTAAATAAATCTGTTCCGAACAACACACATTCAATTTATATTACTAAATATTACATTTTCATTAAAAATAAAATACAAAATTAAACTTTCAAATGAAAATGTATAATATTCATGAAATGAAACATATTCTCCAGTTTTATTAATAATGAGAACCGGTTTTGCTTATTTGTTGGAAAAGTGTGAAAGCAGTACAAAAATTATGTTTACTTGTAAATAAATAAGTTAATAACGATGCAAAGTTTAGACCAGGGGTCACCAAACTTTTTGAGAAGCGGGCCGGATTGAAATTTTTAAAAACTAAGGGGGTAGGAAGACAAATAAATCCTTATTGGAACCCAATCAGAATATTATTTCATTTTATGTGGTTACATAATAATTACAATGAAAACAAATGTTTACCCTTCTTAGAATTTCAATAAACGAGAATATTCGAGAATTTTTTGAGTAAACGAACATCTGGTCGTCTCGCCTCAAATTTCTTTCACTTTGAGCCCTGCCAGATAGTTGTATGACAATTGATGATTTGAAGTAAATATTTGTCGTGAATTCACAACTTAATCATGAAAATTTATATTTCTTATATGAATAATTTCTATGCAAAAATCCAGAACTTTTCGCGGGCCGTAGTTTGGTGACCGCTGGTTTAGACACATATTTTAATATACATTTGTGTATCATAATTAGAAAAAAATATATGCAATTGATTTTGA
This sequence comes from Himalopsyche anomala, assembly GCA_031772345.1. NCBI lineage: Eukaryota > Metazoa > Arthropoda > Insecta > Trichoptera > Rhyacophilidae > Himalopsyche > Himalopsyche anomala. Next base: position 14,005,421 of record CM062822.1, on the reverse strand, counting down.
AAAGTTTGTTTATTTAGAAGAGATGTATCCCATAATTGGTTTTTGGATAAAAACAAAAAAAACTCATTCAGAAAACTAATATCGAGTTTCAAATAAGCTACATATCTATACCGTACTACTTAATATTGAAAATGCAAAATATAATATAATTTGATAACAATATGATTGTTATTTGTAACGAATACTTCAACAATAATGTGAAGTGTGTGCTTTGTACAAAGCGACACCGTTGGTCGTTGGTATTAGGGATGGCAATACCGCTATTACAGAAATCAAGATCCCGGTATTCATGATGTTTTTTTCAACACCGGAAAACCAGTTTTTGAAAATTGGAAAGTACCGGTATTACGACATTGAAAATTGGCGTAAACCAAATTTCGTATGCATAGAAACCATGACCTATTTTAATAAAATTGCTCGTGATGAATTGGAATACTTTAAATCTGCTAAGGGTTGTATCAATATTGCCAAGTCCCAGAATTACAAACACTTTTTAAATGATATATTATCACTGAAACCGTATGTTATTTATGCAAATCTCTCGTTTATAGTTATGTACATTCTTTAATGACGGTATTTTATTTGAAAAATCAGAATACCGATTTTGATTTACTCGCCAGTTATTGAGATCACAATTTGATTGTTTTATGTTTTATTTATACTTTTTTTGTAATACCGGTGTTGATTGATTCACCCGGTATTGCAATCCCTTGTTAGTATAGATTACCTTATCCAGTATCGTAAAGTAATGATATAACTTTTTGTATTCAACATAATATATTATTATATTAATCATTTGTAGTAAGGATATAATTATTTGCGTTTGTTAAACCAATTTGATATTTTTGAAACTAGCCCTTTTCTGTAGAGGCATAAAAAATAGTATTATGTTTTAAAATACGATAATATAATACTTTTTAAAGCACAATATTTATTTTTGACGATTTTATGTTATTACTGTAAAGTTATCATCGACGTGTACTAGCTTTTAAATTCAACCGCTGTACTTACAGAGTGTTCGTTAATTAGTTTTTTTAAATTTTGGGTTATTATCAATATTTATATTTTATTTTACCCTAATAATGAAAAATAGTATTTTCGATGGATTCGGCGGTAGCTTTGTGGAAGTTCATTTTAATATAAAATAAAAGATTAAATAACTTAGGTTATTCCACGTATTGTGCTACAAACTGTGACACGTGTTTCGCTTCTTTCAGAGGCATCCTCAGACAATCTTACGTTCACAAATGCTTGTTCAAGTACGAATGATGAACTAATCTTACTTCACGTTCAAACCACTCTACGGAGTAATTTTTTAATAACTCACACTCAAAACCACATATGTAAGGCAAAAAAGGATAGCAAAAGATTTAGTTCACACGGATTATGCTATAAAGTTGATGACTAACATCCTATCGCACTGTCATATTATCGCCACAATAAGTTCTGATGATTAGAATATAGTTCTAGCAGGAATATGTCAATTCAACCATTTAAATTTTTTCAACTAATGCACCTACCGTAGATTCGTAAAAAGAATTTTTTTTCGGTAACTACAAATTTTCTATGGACGTGAATAAATGTTAAAATAACGGAATCGTGCACGTAATATACTCAACAAAGGAGATAATCGACATATGGATAAATCGAGAGTTTATTACAGGTTTTTTTTTTGCTTCGGTAAGCTGATAAAATATTCAATTAATATTTATTTGGAAAAAGATCAATCATTAATAAGATATTTTTTTATTTTAAAATATAATATACATATAGCTAAATTAGAATGACGAGAATGTGTGTGTTGCATTTGTTTCATCGATCGCATATGTAATAAATAATGTGCAAACGTTGTTGAGCGCTTACAAGAGAATAATATTATCAGGGTGAATGATCCAACTATAATACTAATTAGCCTGACGCCAGCCATATTATTATATATACCTCTTAACCGTCTTTGCGAGCACGCTATTCGATAATTATATTTTAATAAGCATAGCGGTTAGAAAAGATACTGTTTTTTTTAATAAATCTCCGAGTACAAAAAACCAAATTTGAAATCAAATCTTCCGTAGCAGGTAAGTAAAAAATGACTAGCTTAAAATTAAAAATCTTACGATAAAATTGAAGTAAATATGCTTTTCGGAGAAACGACACTTAAGTCACACTCAGTCACAAGTCGCAAAAGTACCAGCCGAATGATAACGTTATTCATTTAAATTTTGAATCATACTACCTATTCATTTCAGTTTTGTTAAACAGTTTAGTGGCGAATAAATTCACCCAAGCGCTATCAGCTAGGGTTTCTAATCGCGGATCTCTAAATCCCGAGATCCTGATCAATTTGGCGATCCCGTAATCCCGGAATTTCTGGATTCGTTATAGGCTGGAATATTTAGTTTTCAATTGACGGAACTAAAGAAAAGGTCATCAGGGCTGGAATACTTCGTCACTGGCATACTTTTCTTAAATAAAGTTTTAAAAAAATGAACACGGCTGGAATACTTGGCAGACGTAACTTTTTCAAATGATAAAAATATATATATATTTTCGGTATAGTCCCGGATCCCAAAATTCCGGGATCAAAAAAACGGGTGCGGTTTTGGATACTCTACTATTAGTATATAGTATTTATTAATTGTTGACAATATTAAAAGTAAAATTATGCATCTTATTTTCCCCTTCAATTATACGCAACCTTTACTTTTTAACAGGGCTGTGGAGTCGTGAAAAAAACCGTGACTACGATTAAAAAATATATATAAAAAAACGAGTCTCCCCAAAGTCTTTATCGTGTTTTGTTATCTAAATATTTATTTTCTACTTTTTTTATTTTAATATAATTATAAAAAAGGAGTCGATGTCGCCTATTTTTTAAGGATTTTGACTCGTAACTCCACAGCCCTGTTATATAACTGCTATCATTTGGTTCGCAGATGGGATATGATAGTAGATTGACTACTCATACGGTAGGAAAGTTATTGTACTGTATACTCATTTCTGTCCTATTCCGACTATCATATTCAATATAGAGACCTAGACACTTGAAGGAAGTCGTGACGATGATAAAGCTGACTTCATTAACTAGAATAAATACAAACTGACCTCCGAATAATCGTCCGTAGAAATCTTTATAGGTGTCCTTAATAGTTATTGCATGGGTACAAAACACATATTTTGGCGTATTCTAAAGAAATAGTGGAATGAAGAAATATCAAATTATTTTTTAGAAAATGGGCAACAAGGCATTATATTGTTACATTAACAAGAAAAATGAGTAGTGACACTTGCTCACATTGACACATAACGCACATTGACGCATACAATAGAATAGTTTCTTATGCATAAATATATTTTAGGTCAAACATAAACTATAACTTAAAATTAATAGATTATTGAATTTATTCTACTTTAATAAAATCATAGACGTTTTTCTTGTGCAAGCTTTTTTTAAAATAATATATATGCTCAATGTACACTTATTGAGTAATTTAAAATTCTCTGTTCAAAAAGATTCACTGGAATACTAAGCAATCCTTGGAGAAATATATCTTCTAGAAACGTAAAGATAAAGTACTCTGCGTTTGAAGGTAAATATCGTGTTTTGCTTTAGTTAGTGCATTAAAAATAATTCATGCAAAGTGTGCCTTTTATAGTAGCGCATTGTAATTAACAAAACGAACTCAACTCACATGAAAATGTACACTCGTGCCGTGATAGATCGAATGGAAAATATAAAATAACATTTATGACTTTTATTTTTGTGAATAAAATTATTTTCTACTCGTTATAAAATATCAACGTGTTTTTAAATGGTCTAGTAGATATTTTTGTTATTTATTTCATTCGCCCCGAGATTAATAACAACGTGAAGGTGAATGCATCTATAAACAAAAAAATAATAGATAGTAAGATTATTTTACTGAAAAAGATATCAGGACCATTTGCAGCAAAGAAAAAAATACAAATAAAAAATGTGCCTTCTAACTCTAGCGGTGTGGAAAATGTCCACTAGAATACCGTAATTCAAATCAGTGATTTTTAATATAAGGATATTCTACCATTGAAGCTACAATCTTGTAAATATATGAAAAATATGATTCATTATAAATTTTTATCATATTTCAGATATATTCCAATTATTTATGTGTTTTACTGAAATTTTCGATCATTATTGTACTTACGTTATTATGATAAAAGCAATAATAACACACATACATTTTCATTTCATCAAATAATCAAAACAAATTCATGCATCCCATTAGCTGTCACTTTGACAGCAGGATAAAAAAAATGTCATAAAACGATTTGGAGTTAAAAAATAAATCATTTTAAATACTTGGTTTGTCGCGAGAAAAGCAAATTAGTTCACAAACCACCAGAAGTGGGCAGAGTAACATAAATTGAATTAAATGAAACAAAGTTAAAATTTTAGAAGACAGTTAGTTTTATCTTTATAGAGTTTATATTTAAACTATCTAACATGTATGTACATATATTTACTTTATGACTTGGACTGCCGTAGCGATTAAAAGCGTAGGACGACGACAGTGTCTTAAGACAACACGAATTAGACAAACCAATCTAAAAGGTCTTAATAAATCGTACAAATGATGCGATTTAAATTAAAACACATTCGAACACTAGGTCAATCACATTTGCAATGCAAGAAAATTAGATTTTTATATTTTTACTATGATAACAAAAACATATCGAAATATATTACTCACGACTCGACAAGAATGAAATCTTATCATAGCATTCAGTATTTATGTAAAATTTTGTTGCCTGACCTTGTCCACACTTAACTACTAAAGTAAAAAAAAAACGTTTCTAATCATTATTATGCGCGTTATTGTAAGTGTTCAAAACATTTTATTTTAGTTGGTCACTTGTTATTTAGTATAGTCAATTGGTACTAAATGATCATTTTACAAAAGCACGCACTTTATAATCAGAAGAAAATTCTAGGTAAAATAAAAATAATTTAAGAAGTCACTTTAGTAATAATAATTAGAGATGCTATTCAAATAATGACATATTTATAATTCAATAACTTAGAAACGTTTTATTTATTTATGATAGTTTGATCAAAGAGCAAAATTACTAAACTACTAAAAAGATTTGTTATAATCATTCAGTGTCTAGGGATTAATTTTTTTTTTAAATATTTGGCATTAGAGCCAATGCCAATGCGCAAAATATTTTTAAGTTGAAAAATCGTACAAGAAAAATTCGATGATAATTTATTGGAAGTTATTTGAGATTATCTCAAGGTCAATTGACATCACAAACACCCATGTCTTAGATCTCAAATTTAAGTTAAAAAAATATAAATTTGACATAGACCTTTACCAGAAATAAAACCCAAACCTGCCTGGTTGGTGGAGCAAGATCTAACCAACTAGATCACAGCGGGCGCATAATCACAATTGACGAAAAAGATGACACATTCAATACATAACATTGGAGCACTTTATTTTTTACCAGCTTAGAATGGCCAAGAAATAATGTTGAAGATTTAGAAACAGACTATTATTAGGTCATATTTTATATAATAGTCATAACGTAATAATTTTTATTTTTAATTCATATATTTTTCTATACTAAAGATGTTTTTTTCTTTCAATAACACCATCATTTTGATTTGCTTGCATTGCATGTATTTCGAAAAAGTTACTCGTCCACCTTCAAAAAATAGATGTAATGAAAAAAATGTTTATTTAAATACTTAATGAAAACAGGTTAATCTCTACACATAAAAACTTTTCTGCTCGGTGTGAATAACAATTGACAACATAAGTCTACAAATTTAATACAAAAATAAATTTAATACCTTTTATACAAATTCCACATTATTAAAAAAAAATCAAGACCGATTAGTTAATAACGTTTGCAATGAGCGAAACCGGTCCTGATCTATAATAAGTAATGTGTAGTTGATAGGAAAGTGTTATATTTTTTATTACATTGCCTTTCCACCAAGAATTAACATTGTACTTTAAATTGGCAACAAAATAAATGGTCAGAATTTAAATCAATTTCTGGTCAGAATTTAAATCAACTTTTGGTCATAATAAAATTCAATTTTTGGTCAGAATAAAAATGTTAACGGTCAGAATAAAAATACTAACGGTCAGAATAAAAATAATAAACGGTCAGAATAAAATTAATAAACGGTCAGAATAAAATTAATAAACGGTCAGAATAAAATTAATATACGGTCAGAATAAAATCTATTGTACGGTCAAATTTTATAAATATTTCGGTCAGAATAAAAAAAAAATGAAATTAATAATCCTTTTTTTTCAACATTCATGTTATGTGTGGAAAAGCAGACTCTTATAATGAGTCATTATTATTACAAATAACGCATCATCTGATTACATACCACTCGGTTTGTTTATATAAAGGTAGGGATCCACCGAAGTGCAGTGGATGTAGGATTCCAAGAGGAACCAAGGCTTTATGATGAATGTTGTTAGTTTTCACTTTTTTAAATTCAAATAAAAAAAAAACCTCTTTCAATTAAAAAAAAAATAGTGTTTTCCTTACAATAAGTGTATTATATCGACTGTAGAAAGGAAAAAGGACGTAACCCACACATATCAAAATTTACAAAGGGCGCAAAAACGTGTTTTGATGATTTTGGGCCATATGCAAATTAATAATTATACACAACCTTGAAGTGCACGGAGACTTCTAAACTGGTGTTTAATTGACATAATCTAATATTAATTAAGAAATTATCTAGGAAAAACCTTTATTTCAGTATTTTTTCTTCGTTTTAATTTTTTACAAGGTCATCTTTTTCAAACTTAAAAGTTAAATTTAGATACTAATTCGGCATTTTCAGCTTCCATCCTTTTGATAGAATGTGTGTCAAGTTGTATACATTGTGATTATCGAAAAAAAGCTGTTTTGGAAAATTGAGGGTTACGTCCTTTTTCCTTTCCACAGTCGCTATGAAATGTACCATAGCAATTATTTATCTAAATGTTCTTTCCAAAAATATTATCCTTTCCTTTACTCTCTTCAGAGCAGATCACAATGTATCGAATTGTACAAATAATAAAAAATAGTTGCAACTTTTAGATTATTTAAAATTATTTAATAACCAAAAGAATATCGGTTAGGCGGAAATACCGTGAACATTTTTTTAAATAAAAACTTGTTTTGACACGAAACATACAAATGCCTGGATGTGGGAACCTAGTACATATGAAAACTGTCAATTCTTCCTTTGGGCGCGCAATAATAGTGATTCATTCAATGACCGTGGCGCTAGTAGCAACGCTCGTCCAATCGCCCATTGGACGATTTGCCGTAAGCAACTTCACTTTGCACCAATAGCAACGCAATACGATGACATCATATCATCAAAAAAAATCAGACCATCTGTCAAAATAAATATGACCGATTCCATTTAAATTCTGACCGATCCCATTTAAATTCTGACCAATCCCATTTAAATTCTGACCATTTAATATAAATTCTGACCATTTAATATATATTCTGACCACTTAATATAAATTCTGACCATAAATTATTTATTCTGCCCTCTGTAATTCTGACCGATACATTATGACCATTTAATATAAATTCTGACCAGTGTAATATAAATTCTGACCGATGTATTAAAAATTCTGACCGAAACTGAATTAAAATTCTGACCGTTTAAATACGAGCCCTTTAAATTGACCAATAAATACAGTTTTGAGTTTAATTATTTATTTTGTATATTTCTTAATAACCACGTACGTCAAATGCTTTTTTGGATATGCTTTGTAATTACAAATAAACATAATTACAGAGGAAGAAGGAGATAAGTTATTTATCTCTTCAAAGCGAGGTGAAGAAATACATAAGTCTGACTTTAATATTTTATCACTGTATTTAATAAATGTTTGAATAAGCAAAACTTTATTCACAAACATTATTACTGAAGAGACTTTGTACTTACTTATATGGTTAGTAACCCCTCGATTATAGAATGGTAGTAAGTTATTACTTAGCAGATCTCTAAATATTTATTTTTGTGTTGCGGCACACTTTTGTGGCGATAGATATTCATAGGCTTGGGTAATACGTGCCTATTCCGGCGGCCAGTCGTTTTGTACGCTGAGCAATAAGTCTTGTGATGAGGAAACGGTACCTCACCAGTCAGTCAGTGGCGAGGATAAGCGAGCGCCGACTGGTGCAGTCGCTGTGGTTATTGCGGCGGAATGCTGACTGTGTTTGTGGGTCAAATAACTAAAACGAGTTATCTGTCTACTTGCTTACTTCTCTACTCGCTCGACTCCAGATTGTGGACAAGTTTTCGCCGCTCCTTTCTTTGTTTGATTTTTGCGACTATTTTATTTTTGTTTTCATCTATAAATATGATTTTTTTTCAGGAAACGAGTAAGCATCTGCGCCAGATTACTTTTTTATATATACATATAAATATGGTAAAAATAGAAGTACATACGTAGATTAAGTATACTAATTAAACAATTTATTTCACCAATGTAAGCCTTAAAAACAATTCATAAATATATTGCTAATATATTACTATGTACATAGTAATCTAGAGCAGTGTTTCTCAACCTTTATGGGCATGTGGCTCTTTTTGAGTGTCTTTATATTTCGGTGGCCCCCATACCTGTTTTGTACTATTGAAGTATAACTGTTATAAAGAGTTTTGGGACCGAAACGAAAAGGTCTTCCCATAATTTCGAATTTCAAAAACCCCGGAATTTGCGGATTTCCCAAAATGAGCACCGCGAGACCTTTTCTTAAGCTCTTCTTAGTCACTGCAATTTCTAAAACACAAGAATTTACGGATTTCGGAAAATTTGCCCGTGGTCCCCCTAAAAAAACCCCCTTGGAACACACTGTGGTCCCCCGTCAAGAAACCCTGATCTATAGTCTACTTAAATTCAGTTTTTTAAATAAAAAAAATACTTACATTAAGCTTTGCGTATTAAAGGAATGTCTGTCAACTACATAAAACAGATCAAATTATAATATTTATAAAATATATATTGCGATCATATCTTTCCAAAATTAATATATAAATTAGACAGTGATTTGAAGGAATTTTGGAAAAAAAAAAAAGATTTTAAGTGCATATTTAAGTAGGTTTAAAACCTAAAGGCAAAGGTACTTCAACCGATCAAATTTACAGTTTTAACTATGAATAATGTCTAAATATCTTTTGAGTTAAGACGTTAAGAATATCACATATTAAATACACATAAGCAGAAAATTTAAATGTATAGTAATTCAATTTATTCGCTGAGAAAGGTAGAATAAATCAATTTGAATATAAAGAAACTTTCACGATGTGACAAGATAGTGAGAGTTATATCGAGTTAATAACGTTGACGCAAAATTTCAAGTGTGTACGTACGTTGAGTGGATTAAAACTTTCAGCGCTTGTTTAAAATTTATAATATTATGTCAAAAGCAAAAGGAAAACGTCATAAGTTTATTGAACTTATTTTTGAGACGAATGAAAACAGTGCGATATCGTTTTTTTCTGGTAAAATAGAAAGTCATGAATAGCAAAAAAATTCTGAATATAAAGGAAAGTTGAGCTCGTCGAAGCAATATTCTTTTACCGAATATACATACGAAAAGATTTTTAAATTCGGCGTAAATCGTTATTTCATTATACGATAAAAAAAAAAGTGTACGTTATATATAGAAATATGGATATCAGATATCCGAGAATTTGTGTCTTGATAGGCATATTCCCACAGTAATTTTCCACCGGAAGTTAGATGATACTGCTTAAACATTCAATATGGTTTATTATATTTCATCTCAATGTAATTTAATAATCCCAGTTTGTCGACAGACTCTAAGAGTTTCTTACGTGAATATGTTTTTTTTGTAATATATTTTTTTATCAGACATGGTATGTAAGTATGAAATTAATTCAACAATGTGCTGTTAAGATCCCATTCTCAATTTCCCAATAATAACGCGAGAACAGAACTAGAATCGATTAAAAATCTTATGAAATGTCCTAAGATGATGCTGAGACATGGTTAAAACGTGTCACACCCAGTAAAACAATAAGTGGGACAAAAAAGTTGTCAATTTTAATTTTTTTTAATTTAAGATTTCAACTGAAGGTGCTTGGTGGAATTATAATATTAAATTTATATTGCAAATGAACAGTAGCAAAATTACTGCCAAATCTATGGTGAACAATATATTTCAACTTGCCGGAAAGACATATTTACAAGACTTTTTGTCAGAGCAGGTTTGGGTATAAGAGCATTTTATCTGAAGAAGTTTTTTAAGAATCACTATCATCAATAATATATCACCATGATGTATTTTTTTATATATTTTTTCAATATTTACAATTAATTCGTTAATTAATTACTGAATTCGTTACAGTTGCGAAATAAGAGATTTGTTTTTTTTTTAATTTATAAATAAGAAATCAATGTTAAATTATGTAGATATTTTTCCGCTACGAAAAATAATAAATTAAAATGTGGTTACAATTAGGTATAGAATATTATACAAAAGTTGTGATGAATTTTTTAAAGTTAAGTCGAAATTAATATTTCGAAAACACAGCCGTCAAATTATTATACGAAACAATTATGTTTCGTGAATAATTGTAAGATTGGGTAGTTAGTGGAACAACATATCACATGCAGGGTGGCAAGAGCGGGCAAAGACGTTAAAGCTATTCGCTTAGATAATGAGACAATCTACCTATTCGAGACAAGTTCACCTCGACATCTATTGTATTGAGTTCGCAGCGAATGACAGCCACTCTGTTTCAGATAGAATCAACCTTTCCAATCTGATGAACTCAAAGTTGCTGGAAAGCAAACCCAGTAGAGAACAAATCTACACAAAAGCATTGATTGATACTGTTGATTTAGTAATAGTAAGAGGAAAACAATGAGGGGTATCAATACGTCACAGGTATATTTTTAGTTTTCTTAATTCAATAATAAAGAATAGCATGTGTAATAAAAGGGACTATAAAATAGGGATGTTCTAACTTATGTATATATTCGTAAAACATATTTTATATTAAATTAATATGTATACGTGGTGGTAGTTCTAATAAATAATTTATAAAAAATGACAGTTAAAATGAAAGTTGATACTAATGAAAATAAGATTAAATGAAGAATTAAGTGTGAATAAAAAAAATTCGGTACATTTTACAGCTTTCATTTAGCAGCAAAAAATACAATGAAAAGCCATTAGTTTTATTCATTTATACTGCAATCCTTAAATTAGTTGTTGTAGTTTTTGTTACTTCCACAACTTTTTAAAATAAAGTTGATAACTAGTTCGGCACACCGTCAGTGTCGTTGAGCTAGACACTTTATACTAACTATTTTTACCGAATCGGCGGTCTTTGATTGTGGAAGACCTTTGTAAACCGCGAGGAAAAAATGCATTAATATGATTTTTAGCAAAATCAGAATTTAATATTATTTATGTGAGTGTTGGCACTTAAAAAAAATGCTTGTAAAATTGATGGTAGGTTTCATAGATTTCGAAGTTTGTACTAAGGAATAATAGACTGCAGGCAGAGAGTGTCGGCCGCAAAGAAAAGGATGTGGGAGGCTGTTTGCTGGTTTGCCACACATGGAATAGAGAGCGAGGGCGACCGGCAGGATTAGCAATTGAGATAGATGTGCTATGCTATAACACCATGTTATTAAACAGATGCCGTAATAATAGCATGCAGCCGCCAGTGTCGCGTCTACGAAACTCACACTGTGCAAAATCTGCCATTAATATATTGCAAAGAAAAAAAAGACACGAGACACAGAACATATAAGAGATCTACTTTCTTTGTGTTTTGATTTTTGTCTTGTTATGTGTTGTAAAAAATCATGAAATTCACTATCACTTTGTTGGGGATGTCCTTGATAGCATTAATAAGACTTGCTTCAAATGATATATCGAATACTCGTGACAGTGATTTTTTCTGTGGATCATAATATTATTAACAATATCGGTATTCTGAAGGTCATCAATGATAAATGCTGTATATGTGAATGGCACATTAATAAAGATACGCATAATCAAATAGGCAAAAAAGATAAAATAAAAAAAAAGAAAAAACACTGTTATTAAAATTCTGTTGTAAAAATCAATATACAGTACACTAATAAGAGAAGTATTTGTATTTGAGAAGATTTTGTTTTCAAACCAGCAAGACGGTGCTAAAAAAAGTAGGTGGGTATAACTATAGAATATAAAAAAATCTTATGCAAAAGTGCAAATTAAGTCGTTAAACATGAAATCTAAAAAAATCACAAAACCGGTTATTTTCATCGTTAAAAAATGACTATATATATGCAGTTTTAAATAAATCGATGTCGAATGTTTGTGGGTTAATTGATAAAAAATAATCTGTTTAAATTGTAAAGTAATAACAGTTTCAAATATTTTAATTTAATTAAAAATATATATTATATTACCTACATATATTATGTATGCAGAAAGAATTGTAATTTATGTGTTTTGCTTGTCGACAACTTGATTTTTTTTTGTCAAACGCGTAAGAAGTTTTGACATGATTTAACCTATTGAGTACAGAATTTTCATGTTTTTTGATTTGCCAGAAAATAAAAATTACAAATTAGAATAATGTAGTAAGAAATAAAAAGATAAACATGGGTAGATGAAAGATTTTATACCAGAGAAAATATAATTTGCTGTTATTTTTATGTCCCATTTCGAGATATGAACATTTCAATTTACACACCTCACGACAGTGTCTCGTGATTGGTTTCAATGGATTACGCTTAGTTGTTTATGACAAATAGTTCTTTAAGTTTTATTTTTATTACTGAAGAATCTGAAGAACTGAAGAATCTAAAACGTTAAACTTGTGTTTGAAAAAATCTGAATGAGTAGGTATCAAATTTATGGCTTCATATGTGTGTCAGAAATAATAATGGTAATTAAATTGATACTCATAACACAAAGTGCACAGTAACCCAAATACGTTAAATGAAGCAATAACGTATATTGTGGTCGACGACTTAATGGCTGCGATTTCTGAAGATAGTGGGTTAAATAACATCTCGTTATACCTTCTATCGTAATAGTGTTTCCAACATTAATTTCGCTCAGAGCTGTACCATTTGACCTAGTAAGAGCGATGCTTGTTTCGATACGAACGATTACCTCAGAAAGAAGCATTCAAATAGATAACTTACGTCGATAATGTCATTGCGAAATGATTTCATTATTTTCCTGTTTTTTTATTATTATTTCTGTTGGAATGACATTTCTAAAACGTGGTTATGGACATTTTGCGTTTAATGTGAGGCAAAACACAATTGAATTACGTATTAATTATGTAGTATTACGCACACGTATAAATAAATATGTCTTTTTGTAACATATTTTACTTATTTGAGAAAGATCCTTGGATTAAATTTATCTGTATTGTAAGTAATTGTAGTAATATTTTAAGTATTGAATAACCTAAAGATAGGTTAAGCACAGTAGGTGTAATAATAGGGTAAAAAAAACTGTACCGCTAAGTAACTGCTGAAACTATCAAAAGAAAATCTGATTCTGTTCATATCACAAGCAATATGTCAACTGGTGATATTAGTGGAAATTGGGTAAAAAATGACTCCGACTCTGAATTGATTTTTTCAATAATTTCCATTTAATTTACGTTATGTATACAATTCTAGTCACTGGAATAATTTTAAAACATAGTCATGATTTCACCAATCAATATCATAAATAGACTAATAACTTATACTAATTGAATAACCAATATTGATTTTTCCGATTCCGTCTCTGGAAAAATTACCCAACTTCACAGCTCTGGATTTTTTCATGTTATTAAATCGAATAAGAACGTTTCATTTACCATGATGTATACAAATAAACAAAATATTTGTATGTAGGTATGCGAAATTAAAAAATAAGCTAAAACTCTTGTTTTGAATTGTTTTTTTTTTCGTTTTTATCTACACCCTGCGAAAAAGTCATCGCATAAACAAGTTCGTTATCTGATGCTTAGCTGAGACTCACCTCTGTTTGTCTTCTGCAACCGATCCAGTGGGAGAGTAGCAAAGGCGTCAGTTTAGCAGCCGTCTGCATACAATGCAACACCTACACTGGCACCTCACGACACTTCGCACCGAAACACACAATGCACACTATATCGCTTGCAATCCAATGGCGACTCCAACGTTTATTACGGATTCGAACCAAGTACCAAAGCGAGCGACTAACGTTTACTCTTCCGACACGTGAACTATGATAACCTCAAGGATTTAATGGTTGTAGTGTGGAAATAGCTTCGTTCAATTTTTTTCGATTTATCAAGCAAAGATGACTACGACATTGCGACTATGAACACAAACTTTTAACAGGCAATCATATGTATAATTTCTGTGAATAGAAATATCGTAAATTAAAGGCAAGTTAATAAGTACAACTAGTCTGTATGTGGGTATAATAATAACGAGATATAAGATAGATCACGAATCACAACAATATATTCGCTTCAAGGCATTTGTTATTCTATAAGATAAGACGTTCTCTAGTTCGAAGTATTTTTTAGAATAATTGAAGTTATATTTTATAACATACTTTAATGAATGAAAATTGAAGAGGTATTTTTGTTGTGAAAGTGGCTACATCCACATGCACGAGTGCATTTATGGGTGCCAGTGAATGTGACAAGCGCTTAAACAGATGTGGAATTATCAAGAATTATTGAACATACATAGTACAGTCAACATTTACTCTTGATTGACTGGGTAAAATAAATAATGCGACTCTTTAAATATTTAATCAAAAACCTTTCCAGTCATTTGGTAAACATTGTGATACATTCGTGTTGACGTGTGATGGGCTTGTAAATATAAATTAATATATATTACGAATCGATAGTTGTATAGTATAACACATAAAATTGAGAATGTAACAAAACAAAATAATTTTACGTAGTCTTAATTAGTTAAATGGTACAAAAAGATTTGACAATCCAAGAAAATAGTACGCTGAAAACGTAACTGTGTATTTAGATTGCTGTAGGGATCATTATTTCTATTCAATTTCGCATATAAAAAAACACTATGAAGCGCCAATCACAATTAAACACGATTAGAACAGTTTCCTCGGCGTTTCGACTGAAAGACTTTGCGGTAAAACAATTATCGCCGGACGGGCAGAATTTTCCGTAAGTTCAGGTGGATGTCCTCTCGGCCGGCTACGGCGAAGAAGCTCGTAGGCTCTTTCTTCTCTCCGTTCGCTGGAGATAAGGCTGAGTGCAGGTCGGCGGCGTTCATTGCACTCGTCTAATACTCAAAACACGGGAAAACTTTTTGACAGCAGATATTTTAATACGAGTGGGCAGAGGCACCGTGCAAACCACTGTTAATCTTATTAGTGGGACGATTTTACGAGAATTATTGTGGCGTTTATATCCCATTCAGCCGAGAATATGGCAAAATAATATGATACGAAACACGTCACAGAATTAACGTTTATATCAAATAAGCGGTATACGATGCATCTGTTTATATTATTCAGTGCATTTTTATCAATCAGTATTCGTAAAAATTCCCTGATACGAACGAATTAACATTGTATTTAAAATAAAGACAATTGAGAGTACGTATGAAGTGCTATCCCCGTGTTATTTATTAAAATAATAACTGCATTTTACGTGTGTACGTACTAAGCAGAGCAGAGAGGTGATTGCATTATAAATGTAATATTTATTTTGACCGTTTAACACTGTTTGTGTTAACTATTGCAAATACGTACTAAAGGAGGTCAAATTTCTGCTTCAAATTGTCGCGGCATTAATTATTCGAAACGGCAATATTTCACTAAGATATGAATATGAGTGAAATAGGTAAATGCAAACATTTAAACGCGTATAATGAGAACAAGCACCAAGCGTCAGCATGCAATATACAGTGAATCGGATAGAACAAATGCAGTGTGCTGTACAACCGGTACTACACAATAACACATTTATTTTCTAATAATACTACTCGATAAACTTATTCAGATCTCGCATCCTGCGAGATGTCACACTGTTTTAATGTTAAATACGAATCGTAGTGCAATACGTAAATACCTTCGACAGCAAGATTGTGTCGTTGAATTACTAACACGTGCTGAATTATTTGCTAATCAGTGCCGTCACAAAGTGAATTTATCCCGTGAGATAGATCGTTTTGAAAGTCGGCAGCGTTACGCCCGCGTCGCGTGGCAAAGAGAAGAGGTCTCTTTCCGACCGATGACAGGACGGTACTGGTTCGCGAGCCGGCGGCGTAGCGAGCCGCGCAGGCCGAAGCCCGATCGCGATCGGGAACGGCTCTCCGCCTAATAAACCCGTTATAATTATTTACGACCGCAGGCGGTGTGATTCGACGACAGGACCTCGGCTTTTCACTTTTCATTGGATATTTTCATTTTCTATTACGTATTATTTACGAAACCCCGTACAAATCAGACAGCATCGTTATTTCATATGTTCTTCATGGGATTTCATTTTGAAGCTTTTTAAAGTGAATTTTAATTAAAAATGTAATATTTTATTATTTTAAGATAGGATCATAAATTAGTAAAAAATAAGAAGAGACGTCCTTTATCATTTCACTTTGTTTTTTTAAATTTACTTCGTAGAATTCCATTAAAATATGGCGGAGAAATATCATAATGAATTTATTTTATTTTTACAATTACTATTTTTTACTACATAATACTGTCATATTTGTTACAGTTTCGGGAAAAATATGTGAATTTATCAATAAGTGATAACTGGCCTGACATATAAATGACGTCACCTCATAACCTTTTTATACATAGCCTAGTAGTCCCAACCTTCAAACGACACGTGTCAAAATTTCATGACAATCGGCGTTTAGTTTAAAAGTTACAGTGGTTTTAGTGAAAACACTTTAGTTTGCTTAAAAACAATGGATGAAATAGCTATCAACTATAAATAAAAAATAATAATTTAAAACTAAAATGGATTGATATTTCTTCACCCTATTAATTTGTTTATTTTGGCAGATTCTGCAATTTTTCACTTATGAAATTATTACAAAAAAGAAATTTGTATGAGAATAACAAACAGTGATAGTGAAACCGCGTCGACTTTGGTCAGCAGTCAGTACTCATAGACGCATGTTGATTTATTCCATTCGACAACTACACTTAGTAGCGTAATTTATATGTCATAAGATGACTAACTTATTAAGCATTCAATATAATATGTAGATTCGTAGTAATCTTCAGGAATCAATCACTATATCAAGATAGACTGAAAAAAAAAGGTTTTATATTCTTTGTTATCAGAAAAACAATAAACCATTCTACCGAGTACGGCAGGTATGAAGCAATGTTTGTATAAATAAGCAATGCACAAAAATTAGTGCAATTTTATTCATCGTAATACTGAATGACCTTGAATAATGAAAGTGTTAGTGCTAAAAAAACAATATTACATATTCTACGAAGCACTCGATAATACAGGTACATAATCATAATATGTTTTTCATGAGCCAGCTGATATGGAATTCATTAATTATTGAGTTTTAATACAATTAAAACGATACGGAGAAGACGACTGACAGGAAGCCACAAGTGTGCCGTAATACTGATAATGACCTAATTACACAAAAATGTCAGTATAATTAATATAAATAAAAGATAACTTATAATTGTCTTCGCATTAAGCAAAACACAAAGTGACGTCAACAGTTTTCTAAGCGTGTATGTACTGAATTAACAAAATATAACTGATTGTACTATTTTTAAAACGTAAAAATTATTATTATTAATTTAATTAAGTTGCTATAATATTAAATTTGAATCGTTAAAATTATGTACACTCCCACATATATAATTTGAACGATTCAAATTTAATATTGAAATTTCACCAAGCACCTTCAGTCGAAATCTTAAATTATATGCTATAATATTTTAATGAAATAAGATATTCATTACATTTAATACTGTGTTTCTCATAAGTTAGGATGTTAGAAATTATCAGAAGATGTCTGTGCATCACTTTTAAGCTAAGCATATTTGGCAGTACAGCAAAATGACAACTCGCTTAGTTATTTAATATGGTAATGATTTAATTTGGAAGCTGTTATTACATTAAGTAGTTGAATAAAGCAGGGCTGTGGAGTCGGAGTCGGAGTCGCGGTATTTTGGCCGGAGTAGGAGCCGTGAAAAACCGTGTATTTTAACAAAATAGTCAAAAGTGTTAACATTCCATATTTGGCTGACTAGATATCTGATGGTATACATATATATAAGTTAAAATGAAATTATTGAAAAATTTCCTCGGAGTCGGAGTCGTTGTCGTCAATTATTTTAAAGCTGGAGTCGGAGTCGTCTTTTTTTCACGCGACTCCACAGCCCTGGAATAAAGGCCAAGACCGGTTTACATTCATCACGAGCATTATTTAACTGTTGCTCGGGATGAGTAAGTGTTTTATTGTATAATACAATCTTTTTTCGCCAAGAATTGACAGTGCACACCTTAAAAGTTGTATAAATTATTATCGTTAAGGGATTCTTTACAAAAACATATGTTAGATATTTATAAAAATCTTTTAATATGACATAGTTTCAGTAGCATCTTTAAAAATATGATTGATAGCTGATATTTCTCGATAATATTTAAAGCAGTATTAATTGTTTGAATGCTTTATTCTACTAACCATATAATATAATTACTGAATCTTCCAACATTGCGTATCTCAATACATAATTATTTACACTAAATGATATAAAAACCAAATTTTACTAGTCGTCAAAAAAAAATCCAAAATAAATAAAACTATGAATATTGCAAATATTGCATATCGTGAAGAATACAAATTTCTTTAATCTCAATTAAATTTAATTTAACACAGACCGCCATAAAATGTAATTAAAGATAATTGGAAATCGTTGGACCAGCAAAAATAACGTGATAAACGATTGATATTATTTATTAAAAGTGTACAGTGTGGTATTTTGGTACAAAAAAACAGTAGAGCGAGCGATTTTCCATTACATCTGAATGTCTATGTACATTTCCATATAAATATATATCATGTGAGACGGATGGATATTCTAGGTGCTACGCAGCGTAGAGGTCTTCGAATAAAAAAGTATTTTTGGTATACGACAAGCGTAGAAAACATGTACTAATAGAATTACGTTTTCTCTGGCTAGAATACGTTAATTTTGCTCTAATTTAATTTGAAGATGGAATAAATTTTATGAATATCAATGAACCGATGAAATTTGGGTATTCACAATAATTGTATTGGGTAAGTAATTAATTAAACATGCGTTTTATTTCTGTGATGCTATTCTATAAATAATAGTAATTCACCATGATAAATTTACATCACATTTTCCATGCGAGAAGTTAACTTTTAGTCGAAACCTTACACGATCGTTTTATAATACAAAATTACTAAATGTGTCGCGTATTTTTTATTAGTCTTTTTTTATTGACCTTTCACCGACATGAAACCGGATTGAAGTAAACTAATACTAAATTCATTCTAACAAGAATACAAACAAGTAAAGAATACCAGAGCACAGGTCAGTTATTATGACGTAAAAATGTACAAACTTCATTGAAATTCATCAAATATATCAATTCAATTTCGACAAAAAGCCAGGGCTAATAAGATTTATGGTATTTTGGGGGGAGTCGTAGGCGTCAAAAATCAGCTAATTCTGCCACTTTTGTTTATATTAATAAAAGTTTCAAAATAAAACGGTGTGCCGAGAAAACATTTTCATCGCAGTGGTGGGTGAACTCACAACTGTACGACATGTACGGGAATTAAATTATTAAATTAAAAAACAATTAAAATTTGATATTGGGAGTCAGATATCAGACAAATATCACGAAGATCAATATTTATTTAATCTTGCACAATATTTGTTTACACATGGTAGAAGGGTTGAAATTTTATTTTTAGACAAGTCCTTGCCTTCTTTGAGTGGAAAATTCTTTTCTTAGAAATTTTGCGTTCGACTTTCTATTTTCTCTGAAATATAGGGAATTTGTCTCGGTAAAAAAAACATTACTTAATTGTGACATGCTTCGGTCACTTATCGATTGAAGATATGTTGTGAAAAACAATTTCATTGCGGTAGTACACATCTATCTATCTATTCAGCAAATGTGTCTTACACTTGTTTTCAAGGCGAGCGTGGTCATTTAGGTTCCGTCTTCTGGTCAGATTTTAAAGATAAACCAGCGACAAAATAACATACAAGAGGTAGATTGAATTACTTCTTTTAACATACAACTTATGAGAGCATTCATGCGAATATGTTTTAGTGTCATTAAATAAAGATTGACAAAACATATATATTACTTCCGCGTCTGACAGAATGCTTTTAAGTCCAATCTCATTAAGTAATATGTATATAACCATCAAATAAATAAGACTTAAGGTCGTTGAGTTTTAATTTATTATAAAATATTGTTTTTTTTTTACATGTAGTCCGCACTATCATCTAAGAATTAATAAAAACACAATAATCCTTTGTACTTCATTCCACTTTATTTAATATGTCAGGACCGGTTTCGCTCATTACGAGCATCGTCAACTGATGCTCGTAATGAGCGAAACCGGTCCTGACATATTAAATAAAGTGGAATGAAGTACAAAGGATTATTGTGTTTTTATTAATATAATGCCTTTCCACCAAGTATTGACAGTGAACACCCTAAAAGTGATCATCTAAGAATACAAATCGATAAAGCCTCAGTGTGCAACGAAACAAATAATATCACTTCTTAGTTGAAAAAACACAGGTTTATTTTAAATTTAGGATTTTGACTGAAGGTGACTGATGGAATTTTAAAACTAAATTTTATACATGTCAATGGGTGTTTTTTTAGCGGCTCGGGTTTCGCTTTCTGGCATCGTAATGCATTCAAGTGCATGAAAGAACGAGCGAAACACGAATCGTTAGTGAAAATGCACAAAATTTGAACGATTAAAGTTTTTTTGATTTTTTCTACAATGTCCGCCCCCAATGTGGAGCATATGGACTCCTTATGTAGTTTATCTCAATGGAAGTGTTTCTACGAGAACTGTGTGTAAATCAGTTGCTCAATATTTCTTTTTCAAAACCATGGCATCACATATGTACGTACATCCATGCCATGCCATGCAAACAGAAATCAATTTATAAATTGCCCGTACTGGGATTCGAGCCCGTGACCCCCGTAACCAAAGTCGACGACTTTGACCACTCGATTACGCAGGCGGCTAAATAAATATTTATTTCATTATAAGTCGATTTCATTTTTTCGATAATTTAGTCAAAATGAAGATATTCAATTGAGTTAATGGTATCTGTAGTATCTACGTTTAATGTATATTTATTGCAATAATAAATATATAACGCAAGCAATGTTACAAAAGTGCCGTCATCCGGTAAAATACTGCAAAATATTTCATTCGCTCGTATTGTATGTAGTAAGAAACGGAATAAGAAATAGCGTTCATAATGAAATGAAAAGCCTGCTTTATAGCCACACCGTCATCTCGTAGAGGGTGCAAGAAAGTTATTGCAAAAAGCACACACGGTATAAAGAAAACTTATTAAATAGCATTGTCAGTGTAATAAATAATTGTACGCAGTGAGCGGCGAATCATTCTATAAAGATTCTTCAATTTATTTTAATTTGATAATGTCAAAATTTGAAATGAAAATATGATTAATGGCCTGCTCTATAGTGAATAATACTGAAGGATGAATGTTACCTGTAGTGTCTACATCTCACCTTTCTCAACTCATTCTAAATAATTGAACAAGGAAAGAGATTATTCAGTAAGTTGTTTTATTATAATATCTGAAAAAAATAATAAGGTAAACGAACGAGCGTTCTTCAAACAGCTCAAGTATGTTGATTTAAAGATTACTCGGGTAACGTAAAAATGATATCGAAAAAAGAAAACCAGAAAACCACTGAAACATCATTAATTATGCCGTCGTTCTGCAAATAATGTATACAATAAATATCAATTCAATTAGGAAAAGCGCTTTTTTCCAACGTACCTCATTGAAAGGTTGTCGTCAAGCGTCACGAAAATAAAAAAAAAACATATAATTTGTTTTCCTTGTCTGATCGGTTTTACGGCTTCTCATAAGCGAATACGACTTTGAATATTAACAAAGAGGTGCGTAAAAAAAACTGGTTCGAGCCGAAAAGAAAAATACACGTGATCGATCCAACGAACGTGATTGCTTAAGGCGTCTGCCAAGTATCGAGTGTCTAGTAGTAGACGAAAGCCAATCGTTACACACTGCTTCGAAGCCTTCATGATATGAATTTATAAAATGGAGGCTTACTATTTTGTAACAGTAATGTTACGAATACATTCGAGGACAAATATCGCATGACATAACCCTCAACACGTACGTTCGTGTTTCGGGAACAATGTCGCGAAACATTTTTCTTATGCGCACAAGGGCTCACATAAGTTGTCGCTGAAATGTCAACAGATGTGGTTATGTTAGTCAATGTTTATAACGTGCATAAAATAAAAAAAGTACACCCAATTAATCATCCACGATGACTGTTTATTTCGTAGTCATAGACTGATATATTTCACACGAAGGCATATTTTGACAGACGCACGTCATGATGTTCAATTGTTTAAATAATAAGTGTGCGTAATTCTTCGCTTTTAAAAGAAAAAATATGCGTTTTATTAAAATATAATCAAGTATAATATAATTTAAGATTTCGACTGAAGGTGCTTGGTGGAATTTCAATATTAAATTTGAATCATTCAAATTATGTACACTCCCACAGATTTTGTCACTAACGACCCGGGTTTCGCCTTTCGGCATCTTCAGGCGTTCAAGCGCACGGATGAACTTGAACTGACGCTTAGTAAATGGATGTTTCGTGTTTATATATTAAATAAATGTATCACTGAGTCTAAAGCCATCGCTGGCGAAAAAGGGTAAGCTCATGGGAATTCCCAAAGATTTGAGTAGTGAGTGGTTTTTAGAATTATATTTATTTGTTTGTCGGCAAAGGTTTTATGATATTATTTATGATATTATTTATATAGGGTATAGAAGTGGAGACCCAGGAAGGTTTAATATCTCGTTCAAAATCGGAAGACTATGTAACTGTGCCCTATTAATTTCTAAAATTTCCTGGAAAAAGAGCTTATGACTGTCCGTATTTGGGTGTAACATTTTTATCCCCTGTTCCTGATTTTGAACGAGATATTAGGCCTTCCTGGGTCTCCGCTTCTATACCCTATATAAATAATATCATAAATAATATCATAAAACCTTTGCCGACAAACAAATAAATATAATTCTAAAAACCACTCACTACTCAAATCTTTGGGAATTCCCATGAGCTTACCCTTTTTCGCCAGCGATGGCTTTAGACTCAGTGATACATTTATTTAATATATAAACACGAAACATCCATTTACTAAGCGTCAGTTCAAGTTCATCCGTGCGCTTGAACGCCTGAAGATGCCGAAAGGCGAAACCCGGGTCGTTAGTGACAAAATCTGTGGGAGTGTACATAATTTGAATGATTCAAATTTAAATATAATCAAGTATAATATACCTTCAAGTTCATCAAAGTAATGATTTGAAAAGATATACATATACAGCAATATATAACATTAAAGAAAAATGTTTAATCGATATATAATATTAATGGAAATCACGATTTTCTTTACAAATATTTGTCTTTCACATGCTGTCATGTCACAAGAATGCGCTCGTTCATTAAGCGTCAACGCAACATATCTCGCGTCATATAAAAATGTCGAACTATGTTGCGTGCAACGTTTGGGGGCAGTGCACAACGTTACAGCGTCACATAGACTTAATGCCGCGCGTCTTGTTGACGAATATTTTGATGAATACGAGCTTTGACACTCATCTGTACTCTGGACAAATAAAACAATACGACAATATTGTAAAAATACAAAACAGGCATTCATTTGAAGTTTTTATAAATAAAATATGTACTTTAATTAATGCATGTATTTGGAGAATATTGATTCTCCGTGTCTGTTTTGATAATATTATGAAAAGTATTGTACGCTTTTAATACCATAACATGAATCGGACTGATGGTTTTCGATGATTTATTGTGTCAATTAATTTTATTTATTTATATACATAGTGTCGTTGTGTAATATTTATTCTGACAAGTGTTTTGTTATCTCAAATGTAATTTTAATGTAAAGTGCATCTTTTTGAAAAATATATCACATATGTATTGGATAAGTAAAACTTGCATTATCAAACAAAAAAAGATAATAACATCTTTTTCGGTATGTGTATAAACTTAATAAATGTTAATGCAGGTATAATTTAAAAGCAGATGTCATTGATTTTGTTTTGCGTCTTTTATTACAAAATAAAATATTAATTCTTGGAAGAAAAATAAAGAAGAGTTCTTTCTCATGCCATTCACTCGTCGGTCAGTATTCACAACAAAGAAGCATCGCAAATAATTTTCATCGATAATATTTGCAAAAATAAGTCTGTATTCCGTTTGGTACGCCTACACAATTCGTCATGCTGTTTTGTATCTTATGGAAGTACATTGATAATTTGACTATAGCTATAAAGAAATTTGACGAGGCCACTTTTCATATATCCGGTAAACCAGTCAAAATGGCAAATGTGTGTTTGCCCTTGTTAGAAAAAATCACACTTCTAATGGCGTGGATTAACAGTGTTTGTGTGTAGATAAAAATTTACGATAGAAAATTAGTACTGAGTCATATAATTTGGTTCAAATATTCACGATTTCTGAATCATGCGGGTAGATAACGAATTGTAACTGCGATTTTGTAAATCGATCGGAATCAAACAGAAGTCTGCAACGAGAATTTTTTCATAAAATCACAAATTCAGTCTTGTTCGTCGCAGAAGCTAAGATTTATCGATACAATCCCGGACAATAATTTACAACAAATTATGATATTATATAATATTGGTGAGAGGTAAAAAAATGTCACTAACTAACATAATACCAACCGCTAAAACTTACAGAAACAAAAATGCTCTTATCACAACTAATTTTGTACCCACCAAGCCTAGGGCTCCGTGGGCTGGGACGATTAGAGTTATATATTTTATCGCTGTTTTTAAAAATACGTCTCGATAAATAAATATTTTAAAAAAATATGGGATTCAGGAAAAATACAAGAAAAAAGATTTTTTTTTAATAAATTAACAAATTATCAACTGAGTATATGTTTCAATCATATTTTTACATTTGAATCGTTAAATTTTTGTTCACATTGTATTGTCGATTAAAATCTCACAATTTTTTTCAACGTTTCATTGTTCCACGTTTAATTACTACACAAAACAATACTTTAATATCAATATATGCGAATGTCCAGACTTCAGGTTATTTAGATTAATCCTCAGATTATAGAACAAAAACACTCAGTCTTACAAGCACCGACAAATATTACATACTAATTTAAGTTACGAAGAGTAAACAATGTTTTCCATGTATATGTTCTCATTTTAAAAAGTATACAAATACGCCGTGACACTAAAAATCAGTGCTCAATTTCGCAAAGTTCGGATGAGTTTATGAAACCCCTGTAGTCTGCTGATAATAGGAAACTTCATCCAACATCCAGTAGCTACATCGCTTTGTTATTATTAGTTTGTTCGATGAACATTATAACAGGATTTTCAGAACTTCATCATACACTTCCCCGCAGTCAAATCATTAAAGGAAGTACCAAAATATCATGGAAAATGTGAACACGGCAAACATCAGTAAATATATAAAAATATAAGTAATGATAAAAAATGTGAATCGATTTTTACTAGAAAATTAATTTAAAAACAATCAAAACATGTTTAATATATGGAAACTAGCCAGACACAATTAGCTGGTCTTCATGCGTAATAATTTTCTTCTTAAAGGTGTTTCAAGACTTCAATACTTAGTGGAAAGGGACCAAAATTTAAAATATATATATATTGCACTACAATTACATACTTTCACATTTTTACAGGACCGTTTTCCATAGGGGAAGGTGAGTATTGTAAACTGATGTTTCATTTTTAGTAATATTTTTCAAATAGTAATTAAATATGATTGAAAAAAATAGTTTTGTAACAGAAAGTTGTCAAAGTTTAACACATGACGGTTTGTCAGCGTCGATATTGATTTTACATAAAAAACAGTGCCTACAATATCTGACAAATATTAATGAAATATAAGAAGTACTATAAGGAAAATTGATATTTTTACTTTCCATTTTGCAAAATCGTTATTCGTAACATAATAATTATGACAAACTGATATTTGACCAAAAAATTATGCTAAACCAATACTTCAAATGAATTCGATAGATATGAAATGAATATCACCTATCAATAATGACTATCAAGGCTGCAAAACTAACGTATGGTTGCACACTTTCTAGATGTTTATTGGAGTTGGCGGGTGTTCTATTAAGGAGAATGTTTTTTCTTCCACTTTTTCAATGAATGTAATATCATAAATAAAAAGACGCGAGATTAGTCGCCAGTGGCGAGACAGAAAAAGCGAGGAACAGGGGCGAAAGCTTTTGTTTGAAGCGCCCATCGCGAGGCACTAAGCTAGAATTCGCAGCCGTAGGGCTTCGGGTACGTTACGTTACCACGATTATAGTCTGTTATCAGCCAAATTAAACTATAACCGTTAAGCAGAATACAAAGAAGACGCTGTAAAAGTTAATAAGTTCCGCGGTCTTCGAAATCCCTTTGTGCTCTTTGAGAACGCGAAAGTAACGTTCGAGGTGGAATAAATTCAAAACAGCGGGGAGAAGCAGCGAAGCCATGGAAGGCAGTAAAGCTCGCAAAGATAACAAAAAAAAAACACCACGTTTCACGAGATTAGTGGGCTGATATTCGTGTTTCCCGTGTTGTGAGAATATTTGAAAAATGTACGTTTCTTGAAAGGGAAAAATAATATTATGAGTCGGTTCGTTAAATTCCGAGCCGAAGAGGTAGACAAAAGATTGAAGTGTTGTATTGTTTCAGCATTTTGCAGATTTCAATTGAAAAAGTATTTTCAGCACCACGTCGAATCGAATTATAACTTTTTATACAAGACAGAGAGTGCTTATGGCACAACAAAGAAAGAAAATCCGAGAAGTAAACCGATCCGAATTGTTTTTTTAATACATTCAACACGATCAAATTTATAAGTGTTATGCTAATTATTTTTTTAAAAAAATATTACAATACCTTAAATAACTCGGAATATAGTATAAACATACAATACCATCATTTACAAGTTGATCAATACTACGTTGAAGGAAACATACAAACGTATCGTATCGCCGGATTAGCCGGCTTTACAAACAGGTGATTAAACATGCGGTTGGGTGTTTGTGTATGCTTTAAAACGAGAGAAAAGGTGTGTTAAATATTTTCTAGTTTTAAAGCAAATTGGATAGTGTTTGTATATGAAGAATAATAAATATTTCTTACGACTCTAAAAAATATTTAAAACACTGCCTGATAATCCCCATATACTGGATAAGAAAAGAAACGATACGTATCAGATGAAGTAAAATCAAAGCAGTTACCTATGTTTGAAATTTATCCAAATACAAATGTGTTCGAAAACGGAAAGTTGAAGAAGTAATACGTCACGTTGAAACTAAATAAAGCATTGAATCAAAGTTTAATACATGAGGCAAAGGCCTGATGGTGACAGAAAGTAAAGGTGACAAATAATACGTGAGAACAATCAATAAAACATGCCGAATGCAATAATAGAAAGCGAATGGTTACATTATTTATGTTTGTGCAACTGAAGATCTCACTGTTACGTTGTTAATTAACATCATAAATGCGATCATCAATGATACATGTACATTTATTGATTGAATTGGCATTTACTTGTAAGAAATTACCGATTACTATTTGATTTATAGTACTGATAAAGGCATACGCCAAAATAGCTACCAACTTATTTAAAAAAAAGTGCAGAACTTAATACTTTGCTATTTTTTACCTTATGATATTAACATGAATTTACACCACGTCCTTTTTTTCACAACTTATTTTTACACTGTTTCGAAATAACACGGTATAAAAAAGACCGATTTTTTACCTTTGTACATATTTATTAAATGTGTTGCACTGTCTCGCCTATATATTCATAATTATTGCATTAACATAAAAAAAATACATTTAAATTAATCAAGATACTCACGAAGATGGCTCTCCGTTATATATTTTCAGCGGAGAGTGATTTTCCACCGGCGAAAATATGAGTATACAGCTACTTATTGTCAAGTAGCAACACTGAATGGATATTTTTCTCTACGTTAAATTTAAATGGAATTAAAAACTATATTTATAAATAATAAATAAATTCAATTTATTTTTGAGTTCAGCAATTTATTGGCGAGTATTTTGAATTGATTTTCAGTAATATAACCAATCTTTCATATATGCTTAGGCACCTTATCTTTTTTCGCACTGTAGTCTGTTGAACGAATGCCCCGTGCATTTCATTGTTAGGTACTAGAGGTCTGCACGGGCCAAAATTTTACAAAACTACCCGGTCCGAGCCCGAAAAACTCACGCCCGACCCGGCCCGGGCCCGAGTCTAATGCCGCACTTGTTACCCGAACCCGACCCGAAGCACCGAGAAATTTGAAATCCTCGATTTGGTATACTTTTTCCCCAGATTATCTCCGAAAGTCCTTTTTTTTTTTTAGCTCACCGAGGAATTTGAAATCCGCAATTTGGTATATTTGTCCCAACATTATATCCCAAATGCCAAACCCCGGCCCGGCCCGGCCCGAGCCCGACTCGCGATTGCGCTTACCCGCCCGAGCCCGGCCCACGGGCCGGGGCGGGTAAGGGCCCGTGGGCCAGGCCCGGGCCCGGGCCGACCTCTATTAGGTACTGTTGATCAAGCCTATTAAACGGCTCCTGAAACTCTGAATTATTATTGATAAATGCAGGTTCAGTCGATCTATTTTTAATAATAATTAATACTGATTAAATACAACTAAAAATGCAATAGCCAGTAATTGATATAATATATTATTTAAATACACGTTAAAGGATTGATATTATTTGACGATATCGTAATTTCGAATTTTCCATCTTCATTACACGATTATTATGGAATTAAATACTTTTAATTTCATACGAATTAAAATACGCTTGTGTTTATGATTGAAAAGATTATGTCATGTTTATATAAATAATAAATGTAAAATAATTGTAAATCAAAACGAATAATACTGAAAAATTAAGTAAAAACGTTTTTTCGTGGTATGCAATGCATGAAAGCAAGGCGAGTTACAACATATTATTTAATTTGATACCTGACATCAATCCTTGAAAAAACGATTTTCATTATGTAATTTAAAAAAATATTTTTGTTTACATTTTCTAGAAATATATGACACGTTTTTTCGACTAATAAAATTGGGACAGTGTTTAAAATTATCCAAATTACGGTGAGATTACTTAAGAGTGATGATAAAAAAAAACGTATTTCGTGTGGAATATTATAAATGCGGTTGCCTGAGTGTGAAAGTGATAATGCAAGAAGCAAATTGTGTCATATTATATTAGATGTTGAATATGAAAGCGCTTGCTCAACGACTGGTGTAAATATGTCAAAGTTGGAATACATTAAAGCCCCCATCATTAAAAAAACAAATTGTAGCATGGCTGTATAGTAACAACGCGTAAATTTATCACATAAAACTTTTACGAAAACTTTAAAACTGACAATATTTTTGTCGGATTAATTCGATATCCACTCTGGATACTGTAAAGACATTTTTTGTAGGAAACTCGTCCATGAATAATGAAAGAAAACTTCTTTATAACCCGATATATCCTAGAAATTTATAAATATGCCATTTTAATGTGATCATAATGAACAATATTTTTATGCATACTAACACAAACAAACAGAACAAACGAGATACATTTTTAAGGTGTTCACTGTCAATACTTGGTGGAATGGCATTATAATAAAAATAATAAAAGATTCTTAGTACTTTTTACACATAAGATTTATTTGATCAGGGCCGGTTTCGCTCATCGCGAGCATTATCAACTGATAAGAAAAATATATAAACAGTGCTATTTATACAAGTTAAATTGAAATAAAAGGTGTAAGCAACTACTAACAATGAAAAGGATTTACAAATTACATTTAATTTAAACGAGATACACATAGTTTAGATTTGTTTGATACTATCGAAAAAACGTTACAATGAGAATACGTAAATGATAAAAAAGAGTGGAATATAGTAGTAGAAATATGCAGCTCATACGTACGTGAAGAGGCTTCATAACTAAAGATAGACCATTATAAACATTATGGTAATTAGAGAAGATCACATGGTAAACTGGTAAAAAATCTAAGGTCACCCATCGGTATGATGATGCAGCGAATAATCATAGAGTTGAAAACGTTAGGTGTTGTATATTATGATGTGCAAATATGCGTAGACTTGGCGGATTATGTTGCGAAGCTATCGAGATATTATTATTTGACATTGAATGCGTTTTAGTGAATTAAGGTTAAGCTAATTTGCTTGATTGAAAACTGCATTGTATACGAGTGGCGCACGTGCGAAAAATGTATAGGAGAAAAGTAACTTAAATAAGTAAATGCTAACATACACAGGAATCAGGATTAATAAAACATAATATAAAATCATATTACATAATTGAATACGAAATATGAGTATTTTATGAAAATAAGAGACTTTCAAAATAAAGATTATCATATAAAAAAACTCATATTTCACATCAGACAATTTTCAGAAGATCGACGCGTTACATTTTAAAAGTTTTTCATTCGTATTGGCTGATATCTCAGAGAAGCAATTAATATCAAATCATTGAATAAGCACTTGCACTAGCCTATATGACTCCTGTTATCTTTCAACAGGGTCTGTCCGTATAGCATTTACTCACCACCAATGACCATTTAGATTTGTTAATCTTGCATTTTCAATCAATAAGTAAAAAATATAGTGTAGCAGTATTTTCATGATTATTTTCATCACAAATACGTTGTTCAAATAAACAAGCAAACTAATCTTAAAAACCAGTGTAATTAATACATTACAGCTGAGAGAGATAATTGGAATTGTTATCTAATTAAATTTTGTAAGATTAACACATTAAAAAAATCATTTTGTTTTTTTTACTATGTCCGTTCCCAATGTGGAGCAATGGACTTTAAATTTAGTAAATGTAGTAACCAGAACTGCTTGTTACTCAGTTGCTCAACCTCTCATTTTTTTCAAAGAGAGTAGGGATATCAGGATAAGGCTAGGACACGACTGTGGTTAGTTTATCGCTTTCGCTACGCTCCGTTTTTAAGGTGGAGGGGGGGGTTGAAATTTCAAGACATCACAAACCATGCCTTCGAGTTTGAAGTTCGCAAATCAATTTATAAAACTGTCCGTACTGGGAATCCTACATGTGACCTCTGTAACCGAAGCCAAAGACGTTGACAACTCGACCACGCACGAATTTATACCATTCGTTGCATTGCATTCTGTAACCTAACGAAATATTGTGTTTATCATTTTTTTTTAATGAATCTTATTACAAAAGAGCTTCACTTTTAGGGTGTTCACTGTCAATACTTGGTGGAAAGGCATTATATTAGAAAAACACAATATTCCTTTGTACGTCACTCCACTTTATTTAATATGTCAGGACCGGTTTCGCTCATTACGAGCATCGTCAACTGATGCTCGAGTTGCCTTTCCACCAAGTATTGACAGTGAACACCCTAAAAGTGAAGCTCTTTTGTAATAAGATTCATTAAACAAAAATGATAAACACAATATTTCGTTAGGTTACAGAATGCAATGCAACGAATGGTATAAATTCGTGCGTGGTCGAGTTGTGAACGTCTTTGGCTTCGGTTATAGAGGTCACGGGTAGGATTCCCAGTGCGGACAGTTTTATAAATTGATTTGTCAACTTCAAACTCAAAGGCATGGTTTGTGATGTTTTGAAATTTCAACCCCCCCCCCCCCCACCTTAAAAACGGAGCGTAGCGAAAGCGATAAACTAACCACAGTCGTGTCCTAGCCTTATCCTGCTATCCCTACTCTCTTTGAAAAAAATGAGAGGTTGAGCAACTGAGTAACAAGCAGTTCTGGTTACTACATTTACTACATTTAAAGTCCATTGCTCCACATTGGGAACGGACATGGTAAAATGCTCGAGTTGACGATGCTCGTAATGAGCGAAACCGGTCCTGACATATTAAATAAAGTGGAATGAAGTACAAAGGAATATTGTGTTTTTAATAACAAAAGAGCTTCTTGGCTAGATTGACGGACGCCAATGATAGGTGTTTGGTGTCAATGAGTATTGTATTTATTATATAGTACATTGGGGAAAAGATCATGGTTGAAGAGGCAAGGGGCAGTAATTAATATGCGGTTCACGCTACCGTTTACAAACGACCTCCTTTTGTCACGGAAAAGGGCGTATTCAAAGTCCACGAACATAAGCCGTCATTGTTCCTGCAATGTATGTGTGGACAATGTGAGCAACAAGCTAAGAGCATATTTTGCTCAAAACCACACAGTCTGCACACCAAAAACTCCATTTAAAATGAAGAAAGGAAGATTGATTAATGTTACGTTATTACAAGTTATTTTGAATATTATTTTCAATAAATACATACTATTATTTAATGATAGAAGGCTGAAAACATTTTTTGAGAATTCATTGTACAACAACTGTTGTCCATTACGTTATAGGCAGACTATTAGCAATATCATTAGTCTCATTTCATGAATAAAACAATTATCAAAGAGATAACGTATGACTTCTGACTCATAATAATGCCTAATTAACAATGTGCTACATATTATGGTTTGCAAAACTATGTTATTATTTTTGGTTGCGATGTCGTTTTGTATTATAAATGTGCAATTTAATAATCGTTAAATTATTTTTTACTTAAAAACTAGAGACATAAATAAATGATTACACAAGACTACGTTGTAAAATATCTGATAATCATTTATATCTTCGAGTTATTCTGGGTCATATGCAAATCTTAGAATACATTATAAAGTTTTGAATTCACTTAATAAATTTAAATTTTCATATTCCTCATAGCCATTATTCACAAAAATAAAATAAAACTCAAAATAAATTATTATAGTATACAAACGTTCTCACATATTATGTAAAGTTTTTACTAACATTGACTGCTTTTTCTACATTCGGTGTTTATATGTATTAGAGGTCTGCACGGGCCGAAATTTTACAAAATTACCCGGCCCGGGCCCGAGTCTAATACCACAATTGTTACCCGAACTCGACCCGAAGCCCGGATTTATACCCGTTTTTTACAAATTTACAACAATTTACGATTCTCTATAGAACTGGTAATAATTAAAACCATCAAGGCTGACTTATGATACGAAAACAGTCTGAAATATTTTTCTGAAGAATAAATTCCATACCCGGACCCGGCCCGAGCCCGAATCTCAATTGCGCTTACCCGCCCGAACCCGGCCCGCGGGCCGGGCCGGGTAAGGGCTCGCGGGCCAGGTCCGGGCCCGTGCAGACCTCTAAATTGTGTTTGCTGACCATGTGGCGAGTTTAAGACCTTTCACATCATAACAAAATATCTGCATTTACTCAGCCTTTAAACCCCAATATAGCATTAATATCGGGTTTATATGACTCTATGAGCTCAGTGTACCAGCGGATGTGATACTTTCGAATATATATATATATATATGTTTTTAATTTTAAAGGAAAAATCGTTTTTTAATACATGCAGAGACTTTTCACACTTAGGCTCCTTGTTACAACACATCCATACATGATTACTAGCTCGCTACTATTTGTTTGACGATCACGTTATATACCCGGTATTTCGTTTTATTGTATAGAAATTATTATGATCTGAATAGAATCGGTCGTAGAAGTATGAATAACGCAGCATTTCTATATTTCGGTTTGCTAGCAATATGTTTCATCGCACTTTTTTCGAAGATGTAGATTCATAAGTGTTAAAAAGAAATTGTTTCGAAATTTGTTTAAATTTATCGTCAATATAAATACTATAATATAAATGGTTTTCTAACCAAACATTAAAAGATTTATTTCTTCGGTATCCACTCAAATGTGCCAAAATGTTTTTCTTCCCAAGCAGCACCGGATGATCATCCGAATACAGCATGTATCAATTATCATTAAAAACACAACATTAAATTAAATATTCAATATCTGATGAACACACAGAACAGCAGACGTTTGACGTTACTTTAGAAAGATTATCTCTGCCCGCTGCATATTTTTTTTTACGAGAATAGCTTTTGCTATACAAAAAAAAAACTCAAATATGTAGTCATGAATCGTGATGCAAATACAAATTCTTTCAAGCCGGAGACTGTTATTTAAACAGGCATTTATGATTAAATAAACAACAAAAAAGCCTCTTAGAATTATATAACACATTTAGATTAAATAGCTTTTTAAAGTGGAACAACCGAATGCAAATATTACATATTATGATTCCTAAACATTTATATATGATAAATCAGTCTTTATAAGCGTTCAAAATATGTATTTTACAGTTTTGTTTTGATATAACATGCGAGTAAGCAGATCAATCAGATGGTTATTAGCCAATACCGTCAACTTCCGCAGTGTGGAGATTTTCGAAATGTAGACGAGTGTTGTTAGTAGGTAGAGGTGGAGTTATGTTACGTGATCTATATAAGTGGCAAAGGGCCAACAGTTGCATAATGATATCAAAGCGTGAGAGTATTGACACCGCCAGCTAAAATATCTTAGCTACTTGATCGATACTGCTGAAAAGCAAAGGAATAGAGCAATGCAATTAAAGACTTTGAATCGTTCAAATTATGTATATATATCAAACGATTCAAATTTAATATTGAAATTCCACCGAGAACCTTCAGTCGAAATCTTAAATTAAAGTAATCAAAGACGTTTATAACTGAGTCAATTGAATTACTTATAATAAAAATAATAAAACATTTTTAGTACTTATTCCACATAAAATTTATTGAATCAGAACCAGTTTCGCTCATCGCGAGCATTATCAACCGATAAGAAAAATATATAAACAGTGCTATTTTTACAAATTACATTATAATTACACAAAATTAAAATGCTTAACACTTATAACATACAATTAAAAAATCATCAAAGACTAATAAATATAAGTGGCAAATGATGTTAATTTTAAACCCAATTAAAATTTGGGAAATTTTAAGTAAAGTGAAACTCTACATTACTAATAGTTTTCATTGATAATAGTTGCTTACACCTTTTATTTCAATTTAAATTTGTATAAATAGCACTGTTTATATATTTTTCTTATCAGTTGATAATGCTCGCGATGAGCGAAACCGGTCCTGATCCAATAAATTTTATGTGGAAAAAGTACTAAAAATGTTTTATTATTTTTATTATAATGCCATTCCACCAAGTATTGACAGTGAACACCTTAAAAGTGATCAATTACTTTTAATAATCAACTGATGAATGTATTCCGGTCTAGTCACAGACTGACAACACTCCAAGAGTTACACCATACTAGGTTGCGCAGTCAAGGATCCGAATCCATTTTCAAAACTGTTACACATAGATTTGTTTGTTGAGCACGCCACGTCTCGGTTTTACAAATGTTATGTTGTGTTATAGTAAAAAAATAAATTAGATATGCAGTTCTGACGTTGAAATAATTTCATTTGTATGTGGTAAATTAACTCGGGCTTCCATGACGGATCTTACGGGTTCAATTCCTAGTACGGACAGAATATAATCAATAGATTTATTGATGTCGTTTCAGCATTTTTAGTGTTGGTGATGTTTCAAAATTCTTTCCTACCCTTGTCCTACTATTCTTATATCAATACTCTCTTCGAAAAAAGAGAGTTAGAGCAACTGTGTAACAAGCAGTTCTCGTAAAGAACTTTTGTTAGGATACCTCTATTAGAAGGCCACATTCTCAACATTGAAAGCGGACATATATATAACACTTCCCTTGCGGTGCTAAAAAATACTTCAGAAATGTTGCTGGCAACCAAGGAAAGAACCAGGTTACATGGTTTTTAAAAATGTACGTCCTGGGTTTTTACCGATTCTAAAAATAGAGCGCAGCTAGAGCCATTAGCTATAACCACTAGTGAATAGTCCCACTTGATCTGTCTTTCCCTGCTCTCTTCGAAAAAATGAAGTTAGGCAACTGAGTAAAAAGCGTTTTTTTTAAATCCATGTCCGCTCCCAATGTGTAGCATTTGACCTCCTAAGTATTTCTATCAGAACTGTTTGTTACTCAGCCACTCAACCTCTATTTTCCAAAGAGTAGTAGGGATAGAAGGACAAGGCTAGGCCAGGACCAGTGGTTGACTAATCACCCTCGCTATGCCTAGTTATTGACGGATCGGAAGTGTGGGAGGGAATTTTTAGACATCATGCCTCATGCCTTCGAACAGAAATCGATTAATCGATCGAAAAAGTGATGTTCATACTGGGACTCGAACCCGTGAGATCCAGCACAGAAGCCAACAACACTAACCACTGCGTCATAGGAATAGACAAAAAAATATATTAGGTAAATATCTGTTTCAATAAACTCCATCAGGAGTCTTCATATATACTTAACATTGGTTTAAAAAAAAAACTGCTTCAAAGTATCAACGAATATTCTAGAGACCACTCCTATAGCAACGATATATCAAAGTATCCGGAGAAAAGAATATTAATGTGTTATAAAATATGTGAGAAAGTAACGTGCATTGATATCAATGTGCTCTTGGCAAATAATAATTTCCAAAAAATAAAAATACGCAATCTGGAGTTCAGTGGGTGTCATCACATAGATGTCCTAATAAATTACATAACGTCAATCAAAGAAATCGTTCCAAACGAAATGATATAATAGTGGATGAAATTTCACACAGTGATAACTGTTTCCAATTCATTGGGAAATCACTGTTAATATGTTATTGCTTCCTACTAGAAAGAAATCGATTCACTTGAACGAAAATATTTATTTTAATACTAAGCCTTAGTAAAAAAACTAATAATTTTGATATGTCTGATTATGGATTCGATAGAAACAGAATCAAATGTGATTAAAACACTTAATTCACTTTTTGTACGGATTCGAAATAACACGGTATATAAAATAAACATGGAAATGTTTATAGAAGCGATTATTTTTCATAAGAAGTGTTAAAAATTATATAATAAAAATACAAGTATCATATTATATTATCAGTGAAATAAGCTAAATACTGAACAACCTGTAGTAATTTTAATTAAAATCATGTCATTTGTACGTAACTTATAAAAATGTTTGCGTGAAGAGATGAAATAAAAATACTCTTATTCTTAGAAATCTTTCTTATGTAGTTTAGATCGGTGTTTCTCAACCTTTGTGGGAGCGTGGTCCCTTTTGAGTGTCTTTATTTTTCTGTGGCCCCCATACCTTTTTTATTTTAGCTAACTGAGGAATTTGAAATCCCCGATTTGGTTAAAATTACCCGTGGCGCCTCTTAACCGTGTTGTGGCTCCCCAAAACAAAAATAAATCTCTGTGGCCCCCTGGGGGGCCACATGGCCCACCGTTGAGAAACCCTGGTTTAGATTACTCTATTAATAATTTTATTACCTTTTTAATGTACAATTAAAATATTTTACACGGTTTTATTTTGCGTGGTGGTTTTTACATGGTGGTCCCGTTCCGTGCAAAAAAAAGAATCGGGTATGTTTATTATAAAAAGGTAACAGGGAATTTATTATGTTAAAATAATTAAAGTTTATCAAGCAAAGTACTCACTTTTTACACGATTTTACAAGGAAAAATTTAATAGAAATTTCTCGATGGCAACATTTACGTTTTCCTTAATATCGTAATAAATAGTAGATATCCATGATCGAAAATCTGTAGCGGCTGTTGGTACTTGAGTTTCTAAGTGTGGTCTAAGAAAGGTTAGAGCGGGGGAAAGGGGGCAGTGGAACTTTCAAGCGGTCGACAGGAAAGACCCAAAGAAGGATTTCTCAACAACGTCCAAGGGAATTAAAAACCTGGAGGCACTTGACCCAACGGTAACCTCCGGCCTCCACCAATTGAACCAAAGTAAGCAAAGTATTTGTATGAGAATCGGGGAAAATCGAAAGCCCTTGAAAGTTAATTTAGGGATTTGGTGTAAGATTTTAAAAAAATGCAAAAAGAGCCGAAAGGGCTATTTATTTTGAAAATAAAAGTTTTCATACAGAAAATGAATTGCTTAATCTAGATTTTCGACTGGTTAAATTTCTCATCTAAGGATGAGCAAACTCAAGAAACCTATTTACTGTGAACGGAAATAAAAAATGAGTACACAAATAATTACTGCACGAAAGAGTACAAGGTGTTGCGAAGAGTGATTAAATTGGCACAGCGAGTGGCAAAATATTGACTTTGGCTCGCGGATGGTTGCATCTTCAAGTTTTCCAGTTAAATTTGGACGGGTATCTAAATATAAGCCCAACACTGAAATATTTTTAAGTTGATTAATATATAATGTTAGACTGACCCAATAATTTGTATTGACACATATTTTATTGCGAATACGTTTTATACTGTATAAATTTATTGATTGGATTGATATTTTGATAGTATGTATGCTTATCTTAAACCTGTCACATTTTACTAGATATTATTTTAATCTAGATCAGTGGTTTTCAAACTTAATGTTACTACGGCTCCCTTACAAAAAAATAATACTGTCGTGCCTTCCCACTAGCGAAAAAAGTGTCGAATTAACAGATTCCAGAATTATTATTTTATTTTAAGCCTCATCATTTGAAAAAGTTACGTCTACCAGTAACTAAATGTTTCTGTTTGCGCCCCCCAGTTTGTATACTATTATCTAGATAATAATATAACTTCGTATCGACATTTTCAATCTAAAAAATTAGTAGAAAGAGCGTGGGGACTTGGTGTTATTTGCACAAGCCTAATAGAAAACTTTCAGGTATGTCAACTGTTTCCAAGCATGGCTGCAAGATTGACCACGTCATTGAAGCATATCATAACCTCAAACAATTTCAACTTAATATTTTTAAAAAAAAACCAATAAAAGGATACTTTTTCATTGAAATGTAAATCATAAATATATATTAACATACAATGTGATTGTATTAGACCCTGTTCACATGTCTACCGCAAAACAGTTACGAAAATATTGCAAGAATTAAATGCAATATGTATAACTAATATGCTACAAATAAATTAAACGTCAGGGACTAGGAAAAACCAAACAGCTTTTACGAGAGTTAACGTATGAAACGATTCTGTCCTTGGTTGTTGTAGGCAGTGTGTTATATCAATAACGAACAGTTGTTTAGTTGTTTACTGCTTGCTCTAGCTAATCAATACCGTATGAAATGCTTTTACTTGGTAAATATTCTATACGTAGTTGTAAGGTTTCCATGTCTGTCTATTTAATCAATTTTAAAGATACACAAAGATATTTCAACAGCATTACGATGGTCATATTTTTAGTGTTTGTGCTGGTCTCAACTAAAACAAATTAATAAAATCACAATATTCCTTTGTACTTTATTTCACATTATTTAAAATTTTAATAATAAAGTACAAAGGAATATTGTGTTTTTATTAATATAATGCATTTCTACCAAATATTGACAGTAGAAATTCTGAAGTCTCAGGGTTTTCAAAGTCCCGGGACTCGAGACGTGATAAAGTCAAAGTCCCGGGACTTCCCGGGATTCGAGACTTTTTTTCCCCTTCAATAAAATTATAAATTTATTAAAATTATTATTTGTATGTATGTATTGCATACATTCGGCGCCTTTTGAATGCGCGCACTAGTAAAAATCGCGTTTTTTAATACAATGTTTAAGAATTATAATTTTTATTATGTACTTAATGGATATATGAATTGCTTACGGTTGATTTTTACTAAGAAGGGATGATAACGGTACATATATTGAAAAAAAATCAATGAATTCGGCTGCAGTCAGGAGTAAATTTATGACCGTAACTTCACAATACAGCTTTTAACCCTTTTTTGACCTATTGAGACATTGGTTCCTTTGTATAATAGTGAAAAAATATTTGTAAATAAAACAACATCAGGTATAAACATTTAATTTTAATATTTTGTAATTTGCTTTTACTACTTATATTTTGTATATAGTTACGTTTTTCTTGGGGCTCCCCTCTTATACCTGTTTGCATTCAATACACATCAGTCCTTTTGTAGGGTTTCTTAACCACAAGAATTGTTTTTTTTAAATTAAAATGTATTATGTATTAGCGCATTTAAAATCACAGTCTCGATTCCCGAGACATTTTACAACAAAGTACCGGGACTCAAGACAGCAAAAATCCCGAAAAGTCCCGGGACGTCTCGACACAGAATCCCTAATTGACAGTGAGCACCCTAAAAGTGATCAAACAAATTATTGGTATAACAAGATTGAGCTACAAAATATATGAATAATAATGCCTTGTATCAATGCAACATGTTACACTTGCGGTTGTTATATTGATATAATTATTGCTCATGCTGTCTTATCATAACATACTATGCATTCAGTAACGAGTATTATAATAGCCAGTTCTTATATAAGAATGGCTGTTAAAAACGCATTTTAAAAAATAAGAACTTACATCTTAATAAATAAATGGGGAATCAGTAAAAAAGGATGTTTTATTTTTTAGTATAATGCCTATCAGGGCTTATACAAAAACCGACTTTTGAAAAAACCGGTTTTCGAATCTGAATATTGTTCGAAAACCGGTTTTATCTGGTTTTCGAAATTTTACAAAAAATGGATAATTCAATTAAAATAGCAAGAAAAGGTTCAATTTTTTTTATGTTGTTTATTTATATACATCAAGAAATTATTTGATGATATTCTTCAGAAAATATGATTTAAGAAAACACAAAGCGTCCACTATCGTTTTGTAACAAAATTTCCTGATATCGAAAATACCCTTTCGCTGGGTAATGATGTGGGGCATATAGTCATTAAGCCATCAAATAAAAGATCCAAATTTTCTGTCCTTTTGTTTATTGACTCGTTTATGGAAAATGTGGCACAACCGGTTATTACGGAGTTGAAAAACCGGTTTTCGAATGTCACAAATTTTGCAAAAAAAACGGTTTTTGAAAACCAAGAAGCCCTAATGCCTATCCACTTATTGACAGTGAACACCTTACAAGTAAAGGTAAAATATTTTCAGATTTTGAAAGGAAATTCACACCGCTCGATTATTGGTCGAAAGAACTACATTAACAAGTTGACTACTACCACCAGTGTACATGCAGCCAGTGAGTCTCGATTGCCTTCCACAACGCCATCGGCGGGAAAGGGACTGATTTTCAAAAGGAACACATATAGTGACTAGATTTGCAACACAATATCAGCATTGCTGCCAGTGATGGTATGATTGGAAATATGTTATTTTCTGAGAAAGGTCGAGTAATTTTATTGACAATTGTATTTCAGCAGAATACCTACGGTCAAAAAATTATTGAGTATTTTCTAGAAAATCCGCTGCCTACTCGAAGTATATGGTCAACACGTATGTCTCCAATTATTTTAGTCCCTCGATAGTCTATTTGCTTCCTACTAAGTCATTCCAGCATTATGTAGCTTCGCCGAGTAAATCCTGTGGATAGTCATCAGCAGCCTTCCAGAGCGATGGAATAAATCTGATTGGTACAAGAGGCTGTCAGGATTCAGCCTCTGGGGCAACCGCAGCATGAATCGTCACCTTTCTGGCAGGTTGGTAAGTAAAAAAACTGACTAAATTGAGTTAAGTATACAAATGGATTCTTTGATATCAATTATTTTTCTGGAATAACTCAGTTGGTGAATTTATTATATCAGTTTGCCAAAAACAGCATTTTCTTAAAAACGCAATTATTAATAACGCAGGTTTAAAGGCATGCAATTGCCCCTGTATATTATTTTAAACATGTATCTTTATCGGATTAGCATAAATGCATTTATATTTTGATATTATTATATAATTATCGATGCTGGAGGCATATCCTAAAAACTGATTTTTTTATTTGCTATTTACTCAAAACTATCCGAATCTGTTACTTGCAAACTTCTGTC
The DNA here is from genome assembly GCA_031772345.1 of Himalopsyche anomala. Lineage (NCBI taxonomy): Eukaryota > Metazoa > Arthropoda > Insecta > Trichoptera > Rhyacophilidae > Himalopsyche > Himalopsyche anomala. The sequence goes on along the minus strand of CM062822.1, from coordinate 13,963,251 downwards.
AGAACAATGACGATGTCTAAGCCAAGTCGATCGTATATATTTTTTTATTTTTAATGAAATATGTTTATTTCTGAAAAATTCAAACCGCCGAATATCCAGGTTTACAACTAGAAAGCATATATTTTCGAAGTACAGTGTATCATTACATTGTGTTCTCGTAATGCTTAATATATTAATCTAAAAAATATTATTTAATTGCGTAATTTTAAACACAGTACTTAAAGAATAATATTTGAATTCATTCTAATTCTAGGTTTACTTGTAAGCGTCTGTATTTGGTAGAGCATGGCACACCACGAACATATCAATCGGGCTACAATTACTGCACGAAAAGTAAAAGGAGAAATAACCAGGTCAAAACGTAACCAAAATTAATGACGTCAAAAGTGCAATGATTAGCTAATATAATTCACTCTGTAGTCCATCCTCACGCAGTATGTTTTAATATTATATTATTCATACGCGAGTGGGGCAGTTGAGTATTAAAGGAAAAACAAAAGTATGCATTTGTGCTTTCCAGCATTCCCGCTTGATATTTAATACAAAGAAAATACAATACGTCAGAAATAATAAAAAATAAGTATTATATATATATATTATTTACAATACAATATTTTACATAATAACTATGAAATATGTATGTATACCACACGAGGTTTTTCCTATTTATTTTTACAGTGATATTTCACTAAGGACTAACATTAATTAATATTGGTCACATAACTATTTATAGTTTAATACATGTTTATCACAAAAATAACTTACTGACAATGTTGCTAATCCATGGTGACATTTTGTTGCATGTTAATTACTTTATCGATACCAATTAAATCAATAATTAGTAGCATTGTTAACCGATTGTGTGCCACAAGCGCGTTGGCATGGTCTATATTTCCGAGTGAGCCAAGTCGGCAAGGCATTCCTGGGCATGGCAAAATCGGGCAAACTTTTTGACTGAAGGGCAACATTAAATCGATGGCTGCCACAGACGAGATATCTCGTAAACAAAATTGTGCTCAACACGCCAGAGACGAGTTATCTCGTCAATAATTAATACAATTGTTGCAAATTATAGCCGGCGTGCTACTATTAATTATCTACGGCAGCTAAAAGGTTAAGAATTTAAAATGAACGGTCGACCGCAAATGCGTACTATAATATTTTTATTATAATCATAAAAAATAAATTTCAACACAAATAATAATGATTTCGATGAACAGTTAATTTCTTCGAGAGGGCTTCACATAAATACGTTTCGGCCCGCGGGCCTTAGTTTTCACATGCACCAAAATCTTAACATACTGTTACACCTCGTAGAATAGTGTCATTTTCAATATTTCAAATATTAAAAACAATATTTACATTACAACGATCTAAATAAGAACGAAAATTATATGCACCGCTAAAAAATCGCAACCTGTTAGTCACCGCTTAACACATTGTCGCATTTAAATAGTTAAACAAAGGTGGGGATCGTAATCAGTGTGCCGTTAATCATTAAATAAGTATATAAGAGTCGTTTTAATTGTATGAGTTTTTCGCTGCTAAACAAGTTTTTAATCGAACATATAATAAATAGTCATTATTAATACACTCATCAACGTAATGACGGATATTATTGGGCTGGAAAAAAAATACTCAAAGTTTTTAAATTATTCATATCAGAGATCGGCAACACGGAGAAGTTTAGTGCGCACCTCTATACCAATGCTTAAATGGAAATAATTTTTTATAGTTTGTAGTATGGGATTATGGAAAGAATATTCTCTCTTTTCAAGCCTGTTCTTGCATCACTGATTTATCCACTAGGAATTGTTTTATGCTGTAGCTAACGCTTGTTGAGATGAAACATCAAATAAATTCGATACGACCAAGAAATAAATCTATTGACTAACACTTCAATAGGCAACACCCAATATACATATTTCACGACCAGTAAAAATACAGTCGTAATTCTAGAAACACGATAGATTATAATATATTGTATTCCAGTTATTAGAGTTATTTCATGTTGTTGACAGTTTTCTGATGATACAAAAGAAGTGGGGGTGTATAAACTGTCGTGTACTTTTTGAATATGGAAACCTTATTTTTTAATATCTGAAGTGAGTGAAGAAATTTGTCGACATAAGCTTATTTTTTTATAATAAAGGAATAACTGATGTCTTATTACTTCAGCACTATTAAAAAATGTGTACAACTCTATCATACTCGAAATCATGAAATAGGCGTACAAAATACTATTTTATGAGATGCTCAAGTTATAGTTTATCTTTATAATAAATAGAAACAACAAAATACTATCGATTTCATCGTTTTTTAAAATGTGTTTAATTGATAGAGTGTTTTTTTTATATAGTTTCTCTCGGTTGGTTTACTCGGGTTAAAGAAATGAACATACTTAGTTTAAAGAAAATAAATATCGAAAAAAAGGTATCCAACCGTATTTATGTTTATAACAAGGGCTGTGGAGTCGCGTGAAAAAAAGACGACTCCGACTCCAAGGATTTTTTTTAAATAATTTCATTTTAACTTATATATATGTATACCATCAGATCATCTTTATTCAGCCAAGCATTAAATGTTAACACTTTTGACTCTTTTGTTTAAATACAAATCATTGAAATATATTTTTCAAAAAAAAATCGAGTCACTCATTTTTCACGACTCCGACTCCACAGCCCTGGTTATAATTCAGAAATTTCACAAATCAAAACCCTTTGAGGGCATTTTAATATAATGCACGTAAGTTAAATAATAGCGTCGTGTAGTAACAGACATTTTTGCATAACCGGTACTCGTATTTAATATATTCTGTTTAAAACAATGTTTTTTTTTTAAATTGTTATGTTTAAAATTGTGGTTACACATTTTTTATGTTATACATTCTAATGATTGTTTTTGTGTGTCTTGTCATATAGCCAGGAAGTTAGTATTAATTGATTGACTAATATGGTGGTTGATTAATTACAAAACGTATTACAAACGGTGCATTTTTATGTGCTTTTTGAGTTAAGCAATGCTACAATTTTTGCATTTATAACATAAAAATAAATTTGATAACCTTGTTACTGCACTTGTGTTACCAATTGTGACAGGTTTATCGCCTTTTTGAGAAGCATCTTTCTTCCTTTAATACTGGACGCAGGGAGGTGCACGATTGAATCATTGATATAACTCATCAGGGCTGTAGGAGTTGGAATCGGAAAATATTATTACTCCGACGCATCTTCAAAAATATTTAATAATGTGTATTTAAACCACAAGAGGCCCATAATACCAGCTGCATGCTAGGCTGAGCAGTTGGTATACATATATGTGAGTTAAATATAAATTATTGAAAAAAAAATGCGAGTCGGTTTTTAATTTGAAGCCGGTGTCTTATTCAACTCCACAACCCTGGTACAGATTATATATTAATTACTTATATTAGGGCCGGTAAATCCAAAAGGAAATAAGTACATTGAAAGTAAAACGTTTTCCTTTGATTTATGTATTGATTTGGCATTTACTTGGTAGAACTCCATTTTAATAGGGTAAAATATCAAGGTATTTCAGTTCTACAGTTTAAAAAAAAGTTAAAGGTTTTCTTTTGAATCTATCGAAAATTAGAGAAAAGATATTGCATAAAATTACCATCGTCTTTAATTAATGAACCTTCACGCGTCACTTCTAGTACACTAAAGAATTATTATCAAAAAGGACTATCAGGACCAGTTTCGCTTAGTGAAACACCATTAATTTTTTAAAAAGAATGTAGTGATTTGTTTAAATTGCATTGTTCAGTCGATTAAAAGAAATAATAAATAATATCCAAAACATACATGAATCTAATAAATTATATTCCGTACCCGTGAGTGGCTGACTATGTGTGCTTATTTCCGGATTTGCCGATTTTAATGTATGTTTTAAGCATATACGTTTATTGGCTTAATATTGAAACAAGTGTATTAAAATCAAATCGTTCCCATTCGACACTGAACACTTCCTAGTATACAATTTAATTGATAAAACGAATAGATCACTAGCCCGGAAGCTATTAATTTAGACGCAAGTATGATTTGTTTGGACGGTGACGACAATAGTCGCTTATTTGTATAAGAATGTCAGAAATTATATTACGGTCGAAAACGCACGCACTGCGTTAGTTAGCCTTGTTTTAAAATATATACGAGCTTGTAGAGTGTAGACAAAGCAGGGGTTTTCAAACCATGTCTGCGAAACGGGAATAGTTGTATATGCTTAAAAACAACAGTGTCGGGTCCGACGACGCAGCGGTTAGCGTTGTGGGCTTCCGTGCCGGACCTCACGGGTTCGACTTCCATTACGAACAGCATTTTTTCGGTTGATTTATCGATTTCTGTTCGAAAGCATGGGTGTTTGTGATGTCTAAAATTTCCCTCCCACCCTTCCGATCCTTCAATAACTGGGCGTAGTGAGAGCGATTAGTTAACCGCTAGTCTTGTTCTAGCCTTGTCCTTCTATAAATACTACTCTATTTGAAAAAAAAAGATTGATCGACTGAGTAACAAACAGTTCTTGTAGAAAAAAAATATGTTGAGATACCTACATAGGAGGCCATATGCTCCACGTTGGGAGCGGACATGGATAAAAAAAAAAAAAACCATTTGCAATATATTACGAAAACTATTAAGTAAACGACAGCGAAACCAGTCTAATCAATTTAATCTATTACAGAGATACTACTCTGAATTATAACATAGCTGAACTATGATACAAGGTGAACCATTGATTAATGCTACTATTCCTTGCACCGTTCCTATTTATATTTCGTACACGGAGGTCATGTTTTTCAAATCTTGTAAAGGCATCCTGGAGACTTTTGATTAATTAGGAACTAATTCGGGAAATTAATGCAAACAAGACGAATGTGATGTGTTAGCAAATCCGCAATGATTCTGAAAAGATCCTGACCAGCGCGGATCTATTATCGGGAAGGTCGACATTCGAACTCACATCCCGGAAGACGAAAGCAGATTCGCGTATGAATAGCTGGAACCACATTGAATTCAATGCGGACCGATTGGGAAATGCTACATGATTAAAATCAAATAATGTTTATCCAACGCTTGCATTCGTAGTTGTATTGCATATTGAATCGTCGCATCTAACGAATACTATGAAGAAAAACTGCACAGTGAATTTCGATAAAGTATTCTTGCGTCGGATATTAGGGGAAAAAAGGTTTGATTTCGAAAGAAACTATATTAGGAAAAGTACAGGCAGCGCCTTATTACGTCGGTGGTCATAGGGAGGCGTTCGAACCGGTTGGGTCACGTGCTGCGGATGCCTCAGGAGAGTTTCAATTTTGGTTGCCTCTTGTATTCCAGCGTCCTGAACGACCGTTGAGATCTATCCATACAATAAACTCGGCAGTATTGAGGGATGTTGGTAGGTCATTGGAGGAATTAAAACGATTTGCGGGAGACAAGACATAGAGGTACCGTTTGGTGGGCATACGCTCCACATAGGGAGTAACTATGATCAAAGAGATCACGTTATCACACACGTACTCAAGTGTGTCATAACAAGCTACTATTTTTTTCTTCCGCTTTCTACGAATATAAATATATGTAGCAGAAATCCCTCATCATACTTTCCATACCACACCAGATATAGGAATTCAACTTTTTAATAAAGCGTACGACATCAAGAAGATTTGCAACATTTTTTTTTACTAAATACTTTTTTTTTTTTGATAACGTAGGATAATCAAAATTTTCCGTTAAAATTTCATGATTTTTGAATTGTTCCCTAGCAGGAAAGGGTTTTAAAACCGTGAGATAGAGCATTTGCTTTAATAAGCAATAAAAACAATGAAAAAAGTGAAAACAGAAAAACAGTTGAAGAATATTATATTTTTATTCACAACATCATGATTTTGTTAATAAAATTTGATATTAATAATTTCGCAGTACTATGACCATGAGATAAATTTAAATAAATGTAAAATTTGAAAAAATAAATATTCAAACGAATATAATTTCTTTTCCCTAAAAGAGTTGGCGGGAGATCGTCTTATGACATTTTAGGACGAAATGCTTTCAATTCTTTCGTAGGTTCTGCCAGTTCTCTTGCAACGGTTTGAGTCATGACAATAGACCAAGGTGCGAAAGTCTCGACTACTAAGCTTTAAATTTTATGAGTAAGACAAATTATTTTAGAATTGCTGCCGTCGCGGAACTTTACAATCCGTCAATAGAAGCTGTCACCGCTAGTTAGCCACCACCGCAGTGAAAGATATCTAATATATAATATACTGATTTTTTTGTCCTGACTATGACGTTATGACGGTGGCTTCTGGAACTTATACCCACCCTGTACGAGAGGAATTAATACAAAAAGATTCCTGACATAATTACAGCTAATAAATCATAACATGTAATTTTAATGATGATTACTCTAATATATTTTATTTAATCAACGTATTGAATGACTGGCAGGACTCCCAGCACAGGTTGTGGAAGGAATACGTAACGAAACAATCTCATGTGAAGCAGCGCTCTGACGTAGGCGTCACAATAAAGGAGTCGGACTTTATGAGTTGCTCGTGTCTTATAGGTCTTGTGGATCCTTGTCCGAGTGTACAACAATGCATCTTGTGGCAAGGCTCCGTTCTGTTGCAGCGGAACAAGGAAGAGGAGATCTTGTGTATGTTTTATGCTCACCATTTAAGCAAACAGTCATAATAACAATTCTTATATGACGAGTCATTGAAAAAGATTTAATCAAAATATATTGCTTTCTTCTTTATGAATCTATCCATACAAATTGTTTTCTTTGTAAATAACGTACATACACAAAATGTTAAAAAGTACACGGGTAAAAAATATATTGGTATTTAAAAAGAAACATTTTAAATATTCATAAAATAAATTTCAAAAAACTAATTGACAAATGCAGAAACCATTTTTTTGTTCTTTATTTATTAGCACCTAGAGGCTCAGTAACTATATCTGCTATTTTTTATTCTATCCTAATCAAAGAAATCAAATATCTTTCACAGTAACGTGTGTTGCAACCTTTTAAACACACCGAAAAACATCGTCGCACATTAATGCAATACTAATATTTAAAAATAATACATATTTTTATTTTGAAGCATACAATATTTTGTAATTGTGAAGCAATGAAGTTATTATTCCCCCCCCCCCCCCCCCCCCCCCCCCCCCCCCCCCCCCCCCCCCCCCCCCCCCCCCCCCCCCCCCCCCCCCCCCCCCCCCCCCCCCCCCCCCCCCCCCCCCCCCCCCCCCCCCCCCCCCCCCCCCCCCCCCCCCCCCCCCCCCCCCCCCCCCCCCCCCACCCCCCCCCCCCCCCCCCCCCCCCCCCCCCCCACCCCCCCCCCCCCCCCCCCCCCCCCCCCCCCCCCCCCCCCCCCCCCCCCCCCCCCCCCCCCCCCCCCCCCCCCCCCCCCCCCCCCCCCCCCCCCCCACCCCCCCCCCCCCCCCCCCCCCCCCCCCCCCCCCCCCCCCCCCACCCCCCCCCCCCCCCCCCCCCCCCCCCCCCCCCCCCCCCCCCCCCCCCCCCCACCCCCCCCCCCCCCCCCCCCCCCCCCCCCCCCCCCCCCCCCCCCCCCCCCCCCCCCCCCCCCCCCCCCCCCCCCCCCCCCCCCCCCCCCCCCCCCCCCCCCCCCACCCCCCCCCCCCCCCCCCCCCCCCCCCCCCCCCCCCCCCCACCCCCCCCCCCCCCCCCCCCCCCCCCCCCCCCCCCCCCCCCCCCCCCCCCCCCCCCCCCCCCACCCCCCCCCCCCCCCCCCCCCCCCCCCCCCCCCCCCCCCCCCCCCCCCCCCCCCCCCCCCCCCCCCCCCCCCCCCCCCCCCCCCCCACCCCCCCCCCCCCCCCCCCCCCCCCCCCCCCCCCCCCCCCCCCCCCCCCCCCCCCCCCCCCCCCCCCCCCCCCCCCCCCCCCCCCCCCCCCCCCCCCCCCCCCCCCCCCCCCCCCCCCCCCCCCCCCCCCCCCCCCCCCCCCCCCCCCCCCCCCCCCCCCCCCCCCCCCCCCCCCCCCCCCCCCCCCCCCCCCCCCCCCCCCCCCCCCCCCCCCCCCCCCCCCCCCCCCCCCCCCCCCCCCCCCCCCCCCCCCCCCCCCCCCCCCCCCCCCCCCCCCCCCCCCCCCCCCCCCCCCCCCCCCCCCCCCCCCCCCCCCCCCCCCCCCCCCCCCCCCCCCCCCCCCCCCCCCCCCCCCCCCCCCCCCCCCCCCCCCCCCCCCCCCCCCCCCCCCCCCCCCCCCCCCCCCCCCCCCCACCCCCCCCCCCCCCCCCCCCCCCCCCCCCCCCCCCCCCCCCCCCCCCCCCCCCCCCCCCCCCCCCCCCCCCCCCCCCCCCCCCACCCCCCCCCCCCCCCCCCCCCCCCCCCCCCCCCCCCCCCCCCCCCCCCCCCCCCCCCCCCCCCCCCCCCCCCCCCCCCCCCCCCCCCCCCCCCACCCCCCCCCCCCCCCCCCCCCCCCCCCCCCCCCCCCCCCACCCCCCCCCCCCCCCCCCCCCCCCCCCCCCCCCCCCCCCCCCCCCCCCCCCCCCCCCCCCCCCCCCCCCCCCCCCCCCCCCCCCCCCCCCCCCCCCCCCCCCCCCCCCCCCCCCCCCCCCCCCCCCCCCCCCCCCCCCCCCCCCCCCCCCCCCCCCCCCCCCCCCCCCCCCCCCCCCCCCCCCCCCCCCCCCCCCCCACCCCCCCCCCCCCCCCCCCCCCCCCCCCCCCCCCCCCCCCCCCCCCCCCCCCCCCCCCCACCCCCCCCCCCCCCCCCCCCCCCCCCCCCCCCCCACCCCCCCCCCCCCCCCCCCCCCCCCCCCCCCCCCCCCCCCCCCCCCCCCCCCCCCCCCCACCCCCCCCCCCCCCCCCCCCCCCCCCCCCCCCCCCCCCCCCCCCCCCCCCCCCCCCCCCCCCCCCCCCCCCCCCCCCCCCCCCCCCCCCCCCCCCCCCCCCCCCCCCCCCCCCCCCCCCCCCCCCCCCCCCCCCCCCCCACCCCCCCCCCCCCCCCCCCCCCCCCCCCCCCCCCCCCCCCCCCCCCCCCCCCCCCCCCCCCCCCCCCCCCCCCCCCCCCCCCCCCCCCCCCCCCCCCCCCCCCCCCCCCCCCCCCCCCCCCCCCCCCCCCCCCCCCACCCCCCCCCCCCCCCCCCCCCCCCCCCCCCCCCCCCCCCCCCCCCCCCCCCCCCCCCCCCCCCACCCCCCCCCCCCCCCCCCCCCCCCCCCCCCCCCCCCCCCCCCCCCCCCCCCCCCCCCCCCCCCCCCCCCCCCCCCCCCCCCCCCCCCCCCCCCCCCCCCCCACCCCCCCCCCCCCCCCCCCCCCCCCCCCCCCCCCCCCCCCCCCCCCCCCCCCCCCCCCCCCCCCCCCCCCCCCCCCCCCCCCCCCCCCCCCCCCCCCCCCCCCCCCCCCCCCCCCCCCCCCCCCCCCCCCCCCCCCCCCCCCCCCCCCCCCCCCCCCCCCCCCCACCCCCCCCCCCCCCCCCCCCCCCCCCCCCCCCCCCCCCCCCCCCCCCCCCCCCCCCCCCCCCCCCCCCCCCCCCCCCCCCCCCCCCCCCCCCCCCCCCCCCCCCCCCCCCCCCCCCCCCCCCCCCCCCCCCCCCCCCACCCCCCCCCCCCCCCCCCCCCCCCCCCCCCCCCCCCCCCCCCCCCCCCCCCCCCCCCCCCCCCCCCCCCCCCCCCCACCCCCCCCCCCCCCCCCCCCCCCCCCCCCCCCCCCCCCCCCCCCCCCCCCCCCCCCCCCCCCCCCCCCCACCCCCCCCCCCCCCCCCCCCCCCCCCCCCCCCCCCCCCCCCCCCCCCCCCCCCCCCCCCCCCCCCCCCCCCCCCCCCCCCCCCCCCCCCCCCCCCCCCCCCCCCCCCCCCCCCCCCCCCCCCCCCCCCCCCCCCCACCCCCCCCCCCCCCCCCCCCCCCCCCCCCCCCCCCCCCCCCCCCCCCCCCCCCCCCCCCCCCCCCCCCCCCCCCCCCCCCCCCCCCCCCCCCCCCCCCCCCCCCCCCCCCCCCCCCCCCCCCCCCCCCCCCCCCCCCCCCCCCCCCCCCCCCCCCCCCCCCCCCCCCCCCCCCCCCCCCCCCCCCCCCCCACCCCCCCCCCCCCCCCCCCCCCCCCCCCCCCCCCCCCCCACCCCCCCCCCCCCCCCCCCCCCCCCCCCCCCCCCCCCCCCCCCCCCCCCCCCCCCCCCCCCCCCCCCCCCCCCCCCCCCCCCCCCCCCCCCCCCCCCCCCCCCCCCCCCCCCCCCCCCCCCCCCCCCCCCCCCCCCCCCCCCCCCCCCCCCCCCCCCCCCCCCCCCCCCCCCCCCCCCCCCCCCCCACCCCCCCCCCCCCCCCCCCCCCCCCCCCCCCCCCCCCCCCCCCCCCCCCCCCCCCCCCCCCCCCCCCCCCCCCCCCCCCCCCCCCCCCCCCCCCCCCCCCCCCCCCCCCCCCCCCCCCCCCCCCCCCCCCCCCCCCCCCCCCCCCCCCCCCCCCCCCCCCCCCCCCCC